>CM076584.1:451904508-452504508 GCA_034641835.2 Pinus albicaulis
GCTGGCACAAACCTAGCCAAATGTCCAGTAACATTGGAAAAAACCAGTTGAGTTGACCCTTGAACTTTGTGAGTGTGTGCATTATCATGTGATGTGCAGTGAACACAGTTCAAGCAATATAAAAGAGCATAATGAGTAAGAGAGGAAATGCCTGAATTGGCCCCAAATGAAAGCTCAGCAAGACATCGAACTCATTCCTTCCAATGTTTAAGTTCTCTTTCTTTAGCATGTAGCTTAATCTCAGTTGACTGAACAGCTCCACCTCAAGCTCTGAAATCCTTTCTTCTTGTTGTTTCTCCAATAGATCACGTATACACTTATCTAACTCATATGGTGACACCCCATAGTCATCAACCTGAGAAATATCTAAGTGTTCCAAGGGAGTCTTGTCTGCAGAACTCCATTGACCTGGAAGCCCATCTGCACAAAGCTCTCCCTCCACCAATTCAACGGAGGAATTTGTGAACTGAAAAATATCAAACCAAGCAGAGGAGGATTAAAATATTTACTAGGCCAGATACTTCATATATATGCCTTCTACAATGTTATGATAGACTTATTAAACATGTATTTAAGTTAAACAGTTCAGCATCTGATAATGAAACTTTGTCCTTTCGGCCATTATTCAACCTTCATATCTAGGAAACAGCTGATTAAATGGTAGCAGATCATAGATTGTTCAAGACAATGCCAGGAGAAATCGTTCATGCCCAATCATATTAGACTAATCCCTTGGACCATTATTACCAAAATGCATTTTTAGAGGTTTACTCTCAAAACATTTTACTGCAAAAAGTCTTCTTACTTTAAAAGGAAGTAGAATAGAAGAGACACCATGCATGTCAAAATTATTTTAGATATGTTCATGATACAAGTCAGAAATGGCATTCAAAAATTATTTTTGTAATCAATGAAAACATGTTTAATATACAAACAATATGAGGGGTAACCCAGTCTGGAACTTGTCTTTCTCTTCAGTAAAAATGGGCCACTATCATTGTAGGCATAAATGATGCAACTTGTATGAATTTTGAGATGTTCAACAAGGGTTTAAGTGTTGTGAGCTTGAGGTTGTTCAAACCCAATGATGTGTGATGAATTTCACCATTTACTGCAATCAATAGCAAAAGGATTGTGACGGTACATTAGAAGCCAAAAATAGGGCAAAGGTCCATGTGCAATGGAAACTACACCCTGACTACAGAACCTTAAGGAAATGAAGGAGATCACCAACTTCATGCAGATTGAAGCTAGAGTTTCAGATTGGTTCTCTAAAATCCCTAGTTAGTAGAATCTCGAGTCACCTCTACCTCCCATAGGAGATGGTTTCATCTCCTGCCCCGTCAACTTCTAAATTGTTGAGGACTCCTCACTTTGCAACTTTCCCATGGACAGGGATGAGGATTTGTGCATCTAACACTCCAAAAAAAAAACTGGAGGACCCACAACTATCCACTGCTACTACCACTGTTGTACACTATTGTTGTACATTTCTCTGTTGGTGTCAGTCACTGTTTCTTCTATTGTGGCTGCTTCCATCAATTTTTGCCACCACACACACTGTCGCAACTCCAATAAATGTCATAGAGGTGATGTCATGGGATCATACACATCACTGTTGTCAGAGCCACACTATCTTACTTGTTATGGAACCCTTTCTTCAACAGTCCACAACCAAACTAATCTCACTACCAGTCATGTACATCTAGCAAACATAGTCTTCTAGCATCTTTCATCAATGACTCAAAGGACTGCTCAAGTTCTTTGTCAACATTCTCAGATCCTTACATCATTATCAGAGCTTAGAGGTCACTGCCATATTAATATTGCCATATAGGGTTACTTGGTACAGTCAAGTAGATCACTGTTATGCAAGCAAATAATAGTCACACAGACATGCCAAAACAGATCAGTGTCTGTATGGTGGCATTGTGATTGTCTGTATGATGGATGTAGATCACTCTACTATTAGGTCATTGTATTGCTCCTACTTGGTCTATACAGTATTGTTGTCCTGGATTATACTACCAAAAATACCACTGAACATTGACAGATCTGTCTACAATCATGTATCTGAAACACAAGAGCTCTTCAATCATCACTCATCATATTTTACCAACTAGATGAGTTTAATGAGATAAATCCAATAGAATCTTCTATATATCAAGCAAGCCAATTATTGTACAGCGTCTGTTAAAAACTCTGTCACCACTCAGGCAATTTTTATTATCAAACTCTGTAATAGATCTTATGCACAATAAGGCTTCAATGCAATCTTTAGATTAATAATTTCACACACAGAAATCTGTTCTTTTTGTTCATCACTTTTACAAAGAATATCCCAATTCAGCATCCAACGCACAAGGTAAGTATAGCTACAGGCATACTCTGTTCAGACCAACATGCGTTAATTGATTCCTATAGAGTGTTTGTCGTCATAGGTCAATTATCAAATACAAAATACTGCATAGGTCAAAGTCACGGATCATGACTTGCTTCAATCCAATTGTTTTGTCATACTCATGCAAAGGTATACAACAATCTATTATTCAAAAATAGTAGAATGTGTCACAATAACGCCTTAGCCAACATTCTCCATCCAAAACCAATCAATGGATTAGATCATAAAATCAACCCACAACACACTCAAACTTGACTATCGATCTCAAAGGAAAATTACACAAGTTGATGCGTAGGGGTATACCATTTTCATATTAAAATTCATGTGCGTCAAATCTCCATACAACATTCATATTTCAAATAAAAAATCCTTTACGTCTTTGTCATCAATTATTAAAACCAGTCGTATTCATTTTTTCACTGTTAAATGGGTTTTTAAAAGTTAAATGGCTCTTAGACGAGATTTGGAGAAACTCTCGGACGAGAGTTGGAAAAACTCTCGTCCGAGAGTTTCTCTAACTCTCGTCCGAAAAGTTTTCCCGAGAGTTTTGTGACCACAACTCTCGGACGAGAAAATGCATAACTCTCGTCTGAGATAATTTTAACTCATGTTAAACCCGACCAAACTCTCGTCCGAAATATTTAAAATCTCTCAAACGAGAATTTTTAAAACTCTCGGCCGAGAAATTTAGTTGACTTTTTTCTCGACCGAGAAATTAAAAATTTATCCCGAATTCTAACCATCCGCCAAAAATTGTTTCCCAACTTCGCGATTTGACCACTGTGGAAAATCTTATAATGGTCAGACCGATGGATCATTCAAAGCCCTTCTTAAATAACACATTGTCAACACTAACCACCATCGTTTTTCAAATCTGTCTTAGTTGAACACTCTTATAAATATAAGAATTTCATTTTTTTTATCAATAAAAAATATTAGCTTTTATTCCTTTCTGTAACTCTAGGATCATCTGAGAAGTTCTTGAAATCGAGAAGCATCCTTCTACTTCAAAAAATAAGATGGATATAGACTAAGCCAAGATTCACATCCTATCATTCATCATCTCGCTCATAAAATTTGATTCCCTCTTCTTGATTCCATGTCCTTCCTCTTATTATTTTTCTCTCCTCGTTATGTTATTAATCCTTAACACCTTATAATAGTTCGTTTTTTTCTAATGAACTACTATAGGGTGTATATATTCCAAAGATTCATTTTAATTAATTTTAATTAATTTTAACTATACTCTCTATATTTTATTATATTATTTCTATCTAAACCAAATTCAATTAAATATTTTTTGTATTCTTATGTATACCTTATCCTAATTGATTTCTTTTTTATTTTTTATTTTTCTTTATTCACTCCATTCCTTTGTTGAACTTTGACCCATGAGAATCCCTCTAATGGCTAATTTTAATTTTGACCCATTTAAATCCCTTTAATAGTTAGAATCCATGTAATGGCTACTTTAGTACTTTATAAAATGTTTTTATTAAAATTTCTCTCTAATTAACCATTGATGCATTACTTTTCCTATAACAACTAATTTATATAATTACCTGTTCAAGGTGTTGGAAAATGCAATGTGGTAGCTATCAATTCCAATTTTCCTTATCCTTAATATCTAGTTGTAAACTTTAGTTATATTCTTGAGTTTCTTTATTAGATCTTCTTTCTTAAAAAAAACACCAAGAGAAAATATTTATATATATAATAGACACAGAAGCCCCAAGGGATAAATGAGTTGGTTGAGTTCCTATTGCTAAGTACCTTGCCTATCAGGAGGTCATGGGATCAAATATCCTCAACACCCTTGGGGTGAGGCCTTGCTAGTTTGATCAGTGGGTAGATCCCTTCGGGTTGATCTACTTGGATTTTCCCATGGATGTAGCGACCACTCAATGTCCATGAACCACATTAAAAAAAATTACATTAGACACAGAAGTTAGGCTCCAAGCTAGGGAAAACCCCCTGTAAGGGTAAGACCAACAAAATATTCTCTTCTTATAGAATCGCCTTCAAATGAGACAATAAAGACCCAAACCCTTGAGCAAGTCCTCTTTTACGTACCAAATCATCCCTTCATATAATCACAGTTCAATCCTACACTAACGAACTTATAGCTACAACTTCGACCATGCGAGTATCTCTAAAAACCTGTAACTATCGACACCCTTTTTATAGAGAAAAAAGGAGTTTCAAGCTTAAAATATATACATAGTTATTTGTACCATGCCCCAACACACTCTTTAATTTGAAATAATTATTCTCAAACATGAAGAATATTCCACCTCCACCACATGAGCCATATGTTTGGGACCAACCATGAAAATAGGTCCATGGCTTAGACCTGTCAATCAATTCCTCTCTGATATTATAGGATCTTGTTACCACCACTTCTTCTGGAATCATCTCATAAATTGCGATCAATTTCCAAAAAAAATTGATATGTACAGAGAGATTTTTCCTGAAAAATGAGATTATTTCTGCCAATCTAGATACCCCAACTACTCAAAGGGGGAAAATTCCTCATTTTTGGATTTGGGAATACATGCCACCAATTATTTCAGGAATCTTTGAATGATATATCATTCCACTGATGACCAAATGATAGAGCCACAGTCACCAAGACGCAGATTTTACTACTAGTTTTATAGAATAAAATGATGTGGTCAACTAATTCCTTTGTTGACTTACAAATAAGGCATTAAATTGGACCTGCAAAACTAATCTCTTTAATATTTTCTCCTTTTGGAACCTTATTTATTAGCAAGCACCATTGGAATAAATGAACTTTAACCGGGCACTGCAACTTCCATAAGGCTTCCACCACCAAACTAGACAATCTGGATCCTTATCTATGAATATCTGAGTATATCCCTCCTTTGGAGAATAAACTCCAGATGAAGAATGAATCCATTACAATTCATCTTCTTCCTCTTGAAGTCTAACATGATAAATGGTTTGAGATAAAGTAAAGGCTTTCTAAACCTAGTTCCAAGCTACAAGAATATTTAAGGCCTAAGGAGAAAACCAACCTTGAGCTCATATATTGGTAGACTCTAGATCAATCACATTATTTAACATTCTTCTGCCTTGGGAGGCAAGTAATTCAATAATCTCCATGGGTAATCGAAAATTATCTCAACATTATAACCAACGATTTTTTCCAATTATGACCCACTCCCCTAAACCAAATTTCCATGCTATACCACTTTCAATTATAGAAAAGGAGTCAATCATTGCTTTCCACACATCAGATCTATTTAGTCTATGCTTTATGGGATTTCTATTCCAGTATTCTAGGGAGTTATGGAAGATGTATTTCTTTTAAGAAACCTTTGTCGATAAGTTTTTTGTCGATATAAGTCTCCACCCAAACTTTGCAGCAAGCACCTTGGAGAAAGAAATGGGATTATTCTAGCGCCATCCACCCAATTTCTTGTGTGGGACAATTTTATCCTAATATGCCCAAGATAAAATCCTTCCTTCCTGATTACTTTTCCAAAAAAATCTACAAAAACGTTTTTGGACTAAATTTATGATCCCTTTTGGAATCCAAGATAGTGACATCCAAAAAAAAGGGACCGCCTCCAAAAAATATTTTATGAGTACGAGTCTACTTGCATAAGATAACCATCTGGATCTCCAAACCTTAAGGTGCTTCTCAATTTTTGTTAGAAACCAAATCCAATCAATATTTTCGTAGCAATTTAGCTTTAAATGGAACCTCAAATATTTAAGTGCATCCTTGAAAGCCAAACTTCTTAAGGATTGACCTTTTTCAAAGAGGAGTTATTCCCAACAAAACCAACTACCAAGAAAGAATATTTATTTACATTTACTTCCATTCCTGTAGAAAAAAGAGAAAAGACTAAGGGTTATTTTAATAGCTAGTGAATCCCTATGAGATCCATCACAAAAAAGATTCACATCATTCACAAACAAAAGGTGAGTTAGAAACAAAGCGTATGACACCATCGCCCATTTTAGGTCCCTTTTTCTTTTAGCCTCACCTATAAATTTTCTTAGCCCTTCAACAATAAATAAAAATGGAAGAGAAGAAAGGGGAAATACTTTCTAGAGGTATCTTTCTACATGGAAGAACTCTAAAGAATATCCATTGATTAAAACAACAAAGGGTACAAAAGAGATACATCACATAACCTAATTAATGAAATCAATATTACGACAATATGGGCTAGAAACATCCTGATGTATAACCAACTATATTTATCATATGCCTTCAAAAGATCAATTTTAAGACCATACGTTTGAATATTTTGGTCTTCAAGTTATGAAGAGATTCCTGTGAAACCCCTATTTCTTCATGAATTTTCTTTCCTTCCAAGATGGAAAATTGTCCCTCTGAAATAAATTTCATTGTTGCTTCTGACTATTCACTTCTTGCTAAAAAAATCTCTAGCTTCTCCATGATGATCCTAACATGTGAGTAGATAATCCAAATCCCCACCTTTCTCTATAAAGGAAATTGAGACTACTTGTTAAACTTCTAATGGTGCGTTCCTCCACCACAATATTTCTCCTAATGTTCATTGAATGTGCTTGATGGTCTCCCTTAATATGCCCACTCTCAATAAAATTGGCTTCATTCAATTTGCAATGATTTTTTTAATTATTTTATAAACAATGTTACATAGGGAAATAAGTCTAAATTCTTCAAAAGAGACAGGCACATCATTCTTGGGAATGAGAGAAATACAAGTTGATTTAAAAACCTCATACATATGACATTTCCTTCTGCATTCTTCGATGACCTTAAGAAGATCTTTGCCCACCAAATTGAAAAAAGCAACAAAATATTCAACAAGCTAGCCATCTGGACCTAGAATTTTATCTCGCTTAAATTTGTGCAAAACCTTCCCCAACTCCTCTTCCAGAACTAGATCCATCAAGTGCCTATTAAAAATTTCATCCACATATCTAGGAAAAAGAGGGGCAGTGTGAATAATCTCAGCCAGAGAGTCTACCTAGGGGGCTCTAGATAGGGCTTGAAAATGATTAACTCCCAACTTGGCCAAATCCTTAAAGGATTATATGCTACCACAATTCTGATCCATTAATTCCCATATGGTATTAGCCGTCCATCTGCCTCTTGTGAAGTCTTGAAAAAACTTTGTGTTATCATCTCTCACTTTTAACATGTGAGTAGACAATCCAAATCCCCACCTTTCTTTATAAAGGAAATTGAGACTACTTGTTAAAATTCTAATGGTGCGTTCCTCCACCACGATATTTCTCCTAATGTTCAATGAATGTACTTGATGGTCTCCCTTAATATGCCCACTCTCAATAAAATTGGCTTCATTCGGTTTGCAATATTTTTTATTATTATTTTATAAACAATGTTACATAGGGAAATAAGTCTAAATTCTTCAAAAGAGACAGGCACATCATTCTTGGGAATGAGAGAAATACAAGTTGATTTAAAAACCTCACACATATGACATTTCCTTCTACATTCTTCGACGACCTTAAGAAGATCGTTGCCCACCAAATTGAAAAAAGGAACAAAAAAATCAACAAGCTAGCCATCCGGACCTAGAATTTTATCTCGCTTAAATTTGTGCAAAACCTTCCCCAACTCCTCTTCCAGAACTAGATCCATCAAGTGCCTATTAAAAATTTCATCCACATATCTGGGAAAAAGAGGGGTAGTGTGAATAATCTTAGCCAGAGAGTCTACCTAGGGGGCTCTAGATAGGGCTTGAAAATGATTAACTCCTAGCTTGGCCAAATCCTTAAAGGATTATATGCTACCACAATTCTGATCCATTAATTCCCATATGGTATTAACCGTCCATCTGCCTTTTGTGAAGTCTTGAAAAAACTTTGTGTTATCATCTCTCACTTTCAACCATATGGCCTTGCTTCTCAACATCCATGACTCTTCCCTTTCCTCCAAAATCCTCCCCCTAGAAGCTTCTAGTTGGATGATTTCTTACTTTGAGTCGTTTGACTCTTACCCCATCCAAATAGGATCTTGTAATTTCTACAACTCATTATCTATTTGTTTATTTAAGTTATCTATAAACTGAGACATGCACAGTCTACCATCTCCATGATTGTAATGACGCCAATGTTCTCTAACCAAGCCTCTAAAATCCCCATCCTTGAATCAAACTAAATTAAATTTAAAAGGACATCTTGGCTTCTTGGACTCACCCTTCAGCTCCAAGAAGAGATGATGATGATCATAAACACCCCCCAAACCCAATCACTATAGACAAAGAGGAATGAAGGCTAAGAGAATGTATTTTAATAGAAATCATTCAATTATGTGTGTAACCATAATATCCCCCACCCTTTTTTCATCCCTTATGAATTCTCGATTCATGAGATATTCCTAGAATAAAACTCTCTCATGGTAGGGGCCATACACATTTACCAATTTGAGAGTGCCTCCAAATTCTTTAGAGAAAATATCGGCCGTTAAGACCCCCTTAAAACCCCAAGAACTAAGGATATTTACATGCTTTTGATTACAAACCATGGCCAGATCGCTTGAACAACCCTTCACATTGATAGCCAGAAAGCATCAACTAGGGAACATCATTTCCATCTACTTTACAATATCACTACCAGAATCTAAATTTTCTTGCTGAAAGAAAACATACAACTTACTCAAAAAGATCAACTACTTCAAGGCTAGATTCTTAGAGGAGCTAGCCATCCCCCTATAATTTAACGAAAGAAACTTCATCTTGGTCTGTTTTTTTGCTTTAGAAATATTGGATTGGTGCCTGTCAGGGAATTTGGACAACTTAGATGGAGGCCGAGGACCCTAAATCCCTATGGAATCCCAAGGACCTAAATACCTATATCTATACCTAAAATTGTAACGGGATCTCCCTTCCGACTTAGAGGAGGAATCAAAAGATAACACAAGGGAAGGAGAAGGGGCCGAGAAATAGGGAGGTTCCAAAACAATTGAGCAAGGTAGAGGTCACAGATTCCTTCAATGACCCACATAGACAGACAAAGCATAAACCATAGAGCATACAAAAATAAAGTAATTCAAGGATAAATGGGGGGAAGAAGAGGACATATCCAATCTTGAGGATGCCCCTATGCCAGATATCCCAACAAGATACATTGGCGCAACCATCAGGCCAAATTGCACCCAAGCTTCATTATTCGAGAGACCCACAATAGGAGGCACTTAAGATCTACATTTTTAGAAAGCTTCTAATGGATCTCAAACCCCCACCTTATCATTCGAAAAACCTCTTCCCTTATTATCTTGAAACGATGACGACTTCCTTAATTTACCCTCGAAAAAAATAGGACAATCTTTTAAAACATACCCCACCTCAACGATCTTCTACATCTAAACATAACCCTTGCATAGTCCAAAATATTAGTGTGAGAAAATTCACGATACTAAATATTTAAGTTGGCCACCAATCATTCCCTGGTATCAATATTATCCAAGATCCTTGCAAAATCCATCTTTCCCGACTCCATAAAAGACCAGTCATAATCTAAAAACATCCCCAACTCATTTTTTATAAAGCAAAATACATCCTTTGTCGATAATTGCAATGAAAATCCAAGCATACATACCCACACCGTCCCAACACCAAGTTGCTCCTGATTACGATCAAGCAACATAGACCACTTTTTAACCATAATGGGTGTTTCTTCAATGTTTAGTATCTTGAAATAACACAAGTTGCTTCATATTCCTTATTAAATCTGAGGGAAAACCACCTTCTTATTAATGTGCTGACATTCGGAATAGAAGGCATTAACTTCCCCCATTCATCCTTTACCCATGCTTTCCAACTAGTTTTTGAGTAGTGTCGACCCCTTACTTTACCTACTAAAACTATGCTCGTTGTTTCCAAAATTTCATCTAAACGAAGACCAACTCCTAGAGTTAGATTTTTTACCACATCTCTCAGCTTTGTGGATTTAAATATCTTGCTAGATTATTTAGGGTCCTCTATGCTTGAATTATTTCCCATAACATGACCACAGGGACAGACCCCTTGACGAGCCCCACCTTCAGTATCCTCTCCTCTAGCAGTAGCCTCATGACTTGTCGAAGCTCCTCCTACTTAATACGATAAATCCCCCACCAAAAAGACTGAGGGGTTTTTTGATACCGAAAGCCCCAAAAATTCCCCAAAGGAAACTAACAAATTGCCAATTAAGGGAATTTTGAGGTCTAAAATAGGCCTCCTAAGGAAATAATAAAATAATAGCTAAACCAATAAAATAATATTTATGAATTTGAAATTCACTTTTGGCACCAAAATCCATGTAACCATGGTCAAATTCAATTCAAAAGTTGTACCAAAATAAAAATAATAAAAAAATTGTATTGATGTGACTATAAATAAGAATGAGACTTTTAAGAAAAAGTCATTATCATTGCACAACAATGCATTTGTCCTTTGTACTTAAATAACTTAAAATAAAATATAAATATAAATTCTTAATTATAGAATATGCTATTAATTAAAATTTATATTATTTAAATTATATAATAACATGTAATTAAGATACTATATAAAAATAATATAATAGAATATATTGTTTTATGTATGAATTTTATATTACATATTGAATTGATTTGATTTATAAACAAATATTTGAAAATATACAAATATAATATTTATTGAAAAATGTGTAAATACAATAAGATTGTGTAGGGATATGCATTGTTTCTTTCAAAAAATATGAAATGACAATAATAATATTTTATTCAAAAAGTGTGAAATGACATTTATTATGAGTACTTCACTTTATGACTTTAAAAGTACTTAGAGCACTACCATGTTTAACCATGAATTTTTATCAACCATTGAGAATGTGACAAGTAAGTACCTCTAGGTCAAGCAATGCCACCTCGTCCATTAGAGATGATGTTATCCCCTAAAAAGTGATTGGTTCTCATAAAGTGAATTTTGATTGTACATTTTCCTTAGGAGGCACATTTTAGACCTCAAAATTCCCCTAATGCGGCTGCAGCACTAGTGACACAACCACCCATGGGGAAAGGACGTCCAAAATCATCACAAACCTGCGACACCCTCCCAAACCTAATACCCTAAACCTAGCAATTCTTAAGAGAAAACATAATAATCTTCCAAACTAATTAATTCCACCAAAGAAACTTTGAGTGATAAGACAATCAAAGGATCAGTGGCCACCCTCAAGGATTCCTCCAACTACTGAAAACCTACAAATTTCCATTCTTAAACACCTTCATTCAGGTCTATTGCAAACCGTATTAGGGGAAAAACCCCAATATGCAATCTAGAAGTAAAATAACCAAGGGTTTGGTAATCTAAAGGAATATCCTCCAAAAAAGATCTCACATTCCATGATCCTAGATGTCAACCCCTCCTCCATAGTGACATTCAGGGAGCCAAAGGTTACCTTCTTTGCCATTTCCCATAGTTGATGTGGAGGAGATTACCATATGAACTGAGATTCAAAAGGGTCTGAAGAATAATCGATAATATCTTCGTTGTTGCAAAAACTCATTAGCAAACCTTGACTGTTGGCCTTTCCCCAAGACCAAAAAATGAAAACCCCAAAAAAGCCCATCGACACCTTCCTCGAGACCACTGCTTCACGACTACGACCTAACAAATAGGGAACTGTTGAAGGAAAGAAACCTCGTTGACATCTATGCACTTCAAAAAGTGATCGGCCAAGCTCCACACAAAAATCACAAACCCCATTCACTTGAATATTCTAGCAAGATGAAAAAAATATAATAATTCCAACTACGCCAATTTTTTATTTTATTTTATTTTATTTATTTATTTATTTATTGTTTTTATTTATTTATTTTTTAGACTTGCGATTGCTGAAGACATGTGCACGCAAACCACAAAACCATCTCTCCACTATTTAATTCCCTCCAAAAAAACGGTTAGCCTCATAGCTCTTACTAGATTTATTGCCCAATAGGGGCATTCCCCAAATACAAAATAAACTACCAAAGAGACAATGATCTACCTACACTATCTAGTCAACGTAAGAAAAATCTATTCTCTATAACTCTACAAATGTTTGTAACAAGACTCTATCATTCAGGTACTCAAAAGTTGCACTAATAAAAACATATGCATTGCATTTTGCATTAAAAAATAACACATTAGTGTTAGGAAAACTCAAAATTCAATAAACACAAATTGTATAAATACAAATTATATGTTTGGAAAACTAATTCATTTTCCAACATTTCATCTTTTTACACTAATATTATTATTTTTTCAAATCTACATTGCCAATAACTAGTGAAGAAAGATCATCATCAAGTGACACCCAATCTATAACGAATTTAATTACAAATAAACATAAATTACAAAAAAATAATTAATATATTAGAACGAAATCATTTTTACCTAATAACTAACCCAAACTATATATATAATAAGCATTTATATATTAATAAATATTAAAATGATTAAAATAAAATACAATACAATGTTGATTTAATTTATAAAATTGTAATCTTAATTATATATATATATATATACTTCCTTTTTTCCATATATCATGATATTATATAAAAATATATATACCAAAAACAAAATTATTGATTTAGTAGACGAAGATTAAAAAAACTTAAATATTTAAAACCTTTAAATACATAATTTAATTTTTTTTATTAATTCAATATTATTATTATTATTATTAATATTGATAAATATTAAACTAATTTCTACCAATCCATATTAATTAGGTGATTGATATTTTAAAAGAGTACAAATTTCCCTCTTGTGAATGATATTTGTTCATCTGAACGCATTAACATAAAAAAGTTTCAGTTATCAATGTAATTGCTTATAAATGAAACGAAGAGTACAATTATTATTCTATCTGACCATGGTTCTCATGCAATTGCAAATATTGAGGAAGTGGATAAATGTGAGTGCCACGTAACTCGTGGATGAATCAGTAGTTGGACAAACACTACAGTTGCACACGGAGCTTACTAAAAGTTTATGTTAAATGAATTTTTAATGTATTACACTAAAAGCAGCAATTAATGGAAGACGGGGAAGGCACATAACAGCCACAGTCACATGAGGTGATCATGAAGGCTAGGAAGAACTGGGGTGATTAAATTTTCTGTCATTGCAAAAATACCTTCTGTAATCTGCGAGGTTCCCTCAGGTACCTGTAGTTTGGGACACTGATGAACACTCATACGACATTCCGAGGCTCCCAATTGTTCAACACCTACCACCTCTTCTAAATCATAGCACCCCCAAACATATAGTGTTCGAAGCTTGGTGAGATGGGCCAACCCCCTTATGCTCCTCAGCTTCACACATTCAATAGCCTTAAGCTCCTCCAATGATACCAATGTTTCAAGACTGGCCAACTGCTCCAATTTTTCATAGTCAGTAAGCTTCAGCTCTTGAAGTCTTGAAAGAGGAGTTAGCCATTCTATTTTTCTCAAATTAGGACAGTCAGCCAATTCCAGATCTATCAGTGCATCTGGCAGTCTTCCAACCTCCACCAGAGCTTCACAACCGATGATTTTAAGATATTTAAGGCTGGGGCAAATGCCTTCTCCCCTTGCAACCATTTTAAATGACAGCTGGCATAATGAACAGTGGGATATCGTCAGTTCGGTCAGCTTATTCAACTGTTCAAGGGAATCCGGCAAACATTTCAATTTCTCGCATCTCCGCAGCTTCAACCTTTCCAAGTTCCTTAGCTCTCCAATGTCACTTGGCAATTCTATCAAGCTTACGAGATAGGCGAGGTTTAAAAATTCGAGGGACCATTGATGTGCATGTTGGAAAGGCAATACCTCAATACTCAAACAGCCGGTAAAGATCTATGTACTGAAGCGTGCAGATGTTTCCAAGCGTTTCCCTCGACATGGTTAAGGACTTGCACCAACTTAGAACAAGATATTCAAGTCTTGTTAGATTTCCAAGTTTTTTTTATTATATGTATATTCAATACTTTGAAAAATATATAAGGCACTTAAATTGTGTAGAGATTACCATCAAACTTGTGGTTTCAATAAATTCTCACTTGAAAAATTTAAAAATAAACTTCCAAAAAATCATACTAAAAAACAAATTATATTCAACCCAAAAAAATTCAAAAAATCGCACAAAACAAATTATATTCAACCACTTTTCTATAAACTTGACACTTATTCAAAAACTTGCTTTTTCTAAGATATTTCCCATGGGGTCTAAAGGGAAATAGTGGAGTGGAGCCAAAAGTTAAGATGCCGCCGTGTAAGTCACGTAAATCCGACAAGATGCGCAACCCAAAAAGGAGCGATAAAGTTTGGGTTTATTTGTCCCGTTAACCTCAATCGTTTCTTCACAGAAAATAAGTTTGACTATAGAAATTTAAAGTCTCACAGTATAATCCGGGTTTACACCAATATAGTCTCAGAGTATAATCCGGGTTTACACCAATATTTCGATGTAGTATATTTGGTAAATTAAAAGAACTTAACGAGTCTCAGCCTTTGAAGAATTACTTTCTATTTAATTGATAATTAAAATCAATTTTTTTTTTATTGTAATGGTTTTTTTTGGGTCATTATATTTATTTATTTTTGTGTTTTTTAAACAAAAATGAGTTAATTGTTAAGCTTCAAGGGTTAGCGCAATTGGTTAAGTTCCTTCCTAAAAGTATTCCTGCATTGATGGGTCACAGGTTCTGGCACCTGATGTCCGTGGTGTTGGTGGGCCTTGCTCTTAGGTTGACTGCATTCATTTAGACCGTGGATGTAGCTAGTACATGTGTGTGGGCCCGTGGATGTAGCTAGTACATGTGTGTGGGCACATAGGAACGTGAACCACTATTGAAAAAATGAGTTAATTGTTTCATAATTTTTTGTGTTAAGTTATTTTCAATGCATGAATTTAATTAAATTTATATTTGAACATGTTTACAAAACATTAATAAAACTCATTAAATTTATATTTAATTATTAAAATCACTTTCGTAAAATTAATCAAATTTAAATACTAACATATTATATATAGATATAGAAAATAAACTAGCAATTGCACCAAGAGGCGCAAAGGAACGCCGGCTAGGAATATGTGGGTGGAAGTAATTTGCTGGAATTTGTTCCTGTGCTTGTCCTTTACTGTATTTCGATGCCGAAGACAAGAAGCAGGAAATCCGGTAACAAAGGACACTGAGCTTTGACAATTTCATTAGGAGATAAGATGGAAGAATAGCGGGTAAGGGCATAAACCCTCAAATTCTGATAGCTGCAGACTTCTAAAATCTCGTCATCTTTATAAGCAAGAGATTTCGAGGAAGGAGCAGAAAGCTCTGAACATTTGGGGAATTGAAGAGTCTTAAAGAAGACTGGAGCATATTGAAGGGCAGGAAGGAAGAGGGAAGAAGCATAAAAAAGGGTTGTGTGTTTATGGAAGGCGCTCGCACCTCATGGGACACGGTTCAAATCCCAGGCAGGAACCCTCCGACGTTGATGCATTTTAGAGATTCATTTTATAAATTAGCACTGGGACACGGTTCAAATCCCAGGCAGGAACCCTCCGACGTTGATGCATTTTAGAGATTCATTTTATAAATTAGCACTCCGATTGCTCCTGCATGCCATAATTTTCAGCGTTTCTGGAGGCGGAGGCAGCAGCGATTTCCATTCCGGCGATAGGCAGGCGCTGTTAAGCTTCAAGCAAGCGCTACAAGTTCCCAAAGGAAAGCTGGACAACTGGAAGGGCGAAGAATGCAGCCAATGGAAGGGAGTAGGCTGCGATTCTCAATCTGGTCGCGTTACTAAACTGGATTTGGGCTCAATGCAACTCGCAGGTTCGATTCCTGACAAAATATGCAGTCTCACGATGCTCCAGACTTTGGACTTGCGGGAGAATAATATTAGTGGCGTCATTCCCGATTGCATCGGCGAGTTATCGTCCCTGCGAACTCTTTCGCTTTATGGAAACTCTCACCCAATACTATTTCGCAATATGTCAAAATATAACCGGATAGAAGGACGATAAATAAACGTTTTGATTGAGTGGGGTGAACAGTGTTTGCTCACCCCACTTCAACAAAGATAACGCCTAGGTCGTAATTATAGAATAATATTGTAAATACTATTATTATAAAAAATAACATACACACAAATATATATATATATATATATAACATATGATTTTTTTTATATGTTTTTATTAAATATAATAGCAACTATCATGATTGTTTATATATATAATATATATATAATTGTTTTTAATAAAAATAATTAAAACAATGCAAATATGATTATTTTTATTTTTATTTTTTTAATTTAAATTTGAAAATAAAAATAATAATTATTTTTATAAATACAATTTTCAAAGCTCAATTTACTGAAAATCAAACTATTTCATCCGCATACTATTAAATTTGTATTTCTAATGAAATCAATTATACAATTTGTATTAAAATTATAGAACTTCTATTTCTAATAAAGTTAGTTATATTTGAAATATCAAAATTACTATTTAAAAAAAACATATCCAACTAAATACAAATAAAAATAACTCAAAGTCAATTGTTTCAAACAATAACAATGATACAAACACAACCTTCAAATTCACCACTAGTATGCCATATCATGGCTGAAATCAAAGGTTTTCCTTATCTCACATCATGATATTAAAATAAATATCACTATCTTCCGTAGCTTTACATAAAACATTAGTGCTCTTTTAAGATGTAGCCTTACATTGTTTATAATTTTGTTTTATTTAACTTACATTATTATATTTGAGTAAATATTACTATTTACGTATTTGAGGAAATATTACTATTCACATAAATCTTTAGTGCTATTTTAAGATGTATCTATACATTGTTTATAATTTTGTTTTATTTAGATTGGTGTTTTTTTATATATCAAAATAATTTTAACATCCCAAATGTGTATGCAATTTTTGCATATTAATGTACTTGATTGTGAACTAAATGAGTATTTAATGCATATGTATACACATATTTGAAAAGGCATATGCTTAACTTGATATCAATGGAAATAATGACATTCCAAACTTAATAACTAAAATAATTTTGAATATAAACCATTTTCATGATATTAAATAATTTTGAAGACAAACGATTTTTATGATATTTGGAAGATATAAGTATTAATTTCAAATTAGACTTTATTATTATTAAAATTATTATTTTTAAATCTTATATTATATCAAAAGAGAATTAAACTTTACCTTAAACATTTATGTACCAAACTACATATGTTTATACTTTTTTCAAATACATTCATAAGAGTCTCAAATAGATGTTATTTTATTTGAATACATTGGTAACATTACCAAACAAGATGACCATAATTGGAAATGCAAGACCATTGGAAATGGATGAAATAATAATAATACTTATCAATGCAACATCTAGGTGTCTTCTAAGTCAAATAAGTGGAAAAATGAAATTTTATGCTTGATGTATTCTTTCCTCTTTTATCCTCTATTTCTTCCATGCTTTTGCTCTTTGTAGTCATATTGAAATATGAGCTAGGACTTGCCTCAATATTCAAGGATACTTGACTATTGACATTAGATTATTCTATATTTCTATCTTTATTTAACATATTGGCAACACACATGAACCCTTTTGTGAGGTTTTTCAAGTCCTTGGATGTTAAGCACAGATTGAGTCTTCCAATTGTAGGTTTTAACCTTGTACAAAAATAATTTGCAAACGAATTCTTAAAGGCAAAAAATAAACAATAGCGAGAGCATAAAACATAAAACATATATACAAAAATATTTTTCCCTTGGATCCCAAATCGGGACTACCAGCTTGATTTTTCATCATATTCCTTTTAGTGTTACAACACATATATATACATGCCAAAGCATTCATAAACCCCAATCCATTAACCTTGGATTAGAACATGACTGTAGTTCCCTTGACCGGATTTATAAAATACCAGGGGCTAAAAACCATTATTCCCAAAAACCATTTGCAAACTCATGCACAAAACCATAGGGGGGTTTAACCACTTAAAATGGGGTCCAAAAAAATTCCTCGGGGAGCTGCTCCAGACCTCGTGCAGGGGGCTACCCACCCCCTGTGACCCCCCTATGCATGCGAATAATCGTGGAAAGAATATAACACATACCCAACACTATACCACTTATTGTTTTCTTTCTACAGGGGGCGACAGGATAGCTAAGTCATTAGTCCACCCCTGCAACACCCATTGTTTCTCTACACCAAGAGAACTTTTGAGTGCTCATAGATTTCATTAATGCATCTGCAACATTCTTCAAACTGTCCACCTTTACCAACAACACCTTGTTATCCTCAACCATATCTCTCGCAAAGTGATATTGAACATCAATGTGCTTTATCTTTGAATGATAAATAGGGTTCTTAGCCAAGAAAAATGCACTTTGGCTATCACATTCTATCCTTATAGCTCATTTCACCAACCCCATACTTGAATACAATATATGCAACCAAGTTGCTTCCTTGCTTGCATGAGTGGTTGTCATGTATTATGCCTCTATAGTTGCAAGAGCCACTACAGACTGTCTTTTACTCTTCCAACTAACTACACCTCTAAATAGGCTAAACACATACCCACTTGTATATCTTATTTGGTCTAGATCTCCAGCCCAGTATGCATCAACAAAACCACGGATGTCCAAAACTCTGTCCAATCCTGGTCTTCCTTGGCAGCATAAACCGTAATCACTAGTGCCATGCAAATATCTGAAAACCCGCTTCAACGTTGTCCAATGCTCCTTCCCTAGTTTTGACATAAACCTGCTCAATACTCCCACTTCATGTGCAATATATAATTTTTGTTTTACATTACAATTAACCCATATTGAATACTGAAAGAATTACACATCTCTTTAATATTTATAATTAACTTCAAATGGAGTTATGAAACCATTGCATATCTCTTTCATAATTTATTTATATATTTTTCAATTACTTTATTTCTCTATATAAAATTGACTTAAAATTAATATACAAATAACACTAAAAAAAATTCTTAGTCAATCGTTGTGTACTCTATTCAAAATATAATATCATTATATAATCTATTCAAATATAATATTATTTGTGGTGTGGATAAACTTATTTAATTTTAGCATTTTTAAAGAGATTTCACATGTAGTGCAAGGACAAGGAAAAAATCGAGTGTAGAGATTATAGAGTGTTAGGTATGTTGTGTAACTGGTAGAGAAATTGATACATGCACCTATCAAGAAAAAGAAGATACCATAGTATTTCGTCTATTCCATAATTTACTTCACCTCCATGTGACGCGCTAAATCTGACTAAATGTCCAATCCCGAAAGCATCAATGAAGTTTTATTTTTCAGTTATTTCTTGATAAATGTCTCATCAAAAATCAAAAGGTTATCGACTCTAAAAATGTATTTCATTTCGGCATTTTCTTTATGG
The DNA here is from genome assembly GCA_034641835.2 of Pinus albicaulis. Classification (NCBI taxonomy): domain Eukaryota; kingdom Viridiplantae; phylum Streptophyta; class Pinopsida; order Pinales; family Pinaceae; genus Pinus; species Pinus albicaulis. The sequence continues at coordinate 451,924,340 of CM076584.1, forward strand.
AGTTGGATGGGCAAACACTGTTCAACCCAACCAATCTACTCACTCTATTTTCGTCATGCTAACGTATCAAAATTTAACGCGTGGTTGTTTTTCTCACCTATCGAAACTCAACGTATGGTTACTCCCTTCCTCCGTACAGTCTCATTTGCAAACAATTATCATAACCCAAACAGTGATCGTAACCCATTAAGCTCAGTCAGAAGAAATGCTGGAATTACGTCGATGGGTTTCACAGGATGATGGGAAATTACATTAAGCTCAGTCATAAGCAATATTGGCATTACGTGGGTGGGTTTCACATGATGATGGGAAATTACATTTCAAAGTCACCTTCGATGAACATTGACATCGTTAATGAGGCTACATGCAAATTCTCTGTTTGATTCTCTGTTAGCCTCTCCATATTTACGGTGAAGGTCCTAGCCTCTCCAACCCATTACCTATCTTTGGATTTCAGCAGCGTAGCCCAGTACTTACACTGAAAATCCAAAATCCAGATCAATTTATTCAAAAGGGTTGATTCAACAATGGTACCCATTGGAAGAGTTTTGCTAAATCCTTTGGCATTTGAGTTCATAGAACAACAGCAATGGCATTGGCATTACCATCATGGAATGAGAAGAAGAAGAATATGGTTTTTTTCATTGGGCTTAAGGCTTAGTTTCAGATCAGAAACACTACCACCGCGGTTACGTGAATATAATCTAATGAGGAAAATGGCTCTGTGAAAGCGCTTTGTAAGCAAGGTAGACAGAAAGAGGCAATGTGGGTTTTGACAGTCATGTGCTGCCCTCTGGATTCCTCAACTTGCAGTCCTCTATTGCAGGAATGAATCAGAAATAATTCGGTGACAAAAGGAAAATTGATCCATGCCCACATCACTCAGACAATATTCCAATGTGAAGATGTCATTTTAAGCAATATTTGTGCTACCATGTATGCGAAATGTGGGATTGTAGACGATTCACAAAAAGTGTTTGAGAAAATGGCTCAATGAGACGTGGTTTCATGGACTGTGATTATTGCAATGCATGTCCGGCATGGGTTCATGGATGAAGCCTTGGATCTGTTTTACAAAGTGCGAAGAACGCCACACAAGCCTAGTGGAGAAGGGGCAACAATATTTTGATGATATAACTCAATATTATCACCTTACACTAATAATGGATAACTATGGTTGCATCGTTGACCTTCTTGGGCGCGTGGGTTTTCTGGATGAGGCTGAAGATTTGATCAACAAAATTCCATTTCAACCTGATGCTACCGTGTTGGGGTGTTTTCTTAGTGCCAGTAGAATTCATGGAAATGTACAGCTACGAGAACGTGTCACAGAGTGCATTTTTGCATTTGATACAAAATGTTCTGCACCTTATGTGCTACTGTCAAATGTCTATGTTGAAGCTACAAAAATGATAAAAGACAGAAAATTTACATAGACTCCTAGATGTTGTTGGGTTGAGGTCGATAAACAAGTGTATACTTTTAGAAGTTAAAGAAAGATCACACCCCGATAGACAAAAAATATATCCATAGTTGGACAGATTTTCTGGGTCGATGAAAGTAACAAAGTATATAGCCCATACAAAATATGTACTCAATGACTTGGAGAAGGAGCAAAAGGAACAAATTCATTGCTACCATAGTGAGAAGCTAGCTTAACCTTAATTTTATTTCCATATCATAATCACTTATCACACTCTCGTGAAATCAGTTCAACAGATTGATCAATGTAGCTAATCAATAGTACAAAAACTGAGAATTATTTCAATAATATCCACTCTAAAGGAAATACAACTTTTCTCCATTATCCATTGCGTTAGTATTGCAAGAACCTCAATATCCCCATTATTGTTTTCCAAGATAATTTTCACTATTCATATTGAATAATAGTTGCTCAAAATTTATAAAACCTTGTATGGGTAGTCATTACCTAAAGAATTTCTAAACCTATTTTAATATTAATGAAGATATCATATTCCATCTGTTTGATTCTCCTAAGCTTTTAAACTTTTCATTAGCTTAAACTCAGACCAGCATGGCAGGACACAAGTGTATTTCTTTGTGGACAAATATAGCATGCTAATTGGATTTCCCATGCATTCACATATTTTGAATATGGATGTCAACAATTTCTACTCTTATACAAATTTTACAAAAGAACGGAATCAAACCCAGATAATGGAATTTTTCGCATCTCACTCCCCAAGTTGATGGAGCGAATTCATTTAGGAATCTTCATTGAGGAGAAGTGCAACTATGTTGTTAGCAGCTTGGGAAATATCATTATTTACACTTGGTATGATGTTTTTTGGTTCAATATATTTGACAAACTCTTTTAACTTCGTAAAATTTTCGTGTTCACTATATGGAACCTCATATCGGAGAATGGTTCCCTATTGCCATCTTTTTCCTGGAGTCTTTTTCTTTCCTTTCCCAAAAGTCCATCGAATTGGAGAGAATGCAACTATAGAATTATAACAACTATAGAATTGTAACAACCATGCCAACGTTTTGATATGAAAGTAATACTCTTGAAGCTTGCTATGGTCCACAAAGGCACAACATGAATATAAACTTCTTGCTCATTGGATGTTAACCACTGCATATCCTCTTTAGGTAGTCCTAAGCATTCCAGCAACCGAAGTTTGGCTGCACCAACATAAACCTTCATATGAAAACCCTCGCAACCTCCAAGAATATTCCTTCTTTCCAAATGGTATAAGTACCAATCAGAAAGAGAGTTCTTGGGTTGAAAGCTTCTGCCTGAATGGCTTCCAGAACAAATTAAATAACTATTTCCTGCTTTGGAAAGTCATACTTAGATTACAGTATGTTGTATGGAGGATAAGTGTATGAATATTACAGGAATCAAGAATTGGATTGGTAATCATTTCTTGACAAAATCTGAAGTCCCCTGTTTGAAGAAAAGGCTTACAATTAGGTGGTTCAAAAAGAAGGATAGCTGATCTAGGGCAGTGATTGGCATCAATAGTAGTTACAAATACTTCATCTACATCAACTCTCTCATTTAAAGGTAAAAAATACAAAGTCCAATTCTCATAGTGACAAGGCCTTCCGTGATTAATGAGAAGTACACTTTATCATGACAAAAACCTCTAGTAAGTTCTTGATAATTATCTTTGTGAAAATGAGACAAGAACCAATAATAGAAATATCCTCTTAGATAACGAAAAGAATCCACTTGAAAATGTGTTCATGGAATGCATAGCCATTACGCGATGCCAGTGAGATTTTTAGCACTAGGATGAGTTTTGATTCTAGCTCTTTTCCTGCCAGAGATCATAGTAATTTTTTCTTTTCGTTGATGTGTCTCAACATGGCAACCAACTTGTCTCATTGAAACACCTGAAGGGATGTTGAAAAACTGAGTAATCAGTTTGTTCCTTGATTCTTTGAGCTGGGATTTATCCTCCATATTTTCTACTGCTTTAGGAATGTTTGTATTGGCCTCTGTTGAATTACTGTTTCATTTTATTAGTTCATGTTGTGCATGCAAAATCTTCCTCCTTGGACCAAGAGTGGTAATACCTAGAAAATTAAGGTCCTCTTCTGTTAGCCATTGAAGAGAGTCCCAATCAATCTCCCTGATGAATTTTAGTTTTATTTAAGCTCATAATGCATTGGTTTCACTGTTGTATCAAGCTTTAGCAATCTTCTTCATATTGGGTTCTATGCTATGTTTGGTTTCAACAGTTTGATTTTGTGTGTTGTGCTTTGTTCCAATTTGCTTTTTAGGGCTTTGAAATAATACCTTTTTTTAATATATTGTGCTTAATAGGATTCCTGTTAAGTTTTAAAATGTTAATATGTTAGTGTCCCACCATGCGCGGATTGGGTATCCAACATCAAATACATTTGATTTGTGTCAAAAGTGAAAATCTAACACTATTGCAATTTTGTTGTCATATACAGATATGTTACACATTTTATTTCATTGTAATCTAAAGCAAGCTCCAATAGAAGAAGAACATGGTTAGATTTATCTATCCCAGAGGACAACTTCATCTTGACTTTTCATGACCTTACCTTAGCATAACTTAGGCATGTGAACATATTTGCCTCGTTGAGTAAGAAGGCACAATAAAGGAAAGGTAAAATTCCTTTTACCTTCTATCTCAGATAAGTTATTGCCTTACTTTAAGCTCATGCAAATAATACCTCTCAAGACCAAAGCATGTGTCTGTGGGTGTAAAAATTCTTCATTTGTGGGTCTATAGATATTTTTAACGGTCTTCAATGGTTGAACTTGGGAATGTTGTTCTTGTACTAAAATTATTCATACCACGTAAAGATTTTGGTTAATTGTACAGTCACATTATATGAACCTTATGTGTTTTGTACCTGTGCCATCAGCATGAGAGTTGTAGTAGGAGAGTTGTTGCAGAAAACATCTCTACATAATTGGATTCTCAAGCTAATGTAAGGTAAAAATATATAGTTTTGAGTTCATTTTAGGGTTGTAATATGACATCAACCGAGTGCAGATGTGATAGTAGTTATTTTGATAATAATTTAACTAAAATCCATTTGAGGTTAGATAACTTAATATATAAATGATAAATAATGTTAGAATGTTAAGTTCCAAAACATTATAGGGATATTTTTAGTTTAGTTTTAACTAAACTGTTTAATTGTTTATTTATCAAGTAAACAGAGACTTTAAGCACACAAAACCTGAATGAAGAAATGGATTTTAACCAAAGTTGTGACGATATTTAGTTTTCTTTAACTTTTATAGAAATCTCAACCTTCATGTGAAAGTGTAAAGCGAAATTATATTTCGTGTTATACACATCAACATAACTAAATTTCGAACCATGGTTTAAATTTTCACTTATAAGCAACACTGTTATTTTTTTAACAATTTGCAATTACAAATCAGGATACCTAAATTTGGAACTATGATTTAAGTTCTCACTTATGAGCAACACTATTAATTTTCTAACAATTTGCAACTATGGATTGTTGAGGAATTTACCAACCATAACTTCAGTTTACTAACCATATGAAATTAAGAATGTATCACAAATGTATCATGCATGGATTTTATTAACCCTATGAAGTTAAGAATGTATTACAGATATATCATGCATTAATTATTTGTGTTCATTATATGTATTCTGTAAGTAATGAAATACAAACATGTAGATAACCTAGCATTGGGTTTTTCCCACATGATTTGACACAACCTTAAAATTTTGTTTATAAAAAGACAACAAAGTTGGTTGCATTAACTTGCATGTGATTGAATCTCAGATAAATTACTTCGTTTCAATTTCTTTTCCTTTGTAAATGTATGTTTTTTGTCGGGTGCTCGTTCATTTTGACGAAGATGGTACTTAGCCCACATTATCTGTGTCAATATTATCCTTACATTGATATTTATTCTATTCACATTTGAAATTATTGTGTACTTTGTTTTCCTTGTTGTTTTAAAAGGTGACAACTCTTTCGCTGACCAAAAGTTTTCAGAAAATTGCATTTGTTCAACATTCTATCATCAACGATTACAAGAATGTTCTAGCAGTAGCTATTGAACTTAATTACTCTTTTCCACTTGAAGGTGAATTTGGAAAGACAATGTTAATAAATTACTTTTGTGAACTCCTATCATTGAATATAGAAATTGTTGTTAAAATGTAGTTTTTTAATTTTATTTTATTATGTTATCTAAATACTTTGATTTTTCTTTGTCAAGTAGGATCCAAGCAAGTTTGCAGTTTTTGTTGCCCCAGTTGTTGTTGCTACAGATGTTGCACCTGCTGCAGCCGCTCCAAAGGAAGAGGAAAATAAACCTGAGCCAGAGGAAGAGTCCAAAGAGGATATGGGTTTTAGTCTTTCTAACTAGATTGGATGTGTTGTGGAGGAAGAGTCTGAAGAGGATACGGCTTTCAGTCTTTCTAACCAGACATGATTAATATTTTTAAACAATTGAAATATTAAATCGATTTATAGGTTACATTTTTTTGATATAAAAGTTTAATGAATTAATTATGTTGTTATGTTTGGATAAAGTGAAAAAAACATTATTATGAAATAAAACATAAGTTAAATTAAATAAACATAATAAAATATCAGTGAAATTAAGGAAATCCAAGTGTTTGTTTTGGAAGTCAATATAAACATAAGGATGTCAATTTGAAAATGTTTTTAGTTACAAGTATAATTAAGAAAATATTAAATTTATATATATAAATAATAGGCAAACCCTATGCTACATATGAAAATTTAAAAGTTTTTTTTTCTTATTCAAATTTCATTACATTACCAAGAATTTACATAGAGTATAGGCATATGGAGTCTTCAATGGACCATGTTCAAATTGAACATATTCACATAACAAAAAAGACCTATCTTACTTGCAACTAGCACTTTGCAAAGCCTGTGTGCTTTATGCCTTTAATAATTGGCATTATTCTCGGAAATTTGTGTCAGTGCAATTTTTTTTTTTTAATTTAACCTCCTTTCACACATCCACACTCAATATGTGCTCAATGACTTGGAAAAGGAGCAAAAGGAACAAATTATTTGCTACCACAGTAAGAAGTTAGCAATTGTGTTTGGGCTTATCCATACATCCACTAGGACAACTATACGAGTTATCAAGAACCTCAGAGTATTTGGTGATGGTGACTCTACTACCAATTTCATCTCCTAAATGTTGCACATGAAATTGTAGCGGGAGATGCTAACCATTTCTACCACTGCAAGGATGGACAATGTTTCTACAGAGGTTATTGGTAATACGATGTAGGGTGAACCTCAAATATAGAATTGTCCAATAAAACCTATGGATGTGTTTCACGCTTTGCATTGTCCGCATTTAAGCGAAGAGTAGGAATCTCATTGTGAAAATTGAAACCAAATGGCTAGGAGTCATGAAGCTTGTATTTATTGACAGGGCATAAATCTCTTGGAAAACCTGGGGAAGTGATTGCATGCCAGCTCAAAGCATTCAACACTTTTTTATATTGAAAATAGGGGGTTTTTCAATGCTTGATTGCTGGTGTTTACTTATACCATATTGGAATCGTCCCGACTCTATAATAGAAACTAGATGGATTCTATAATATGGGTAATTTGTTGGGAATCCATTACTTCTTGGAGAATTAATATTTCCACCTTTTTTTATTGATTACTACTTATGCTCCAATTCTTGCCTTGAAAATCATTACTGCAAGGAAGTACCTCTACTTATGAGGCCTTTCGAAGGCTTAGTGGAATACATCTTATGCACACTGATTAAATCCTACTTTTCAAGTCTCGCTGGCGTGAAGTACCTAAACTGTGAAGAGAATACTAGATCCTACCTTTCAAGGCTCGAGTGGCACGAAGTACCTAAACTGTGAAGAGATAGCTTCTAAAAAAAACCATGAATGCAATACTCTAGCTAACCAACAGACATGGCCTTTCAAAGGTTTGGATGAAGTACACTTTGAGGTAGGAATGCGATAAATCCATCATCTAGCATTGCCTACAAATAATTATTTATTATGTATTTTTTTTTTGTTTGATATGGAGCCAATAAAATTTTCAGGGGTAAAGCCAATGGATACTTACTGCACGATAAATAAGGAAAGACATTATCTTCTTGAATTTAAGATTATAAGACACCAATTTCTGTTAACTATTTTGTGCAATTTCGTTACATTATCAACCTTAGAGAATCATTATTGTTTCTAGGATACTTTGTGATTAGTATAGATTACATATATGTTGTCTTATCACATTGATAAAGAACATTATAAAGGGTTATCCATGCAAAAAAAATTGTCATTGGTTCATTTTCAGCATAGACATATTATATTCCCAAGCTTACAAGCACATGTCAATATCTTAACCAACGAAGGAAAGTGAATGCCCCCACCTCTACCTAGAAGGTGTGAATTTATGGAGAAAATAATCTACAAGTTTTCTAATTGTTAGATGTTTACTGACTTTTGAACTACCCATTTATCATAAAATTATATTTATGCTGAAAGGCGTTTTCTCTATGGAGTTGGTTGGGAAAACACTATTCAAACCAGCCAATCTCCTCACTCTATTTTCATTGTTCTCACCTATTAAAATTCAAAGCATGGTTTGTGTTCTCACCTATAAAAATTCAATGTGTGGTCATTCCCTTCCTCCAGTACAATATTGTTTGAAAACAATAATCATGACCCCATTAAGCTCAGTCCTGTCTTTGTCTAGTACTTTGAACCAATGAAAAACAATGATTTTTTTATAACTACGCTAACAACTCACCTTGCGCCTCCCTTTCTAGATATTATACCTAAAGCTATGTACTCACCAATGTCAAAAAAGTGAATGTCAATTACAAATAAAAAATTTCACAAAAAAAAATTAATGCAGACAACATGAGATTGAAACACAAACCTTCTTGATACGAAAGGGATGACATGGTATGTTAGACTGTAGCCTCCTTGAATAAATATAGAAAGGTGATTCTGGGATTAGAAATAATCACAACGATGAATCCTGCCATCGTGTTGTCTGGATCAGTGTCTAGGAAGCATCTCTCTTTCCGCAATAATATTTAGGGTGTGAATTATCATCTTAGCGTTGTTGCTCCTACTCCCGCTACAACAAGAAGAGGCGTGAGAAGGTTACTATAGAGCCTTTCCTTCAGTTCCTGTCTTTATGCGGACGATTGTAAAAGAAATTTCATCGTCATTAGCGAAGGGAAATTTGGATTTGATTATTCGAAAGAGCATTTGGAGAAAAAGGTATATGTTCCTCCCAAATAGCAACCACAAAAGGGAAATTTAAAAGCAGTTGCCAATTGTCTTCAAAATTCATCCCACAGAGTGAACATCTACTTAGATCCCAAAAGCCCCTCTTCATCAGAGTTTCCCAAGTAACGATTTGGTTGTGAATAGTCAGGCACGTGAAAATTTTTAGCTTGAGTGAAACTTTTGATTTCCACATGTGAGAAGCTCAATATGCAAAGAGGTTGGGTTTATTATTCATAGAGATATAAGAATAGACTTCTTTAGTGGAAATTCTACCTACGGAAACATGCCCACCCCATATGAGCCTTGTTCTCATAACATACATATGGAAAACCACATGCCGATGCCCAAAATCCATGAAATTTTATTGGATGTGCTATCATCTATAACATCTGTGGATGTTATAGAAAAGTAGGACTCAAATAGAGATCACATTCATTGACATGAACCCTTTTGATTGCAAGCACTGGAGTGGTTCTTGCAGTCTAGAGGTTAGAAAGGTTTTCACCTTCAGTGTGGCATTGTGCACCCAATAAGGTGGCATTCATGATGTACCCTAACATATAGCACAAGGAGATAGTTTCCTTCCACATTCTTGGCTCCTCCTTTCAGCGTTCCTTTGCACCTCTCGGTGCAATTGCTAGTTTTATTCAATTTCGTATGATGGATTGCAAGTTGTATACAACAATCTGAGGACAAAGATGACGACCTGTAAAATAGTTCTCTTTGGTAGGCCATTGCCCATTGAACGCTGCCATGGGGTAAATTCCAAAATATTTTTCAATTCCACTTGAACTGAAAGTTGCATGGAATTTTGAATAGTATCGAGGGAAAGAAAAGAGTATTAATATTAATATTTTATAATGGAATGTCGATGTTAGGAAATTTTATAATAAATTAATTTTTTAATATAATTTGTTTTTTTATAGTTGGTAAAAAAAATGTGTAAGTTGTTATAATTAGTCATAATGATGTTTGGATTTTGTATAGATAAATTTTATAAAAGTTTTTGAAACAATGAGTGGACATTTCATTTACATAAAGAACAAATGAAGGTAATTTAATTGTTATAATTAGTCTGAATGATGTTTGAATTTTTTTATAAATAAATTTTGTAAAAGATTTTGAAACAAGGAGTGGTATCTCATCCATGGTAAGGAACTGATAAAATTTGATTAATGAAAGAAGATAATATTGAGATTAAGATTTATGGTGCTTAGGAATATATATATATATATATATATATATATATATATATATATATATATATATATATATATATATATATATATATATATATATATATATATAATTTTCTATTATTTTAGATTTATTTATTCTTTATGATGAATGGATTGGAGTGTCTATTTTTTTGTAAGCTTGGTAGGACTACATCTTCAACATGTCCAATATATCACCTCAATCGGGGTAGGGAATTGAACCGGTGACTTCACATCAAGGAGAAGGAAGGAGTGCCTTAACAGAGCACCCAATCACCGTCTATCCGAGACCCCATGGACTGGAGTGAAGTTTCTATTGAAAATCTTTGAAGTTCTAAAATATTTAACTTCACTCCTAGGTTTTACTCAAATGAACTTTTGTAATGTGGCATGATGTTCTTATATCAATGTTAAGCATAAAATAGAACGGTGGATTGTTATGCATGTGGGTTGGAAATTTTTTAGTGAAATAAAATAAAAAACACATTTAAGAAACCTCAATATATTTAGAAAGTTAAAATTTATTAGCTTAAAGAGAGATAAAGGAAATTTTACAGTCATAGAAGTTATTCCAAAATACTACAAGTTAAAAGTATGTATTAAAGTTTGTCCTATGCTAAATTTTTGATTCATGCAAAACTGGGTGAAAGAATGATATTGCACATTACAACGAATGCAAAGAATACCAGAAACTATAAAGAATGATGAACACGAGGTGTGAAGGAGAGTCGTGCAGATGTGCGATGGAGATAGGGAGGATTGTGATAGAAACAACAAAAAGTAGTTCTTAAGTAGTTACTAATTACAAATTGTCAACGTCTTGTTAGTTCATCCCAACAAAGTTGGTTGTCGATGTGTCTTTTACACAAATGAATGTTATTGGCAAAACGTTGTTTCAAAGGTTTTAGTTAGTTAAGCTATTATTGTTGTTATTAATAGGCTATTGTAAAAGTTCTTAGCAATATTTAGAATAAAATTTGTTATCTTTTCGATGGAAGGGATGATGTTAGAGTGGGAATTGTAATGACCTCTACTGATAATTGTGATTGTAAGAAAGAGGGAAGAATAGGGAGAAAGAGAGGATGTTTGTATGAAAACAAATGTATTGTTGTACAATGAATATCTCACATGGATGAATAAAATATAAACTTGTTGGTTTCATTTAAACACTGATTTTTATGTCTTTGTCTGTGTAATGAAATGCTACTAAATATATTGAAATGTAATTATTTTTTTTAATGTGTAGTTTTTATGCCTATGAGGTTATTTGAAAAATTTTATATGCATTACGTTGAGTACGAGTTTCTTTACCATGTGATTGATCGTATATGCACTACACTATAAATATCGGTGATCAAAGGATCTAGCCTAATTCAGAGTGTCTTTGTCCCCCCTCCTCTTGCAAAACCTTTATAGGTTTATGCAATCCCATCACGATGCCTTAGGTGAGATCTCATTTGCTCGAGGGTGTCAAATATGTTATTGTCTAAGAAGTTTTTTTTGGCCCGTTCCTGAACCCTAGGTCACCCATGTCTATGGGCTACTAAATTTTTCCATTGTTGGGACCTTGAAGATTGCATCGAGAATGGGAATGTGGAGACTATCAAAAGAAGTGATAGAGTGGTGGTTGAGAAATAAGCAGTATGAATTTGTAGTAGATCAATCAAAGAATCAACGCCTCAGTCCAGAGAAGTGGCTACAAGGGTATCTTTATACTGATTCTCGCGAACAAAAAACAAAAAAAAAATCACTAAATTTCCTATTATTTTACAGTAGTGGTTGGAGAGATAGATAATGCAACAAGGAAGTTGGTATATTATTGACCCACAAATGTGAATTAAAAATATGATCAAGAGGGTGAATATTCTGAAGAATAAGATATTCGTGGCTGTCAAATTTTTATTGGACAATGTTATCAGTTGGATACATTGTTGAATTCACAATGGAAGCTACTCAATATTATACCGTATCTGAAAGAGAATTTAATTTTTGAAGACCATGTGGCTAATATATGAAGTCATTACCCACATGGATCAATATGCTACTCTACAAAAATGGTGTAATTCTATTGGAATCTAATGTAGTGAGCTATTAAACTTTTGTGCGATGCGAGGAGACAAGGGGATTGACCAAATAATGGCCTAAGTAAACCATGAAAAAAGAGAGTTGAGATGACTGGGAAACGAAGTTTCTGGACTGAATAATCAAGAAATATGCCAAGAGAGATGCCTTCAATAGAAGAGTTAGCCAATTTTTGGTAAGGACAAGCTCTATGGAAGGAGCAGAGGTCTCCTGAGAAACATTGTGGGAAAACGACAAAAATTTTGAAGATCGTTGATCTAGGCGGATATTGGTGGCCAACCGCCTATTCCACTTGGGGCCCCACCATTTTTTCTTTTAGTTTTTTAGTTTCCTTAATTGTAGCACAATTTACTATTTTTAGCATTTTTCAGGTTCTAAACTTCCAGAGCTGTTTTGAGGCTCTAAATGATGTTTTTTGGGAAATTTTGTTCCACCTGAATGTGAGTCAAAGACTTGAAATTCATTGTCATCAGTTGTAGTCCTTAGATAAATATTTCTAATGAGTTATCATGTACGTCAAACAAAGATCGTATGCCAAAGTTATGACCCCAAGAAATCGATGTACCAAGTTACCCCAACAGGGCCCATAGTTTGGCATTTCATCTGCTAGGGTTAGGTTTTTGGATGTTAATGGTTTTCCATTGTTTCTCAACAATAAATAGGCATTCGAGCCTCATTTTAACATATTTCAGAGGCTTTTATCCACCACATCTCTTCTCAGAGATAAGCTACCACTGCCCTAGTTAGTTTATTTCCATTTTGTCTGTAATCATATTTCAGTTATGTGATATTAATAAAATGAAGTCTTATTTCTGTTGCATCTCTGCATTTATGTGTATTTCTGTATTTTCTTGTGTTCCTGCATAAGTCTGGATCAATCATCGAAACATGGGTGTTGACACGAAGGAGGAGTGCAAAAAATTACATGGATGGAGTACCACATAAAGGAACCAGGCATTTAAAAATTTCTGGCACAATAAAGAGGCCTACATTAGAGCCTGCAATTAATCATAGACCTTAGAAAGAATTCTATTACACAAAATCAAATGAGGAAAAATAGTGGGTATTTGGATCATTGGGAATATAGAGATGGAAGGGAAGTAGAGAGGGGTGCATAGGAGAGAGGATAGGAAGCCCTGCCCTAAGAGTGGAGCCTAATGCTATGTAGAGGGCCATCCATGCCATAAGAAAGGAGCGATGGTGACAAAGGATAAGTTATTGAAGCAAGTAGTATGATATCCATTGAAGAAGGAAATGAGGAGGAAGAATGAAAACTCGAACACGATAATTTATGCATCCCATTGTACAATTTTGGTCCATCCCATGGGTCAAACCCATGGCCCCACACAATTTTTCTAGAACAAAGGGAAACTTTCAGTTGATTACTAGTTTTTTATAGTCACCAGATTCAATGGCTAATAGATAGTTTGGGAATGTTGCAATTAGTGGAAGAAATGGTAGAAGGGAGGAAGAATAGGTTAAATAAAAAGAGCCAAGAAGCTCCACTATTAGGATCACTAGAGGGTGCACCATTTTCAAAGGAGGAACACAATTTGAGATCAAGAAGTATTTCTTGATAATTACTGGCTACCATTTGCGCCACATTAACGCTATCGTTCTTTCATGGAACTGTGGCAAAGGATCCTAGGAAACATTGGTTCGTATGTGAGGAGGTATGGGCGGTGAAGGAGCTTCTGGACAATCAAAAAAATATAGTGACATTAGAGATAACCTTAAGGGAATATGCATTAACAGGGTGTATGAAATATAAGGACACTATGCTTCTAGGGTATTTGAGGACCTTGGTAGACATTGTGAAGGGAATAGTGAAGGAGTTCCATAAGCCTAAATCAGAGTCACAGTGGATCACTAAAATTTATAATGTTGGTGAGTTTGTTTGGGAATTTGATCAACTATTTAAGGTAATATGGGATATATTAAGCTTCTATATCCTTGAAGCATAGAACCAAAAATGGTTCATATATGGGTTTCTACCACACATCAAGATTCCTTTGACTCAACTAAGGATAACCTCCTATCTTGAAGCTTTGGAAATAGCCATTAGGCTAGAAGCTATGTCAGGAGGGGGAGAAAGCATTGTAGGTATAGTGCATGGACAATCATAACTGGTTGTGTTAGCCCTGCAATTAAAATATTTGGCCAAAAAAAGGTGAAGCGAGAGGAGGTGTGTTGCACCATCTATAGGAAAGAGGCTCATCACCGGAAAAAATGGTCCACATTGGTGGATTATATGGATATACGGGTAAGAAATCCCCTGGCACAAGGAATGAGAGTATGGTATGATATTTTTTGGGTTCAGATTTATTTTCCTACTGCATGTCCCATGATGTAGAAGTATCAAATTTTGGCGTAGACTCCTTTTGTGACATTTGCAAGTCTTTTGAACAATATATTCATACAACTTGTGCACTTGAGTTAATACATGTGAGGACATTTTCCGCATTCTATGTGTAGGAAGTAGAAGGGAATGACGATGGAACATAGAATTTTTAACTGATGAACTATAACCCAGTAGTCAGAGGAACAGGTCCACTTGGGAGAGGACAAGGCCAGGAAGAGGATGAGGAGGTTATAAGCACAGTAGAGGATCTATTATATTCTATAATTGTAGAAAAGTTGACCACTTTACCTGAAATTTCCAAAATCCCCTACTTATACATATTGGAGGAAATTGGATCATGTAACATAGCATTTTCCACATCTAATAATGAAGTGGTAGCAGAAATGAGGGCCTAATGTGCATATGCTAACAAAAAAATATTGCTGAGACCACCCCCAGATATGAAAATTCAGCATAGGTGGGATAAGAATGGGGATGGATGCCATAAATAAGAATAAGAAATCCCACCCATGGGATAAAAATCCATTGAACCCCCTTCGGAGTTTGATTTGGTCAAGGAGAATTGGACATAATAGGAGGGAAAAGAAGGATCTTTCAGTGGTAGAATGGGGATTGTCCAGCTTAATGTTGTAGCCACATATGGCACCCCTCAACGATTAACCTTTGATAAATGGGAATATTATGGGATTTTGTGCCATCTAGAGATTCCATAAAAACTGCTTAGACTTAATGCAAGAAAAATGCACACTGAAGAAGTTGCATAGAATGATAGACCATTGTAGGCAAGAGTAAGAGGCAACTACTACAAAGACACCACAAATAATGAGGAAGAGATGAGGAAGAGATTGATCCTAGCAATAATGTGGGAGGGCCCAAATATTCTATTGTTCTAGGTGTATTTGAGGCTATAGGGGATAGGGTTAAAGCACTTCAAATGAGAGATGAGGTCCTCAATGGGCTCTTGGAAGGGATCCCAAATAGGTAGGCCTCCTTTTTTCTCCCAGCTTAGGCATGTTGTATTGAAGTCCCTACCTAAGATTTTATTTGATCCAAATTTTGAATATTTAAATGCCATCAAAGAAGCCCATAATGCTTGCTTATCTCGATAGTGGAAAAAACATATAAATATTGATTATCGAGCATACCTTGTTAGAATAAAGATATAAGGAAGAGGAAACTATCTAGTGGTGGTTATGGAGGGATTTGAGAAGTCTAACTTGTGTCATATCCCAAAGTGTGTAAAGACCTCTAGATGCTCCTATTGCATTTAATCCTTCTAATCCACTTCCATCCCTGATTTAATTGTGAGTTGTTGCCATATCTTGTTCTTGTAGCTTAGTTTATTTCAGAATGGAAATTGAGGGTTTCTCCTTGTGAATCAAGGATTTGACTTCCAATCTCCTTTTTTAAGACCCCAAGTGCTACAATTCCAATAGAGAATTATCTTTGTTTACTTTTGGAGGTTGTTACCCATTTAATGGGGCCATGACCCACATTTCTCTTATTCCCTTTATTCCCTAAATATCTAGAGTGAATACTTTTAAGGGTGGTTTGGTGCCCCAGTTCTCTTTATTTTTCAGTTTGTTGAGTCCTATTTCTCCATTAGAATTTCTACTTAAACGTTGGGTTTTTCACTACTTTTCATGGGCTTTCTCTACTTATGTTTTTTGTCTGCTGAACTTGCAAAGGTATTTCCAACTGCTACTTATTTCAAGGAAAGGAAGTTTTCTTCCTCATCCTAGGATTCAACTTGGGGGGTCTTTGGAAATTTTCAATTTGGGTGAAAATAACCTTCCTCCCCAAATGAAATTATGGACGGGACATCAATTCCAGATTGAAGTTTAGGATCCATCAATCTAGATAGAGATCTTGAACTCCCATGAATTAAGGCCCAATACTAAATATCATATCTCGATTGGAATTATTTTAAAAATAAAAATTAAAGAAAACCTTCCCACATAAGGAGGAAGTTGGGACATCTACTTTTATGAGGGGATTTGATATATTAAATATCCGTCGATAGATAGTATTGGGGATGGCCAAAGACCCATAAATTTTCCAATCAGACCCTAATATGAAAATTGGAGAGCTCAATCGTGAACCTGAGGTGATGTAATCTTGATCTTAGGGATATCATATTTTTGATGAAACGAGAATCAAAGGCTCTTTGGAACGTGGGTCCATTCGAGACCAAAGAATTAAATGTTGCATTCTCTTGATCCAATAGAGAAGGGGAGACCGACACAACCATTGAATATTGATTTCCCACGGAGGGCTTCTAATCATGATATAGTGAGGAAGATCCGTAGGAAGACCTAGCAGGAAGAGGGAGTGGATCAACAAAAACAGGGGAGAGAAGATTAGGTTGTCAGACCAAAAAAGTGCCCAGAGATACAGGGCCGATGAACACAAGGGTGAGGAGGTCTCTGCATGGATGCAGGGATGCGATCAAAGAGACTTTTTTACTTTTAGTTGAAATTATAAATTGGTACATCTTCAAGAATGAAAGCCTATGAAAGCCTATATAATTTGAACTCTTCCATCGTGAAAAAGATGATACCATAGTATTTCTTCTATTCCATAATTTACTTCACCTCCATGTGACGTGCTAAATCCGACTAAATGTCCAATCCCCAAAGCATCAATGAAGTTTCGCTTGTCAATCATTTTTGGATAAATTTCTCATCAAAAATCAAAAGGTTATTGACTCTAAAACTCTATTCCATAATTTTCTCCAATTCCACTTGAACTGGAAGTTGCATGGAATTTTGAATGGTATCCAGGGAAAGAAAAGAGTATTAATATTAATATTTTATAATGGTATATCGATGTTGGGAAATTTTATATTAAATTAATTGTTTAATATAACTTGATTTTTTTGTAGTTGGTAAAAAATATGTGTAAGTTGTTATAATTAATCATAATCATGTTTGGAATTTTTATAGATAAATTTTGTAAAATCTTTTAAAACAATGAGTGGACATTATATTCACATAAAGAACAAATGAAGGTAATTTAATTGTTATAATTAGTTCTAATGATGTTTGAAATTTTTTATAAATAAATTTTGTAAAATATTTTATAATTAGTTATCATTATGTTTGAAATTTTTATAAATAATTTTTGTAAAATATTTTGAAAGAGGTGTGAGTTCATCCCTAGTAAGGAACTGATAAAGTTTGATTAGAGCAAAAAGATAATGTTGAGATTAAGATTTATGGGGCTTAAAAAAATTAATTTATAGAATTAATATATATACACCAATTTGATGTCCACCTTGGTAGTGACCTTAAAATTGGATAATAATAATAATAATAATAATAAACTTTTGTAATGTGGCATGATGTTCTTATCTCAATGTTAAGCATAAAATAACATAGTGGATTGTTATGCATGCATGTTCAAATTTTTTTAGTGAAATAAAATTAAGAACACATTTGACAAATCTCAATATATTTAGAAAGTTAAAATTCATTAGCTTAAAGAGAGATAAAAGAAATTTTACAGTCATAGAAATTATTCCAAAATACTATAAGTTAAAAATATCTATTAAAGGTTATCCTATCCTAAATTGTTGCTTCATGCAAAATTGGGTGAAAGAATGATATTTCACATTACAAAGAATTCAAAGAATACCACACACTACAAAGAATTACGGACACGAGGTGTGATGGAGAGTCGTGCAGATGTGCGATTGAGATAGGAAGGACCGCGATAGAAACACCAAAAATTAGTTGTTAAGAAGTTACTAATTACAACCTATCGACTTATTGTTAGTTCAACCCAACAAAGTTATTTTTCGATATGTTTATTACGCACAAATCAATGTTGTTGGAAAAACGTTGTTTAAGTGGTTTTAGTGAGTTAAGTTGTTATTGTTGTTATTAATAAGCTATTGTAAAAGTTCTTAGGACTATTGAGAATAAAATTGGCTATCCTTTCGATGGAAGGGATGATGTCAAAGTGGGAATGATGATGACCTCTACTAGTAATTGTGATTGTAAGAGAGAGGGAAGAAGAGGGAGAAAGAGATGATATTTGTATGAAAACAAATGTATTGTTGTACAATGAAGATCTCACATGGATGAATACAATATAAATTGGTTGGTTTCATTGAAACACTGATTTTGTGTCTTTGTCTGTATAATGAAATGCTACTGAATATATTGAAATGTGATGCATTATTTTAATGTGTAGTTTGTATTCCTATGAGGTTCTTTTACATATGTTATATTCATTACGTTGAGTATGAGTATATTTACCGTGTGATTGATTATATATGCACTCAAATATATCTTTGGGTTATCGAAGGATATAGCCTACTTTAGGGCATATTTGTCTCCCCTCCTCTTGCAAAACCTTTATAGGTTTATGCAATCTCATCATGATGCCTCAGGTGAGAGCTCATATGATAAAGGGTGTCAAATATGCTTTTGTCTAAGAAATTTTTGTTGGTCCATTCCTGAACCCTAGGACACCCATGTCTATGCACTAACAAATGGTTCCATTCTCAGGACCTTGATGATTGCATCAAGAGTGGGGATGTGGATACTAGAAAAAGAAGTATTAGAGTGGTGGTTAAGAAATAAGCAGTACAAATTTTCAGTATAGAAATCAAAGAATCAACACCTCAGTCCAGAGAAGTGGCTATAGAGGTATATTTATACTAATTCTCACGAAAAAAATTTCACTAAATTTTCTATTATTTTATGCAAGTGGTTGTAGAGATAGATAATGCAACAAGGAAGTTGATATATTCTTGACCCACAAGTGTGGATTCCAAATTTGATCAAGAGGGTGAATATTGTGAAGTGAAGAATATGGTATCCAGGGTTGTCGATATTTTATTGGACAATGTTATGGCTGGATACAGTCTTGAAGTCGTAGTGGAAGCTACTCAATCTTATAGCGCAACTGAAAGATAATTTAAATTCTAAATACCATGTGGTTGATATCTGAAGTCATTACCCACGTGGATCAAGGTGCTACTCTATGACAATGGTGTAATGCTATTGGAATCTAATGCAGTGAGATATTAAACTTTTGTGCTATTCAAGGAAACTGGGTGGTTGACCAAATAATTTCCTAAGTAAACCATGAAGAAGAAGAGTTGGGATGACTCAAAAACTGAGTTTATAGAGTGAAAAATCAAGAAATATTCTAAGAAAGAGGTTTGCAATAGAATAGTAGCCAATTTTGTGTAAGGTCAAGATCTATGGAAGGAGAAGAGGTTTGCCGAAAAATTTTGTGGGAAAACGGAAGACATTTCTAAGGTCATTGAAACGCAGGTGTCGACACGAAAGGGGAGTGTGAAAAATAGCATGGATGGAGTGCCACATAAAGGAATCAGGTATTTATAAATTCTTGGCACATTAAAGAGACCCGCATTAGAGCTTTCTATTAATCACATACCTTAGAAAGAAGTCTACTACACAAAATCAAATGAGGAAAAATAGTGTGGATTTGTATCATTAGGAATATATAGATGGAAGGTAAGTAGAGAGGGGTGCATAGAAGAGAGGAGGGGAATCCCTTCCCTAGAAGTAGAGTCTAATACTACGTAGAGGGACCTCCATGCTATAAGGAAGTTGTGATGGTGACAAAGGAGAAGTTATTGAAACAAGTAGTCCAAGGTTCGTTGAAGACGGATATGAGGAGGAAGTATTCCAACTCGAACATGATGATTTTATGCATCCCATTGTACAAGTTTGGTACATCCCATGGGTCAAATCCATGACCCCACGTAATTTTTTTAGAACAAAGGGAAACTTTTAGTTGATTGCTACTTTTTCATAGTCACCAAATTTAATGCATACCAGATAGTTTGACAATGTTGTAATTAGTGGTAGCAATGGTAGAAGGGAGGAAGAATAGGTTAAAGAAAAAGATCCAAGAAGGTCCACTATTAGGATCACCATATGGTGCACCCTTATCAAAGGAGGAACACATTTTGAGATCAAGAAGTCTTTCTTGACAAGTATTATCTACCATTGGCACCACATTAAGGCTATCATTCTTTCATGGAACTGCGGTAGAGGATCTTGGGAAACATTGGTTTGTATGTGAGGAGGTATGGATGGTGAAGTAGGTCCTAGACAATCAAACAAAGATCATGCCATTAGAGATAACCTTAAGGTACTATGCATTAACATGGTATATGAACTATGAATTGGAAAGATGAACATGCATGGGAAAGATGACTCATAGGGATACCATAGGACCGAATTATAAGTGTAGTATAACTAATAAATAAAATGGATTTTTTGTTTGGAAATCCTGCAATAAAAATTTTAGTGAAGTTATGATTTATTGTTTAAAATACATTTTTTAATGCATAAATAGATTCAACACCCTTAAAAACTCCTAAGGCACTCCATCTTTGCAAATTAAACAACTTAAAGTTATGATTTTTAAATATATGTACTAAATTTTGAATCTTCCTGATCCAGGTGGATATTGGTGGCCACTCACCTATTTCACTTGGGGCCCCACCATTGTCTCTTTCAGTTTTTCAGTTTTGTCACAACTTACTATTTTTAGCAGTTTTTCGGGTCCTCAACTTCCGAAGCCATTTTGAGGCCCTAAATGACATTTTTTTGGCATCGTTTTTCCGAAAAAATTGATTTTGTTTCAAAATCCACATTCATGGTTAGTATTTGTAGTCCTTAGATAGACATTTCTAACAATGTATCATGTGCGTCAAACAGAGATAGTATGCCAAAGTTACAACCCTGAGAAATTGATGTACCAATTGACACTGACAAGGCCCATATTCGGGTGTTTCATCTCCTAGGGTTAGGTTTTTGGATGTTTAGGTTTTTCCAATGTTTCTCAATAATATATAGGCCTTCAAGCCTCATTATAACATAGAGTTCAGAGGCCTGTAGCCATCACATATCTTCTCAGAGATAAGCTACCGATGCCCTAGCTAGTTTATTCCATTTTGTTTGTAAGCAAATTTCACTTCTTTGATATTAATTAAATGAAGTGCTATTTCCGTTGAATCTTTTTATTTATGGTTATATGTATATTATATTGTGTTCCTACATAAATCTGAATCAGTGGTGTCATAGCGGTCTATTTTTTCTCGATCCTTATTTGCATGTCCCCAACAGGGTCGAGGTATAAGGAGTTAGGGCTCGATCTGGTTGAACCTTTGCAAGATCAGCCTGACAAACCCCGTTGACCACCCATGGGGGATGAAAAGAAATATGAGGGAGCAATAGATCCTATCAAAATATTTCTCGAGGAGTCCCTCAAAAAAAAAGAAACGCGATGATGGATAACTTTGCCCAGATCCTTCAACCACTACCCACCAGCGGCGCATCTGCATCTAGCAGCCATTCTGGAGGTGCGAATCCCTTTAAGGTACAAGTAAACTTTGACATTCCCATATTTGAGGGTCAAATATATGCAGATGCCATAGATAGATGGTTGAATCTATTAGAAGGATATTTCTCGATTCATGACTTTTCCAACGGGGAGAAGAATATTTTTTCACTCCTCAAAGCTACCCCCAATGTCAAGGACTAGTGGGAAACCTACTTTGAGAAAAAGGATGAGATAGAACCCTCTATGTTTTCAGTCGTACCCACTTGGAATTCTCTTCGAGATGTCATCAAGGAACAATACTATCTCGTGGGGAGCTATGAGGAAAAGTACATATAATGGACCACACTGCGGCAACAAAGGGAGCAAGATGTGCACGAGCTGACGAATCTGTTCCATACCCTGCACAAAAAGTTGGGTATCAAAGATTCAGAGAAACATTTGGAGCTAAAGTATCACAGTTGTCTACACAGATACATTCAGGAGGAAATGGAGTTCCTCGACATCTCCTCGCTTGGTATGACATACCGGTGTGCTGCCAAGATTGAGAAGAAATTCAAACAGAGGAAGCAAGACTTTGGATATGTGAATCAAAAGCAAGGGAAAGGTGCCCCCAAACCGTAGAACAAAGGACAAAGCCAAGTCATGGCAGCCCAAGACAACCTGCCAAAGCCATAAGCAAAGGACAACACCGTGAAGCCAAAGAAGGAGACAAGAAAGTGGTGTGAGTTCCATAAGAGCTCCACTCACAACACAAGTGAGTGTTGGGCCAAGCAGTCGCTGGTGGCCGAGATGAGGGCTTCTGAATCAGATGCATGGTCTGACTTTGAATCAGAACTTGACAAGGGGAATGACAAAGGGAAAAAGATTATTGATGCAGAGCTCAACACCACTGTTACCACTGAGAAGATCCAGAAGGAGGAACCAGAAGATCTAGAAGAGGAGGAGTGTCTCTTCCACTCCCGGATGTGGGTAAAGGGTTCCCCGCTACAGTTTGTTGTCGACAATGGGAGCCAAAAGAACCTCATTTCAGCAGACGCCGTGAAGTGGTTGGGCTTGCCGACCATATCACACCCACATCCATACACCATCGGGTGGCTTCACCAAGGACGAGATCTATGCATCAGCCAGCAGTGTGGCCTTTCCTATAGCATCAAGCCCTTCACGGATGAGGTACTATGTGAAATTGCTCCTCTTGATTTTTGTGATGTATTATTAGGCCAACCATACTTGTGGAAGCGACATGATGTGTATGAGTCTTGACCTCGCGTTGTTATTGTTACTTTGGGAAATAAGTTGTACAGGATACCAGAGGCACCACCGCCTGTCGCTATCTCTTTGGTTACTGCAAAACAATGCAATAAGCTCATTTCCAAAACCAAGAAATTTGTTTTCCTGATGATCCACCCCCAGGGAAGGAAGAATACTATGGCCACGACCTCCAAACAAGGCTCCTCTGCACAACAACAACAAATGGAAAAGTTTGTGGAGGAGTATGGGGACATCTTCTCCTCACCCACAGGGGTGCCTCTGCACTGTTAGGTCAAGCACCCCATTAATCTGACCCCAGGTGTAGCGTTACCTAATGGACCGATTTATCGGCGCTCTGTTATGGAGAACGATAAAATCAAGAGGAAGATTCAGGAGCTGTTGCAGAAAGGTCACATCTGGCCGATTTCATCACCCTGTGGGAGCCTGATCATGTTGGTACAGAAGAAGGATAGGACTTGGAGACTATGTATTGACTATCGAGTGTTGAACAAGATCACTGTCTGGAATAGGTACCCGATCCCACCAATTAATGACCTTATGGACCAAGTCAAAACGGCTTCGGAAGTTCAGGACCTAAAAACTGCTAAAAATAGTAAGTTGTGATCAAAATTAAAAACTAAAAGAGACAATCGTGGGGCCCCAAGTGGAATAGGTGGGTGGCCACCAATATCCACCTGGATCACTTCCCTTGTATCTTTGGAACCTCACTAAGTTATCTTCCATTGGTAATGCATTAGGGAAGTTTCATTACTTCAACCTAAAATCTAAATACTTTTACTAAACTATTTATGTTCGAATATGTGTTGAGATGGATTTCAATAAGATTTTTTCCTAAGATTAATTTTTCGACTCCAGACTATGTGTGGGTTCACAAGATTGACTATGAAAATGTTTCATTTAGATGTCAAGTGCGTTATGGAACATGGCCTATAATTAAAAATTTCTCAAAGCCAAGCATGTTATGAAATAAGGCATGCAATTAAAAATTTCCCAAAGTGTTTGCAGAATAATAAAGTTTGGAAAAATAATCTAGGACCCAAATGGTGGGAATGAGCTCAATTTGAACATTATATGGTATGCAAAGAAGAAGAGGCTTAGGGTAAGAAAGAAGAAAAGGAAGAAAAGGAAGAAGTTATTGTCAAAGATGATTCACCCAAGGAAAAAAAATCTAGTTAGGAAGAAGTGCATTAGGACCCTTTAGATTCAGCAATAGTGGGGGCGCACGATACTCTAGTGAAAGTTGGATCCCCCTATGAATCTTCAAGGGAAAAAAAATAGTAACGTCTTGGGCTGATCAAGCAAGTAAGGAAGAATTTGAAGACAATAACGCTCACTTATTGGGGGATCCATCGAGCACAATAGAAAATGTGGGTTGGATTCAAGTGGGAAAGAAGCGCAAAAATATTTGGCCAAGGAAAATCAAAATCCAATCAAAATTAAATAAAGTAGTGAAAAATGGAAAGTAGATATATTTGGATCTTAGGAGTATTTTGGAAAAAATTTAGGTGGAACCAAGCTACAATTTGTGTACCATGGGGTAATTACTTGAAGATTGGATCGAGCCTTTGTGCTCAATCTCGAACCTCCAAGGATTATTGGTAATTTTGAAGAATATTAGTAATTTTGAAGAAATGTAATAGTGATCTCATCCATCTTTTTTATTAAAATTCTCATATCTCATTTTTAAAAAAGATAATGTGTACAATATTTTGAACAAATTTGACCAAAAAAAATAATCGAAAAAGGGTCAATTCATCTATTAGTTATATTATACTTATAAATATAGTCATAGTTTAGTTTATGGGCTAAATGGCAATTTTCACCACCATCCAATTATACAATTTAAATTACATCTTTAAACTTATAAATGGATTCAACAACTTGAAAAATCGTTGATACACTCTAATTCTACATATTAAATAGTGTAGTCCAACTAATAGACTAAATTAACCTTTTGCGAATATTTTTCTAGTCAATTTTGTTCAAGATCCAATACATATATTTGAAAATCACAATTTTAAGTTATTTAATTTGAAAAGATTGAATGACTCAATAGATTTTCAATGTGCTGAATCCATTTATGCATTCGAAATTATATTTGAACAACAAGAAATCACAATATCACTGAAAATTCTATTGTCGTCTATTCTAGCAAACCCCCTCCCCCCCCCTCCCCCCCACCCCAACACACACACACACATATATATATTCACTCACTCTTACATCCATATTGTGCTAGTATGGTAGAGATGTGCGACTTAATGTAATTTGATGTAATGTAAACATTTTTTACTCAATCAAAATAAAATAAAAATAATATTAGAGATCAAATCTATTGAAATGAAAACCTATTTTAAAGTGAAAAGAGATTTAATCTTGTAAAATATTTGTAAATAAATAATTAAGATAATTTACATTCATATCCTTATATGTCCATGCACAATGTATCTCATATTCCCCCCCCCCTCACCTTTAAAATGAAATGAAATGATATTTTAACTTCCATGACACTAAAAATAATCTATACAACTACAAAAAATTCAAAGAAACATTATTGATATCATCCCCTAAACAAAAATATTTGAACTCGAGTCTTTCAAATTTCAA
This sequence comes from Pinus albicaulis, assembly GCA_034641835.2. Classification (NCBI taxonomy): domain Eukaryota; kingdom Viridiplantae; phylum Streptophyta; class Pinopsida; order Pinales; family Pinaceae; genus Pinus; species Pinus albicaulis. The sequence continues at coordinate 451,949,968 of CM076584.1, forward strand.
CAACTTCACATTTCTAAAATTAATCAATTAAAACACATACATACATACACAAGAGATTTGAGCTTGAATCTTTCAAATTTCAACAATTTCAGATTTCTAAAATTAATCAATTAAGACACATACATATATACACTGTAAAATGCACAACTTTAACTAATTAGTCAAATCCACAATTTCCGCAATTCCACATTCACTTCAACTTACATATAATCAAAAATCTAATGTAAAGTGGAATGTGGGGCTCTTGGTCAGCTATTGCCCACTACAAAAATTGATTGTGGGGCAAATACACATTTTCCTATATACATGCATGTGTAAAAGGCACAACTTTAGTAATTAGTCAAATAAATAATTTCCACCAATTCCATATGCGTTGCAACTTGCATTCAATCAAATATCTAATGTAAAGTGAACTATGGGGTCTTGGTAGGCCAGTGTCCACTGAAATAATTGATTGTGGGGGTGAACACACATTTTCCTATAAGCTTTGACACGTATTCAAATAAGATGCTAAGGCAAAGCTTATTTCTCTGGCTATCAGTCATTTAATGTGGTGTAGCATATACTGCTCACTGTTAGGTTTAAATGACTTTCAATCTAATGTTGGTAAGTATATGCCACACCGCATTAAATGGCCGATAGCCAGAAAAATAAGACTCAACCTTTTTAAAGAGCTCTCATATTATTGCAAACGTACATAGAATCTATGTGCAGAGGATAATGTACTCTACCATCAACAACTATGTCTTCTCGACCTTTGGGTTCACAAGAAGTTTGGCTTCAAATCGTTTCTTCCTTCAAATTGAATATCTTGTAGAGGTTTTTTCTTTCCTACGTCTATGTTTAAGTTATATAATATTTTAATAAAATGGCTTTGTAGAACATCCTAATATTTTTTTATGAATTTATTAAAATTTTTGTTTTTAAAACCAGTGTTATATAATAGTTTTTTTTTTTTTTTGTATAGTTTAAATATAGCTAAATTAAAATAGTAGAAATAATTAATTATTTACATTTTATTTATTGATTTTATTTGAGATTGATTACTTTTAATCAATTTTTTATAAAATAGAAAATATTTTATTAATTTACTTTAAATTAATATTTTAATTGATCTTATATACCTTATATACATTACTTTTATTTATTGATTTTATTTAAGATTGATTAATTTTATTCAAATATTTATGAAATAGAAAATGATTTTATTAATTTACTTTAAATTAATATTTTAATTGATGTTATATACCTTATATACATTAATTTTATTTATATATAAATTTAAAATATAAAAAAATAAACTTTTAATTAAAATAAAATAAAATATTTTACTATTAAATTGATATAAGTTAAGTGGTTTGACTTGCTTCACTAACCCAACCCCTTTTCTCCCCCTTTTATCTGAATGAAACAAATTGAAAGTAAGTGGTTTTCCCTAAAATAAATAAATAAATGACAATTTTTTAGCCAATATGCATGTTTCATAATTGAATGCTAAGTGCACAAATGCATCGGAGCATGTTTCATAATTGAATGCTAAGTGCACAAATGCATCGGAGCGGACTGGATGTCAAGTAGTGTGTTTGGGCTGGTTTATTTACCTTTCATACTCGGGTTTCATAAGATATGAAATACAGTCAAAGTTGGATCCTAGTGATGCTCATCTCACCACGCGTTGGCTGGTATCTCAAAATTCAATCAATTTCAAATCCTAAGTCCAAATTAGTATGCATATTTGTGTGTATAAGAGCTCCAAGGGTCAAGGTATTCCATTGGATTGATGGTACACTGATATTATATGTGGCCAAACTTCTATTGTCTTGAAATTAGTATGCATATTTGTGTGTATAAGAGCTCCAAGGGTCAAACTATTACATTGGATTGATGGTACACTGATATTATATGTGGCCAGATTTCTCTTGAATGATGGAGAAAATGTGAAAATGTACACATGTACACTGCATTTACAAAATGTGATTATTGCAAAATAAAAATAAAAACATAGGCAATCAAATCCAAAAATAAATAAATTAAAATATTTTAAAAATAAACTAAATTGTTTTGTTAATATTAATTTTACAAAATATAATTTAATTTTAGTCAAATATAAAATTAATTTATGATTAAATGGTAAATGGAATGGTTATCATCTGCCAAGTACAAAGATAATAACAAAGTTTTATTTTTTAAATTTTATAAAACAAATAGTAAATATTATAAAAAAAAAAATAGTTAAATTTTCATCGAAATAGAGAGCGATATATGTCACATCATCAATGCTAGACATAATAATATGAATATCGACAACAATGTTAGTAAGATCAATAGTGGCCTCTTGTAGATTGATATAATGGAGCCATTACAATATTTGTATAAGGAGCAATATGTTCTTGTTGCTTCTAATTTATCACACATAATTTCCTTCCCAACCCTTTTTCATGTACTTTGGATTTAGTGTGGTATTTTTTTGGAAGATGTTGTTTATAGGGTTAAGACATTCATTAGTAATATTGGTTCAATTAAAAATTTCGTTATGTTATGAAGTATTATGTAAATTATAAGATTCAAGGTTCAAATCCCTAATGGGTCAAGCTCAAAAAGAGAGTCCCTTCATGAGATGACCAAGTTGTTGGCACAATGGGATGCTTTTCTCTCCACTTACATGGACAAATTAATCACCATCACTTTCTCCTATATATTTTTCATATGCACTTGAATATTTGTTCTTCCATATTTGATAGAAGTAGCATTATTATAATGAATCCCATTGTTACTTTGTTCAAATTGATAGTTTGTTTCTAATAAGCATTAAAACAAAACAATTACAATAAAAGCTAACATAGTAGCAACTTTATTAAACATGTATAGAATTTGTGACCACCTTGTATTGGAAATCTTGTTGATGCCAATGGCTCTACTATACTAAGGATGATTTGAGATTTCCTTGCCTCAACAACTTCATTGATGCAAGGGGCTTTACAATAACATGTAGCAATTTTCTTATTTACTTTTATTTTACAAAGTAAAAATAAAATGAGTATAATTTATATGTTGTTATATGTATATAGTAATCAAATAATGCTTGTCTAGTTTTAATAGTTTGAGTAGTTGGGAGCATGGTTTGTTTTGTTATCTATTCGAGTAGACATTTGACTCCTTGTGATAGGGTTCTATTATCACTCAGTAATTTCTCAAGGCTAAAGAAAGAAATGGCTGAGGTAACCACAAAACTACTTTTGAGATCAGGATATAGCCTTTCTAATGCTCAAAGAGGGCTCTCTCTTAATGATTTAACTTTGTTGAGTTAATTGATTTTAGGCTAGTTATGTAAGCTTGATTTGGTTGATTTGATTTGGTTTGGTGGTGGAATTACTGATTTAGATGAATAGATGGAGGTCTATTTTCCATTGGGCTATGGAGTCAATGTATCAAGTAACATAGTAGAATCAAGGTCTAAAGGAAGTTTTCACAGGGCAAGGTAGCTGAGTTGATTTAGATATTTAGGCTGGCAGGTGAACTGGTTTCAATCGAGATGGGGGAAATGAAAGAGGTCAATCGAAACTAGGGAGAAATTAAGAATTCCTTACTCTGGATATTAGAAGAAAACATGAAAATGAATAGCAGTACAAGACAGTGTATTTAAACAAGTTCTGAAATAAAACTCTTATTATATCATTTAGATTCAGAAAACATGCAAGTATATGAAAACTTCAGAAAATAACAAAGAAAAATTGAAAGTACTTCACTGAAGTGGCTCAACACATGAATCCTATAATATAATGCCTTTATTTCTCAATCCAGTCTGTTGACTTGAAAATGGTACAATGAACCCTCAGGTTTCAGATCAATACAACTATAGAAATGTTTAGTAATCCAAACACTAATACTTCAAATGGATGAATTATTTATACAAAAACTAATATAAAATATCCTAAACTGTTTTTAGGATTTATTCTAGGAAATAAAATATCCAGAGGTTGAAAGGTAGTGACACCTTTCAACTGATTGAAAGGTGTCCCTGTTTTATCTGATTTGCTGTCATTTGTTTGTTTCTCTCATGCTGGCTTGTCTCTTACACTATCTTCATGTTGGCTACATCTAATTTATCTTTTTACTCTGCTTACCATTTAACCTGATTTCTCTGTCACCTGAATGTTCTGTTTTAACCTTTCACTTTCATAGTAAATCATTCAACTTCTCATGCTTCTATGTTTTTAGTCAAAATGATTTTTTACAAAAGACACATGTAAAAGATGGAATGTTCCTTTGGAAAGTAACTTTTGTAAGAATCTTTGCCATGCTAGTGAAAATTTGATTACTCTATTAAAACCAATTTACTGTGTAAATTATCCTTTCTATACTTTATTGTTGGTTTTTAACTTGATTTTCCTTCTGTGTATGAAACTTTTGCTTAAATCCTTAGAATCTGGATTAAAAAGTTTGAACTAGTATCAGTTGTTTATCAAATTTCTTGGTATGCTGATATACCTGCAAAAAAAAACATTTCGTTAATAAAATCCAAGTATCCAAGGAGGTGCTCGAAAGATTTATTGAATCGGGAAGATCTGTGGAAAGAGTCCAGATTTTATCACTGGTCAGTAATGGCTTCGTTTTCATTCACAAATCCTCATAAATAACTCAATTGTAAGGTTTTGAAATAATATTGGCTCAACACACAATGTAAATGGTTTATCGCACAGTAGACAAGGTTTTTGACTTCAAACATCAGTGGTCTTATTGTAAATGGCACAAGAATCAGTTCAAGCAATGGTGTTTTTTATCACCATGTGGAATGGAATGGCTGCATATCTGCACAGTGTAGGTGTAATGGTGGTTTTAACACATGGTAGGATGGATTGGTAAGTGGTTTTCACATGATATACAAGCGGTTTAGTGGTTTTGACTTGAGAGGTGTGATACAATGTGGGAGCACCGTGTGGCAAGAGAAGCGGGCTACGAAACCGCCTATTTCACACTCCTTTGTGGTGTTAATCATTGAATGGTTGGGGAATGAGATATGGAGTTATGGCCGTTGGATATATTTCACGAAGATTAGATGGTTGATGAACTGTCGGGGTTTTGAAGAGGTGGGACCTAGTATATTATATGCAATGGGGTTTATATATGCGAAGATTCACTATAGTGGGGGGTTAGGATCATAATGTTATGCGAATGGGTTTACTATATATTATGGGTTTGGACTATATATTAATGGGAGTTAATATAGTATGGGACCCAGGATATTAATAAAATGGGAGGATTAATATAAATATGAAACTATAGGTTTAAATGAAAGCGGGAGGGGATAAATAATATAAAGGGGTTTAAACTAAATGTTTAAAATAGGGGAAATGAATCAGAAAGGGAAATGGGGCCCCAATACATTTTTAGCACTTTAAACTATGGGGAAGTGGGTTTTGGGTGTTTTATTTTGAAAATGGAAATTAGTAAAGAGGGAGGGGATTTAGCTAGGGAAAAGGAGGAGTTAGTGAGGGGGAATGGGTTTTTAAGCTAGGAAAATATATTTTTTACAAGGGGAAAGTATTTAGAAGGATGTTAGAATATGAGATGAACCAACAGTGCTTTCCATGATTTGTTAAAGTGCTTCTGCCTACCCTTTCTTTATCCTAACATTTTTATTTCCTTTGTTAGTCGCATCTGAGCTTGCTGACCCTTTTACTTTGTTTTAATAAGCAAACTATCTACCACTAATCTTATGACGTCCAATGGCTCAGATTAAACTGATGAGCACATTTATTCTCTACCTAACTACTGATCTGCCAAGATTAAACATTTGGCTAGATCTTTATTCTCTAACTATCAACCTAATTTTAAAGCATGAATAATCATGATTAAACTGTATGATTATCATGAATTGTGGCTTTCTGGACAATCTACACATAATTTTTATTTGCAAAAATTAAACTAAATTAGTAACATTTGAATGTGCAACACTTTCATGATTATATTTTTATCTCTTTTTGTGGGGTTTATACTAGATATTCTTTTTCGTTCTTGTTTCTTTTGGTCCTTTGATTGTTCTTTTAGGACCTACCCTCTTTTCATTTTTTAAATATGGGAAAACATTTGCAGAAAGCAAATGTATGTACAATATTACAAGATTTTATTATAGTAATTCAAAATTGTGAATCCTATTATTATAAGACCCTAATAGTGGCTTAACATGGGGATGGCATCTCTTTCTGAGATTTCAAGAACACCGTCGACTAGTAGCCTGGTCTATTGGGCCAATCCCAAGCCTACACATGATTTGTTGTATAATCTCCGTGACTGTGAATCTTGAACTGAATTCATAACATTTTCTGCAAACTGAAATCTGATCTGAAACTAAAAGGTGTTGCAACCTTCAAACCAAACTTCTAGATCATCAAGATTTTTTAGGGTGTTCTCCTTGGCTTTAAATCTTAATGAATTATTTCAACACTTGCTAAAAACTAAAAACTGAAATAAACGTGTTGTTGAAAACTGAATTTAATCAAACTAAAATTCTACCTACTTACTTTAATCAGCTGTCCAACTGCTGGTTATGTAAATGAAAATGGTAATGTAACCATTCAACCATTATATACTTTGATATATTTTGTTGCATTTTCTTGTTGATTATCAAAACTAAATTTCTGCATCCCAAAAGAAACTTGTCAACAAATGTGAAGATAAGCAAAGATTTAATTTCCTTTGTTGACTCAAGAAACTGTACAAAAGGATCTTCCAAGGTCTGTACACTAATGTTAAACTAATATAAGCAACTGTACATCTGTTCTTGATGGCCTCCATGCCATGAAACTGAACTGTTATTTTTACCTTTATTTCCCTGCAAAATCAACTTATGATTGTCTTGAGATAAATGCATCTTTTCAGATAATATTTGTGATGATATTTCTACTGATAAAATTGTCTGCTTGATGAAACTTTCATTATCTTGGATCTGAAGCTCATAGTCAATAAATGGAAGAAGATTTTGATTGTATTCATAATCCAACATATCTGCTATCGGACCATGAAAAACTTGGAAAGATTGCTGCAACCTATTACTTATGGGATTCCATGGGACTTCATACATTACTACAGACTGCTCATCCTTTGTTTTAGAAGGATCAAAAAAAAAAAAATCTTTAAAAACTGAAATACTTCAAAACATAGTGGTAAGGAATTTTCATGTGTTATGTGATCAGGTGTTTTAATGGAATTGGATAACTGTACTTGTGAAACTGAAAAATCTTGATCAAGGGTTTCATTATCTTCTTTGTTTTCAATCACAACTCCTAAATATTGTTGATTATTAATTGCATGAAAATTGTCTCTAATGAACTTAAATGAAGCAAAACAAAGAGGGAAAGAACCTTCACTTATTTCCAAATTTTCTACTCTTTCTTCCTCACTTTCATAGCTGATTAGCATTGGATGATCACTGTATTCAAACTACTGAGAATGAATTTCCTCATCCCATAAACTAACTACTAATTTCTCTGTAATGTTAGCTTGAGTTTGGAGAACATAATTATCATCATACTCATCATATTCAGGCAAATCACTAAAAGAAGGAATGTCATCAATCATACACACTAGATTAGCTAATTGCTCTTCCACATATTGATCTATAAATCCATTTTATGATCTGTGGTAGTTGTGATTAGTAGGAAAATGATTTGGCCAACAACCTCTTCTTTTTCTTCATGATGATCATGAACAAAAAATTCATCTTTCATGGTGATCTTCTGTATCATTTCTTCTATTTTACTTACCAAGATGTCAAGTTTTACCTTTGCAACAGTATTCTGCTCTCCTTCTGCTTTCAACTTTTCTCTTCAAATTTGCAGATTAACTTCTACATCAATTCTAATATTTTGCATATGTTCAAGTGTATTTGAATCTCTTTCTCTTAACTTCACACTAGTACAAAATGGCTAATTTGTTACTAAAAAAATGACTAAAATTTGCATATAAACGACTATTTTTCGGTCAGTGACCAATAGTAGCTAATTTACAGTATCTTATAACGTGACCAACTTTTGGTCGTTTTAGCTTAGTCATTAATTGGTTACCTCAATTTTTTTATCTAGTTGTATATTTGGTCATTGATTTGGTCATTGATTTAGTCTCTGATTTGGTCACTAATTTAGTCAGTCATTTGGTCTTTCATTTTTTCATTGATTTAGTCATTCATTTGGTCACTGATTTAGTCATTCATTTAGTCATTGATTTGGTCATTAAATGTCACAATTAATGACCAAATATACAACAAAATATATTACTATATGATCACTCGAGAAAACCAATTAATGACCAAAGAAATATGACCAACATGTTGGTCGTGTTATAAGATACTGTAAATTAGCTACTAATAGTCATATATATGCAAATTTTAGTCATTGTTTGAAACCAATTAATGACCAAAGAAATGTGACTAAATTTTAGTCGTGTTATAAGATATTGTAAATTAGCTACCAATAGTCATATATATGAAAAATCTAGTCATCATTTGTAGTCACAAATTTATCGTTTGCAGTAGCCATTTATTCATTATATAAACGACTAATTTAGTAGTTTATATTCATTTCATTAATAATCATTCTAAATGACTAATTTAGCCGCATATTCATTTTATTTGTGTTCATTATTAATCAACATAAATTAATTTGTATGATTTAAAAAATGTCATTAAATGTGCATGTTCATCTAATATGAAAAAAAAAATCGCATATTTTAATTACAATACTAAACAACATCAAGTGAACTATAAATAATTTCAACCACATAAATTATATTATATGAAATGTTAAAATATTACAATATGAGTTTCCAACTTTATATTAGTTGGACTACAATTTACACATGAAATAATGTTTCATCACTTCAACACATTATCGTTGTGTTGTCAAGGCATTACAGGTGAATTCACCAACTCTGAAGACTTGATCATCCGTCTTTATATGTGTGTCTTATGCGAGATATTTGTTCTAAGGGTATCACTAAACCAGTTCTCCTCTCTCTTTTTGCATTTGTCGCTCCAATGTTATTGCTCTTCTCTTTTTTCAATTCATGCTTCTTACCATCAATACTAATTTCATTTTCTAAAAACAAAAGAAAATACAATGCACTGTAAGAAATGAAAGACAATGAACACTAGAATATAACATAAATTAGACTATAAATAGTTTATACAACATATACCTTAACATCAACAATGTCAAAGCAATTTTCCTTCAGCATCAATTTCTGCAAAATAAATGTCACGTTATTCTTTCCCATTTCTCAACATGCTACATACGATAAATTTAAAATCACATAAAACCAAGAGCAAACCCTTTTCTAACCAAAATAAACAAACAAATAGTGCCTCTAATAAAACTTCATTATAATATTAGCAAATGAAAAGAGAGCTAGTGGACCATTTGTGTTGTTTGACTTTGCCTATTTTTGTTATAAAGTGCTCAAGCTTCAGGAACCAAAAAATGTGAGCACGAGCTAAAAACTAACCAACCATTCACTAGTCAACATGAGAGATCAGAAATAAACCACAAAATTGATCAGGGATTAAAATTGTGAGCAAACTACCTTGAAATTTTCTTCTTAAGAAATACCTCAAAATCCCCTCGTTTCTAATAAGCTTCCTGGCTATGTACCTCCATCCTTGATTTCCCTTGTTATATCTTGAATAAAGAATATCCCTTCAACAACCAATTTTGCGAGAATCCTACCAAGTAACTCAAGAGCCTTGTGTGCATCAATAGTAGCATCCTCCAATGAAAATAATACAATATCCAACCAAGAAACATCAAAATTATATTTAGTTATAATGTTGAAGAGTGTAACTGGGTAGGCCTTCCTTATAATGATTATGTAACTAACATTTGCATCGAGAGGTGAAAAGTAATGCCGGGGAGTGGGGAAAACAATAATTAAGTGAAATATATGGAAATTTTAGCTCCTATATATCTTTCAAAGAATGTAATAGGAGGTTAAAATTTAAAAGAAAGTTACACTAACATAAAGGAACACTAATATAATTGTCCCAGAATAATGGCATAGTAACGATGGTATCGAAGATCCTTCAATAGTCGCTCCAAGGAGATTGCTCTAGCTCTTCAAATGATTCAAATAACTATCGAAACTAAATATTCAAACCTGCTCTAAATCCATCATCAAAAGGTTTTCAATGTGCTAGAAAGGGGTATTTAAAGGTTTTTTTTTTTAACTTTCAATCGTTGCTACAAGACTGTTTTAACGCTAGTCCAAAACTGCCTTCTAACAACTTTAAAAGATGTCATACAAACACCTTCAATAAACTGCGATACAAATACACTCTATGAAGTAATCCATATAGAGAACACACCAATAGCCCAGAAGAGGAAAATGAAAAGTTTATCTGCAGTTACATTTTACTCTAAAGAATATTCATATCAAACTCTGTTAACATCAAAATCTGTTAACGTCAAACCAAAATTTTGTAATTTTCAAGATCCTAAGTTCAGCACCAACTACCCAATAGCCTAGCAAACTTGACAAGAAGACCCTGGCTATTCTTGTACGCTATAAGACAGTATGGTCAACAATGTCATGAATTATAGCAAGCACCTATAATTGTTTCAGCATGTCTTATCTTTTGAACTGATCCATCATCTTGAGTCTGTCTAGCATTCTCTCAATCGTCAAAATTAGCATTGTCAAGCTTTAAAAATATAGCATTCACTCCAATCTAGAAATAAAAATATGCATTCACAACTCAAATTACCTAGTATTCTGCTGGCATCATTCTTAAGTTGTAAGTTGATGCCATACTCATGCAGTAAGCTCTCGCGTCATGGACCACCATTCCTGTCCACTGAAAGAGGATGGCCACTCTAAGTTAAGCCACAAGTGTATGCCTTCAAAGAAGCATCACAAAATATTTCTAGAAACAATTAAATATCATATTGGAAAATCAATTCCTTCTCATCATGCATGTATATTAGGTGTGATAATTATTGTCCTGTAACTAACCACCATTTCTGGAGTTGGAAGTTCCCTGTCCTTTCCTAAAAAGTCTACAGACTCACAGACAAGCCCAACAACATCAAAATTTTGAATTTTTGCCTTCGGGGCAAGTGGAGAGATTAGCTCAATGTGCTGTGTATCAAGAAGAATATCAATTAGAAACATCTCAAAATCTCAAAATCATTTTATGATTCATATCACAACTTTCAGACTGTGTGCCTATCATGAGAAAGAGTGGTCTATTTAGTATCTGGGAATCTCAATACCAGTGATATTTCCTGTCAACAAGGAGACTACAAAAGTAGGACAAGTTATCCCTTCTATATTCATTTGGAAATGATCATCCCTTCAATCATGCATCATCAAAAAAAGTTGGTTTTCCCCAAGTCAAATTTATGTACTAACTTGGTAAGCTCCATAAAGGCTAGGCCTAATAAACTCTACCATGCTGCCATCAATTACAATGAAGTTCTTGTTACCATTTGTCTTGACTCCAACAACTCGACTCACAAGAACACCAGATTTTGCAACAAGAGATCTCCCAGGCTCAACAATGAGTGTAAGATTTCCAGATAATACCAGCTCTTTTACCTGAAGAAACAGCCAATGGTGCAAATATACATCTTTAAAGTGTCTATATATATTCTCAAAATAGCTGTAACAAGGCCAACACAGTAACTTGGGCAGCAAAAGAGTGTAAGTTTGAATAAAAAGTAACTTAGTTTAAGCCAATGCTTAAAAGCTTTAAGGACTTACAAAATTTATAAGATCCGTAGGGGTAGGAAGCACTTCACCCTTGTGATAGTAATCAATTCCTAAACCTCCTCCAATATTTAGATACTTAATTTCAATCCTTGACCACGTATTTGGTCAATATACTGGATCATTAGAACTGCAACATCCTTAAATATGTTCACCTACAAAACCAAAGTAATATTAAAGAAAAATAATGTGCACCTAATTACAGTTAACAAACTAGGAAAATCCCTTTACACATAAAACGTTTCAAGCAACAAAATTATCACTTCAATCTCATATAGGAGTTAAATATTACATAAGAAAACCAGAATATACTTTTAACTATCGTTTTGTACGGGAAAATGCAGTCCTGGGGTTTGTTAAAACCTTCATCATCTAAGCTAATGCATTAGACTTGGACAACAGATGTAAAATAATAAAACTTGTTTAAACAGCAGTGGCATATGTCTGGTTGGTCTATCTGATCACAAAGTGCAGTTCCACAATAGAATGAATTTCCTATGGTTAAATCAGAAAATTCTGACTGGCTGGGTAATAAAAACATCATGATTACAAGTTATTTTACACTTCTTTTAAATTTTAGTGTCATCATTCTGGCCTTTTTCATCAACTTTCAGGAATTCTGTAGAAATCGTTAATGTGGAATATTACACAACAAGGTAATAGTCCAATGTTTTAGCTTTGGTTTTAATCTTATGCTTTTAGCTTAATTGTCAATGCTTCACAGAACTTAACATTCTAACTTATAGCCTAAGTCTAATAAATTTGGAACTAAATTATCTTTGAAACTTCGTCTCCATGTGAATGTACTAGAAGTGCAAGTTGGCACAAGACCTTTCTTATAATATCAGCACATGCAAACACCTTGTCTGATGTAGCTTCATATATTCCTCTTCCGCTTTAGACATCCTACTTTTGTATTGAATCAATATTGCAAGCAAGGAAAACCAGCCAGTTGATGCTGATTTTTTATTTTATCCACCATGGAGAGAAAGTATGACACTGTTAGAAGATAATTCAAGCAGGGAAAAGTTGGATCCAGCCTCAAGTATACATGTTGAAGACAATACTTTTGACATGCAAATATTTTTACAAAAATGAACAGGTCAAACCCTTGATCAGAAATACCCACCATATGGCCATCCTCATAGTCGCTGGCTTCATATAGGAAATAGAAATCTAACAAGATAACCAATGAATTTCAATGACTCATTAAAACAGCTGAGATTGACCTATCATAATTTTAGAACTTCAGCCAATCATTGGATTATAATCTAAGAGATTTTGCAAACTAACTTGCATTAAGCCAAAAAAAATTGAAGTAGAAAACAATACCAGTAAAACAGTCATCCATAATTATGGAGCTTTTAGAAAGTGAAAAATCAGAAATTAGTGTTTCAGAAATTTTAAAAGATATTTAAAAATTTTAATACAAAATATTAATTGATCTCGAACAATAAATAATAATAGAACTAGCATTTGCACCGAGGTGCAAATTAAACGCCGGAAGTAGGAAATGTAGAAAACAATAATAAAGTGAAATATATGAAAATTTTAGTTTCTATATATTTTAATGAAGTGTACACCAGAGCTTTAGGCCAAATGAAAAATACTTATAATGCCACCAAAGCAAAACAACATAGTGATGATATGACAGAAAAATATTGAAATAGTAAAAATATTTTAAGAACCAAATCAATGAACATACAAGCACGTGTAAGATGATAGACCATAGATGGGGGAACATAACAATCAGAGAATATACAAAAAAATAGAATAGAGGGGGGCAGGGAAATTATACACCATTACTCTGATACACATCTTACTCCAGTAGCACATATAAAAGGACTCACCAATGGCACCAAGGATGGCCATTGAATAATAGAAACTTGTTAAGCCTGGCTCATAGTTTTGATCTCAACTGCATTTTAGTGCATATGTTTGAACTTGAAGCCTCAAAACAAGACCAACACATGGGAAATAAAACTCAAAACAACCCAAAATCAGGCAATTCCTTGCTTCCATGTGAGGAATGCTGTCAATGATATCCCAATCTTATCGGTTGGGAATAAAAAACTCAAGCTTTCACTTTACAGGAATCAAGTAGAATGCAAATAGATGAACGGACCGGAGTTAAGAGATAACAAAATATTGTTGTGTCAAACAACGAAAAATGGAAACCCATTCAATTAGAGCTAAAAACATCACTGCAAGCTTAAAAAACCAATACTCCAAGATAGGAGGCATACAATTTGGTGCAATGCAGAGTCAAAGGATCTCAAATCTTGGTGAAATATTAATTGTTGATGTTGATCTTGTGGGTTTTTTGGAGAATGACCGAATTCTTCTATTTCGATATGTTTCTTGTTTTCTTGTTCCTTGCCAATTTACCATGCTCACAGTGCTTGTTCCTTTTTTTTCCTGAAAATGCAGACTGAATGGAATCCATATCATCCTCACAAGATGAAACTGGAGATCCCTTACTTTGGGAGCTGAAATGATCATGATCATGGCTCTTCGAAGAGCTCACACTTCTAGAAACTGTTGGGGAAACAGACTGTTGCCTTGATTTATTTCCAGCCTCACTTCGAGGCCTTGATGCAGGAGACAACCCATGCCTTGATGCAGGTGATGAAAATAACTCCCTAGGGAAACTGAGCGCACTAAAAACCTCCCTAAGGAAACTCAAGGACACTTCTCCCTTGTTCTGAGGATGGTACCAAGTCAAAAGTGAGTGGTGTTCACTAGTGCACCTGGCCCATGGGAATTGAACCAGGGACCTACACAGCCTGCTGGATTACCAGCAATGTCCTAGCAACATTGGCATCATCCATTTGAGCTAAGCCCTCGGGACTTACTGTATTATGGTAATAGGGAAAGATTAAATTTAATGGATTTTGGTTGGCAGAAAGCGTTTCAACTTCTCAGGAAACTTTTGGCTGGAAATGAATTTAACTGTGAAACAAAATCATATTGCAGAATTTAAATTGTAGGCTTTATTAAGTTGGGGGAAAATTATTTATAGTTGATTAGCTTATTCCTAGTTCTTCATTGTATTATCGAAGTTGGGAAAAACAAGATAAATTAATGGTTTTTGGTCAACAGAAAGGATTTTAAAGAAATTTTCGGCCAGTGTCTGAATTTTTTGTGGCAGAGATTACTTAATAGATCTCTTGATTTAAGCGTTAGTGCTTCCAAGTTAGGGAAAATTTTGCTAGATTTCGATCCATAGATTTTCTAGCCTTTTCACTATGTTTTGAAAATAGAGAAAGAAAAGTAATTTTAATAGTTTTTTTGTTGGTGAAAGGGTTTTAAAGGAGTTTCTGGGAAGTATTTTAATGAACATAATGGCAGAAATTAGCTGACAAGTGACAAGATTTGTGCACATTTCAACTTTTGGTGTTATTTGGAATTGGTCTTAATTTACTTTATTAATGTCTGGTTGAGGCTGCAATATTAATTATATGTTTTTATGGTGGATCTCAGGACTATGTGCCAACTTTTTTGATAACTTCAATGCAAATGTTGTGCTGGATGCCAACACGGTGAACCTTAGTCTATGGGGTACAACAGGTACTAATGGTGGAATCAGAGTTCTTATCCAAGATTTGCTTGTTCTTCGGTAGTCTATGTTTAAAGACATTCTATATTTCATGTTAAACTGTAGGATGCATTTATTTTCCTAGATGTGTTTTCATTTTATGTGCATTGCTAGTTATTTCAAAGAGTAACCATTCTAGGAGTTTAGATTTTAGGCCCTATCTAAAAATTTGGTGGAATAGGTCAAGAGGACTACAATAGATTAATAGCTCTGAGCTACAGGGGAGTAGATGTTTTTATTCTGGCATTTTCTCTTATTAGCAAGGCAATCTATGAGAATATTACCAAAAAGGTTTGTTTTATGTGGATTGTGCTTTATGCAATCTTATTTTGGGTTCTATTTGAAATAACTTGTGAGAAGACACATTTTTTCCACCCAAACAAATATAATATCTTGAAAGTTTGATATGAGGATGTATTGTTTACTAAAATGGTTGTCTAACATAAGTTCGACAATGACTGTGCAGTGGCTTCCTAAGCTGAGGCATTTTTCACCTGGTGTTCCAATAGTTCTCGTTAGAACTAAAAGGTAAACGATCCTTTCCTTTGTTACATATTTGTAATTCAAAACATTTCCAAGCTAGAAAAAGGTTTCCAGAATGTTTTTCCTGCTTTACTTCAGTAAGTGTTTGAATCCAGATTTTCCATTCTTATAGAATGTTGTAACATTTACGCCAAATGACAAGTAGATGTGCATAAATTGATATCCTATAACTCAGACTAGTATTATATTAACTATCTGACTTCTAAGCAAAGCCCACCACTATTTTCTCAGAACATAATTTTTCAAGATTACATGTATGTCATATATCAGTTGAGTTGGGACTCGGGAGCATTGGATGTTTTCAACATTTATGTTATTTTAATGTGTATCTCAACGAGTCTTTGGTTGGTCATATGTTTGTCAAATATAGTATGTAGATGCCATAATACCATAGATATGGTATAAAATCATGACTTTTTTACTGTTTCGCACATAACTCATATTCAACAATTTTAGCTTAGCTTACAATCCCTTTTTGGTATTTAGAAAATTTGGAGATAGCTCACAGTTTTGATGTCAACTGCATTTTAGCGCATATGTTTGAAGTTGAAGCCTCAAAACAAGATCAACACATGGGAAAAGCAAACTTAAAACAACCCTAAATCAGGCAATGCCTTGCTTCCATGCGAGGATTGATGTCAATGATATCCCAATCTTATCAGTTAGGAATAACACCCTCAAGCTTTCCATTTACAGGAATCAAGTAGAATGCAAATACATGAAAGGAGATAACAAAATATTGCTTTGTCAAACAGCGAAAAATGGAAACCCATGCAATTAGAGCTGACAACATCACTGCAAGCTTAAAAAACCAATACTCCAAGATAGGAGGCATACCATTTGGTGCAATGCAGAGTCAAAGGATCTCTTTGGCACAGAGCTTGGTGAAATATTAATTGTTGATGTTGATCTTGTGGGTTTTTTGGAGAATGACTGAATTCTTCTATTTGGATATGTTTCCTATTTCCTTGTTCCTTTCCGATTTACCATGCTCATAGTGCTTGTTCTTTTTTTCCTGAAAATGTAGATTGAATGGAATCCATCTCATCCTCACAAGATGAAACTGAAAATCCCTTACTTTGGGAGCTAAAATGATCATGATCATAGCTCTTCGAAGAGCTCACACTTCTAAAATTTTTTGGGGAAACAGATTGTTGCCTTGATCTATTTCTAGCCTCACTTTGAGGCCTTGATGCAAGAGACAACCCACGCCTTGCTACAGGTGATGAACCTCTTGTCCATGATATGCGGTGACCACTGATTGATGTAAGAAGATTTGAAGGTGGCTCTGCTATGAAATCATCGTCTGAATGCTGCAATAAACTATCTTTTTCCTTTGTCTGCATATCTTGGAACAGAGCAAGGTCAGTGTCATATCCCTATCCGTAGCATGTGGGGTGATCTTCAGACTTCGTCCCCTTTTGTGCTGTTCCACTTGGCGGTCCCTTTCAAGTGAACACCTTAGAGCTAGGGAAGGAGACATTTTCTCCACACTATTTCACAGGTCAGAATTTAACTGGTGAAAGAATTCCCCAAGGAATTTCATGACTAGGAGTTTAAACTCTGCATTGTATTTTCTTATAGGCTCTGCAGAAGTTAACTCCGCCCAGTTTTCCTGTCTGTTGAACACAACAACTGAAAATTGATGATCAACTGGGTATGAAAACGAAGCTCAAAGCAGGATAGGGGATGAGCATGAAGCCCAAAGCAGGACAATTCATTACTATTATTGTAGGATGAACGGTTACACTTGTCAACTTTTTACTCGACAGAAAGGCGATGGGGAAATGTTTTGATTGGGTGGGGTGAACAGTGTTTGCTCACCCCACTCCAGCAAAGATAACGCCTTTGGTGCAATTATTTACAACTTAACTAGAGTAATATAGAAAATAAACAAAAAGCATTCTACATGCCTATATCAAAAAATTCAGTCAATTGAACAACCAAAGGAAAATTGATAATCAACAATGGAACACTTGAAAATTTGAACAACAAACACCATTGTTCCCTTTACTTTGTTGGATTCTACAAATGAAAAATTAAATCAAAAGAGGGAATTGATTAATTAGAGTGCCAAGAAGATAGATGGAAACTGTAAGTGATCACCGATGTTGATAACAAAAGAATTAGGAATGGGGTTGACAGAAATCCAGTGTCCATTATTGAGTACTTGTAAATCAGGCACCTTATCCTGAAGAAGAAGAGTGAGTACAGTGGGGTCTAAATGGGCTATTAAACTAAATGTAAGCTCAGGATTGGGGCACTTGGGAAAGTAGTTTATGGCCATTTGTTGCTCGTGCTTTCCCAACGCTTTGTCAACTAGGAAGTCAGTTTCCACTCCCAGGCTCTCAGATATTGCCTCCAACAATCTCAGAGCAAGTGCCCTTACTTCTCTACAATAGATACTGACACGTTCTCTGCCATACTCATAAAAATTACACACACATATCCAACAAATGAAAGAAAAAAAATATTAACCTATAATTAGCAGGTTTCGAAGGCCAAGTATGAACATGGTCTTCTAATGGATAAAAATGATGTCTCAGGTAGTCCCGCTAGTTGAACACTTGATCTTTGTGGACATTGAAGCTGATAGAAAAATGTGCTTTACTAAATGGATCTTCGGAATAGTATTCCATTCGGTCTTCCACATGCATAGTGAAAAAATCCTCTTCCACTTCCACCATCTTATTGATCACCACATCTGGAATGCCATGATTGATTATCTGTTTGTACATGCAATAATAACAATAAGGTGAACGCCAAGTCAATCTCTCCTAGAATAGTCGTTCCATTAGTTCCATTAAAGGGGGCCCATCCATCCGTCATGTTTACTGGGCTAATAGATTGATTTCCCCCAATTTGGAGAGGGTTTGGATCAGAGTGTTCGATGAAGACATGATTCACAAGCCAAGGATAGCTATTATTCGATGGACCAGTACTTCTCGCTGTCAAAGATTTAGTATTTTAAGGATCCAAGGCACTTTTAACAATAGAGGAAGGCTTTCTCGAAGCATGATATTTGCATATGCGATGAAGGTTAATATCAGAACATAAGTTTTGTATGTACTGTGGCTTGGTTTTGATTGAAAACACTATAACCGATCACAAAAATTACTCTCTTTAAAAAAAAGATATATGAAGAAGATTTTTTTGAGAAAATACTGCAAAATCCATTTACAAACATAAAACAGAGCATCTGAGGAAAGATCCCTGGAGTAGCCCCTTAAATAACATCATAGGATGTTAAGCTACATCCCCAAAAAATTAACAGAAGGCAGGCTCTACGCAGCCAACGACCTACAATATGCCAAAATATATGTTCAACTTATTGGCCATGGAAAAATAAAGAGGGCCGACATCATTGTCCTCACAAAAACTCACTGTCACTTTGCACTGCAGCTCAGCAGACATCAACTGGTAAAAATTTATGATTAGGTCTACCCATCTTCATCTGTATGGACCCCAGGTTTAGTAATTCCTTTCCCCATGGAAATCTGGGCCATGCAACACTATTCTCATGGCTTCGAGCAAAAACCACTGAAGTTCCCAACTTATACAAATATGAAAAACAATCAAAAATAAAATTACGAATTCATCAAAGGATCAATACCTGCAAATGAAGAAAAACCTACAACCTTGAATCCATTACTCCCTCATTCACCCAACCGACATCTAGCGACTCTACTGATGAAGAATAGTCTTGATCGAGATTTTCTCTGGTAAACTATAAATATTCCCTAAAAATTGGTTTTCATTTAATACAACCATCAGGCTCAAATCATAGTAAGACAATCCAATAATTAAGCTAGGTGCAAGTTCACATGAAAGTTCAATCTCTGTCACTATGAAAAGAAGGATCTCGGTAACATCTCAATCTCAATGAAATCACTGTGTTGAAATTACTTATGCCTCAATTCAGTACTAATCTTATAAGATTATTTCGATACCACATCAGTGAGGAGAATGAGTTATAAAGGTGTATTTACAGTTAAGGCTCATTCTGACAAAAATATATCAGTGTAATTCGTATTACAGTGAAGATCTTTAGTGTTATAATCACAGGTCAACTACAGTCTCGATATAATCAAACACATGATAAGTATGACACTACAATTTGGAACTACCACAGTAAAAAAATCTATCATTGTTTCATGCTACCACAGTAAGAAAGGTCTCACTAGTTCAGTGCCATCACAGCTTGATGAGAAGTATGCCATTTCAGTTTGATGGTATCACATAGGGTCTCACAGAAATGGTCAACAGAAGTCAGAGACATGTACAGTGAAGTAATTACAATCGAAGCACAAAATAAGGTCAAAATAGTAATATGTATACATAGTGAAATAGTACATTTGAGGATCTCAAAATAGCGGCTTACATTGGGTTTGAAAGAATCTGAATTCTTTCATATGAAGTTGACAGTGCAAGAACCAACTAAAAGAAAGAACTAGTTTGAAGGTATAACAAATAAGATCTAACTATGTAACTAGGTAGGTCTTCATTATAATGACTATGTAATTATGTACTTATGTAAAGATGAAGTCAATAATAATAAAATGAATCTTTGGTTTACTTGCTTCATGGGTTTGACACCAGCTTGGAGAGGAATTTATCATATTTTAAATGAGTGATCATACACATCCTAATTCATTTTCATTGAATAAAAATTATTTTTTTAAAATCAAACATGAAAGACTACTAACTTACATATGTAGGCATGACATGCCTCTCCAATAATCATTTACCTCCATTGTGGAAGACAAATATATAAGAACCAATGTTCAAATCGAATAAGCATGAATTAATATCATATTATCTTGGTGAAGAGAAGCTAAAGAATAGTGTAGGAGAGAAAATAAACGAGACATATTTTTAGACCCCTGGATGGAATTTTTGGACCTATATTTTTTCTAACCTGTAGACCTGTAGTAAGCACATTGATCTCTAAATTTAGGCCAATGTAGCATCCACAATTTTGGCCTATTTCAGGCCTGAAATTTAGCCTTATAGCCATTGTAATTTTGGCCTATTTTAGGTGTAGGATACATATAGACTCATATCAACATTTTACAAGGACCTATTTGAGGCGAATTCAACATTCTAAAAGGACCTATGTAAAAAGGGCTCAAATCATAGTAAGACAGTCCAATAATTAAGCTAGGTGCAAGTTCACAAGAAAGGTCAATCTCTGTCACTATGAAAAGAAGGATATCAGTAACATCGCAATCTCAATGACATCAAAGTGTTGAAATTACCTCTGCCTCAATTCAGTACTACTCTTGTAAGATTATTTCGATACCATAGCAGTGATGAGAATGAGTTATAATGGTGTATTTACAGTTAAGGCTTGGTGTGACAAAAAGATATCAGTATAGTCCGTATTACAGTGAAGATATTTAGTGTTATAATCACAGGTCAACTACAGTCTCGGTATAATCAAACACATGATAAGTATGACAATACAATTTGGAACTACCACAAAAAGAAATCTATCACTGTTTCGTGCTACCATAGTGAGAAAGGTCTCACTGGTTCGGTGCCATCCCAGCTTGATGAGAAGTATGCCATTTCAGTTTGATGGTATCACATAGGGTCTCACAGAAATGGTCAATAGAAGTCAGAGACATGTACAGTGAATTATTTACAATCGACGCACAAAATAAGGTCAAAACACTAATATGTATACATAATGAAATAGTACATTCGAGGATCTCGGAATAGCTGCTTACATTGAGTTTGAAAGAATCTTAATTCTTTCCTATGAAGTTGACAGTGCAAGAACCAACTAAAAGAAAGAACTAGTTTAAAGGTATAATAAATCAGATCTAACTATGTAACTAGGTAGGTCTTCATTATAATGACTATGTAATTATGTACTTATGTAAAGATGAAGTCAATAATAATAAAATGAATTTTTGGTTTACTTGCTTCATGGGTTTGACCCAAGACTTGGGGGAATTGACTCATTTTGCATGTTTCCTGCTAGATTTAATATTTGCAATTTGTGACATATGCCAAGCTCCATAGGAATTCTTCCACTAAGGAAATTATACCCAAGGCTAAGTGCACATAAGGTAATTCCAATACTTTTGCCACCATCTCTGTTCATGGGAACCACAATACATAATGTATAAACACACACCCAAATTTGGGAGCTATGGACCAAAAGGGGCAGGGAGGAAAAGAACTTAATGTCACAAAAAAATAGTATGCCACCACAACTAACAGACAAGCCATCAGTTGAAGTCACACATAAGTTGAATAGAAAAAATGCATACCTGTATTTTTGGCTTGTGTGGAGGAATTCACATTGGCTTTCATTGCTTCACGTTTCTTAGCTTCTTCAAGCTTTTTCGTCCGCCATTCTTGAAGGGCTATCACTTAAAAAAATGTAAGAATTAACAACATACTGATGTAACTGCCAAATTCTATAACAGTCAATAGTTTGCATTGCTACTGAACTGGGTAACACTTTAATTTTACATTATTACTCAACTAGTGGGTTAACAATTTATAACTTTTGAGGAATCCAGAGCTAAAAAGTTCCTGAGTTTTACCTTGTTAGAAAACCTGAAGGCATGCCTGAAATGGGTCAGAGTATCAACCAGTCTTCTCTTCTCCACCATAAGACTCAGCAACTCTTTTCTACTTCGTCAGGCCAATGTTTCAGGATCACACCTTTGGTGGGAATGCCATATGGGCAACTCCATAGGAACTTTAGATGCACACTCAAGGTCTAACAAATCAAATCTAACTATGTAACTAGGTGGGTCTTCATTATAATGACTATGTAATTATGTACTTATGTAAAGATGAAGTCAATAATAATAAAATGAATTTTTGGTTTACTTGCTTCATGGGTTTGACACCAGCTTGGACGGGAATTTATAATATTTTAAATGAGTGCTCATACACATCCTAATTCCTTTTCATTGAATAAAAATTATTTTTTTAATATAAAAAATGAAAGAATACTAACTTACATATGTAGGCATGACATGCCTCTCCAATAATCATTTACCTCCATTGTGGAAGACAAATATATAAGAACCAATGTTCAAATCGAATAAGCATGAATTAATATCATATTATCTTGGTGAAGAGAAGCTAAAGAACAGTGTAGGAGAGAAAATAAACGAGACATATTTTTAGACCCCTGGATGGAATTTTTGGACCTATATTTTTTCTAACCTATAGACCTGTAGTAAGCACATTAATCTCTAAATTTAGGCCAATGTAGCATCCACAATTTTGGCCTATTTCAGGCCTGAAATTCAGCCCTATGGCCATAGTAATTTTGGCCTATTTTAGGTGTAGGATACATATAGACTCATATCAACATTCTACAAGGACCTATGTGTAGGATACATATAGACTCCTATAACCATTCTACAAGGACCTATTTGAGGCAAATTCAACATTCTAAAAGGACCTATGTCAAAAGGGCTCAAATCATAGTAAGACAGTCCAATAACTAAGCTTGGTGCAAGTTCACAAGAAAGGTCAATCTCTATCACTATGAAAAGAATCTGAATTATTTCCTATGAAGTTGACAGTGCAAGAACCAACTAAAAGAAAGAACTAGTTTGAAGGTATAACAAATCAGATAACTAAGCAACTAGGTAGGTCTTCATTATAATGACTATGTAATTATGTACTTATGTAAAGATGAAGTCAATAATAATAAAATGAATTTCTGTTTTACTTGTTTCAATGGTTTGACACCAGCTTGGAGAGGAATTTATAATATTTTAAATGAGTGCTCATACACATCCTAATTCCTTTTCATTGAATAAAATTTTTTTTTTTAAGATCAAACATGAAAGACTACTAGCTTACATATGTAGGCATGACATGCCTCTCCAATAATCATTTACCTCCATTGTGGAAGAAAAATATATAAGAACCAATGTTCAAATCGAATAAGCATGAATTAATATCATATTATCTTGGTGAAGAGAAGCTAAAGAATAGTTCAGGAGAGAAAATAAACGAGACATGTTTTTAGACCCCTGGATGGAATTTTTGGACCTATATTTTTTCTAACCTGTAGAGCTATAGTAAGCACATTAATCTCTAAATTTGGGCCAATGTAGCATCCACAATTTTGGCCTATTTCAGGCCTGAAATTTAGCCTTATGGCCATTGTAATTTTGGCCTATTTTAGGTGTAGGATACATGTAGACTCATATCAACATTCTACAAGGACCTATTTGAGGGGAATTAAACATTCTAAAAGGACCTATGTCAAAAGGGCTCAAATCATAGTAAGACAATCCAATAACTAACAGTCAATATTTAACAGTTAATAGTTTGCATTGTTACTGAACTGGGTAACACTTTAATTTTACATTATTACTCGACTAGTGTGTTAACAATTTATAAATTTTGGGGAATCCAGGGCTAAAAAGTTCCCGAGTTTTCCCTTGTTAGAAAACTTGAAGGCATGCCTGAAATGGGTCAGAGTATCAACCACTCTTCTCTTCTCCACCGTAAGACTCAGCAACTCTTTTCTACTTCGTCAAGCCAATGTTTCAGGATCACACCTTTGGTGGGAATGCCATATGGGCAACTCCATCGGAACTTTAGATGCACACTCAACAATTTTAGTCCCATTTAATTACCATATTTACTATTTACCTTCCATAGGCTCACTTGCCTTAACAACCACTTGCTTAATTAATGGTGGGTACAACACTTAGAACTAAACGAGATTTAACTTCTTGAACTTCCGAGGCCTGTCAAGTATAAGATCACTATCCAGATTATTAGCTTCTTCCAAGGCCTTTTCTGCAAAAGAGATTGCAAGAGTAGGATTCCATGAAGTTAACTCCAATGCAAGCCCATAATCTGTATCGACAAACTCAAAAAATTCAGGATACTTGTTGCATAAATTAGTTCTGAAATCCATTGGGAGACCCATATCAGTAGCTAAGTGGGAAATCTTCTCCAGCAATACCCTCTTGCTCATAGACATCATTAAAAGCTTCCTGATACTCTCAACAAAGAGGCCCTCCATTTGAGATTTAATCTGCACTTCTTCCAAGTGTCGTTGTTGTGCCTGGGGGGTCAATGTGAAATAGAATCAGTATCCCGGACTTGTTCATTGTATATTTCAATCATTTGAACAACAACCTCATATATAAAGGTATCCTTTCTTTATTTTGATGTCTGGAATAAGTCATTCAAGGCTCGATAGTTCACACCCCAACTCTTCTCTGTAGACTCCTTGAATTAACAATGATCAAAGTCTGCTTTGGCTATTAGAATAACCATAATAGAAAAGTTAGGGAAGTAAAGGCATTTATATGACCCACCTTTTTCTAATAGTACTAGTAATTTGTAACCTTCACAAATTACAAGACAATCCTCCAAGAATATCCTATCGAAGGTCTCTTCCAATTCTTTAGAGCCACATTCTTTTGGAAATGTGATACCAAGCACTTTTCTATACCAACCTTAGTGATTAATTTTTTTTATGTTTCCTCAATGGAAAGAAGAGGAGCTTTAAGAGAAATTCTATGGAACTTCTTCTCACTAGTTTTTGTAAGATCCCCTTCTGGACCAATCATGCATTCCATTAAGGTGACAATTGCTTTACGAATTGGATCAATAGGAGGGTCTGTCAATTGATCCAACATCTGCTTTAAGTACTCAAATATTATTTTTAGTCTATTTGACATCATAGCTAAAGTTGTATCATTCCCCATGGAATTAAGAGATTTTGCTCCATATTTTTCCATAGGAAGCAACAAAATTTCCAAAGCCTTAATTGTTTGTCTGAAAAATGAAATGAATATTTAAACAAATAGCTCATAAATGCAAACATACATTCAAGAATACCTCGTAGCATATTTACATACAAATCACTTACCCATAAGCCTTCATTAGTGACAACAAGCCATATATTCCCATGTTTTCCATTGTATCATCCAAACTATCAACTTATAAACCAATCCAATCAACAAGCTATGGAAAATTTATAGTTGAAATCCAGGGTGACCAAGTCCTTCCATACAATATGTGTGATTATTTAGTCAACATTTTATTTGTAATAAAATCCAAATGAGGAGTTTCAAAACTTAGTCCAAATATTAAGAAAAGAAAAAAATTTGTTTTGTATCTTAGTTAAAAAAGAGTGGTTGGATTTGAGAAGTTATATATGAACAACAACAAGCCAACCATCTAGATCGATGGCTTTTCCAAATACTTCTTCGGCCACCGAATGAAACTATTTTCCTTCTCCTTCAAACGAACACATCCATCTATTTCATCTTCATACGGAAGGGGGATGTTACTTGTGACATTAATGACATTTACATTTGTGTCTTCTGGACCAAGTGGCACTCCATGTATGATAGAAATTGACTAAATTTGTCCAATGCCAGCAATAGCACTGTCATATGGATCTAATATATTCACTTTGTCACCTACCTGGAGTAGGTCATCCCCTACCGGAGTTAATAAGCACTGTCAAAAACAAAAAAGTATACATAGATATTAGGAAAATAATAATTACAATTAAATTGCAAAAACATACATAACTATTTAATTAACTGAATAGTATGCACTCACTGAGTTAATATCTGAAATACCAGTAGGATTTGGCACCGATTGGGAATGTTCAGGTGCATCAATTTCGTCATATTTTAGAACTCTCGAGGTAACCATTTTTCCTTTAACATCCTATACGTGATTTCATTATGCACAAATCAAATATTACATTAAAACAAAATAGGTTTTAACATAGCAGAAAACAGTAAATATAATATTAAAACATAAAAATATTAATAACACTAAAATAGAAGCATATAGCTCTTGTAGATATCTACAAAAACATACCTTCACATGTTCATGGCCCTTTTTTGAGTCATTTAGCATTCTTGCACCACCCAAATTCACATTTTCTTCCTGTGATTGACAGGAATTGCCAATAATCATGAGTGAAGGGAAATGGAACCAAAACATTAACATATTACAAATTCAAGTGAAGCACTGGTTGCAAGGGAATTATAATTTGCTTACCTCATCTAAATCAATGTTAAATTCCTTCTTTTTCCATGCAGCAACAAGAGGTTTAATGGAGGAGGCTATGGTTGACATTGTCTTTGCCAAACCAGTTATACATTGCATTGAATGATTATAATCCTTACTATGGTTTTCAACAGTAGATAAAGCTCCTATTTGTCTACTCTCGACGTCAATAGATAGAAAAGAACTTTCTATTGGATTTTCTGACATATAATTATGTTTGGAATTTTCCAAGTCTGCCATATAATGAGCCATTTCACTCACCACTGGTTCTCTTTTAGCTTCTTCAACCTACAAATAATTTTCAACGCACAACTATTTGGATATCAAGAAAACTCAAAACACATAACACAATGTACAATATTCAACAAAAAAATTGTATACTTACAAATATTTGTTGGTTGTCTCGCAACCCACCCTGACCCAAAAAATATCGAGCCTTCACCTGCTCTCTTGCTTTCTTCGCTCTTATACTCTTTGAAAAATGCTCTTCAACACGCATAATTTCCTTCAAATCTTCCCATTGTTTGGGAGTCAAGCTACTCTCCCTATCTTTTCCATCCAAGATTAATTTTCTGCATTTATGCCTGAAGTTATTCATTAAAATTCTCATTTTGTGCTTATAATATTTACTAGAAATCCTTCCACCAATAGTCTCAAAAACATTTTCCATTTGTTGGATCACTTGATCTGCAAAGTTGGATTTGGTAACATCCAAATGAGACCTTATTCTTGTGCCCAACTCTATGGCCCACCTTCACGCATTTGGTCTAGTAGGCTCACCATCTTTTACCTCAATCAAGTAAGCCTTCTTCCCTTCTGATTTTCATTCTTTGGCTTCCCTTTCTGTGGAACTATAAAGGCTTTGACTAATTCTTTGTCTTTTGACTAAAGCTGATACATCTTGAAAACCAAGACTGGGTGATGGAAAATCACTCATACTTGTGACTAAAGAAGGTGTGGTAGTTCCTAGCACCTTACTTGGAGAAGATGTAATTGGTGTGCTTTCTATGGCAAAAGACTGAATTGGTTGCTCCTTGTCCACAATAGGTTTGGCACTAGGTTGCACACAAATCTCCTCAGATGTGCCTTCAAATCTTTTCTTTAACTGTAAATAAATTTCTTGCAACTATGCTTCATCAAAATATGTCAATTTTTCGCGAACACCTTGGACATGATCATCTAATATATCAGGAAGTTGATCATTAGAATTTTCAGCTTCGTCTCCATGCATTGAGTTACAATGGCGTTTGCTTCTACGAGTTGGAAGGGTTTTGTCTTTTATTGATTTTTGTTTATTCTCATTGTCTATGGGATCCAAGTTTCCCCTAAAAAAAAAAAAAAAAAAAAAAAAAACTTATCAAATAATGGCCTACATCATCAAATATATTATATACAACTTTCATTAAATATGCATAGAAATAAAAAGTGATGAAGAGTAACTGCTTACTTATTCACCAAACCAAGAGATGAGAAATATTCTTCATTTTTTGTGATGCGTTCTTTACGAACACACTCGTATTCTATCATATTTTCATCATTGCTAAGATCATTTTTACGTTTCAACCCCTTATTCATAGTATTTATGTCCTACATTTCACATTTAAAGAAATAATATTAGTGCATGGAAAAATAACAATTATAAAATATATCTATTATACGTTCATGCATTATGATCAATGAGAATGAATTAACCTTAAATTGATAGAAGGAGCACTTTAATCAGTATCAGCACCTTATCTAGAATTATGGATTCTAATTTTTTAATTGCAAAAAAATTGTAATATTTGCATAAATTTATCACATAGTAAAAACATAGCATATTTCGATTGGGAATGCAGATTGGTTGTCCCAGCCATTGTAACATTATTGAATCTGTTATATGTGTACTAGTGTCAGTACCGTACAAATTTGGTGAAGAGCTCCTGAACCATATTAAGACTTTGAGCCCTTAGTAAACAGACTCTAGAGACTTACATTTAGCTTCGAGGTATGCAAGCTAAAAATCAAATATCCCGCAATAAAAAGATATGCATCCCCCAATTTAACAACTAAAATAACATTAGAAGAATCTAGATTTTCCTGAGGAAAAAAAACAACTATAGAAGTTACAAAATAAATATTAAAGTTAGCATAACTTCATGTAGGCAATTTCATTTATGGATCCAGTAATCCTCTTTAAGATAAATTGAATCACTTCATGCTACAATAGAGTCACTGGAATGAAACAAAATTCACACAAAGTGAAAAATGAATGATAAATTTGATACAGAGTTTAATACAACCATTTGGCTAATCCCATGGCCAAAAAAATAAAATCCATTTGCATAGTGAGAATTTATGCCATAAAGTCAAGGTGATAAATCATCATCGTGATCATTTGCGTAATCATCAAGATCACAATCCTGATCACTTGTGTATACATCTGCTTGAGTTCCTTCATTGTCCTCGTACATTGTATTGTCCTGGCCATGAATCATGTTTTCTAACTCAGCCTCTTCACTGGGAATCAATGCTTCATCTTCAAATACTCTATCGCCATCTTTAGATTCTTCCTCCAATGTTTCTTGTAAACTATTACATTGCCCATCAACCATTATATCAACATATTCCATGAATTTCCTTTTTGAGCAGGGCTCTATTTGAATGACATACGACCATCCTGAGCTTGTCACATCACCAATTAAAAATGCCTGGTTAATTTGAATAGGGGAAACATATGGCTCATTGGTCTTCAACAAAATTTGGCGTGTATTTGCACGTACAAATCCATACTCATCATGTTGTATTGCAGATGGCTTGATCCATTTACATTTTAATAATATAGGACTAGTTTCACCATAATCAACTTGAATAATTTCTTGTATGAATCCAACATACAAGTTCTTTTCAGTGTTGTGATGAAATTCAACACTAACAATAAAATCACAATTTTCCTTTCTCGTGTCCCTTTATTCCACTCTTAAATGAGTACCATAGGCCCACATCCCACTGAAAGAAGAAGCCCATATACTTGGAGGTTGTGAAAGCTGAATTTCCTCCTTCGTCATATCTTGACCTTCTTGTCGTGCATCATTAATTGCATCAACAATCCAATCATCAAATTTTGAAAAAGAACGATCTCCAAGGTTCAAATCTTGAAGTGTACGCTTTCGAGATGGATGCATCCATTTTTGAGTCTTTTCTTCGTATTTTCTGCATAGAATATAAAAATTAAGAGTGATAATAATTTAGCTATTAAATGAAATTAAATAAATAAATTATGATGTAAATAATATTTTACCTACGCCACTTATCGAATGATGATGTGTTTTGAAGAAAGTAGGCATGTATGGAAATTCTTTCCTCATTTGATAGCTTGAAGTGATGCCCATTTCCTTCTAATACTTCACCTGCAACTCTCTGGTCGTCATCATCATCCCATACACGCTAATTGACATTGCTAAAGTCCTTCATATATTCTGTGCAAAACTCTATGGCCTCTTGCATTAAATATCCTTCACAAATGCTACCTTCTGGTTTTGCCCTATTACGAACAAACTTTTTCAAAACTTTCATGTATCTCTCTATAGGATACATCCATCTTGTTCTTATTGGGCCACAATGCTCTAGTTCATGTTCTAGATGTATAAGAAGATGCATAGAAATATTGAATATTGCTGGTGGAAATTCTCGTTCCAATAAGCAGAGGACTTCAACAACCTCTCCCCTCAAATTATCAAAGTTTGAAGGATCTAGCACATGAAAACTCATTCTTTTTAAGGTTAGGCCCAACCTTATAATTGCCAATCTTGGTCCCTTTTCCAAACTTGATATGACTGCAATAGGTAAAATATCCTCAATTATGACATGATAGTCATGGGTCTTGAGGCTTCTTAAGCTATTATTTTCGGTTTGGCTTCTAATATTACCACTTACATATCCAATAGGAAATCGAGTCTGAGACATCAACTTTAAGAATTGTGCACATTGATCCTTTGTCCACACATAAGGAGCAATAGGTTTTTTGTATTTTCCATTACCATATTTTTCAACCCAAATATTTCGACGAATCTTTAGTTCTTTAAGGTCTAGGCGTGATGACATTGTATCATATGCACCAAAAAGAGTTTCTATAATAGCAAAAGCTATGTTTTTCTCAGTATGCATAAAGTCAACAGTATGCCTAATGGTTATATGCTTAAAGTATGGAAATTTATAGAATATGCACACTCTTTTTACACCACTATCGTAAAGTGGATCATTTTTACTACCACGAATGCCACCATTTTCAATAAATTGCATTATTTTTTCTCCATTCTCAATAATGTAATCACTCGTTATTGCTAGTGGTGCTTCACGATTCTCTTCCTTACCATTGAAATGTGACTTTTTTCAATGATATGGATGCTCCATTTTGAGGTAAGCATGATGTCCACAATAAATACACTTGTGAAAACTACTTGAGTGCCTCACAAAACCCTTAAAGATGCAAGCTGGACATCCATGGTATCCATGAACATTGAGACTAGTCAAAGTGCCATATGCAGGAAGATCATGGATTGTAAAAAATAAAGAAGCTCTTAAAGTGAATTGAATTGAATTACCATCCCCTAAAATTTGAATTGCTTCAATCCCTTTCCACAATTCCACTAGTTCATCAAATAATGGCTCTAAATAAACATCAATTGTATCTAAAGTCACACTTTTTTTCCCCGGTATGATCAATGACAACTTCAAGAAAAATGGCTTCGTTGCTAACCATGGAGGCAAGTTATAATTTATTAAAAACACTGGCCAAGTTGACCATTTAGTGCTTTGATCTGAGAAAGATTTCACCCCATCTAGAGCTAAACCCAGTCTTATATTGTGAGGATCTTGGGCAAAATCAGGGGATTTATTGTCAAATTCCTTCCAAATCTTAGAATCAGCCAAAAATCATTGTGTTCCATCGGTGCTCTTGTTTTAGGCATGCCATTGCATTAGCTTGGCAATGTCTCGACATTTGTACATTTGAAGCAACCGTGGGATTAGTGGAAAGTGGCAAAGAACCCTTCTCGGAGTTGAATTTGATTTCAACCCTGGTCTATACCTCCCTTCTTTACATTTTGGACATTCAGTCTCACTTGCAAGATTTTTGCGAAATAATACACAACAATTCACACATGTGTGGATGTTTTCATACCCTAAGCCTAGCTTAGTGATTTGCACTTTACATGCTCTTCGTTTTGTTGGCAGTGTGGAATCGGGTGGTAATAATCGTTGTAAAAATGCCAATAACTCATCAACACTCTCATTTGTCCAACCATGCACCACTTGCTTGTTAATAATTAAAAGGATTGTTGTTAAATGACTTAAATTGCAAGTACCATACATAGGTTTTAAAGCATCCTCCATCAACTTCTTCCATTCATCCTTGAAACCCTCATTCAGCATTCTATCAACTTCAATCCCTTCATCAAAGGTTCCTACCTTTTTGTTTGTGTTTTTTGCCTCTTCATCTATGTCTAGTGCCTCTACATCTCTCATGCTATGCAATTCTATCCTATCTGGATAACAATTTTGAGGGAAAGGGCTTATACCTCTATGCCCATATTTTAGCATATGTTGAAAAATCACGCTTCTTTTTCTCATTTTCCCACCATGAAAATCATTACTTGGACATGCATATTTAAGAAAGCTTTTCTCATCAGCTATTCTCTCATCATGTGCATGGTATTCATCTGTTGTAAAAATTGGGCTTTGACTCATCTTCAATTTTCTTCATTCAAAGATGAAACTAATATGTTAACTCTTTACTTTCAACTCTTTTCAAAACTTTATTTGTAAAAGAGAAGTTTCAGCTCCTATTTGAGCACATATGTCAATTGTGCAAGATTTTTAGAAACAACATATAGGAAGAGAAGACTACACATTTTATACCAGTGTGAACACACCCATACACAACAATCACATAGTTAAACAACAAAAGAAAGTCATATTTGAGAGAAATCTTTTGGATCATCACTTGTTTGAGGAGATATTTTTGTTGTATTTACACCTTTTGAATGCAGATCTATCAACATGACAACAAAATTTTTTGGTTTTGAACGCAGATCTATGAGCATTACAGCAAAATGTTTTGGTAAATATATTAGCATTATTAAGGGCACAACCCTTGCGGAAATTTTTAAACATTCATTACATCAGTAGTGAGGAGAAGAACACACCAATGGGAGTTGCCTTAGCAGCAAATAGAATGCATCACTCAGCTAAAGGGGAGGCACTTGGCAATGATGAAGTCACAATTACCAGTAGTGAACTCTCTCCTTTAAAGCCTATTTCTGACATGTTCCCAGTGCTCATTCCTAGAAAATGAGGGCACTCCAATTGAGGGAGTCACTTACCTATTCATGGCAGCATGACGAGTTACAAATTATCACCTTTTTGGCACTTGAAGAGAATACATTATGTTTTTGGCCACTTGCATGGAGGGCACATTAATGAAGGATTTACACCAAATTCTCTCCTTATTCCTAGCATGCAAGAGGGTACATTATTTGGAGATTTACATTACTTTTCTAAGCTTGAAGAAGTTCACCCTAGTAGAAAATATGCCTTTGGAGTCATATTTATTATTCCTATCTTCATCTATAATTATGTGACTGATCTTTGATACTCATTCAAGACCTTCACAAGTTGTAATAATATTACCTAGGATAAAATTTCTCTTAATAAACTCTAGTTGATCAAGAAAAATGGTTCAGGCTACCATATTCTTGATTATAAGACACATTACAAAGTGTGATAGGCCGACAATTGCTCACTATGTTTATCTTGTTGTCTATCTTGAAACTGTTAATCAAGGTTGTCATTGATGTCAATGTGGCATTGACCAAGATGTCAATATTTTTGAGATGCCTAGACCCAGTATGATGTCAAGATGACATGGTTGATGTAGGACCAATTGATGACATGAACAATGTCTAGGGACATGACATGAAGAACATTTGAGGACTTAATGACATGGATATGACTATACTTGATGACATAGATGTCATGGACAATCATGGAAAATTGTTGGAGGGCACTCTTGAAATTATAAAAAAAATGATCTAATTTCAAGAACAGTCACAGGAAAAATATTTGTTGTCACCTTGGAGGCATCCTTTCGCATTGGTTCCTTCACCATATTAAAGAGGACCCTTTCCTCTTTCCAACAAGCCCTCACTCAGCTCCTAACTCCAAATACTCTAAGATAAATTGATTTTTGAAGTTTACATCATAGTTGTTAAAACCAGAATCGGTGACCGGACCAGTGGACCTAATGAACCAGGTTTCGAACCGGAACCGGTCTAACCGGTAGTGGTCAGATCTCAATGAACCGTTTTTAAAAAAAATACATTAAATAATTATTTTTTAATAAAAAAACCTATTTTTAAGATTTGCAACCATGATTCCAAGCCAATAGAGAAAAAATATGCAAAGTTTTCTCATTTATATACCACACAAAGGTGAATATATCAAAATGGCAGAGTGCAATTGGAAATCCTAGTGTTACTCAATGTGTTGAGGAGGTGCGGGAAGGAAATACCTTATATGCTTGTGGGATGCAAGTGTAGGTGCCAAGGAGGAGCTTTGCTGGAGTAAGCAGCTTTGGTTAAGAGTGATTCCTAGCTAGGAGTTGGTGAGTAGGGTTTTCCATGTTTTCTCTAGTTATGGTTTGAAGAAATTTACTTGTATTAGCTTGTAATAAGACGTTGGTATGTATATGTACTTCATCTCTTATATATAAATGAAGTGTTTAAGCTGTCCAAATACTTGCATGACTTTCAGCTTGTATTATCTTCTTGTTTAGGGGATTCCAACACTATTGTTCAAGCTGATTTCACTTATGATATTGCTGAAATTGTTGTGATTTAATACAAATCATAGAAATAAAGGAGCATATTTTCTATTGTAATAAAGGTATTTCAGATCTTTTATATGCTTGACAAAGTGTGCCCTGCATGTTAGACATTGTTGGCAGTGAAGTCCACGTATATGGTATTTATTCTCTTGAGATGCCTGGTGATTTGGGTTGAAGTGAATTTAAGTATTTTCTGCTATAATTGAATATTTCTGATTGGCCCCAAGACTGAAAGTTCACAAGGAATAGATCTAAGAAACATCATGTTTTAGGTGAAATTACTGAATTTTCATTATAGCCCAAATTCATGAAATTCCTACCGTGACTGCTGGAATGACGTGATATTCATCTGTTCATTGGGAATAGATCTAAGAAATGTCATGTTTTAGGTGAAATTACTAAATTTTCATTATAGCCCAGATTCATGAAATTCCTACCGTGATTGCTGGAATGACGTGATGTTCATCTGTTCATTGAAGATTATTTCAAGAATGCAGAACAACAAGACAAGAGGCCGAGGAGGAAGAGTCTGATTTGAATTTGTTACAAGGTAGATTTCCTGTAGAATTTGTACTGCTATACAGACCCCTTGGAGGCACAATTGTGAGGGCTCGGATTACAATCCTGTGGCAGTAAATTGTGGATAGTCATCTGGTTAGCATCTTGGATTGCAGATATTACAAACTCATGGACAACTTGGTTTAAGGTTGGAAGTCCCTCACATGCATATATACCCTCGGACCTTAACTCATTCCTCGGGCCTGTGATATTACAATCCGCAGTAGGAGCTTTAGTCCTTGTGTATTCTTGTAGCTTATTGATATGAACAATCACCTGTGGTAAGCATATTTGTGGAAGTATCACAGCTCGGATCTGAAGCTTGAAGGGTCAAGCTTGTAGACTGAACTTTGAACCAGTGAACTGAGGCTATCTGGCTATATGTGCTAAGGTTCAGTACTGGACTTACACCTTGAACCTGTGACTGTATTAGACTTGGACATGAGCAAGAAATAAACTCAGACATGTTGTGAAGAGACATTTGGATTGATCTCATGTAGACTTTAGACCAGTTGCTGCTGCACCCAAATTGTAGACCTATGTATTTTCAGACCTGTGTGAAGACTCCAAAAATCTAAATTGTGATAATCTATTCATCTCGAATCTATGGCATACTCCTGTAAGTTAGTGTGAAAGTGGACATTCTGAGGTAGAATTTCGGGCATCTTTGTCCCTTATTCTATATGGGATACAAGACCAAGAACACCATTGAAGCTTGTTGAATTGTATTACAGTGAATCCCCTTGTGTAGGTTTGGTTGGTAAAATGGAAGCACTATATTAAAGGTTGAAAGCACAATGTTGAATTTGTTTTTGAAGATCCATAAATGAGAAGAAGCAGCCTCTGAAGACTTTATGTACAACCTTCTTAATGCAGGGTTGAAGCCTTTTTAAAGGAGATCTAATATCAAGTCTAAGATTAGGATCAGAAAACAGAGGAAACTTGACTTGATGCCTAATGATGGCCTAATAAACTTTTAGGAAGTAATTAAAAAAATCCATTATTGATCTTCAGTCTCTTGTAGTCCCAACGTATAGTAGCCTTCCATAGATAAGTTTTCTAAGGTTTACATGAACTGTTAAACGAAACTACGAAATGGAACTCAGTGTGATACATTTTTTTCAATTGAAACTAAGTAAGTCAAGCTCCTTTTATGGTAAACATCACAGTTTCCTGTTGCTTCTTTAATACAAGCTTGACTTGATGCCTAATGATGGCCTAATAAACTTTTAGGAAGTAATTAAAAAAATCCATTGTTGATCTTCAGTCTCTTGTAGTCCCAACATATAGTAGCCTTTCATAGATAAGTTTTCTAAGGTTTACATGAACTGTCAAACGAAACTACGAAATGGAACTCAGTGTGATACATTGTTTTCAATTGAAACTAACTAAGTCAAGCTCCTTTTATGGTAAACATCATAGTTTCCCGTTGCTTCTTTAACAGAAGCTTGAATTGATGCCTAATGATGGCCTAATAAACTTTTAGGAAGTAATTAAAAAAATCCATTGTTGATCTTTAGTCTCTTGTAGTCCCAACCTACAGTAGCCTTCCATAGATAAGTTCTCTAAGATTTACATGAACTGTCAAGCAAAAATACGAAATGGAACTCAGTGCGATACATTGTTTTCAATCGAAACTAAGTAAGTCAAGCTCCTTTTATGGTAAACATCACAGTTTCCCATTGCTTCTTTAACAGAAGCTTGACTTGATGCCTAATGATGGCCTAATAAACTTTTAGGAAGTAATTAAAAAAATCCATTGTTGATCTTCAGTCCCTTGTAGTCCCAACCTACAATAGCCTTCCATAGATAAGTTTTATAAGGTTTACATGAACTGTCAAATGAAACTATGAAATGGAACTTAGTGTGATACATTGTTTTCAATTGAAACTAAGTAAGGCAACCTCCTTTTATGGCGAACATCACAGTTTCCTATTGCTTCTTTAACAGAAGCTTGACTTGATGCCTAATGATGGCCTAATAAACTTTTAGGAAGTAATTAAAAAAATCCATTGTTGATCTTCAGTCTCTTGTAGTCCCAACCTACAGTAGCCTTCCATAGATAAGTTTTCTAAGGTTTACATGAACTGTCAAATGAAACTACGAAAAGGAACTCAATGTGATACATTGTTTTCAATCAAAACTAACTAAGTCAAGCCCCTTTTATGGTAAACATCACAGTTTCCCATTGCTTCTTTAACAGAAGCTTGACTTGATGCCTAATGAAGGCCTAATAAACTTTTAGGAAGTATTAAAAAAAATCCATTGTTGATCTTCAGTCTCTTGTAGTCCCAACCTACAGTAGCCTTCCATAGATAAGTTTTCTAAGGTTTACATGAACTATCAAATGAAACTATGAAATGGAACTCAATGTGATACATTGTTTTCAATTGAAACTAAGTAAGTTAAGCTCCTTTTATGGAAAACATCACAGTTTCCCGTTGTTTCTTTAACAGAATCTTGATTTGATGCCTAATGATGGCCTAATAAACTTTTAGTAAGTAATTAAAAAAATCCATTGTTGATCTTCAGTCTCTTGTAGTCCCAACCTACAGTAGCCTTCCATAGATAAGTTTTCTAAGGTTTACATGAACTATCAAACGAAACTATGAAATGGAACTCATTGTGATACATTGTTTTCAATCAAAACTAAAAAAGTCAAGCTCCTTTTATGGTAAGCATCACAGTTTCCCGTTGCTTCTTTAACAGAAGCTTGACTTGATGCCTAATGATGGCCTAATAAAATTTTAGGAAGTAATTAAAAAAATCCATTGTTGATCTTCAGTCTCTAGTACTCCCAACCTACAGTAGCCTTCCATAGATAAGTTTTCTAAGGTTTACATGAACTGTCAAACGAAACTACGATACATGGATGAACTGTCAAACGAAACTACGATACATGGATAATGAGATATCAAATGAATGGATTAATAAATCAGGGTTGTATTGGTTTAAGTAGAATAAATGTAAGTGAAATTCCCCCAAACCCTCTTATCTGATGTAGCTTTATCTCCACATCACTGAAGGATAATTCAATGAGGTATCAAAAATTATTTTCAGTCATGACCATAACATAGGTGCCATAGA
Source organism: Pinus albicaulis (assembly GCA_034641835.2). Lineage (NCBI taxonomy): Eukaryota > Viridiplantae > Streptophyta > Pinopsida > Pinales > Pinaceae > Pinus > Pinus albicaulis. Next base: position 451,988,412 of record CM076584.1, read on the forward strand.
AAGGTCCTAAGCCATGTGTTGATAATGAGCCATGCGAAATTAATGATCTCTGATATGTGAGGATACACCCCTGTGCTAATCCATGCAAATTTGGTGAAGATGACATATATCATAAGAGGAATTTGAGATCGAACTGAACCATACGAGCCTCAGGAACTGTACATGTTTTTATTTAAACTTTTCACCCCAGATCATAAACAGTACATTTCTTAGATCGAAATCAACATAGACAGTGAGCGAATAAGGGAAATAGAAACTGGTTTGGAGGCTTATAAATAAGTGAAAAATATCATTTTTGAAGGCAGAAGCGGACCATCGTTGACCCCTCAAAATTCATGATCCTTACCCAAAAAAAATCGTATGAATCGACAATATCTTAAAAAAAACAGAGCAGATACAAAGCTAGGAAATAGAAAAATATTAAATGCCACTAACTTGTGACTCTGGGTATGCAAACTTCAATTGTGAATTTGTTGCTGCCCGCCTCTTCAAAAGCCTCCAAGTTATGTCTAATGTGTTTTTATCCATGATAAAACCTCAATTATATAGAAATTCGCAGCCCTAAAATAACCCTCTCGCCAACAGCAAAATCCTCCCGCCAGGAGCAAAACTTTGGTGCCAAATAACCAGCACAGCCAGTTTTCATCCAGTTTTTATCTAAATTTGAGAACAACTACATGGCGCCAAAGACCCAGAACCTCATCTTGTTGAACCAGTCTAGGTAAGAACAACCAGTGCTTTCATACTAGTGAAATCAACCATGACCTCTCCGGACTTCGACTTTTGATGGAATTTGAATGTGGCATGCCCTCAAAACCTCCTCTTCCTGAACCAGTTGAACCAGTCGAACATCGATATTTCTTGGGCTTTCAAAGTCAGGTTTCATACCAATATTTTTGATGAAATCAACACATACCAATTCCAATGTTCGACTTTGACTTACTTTCAAAAGCCCGTCTCCCTGAACTAGTGGCATGCCAATTTCGACATCGACTTAGTTTCAGAAGCCCGTCTCCCTGAACCAGTCGAACAACAAGTATGAAATAAACGCTTTGACTTACTTCCACTTTTTTTGTGGACACTTATCGATTAAAAAGATGTAGCGATTATGGTCAATATTTTTTTAATGAAATAAACACATTAGTTCGACTTAATTCCGCTTTTGTTATGGACACTCCTTGATTAAAGAGATGGAGGATTACTATCTGGTCAAATGCATGCGCGTGATTGAATAAAGTGAGAGTATCAAAATCAATTCACATCAATTTTCACTTAATATTCCCATAAAAATGGTCGGTATATTGTTATATAAATTCTCAATTAATATCCCCATCGAAAATGGTTCGTCTATTTCTTTTTATTGTAGAAATTTGCTGAATAATGATCAATTATCCACCGAGACTATCCTGATCACATATCAATTCGAATTTATATGCAACACATAATCTCTTCCACTCAGATCATCACACATGCGGAAATAAAACAAGTGATAGCACATCAATTCATCATACACATTAACACAATATGTATGGGGAAAGCTTATAGCTGAAAACCCCATAGCTATTGTGTATATTATAATGGAGAAATCATGTAACAAAATCAGTACAATACTCCTCACAAGTACTCAGTACTGTCTCATGAAGTTACACACAAACTAGCTTGGTTTTGAACAAGTCACTGGTTCAAAACTCACCACTAATTGCCTTGCCTCTATTGCGCAATCATGGCCTGTCTAAATAGATATCCAAGGTTCGAATCTCCTTGGCTTGATAGCACAATCATCATGGGCAATTCCTCCAAGTGTGGTGCAAAGCTCATGCACAACTAATGTCGCCACTGATAGCTAACTCCACCCTTTCATCTACCTCTTTCACTGGTCTCCACTGAACTTTCCATGCACTGTAGTGAACTGATGTGTTCTTGAGTTGAATAATGAGTTACTAATTAATGAATTAAATAATATTTAATTCACTCCACTCATTAATAGTTTATTAGCTAGTTAAACTAATCTCAACTAGTTCAACTAAGTTAAACCGAACACAACTCCACCATCTATCTCATTAACTCCACCAAACTTCTGCCACTGAAGTCCTAACTGAAGTCAACCATGCATGAGATCACCAAACCCTTAGTAATAGCGTAATTCCTCTGTCACATCCATGAGCCACTTCCAAGGCTCGAACTGAAGTGCTCCAAGAGAGTAAACTGAAGTTTATAGTCCAAATATTATTAAGGGTAAATAATATTTGACTTCCCTATTTTTAGGATAGGCAGTCTAAATATAGACTTCGACCTATAGGTCAAAAAATAGAGGTCCATCTATTTTTACAAACATGACCAATACTCCAAGAATAACATACTGCAACCCCTGGACCATGCTCCATATGTCTAAAAATAGACATAGTCTAAAAATAGACTTTGCGCCAGAATTTGCCTGCGGGCCCACTTCGTGAAGGCGACTTCATTTCACTAAGCTCCATCATCTTGCTGCATTCTCAACACTCCCTCTCAGCAAGATATGGATTATCTGCAACCCCTATCCTGCCTCTGTGGAATTCAAACTTGCTCTTGGTGAGCGCCTTCGTCAGGATGTCGGCATCCTGATCCTCCGTGGGAACATATGAAAGCATCATGATTCTCCGCTGAACACAATCTCTGATATGATGATACCAATCTGTGAAGCCATGCCGCCTCAACTGATCCTCCTGTCTGTACCATGAACCAATATCCCGATGTGCCTCTAATATAGCGCAATACATGCTTGCCTTCCTTCCAAAAGAGCTTGGTAGGCTTAACCATAGCTTGCGAAAGCTGGTTAACTGCATAGCATATATCGGGTCGTGTATTGACCAGATACATAAGCGACCCCACCAACTGTCGATAGACAGTGGCATCCACTACCTCCACTGAAATAGCATCCTCCTTCCTCCAACCACCAGGAAGAGGAGTTTCAACAGGCTTGCAGCCTTGCATGTTGAACCTCTCCAGAATCTCCCGAGCATACTTGCCCTGAGAAACAAACAGTCCTCCGCTGCGCTGCCAAATCTCCAATCCCGGGAAATAATGAAGGATGCCCAAGTCCTTCATCTCAAACTCTCGTGCAAGATCCTCCTTGCATGAAAGTATCAACTTCTCATCGCCAGTCAAAATCAGATCATCTACATACAGTACGATGATCAACAGCTTCCCCTCCACCACAATCTGGTACAGGTTTGGATCCGCCTCACTCTTGGAGAATCCAAGCCCGGTGAAGTAGCTGTCTATACGAGTGTACCAAGCACGAGGTGCTTGCTTCAGCCCGTACAGTGCTCTCTTGAGTCGGCACACATGCGACTCACTGCTGAAGATCTCGAAACCTTCAGGCTGCTCTATGTACACCTCCTCCTCAATAACTCCATTGAGGAATGCAGTCTTCACATCCATCTGATGAATGTGCCACCCCATCTGCGCTGAGAGAGCAAGGATTGTCCGTATGGAAGAGTACCTTGCGACAGGTGCAAAGGTCTCCTCATAGTCAATCCCCTCGATCTGTGAAAAGCCACGGGCGACAAATCTCGCCTTGTACTTCTCCACACTTCCGTCAGCTGCCTGCTTCACTTTGTAGATCCATCGCGAACCCACCACTGATTTCCCCAGCGGTCTTGGGACAATCTCCCATGCACTGTTCCTGACGATCGAATCATATTCTTCGATCATGGCATCAACCCATGCGAGTTCCTCCACAGCTTCCTCAAAAGAGGATGGCTCCGTCACAACACATTGACTCACAAGAGCCATGTATCCAGTGTACCGATCCGGTGACTGCCTCTGTCTGCGCTGTGCTGTAGGTGGTCCTACAACCTTCTCTGCATCCTGAGCCAGTCACTCAGCTTTTGTAGTACGCATGCGCCCTCTAATGGTTGGCGCTGCATGGGTGGTTTCTTCCACCTCCTGAACCTCCTCTTGTGGCTGATCCACATCCGAAAGCTCCTCCTTAGGAACTAACGGCTCCTCATCTGCATGCAAGTGTAGCTCCCTCTCAAGCGAACATTGCATGGCTTTCTCCTCCTAAAATTTTATATCCCGTCGCACAACAGTCTTGCGACTGTCTGAAAAATACACCCGATAGTTGTGAGGTGTATCAGTGTACCCCACAAATATTCCAACCTCAGCAGTTGGATCCAGCTTCCTTCTCGCATCCTTCGTCACATGCATGTAGACAGGAGAACCAAAAATCCGCAAATGGGAAATATCAGGCCTCTTGCCAGAATAAGCCTCCTCCGGTGTACTCATGCCAAGAACCTTGTGAGGACAACGGTTCTGCACATACACTGCTGTATTGCATGCCTCAGCCCTCAAGTGAAGGGGTAGGCCCTGATCATGCAACATCGCCCGTGCAGCACCCACGATCGTTCTGTTCTTCCGCTCAGCCACCCCGTTCTGCTGTGGGTTATGGGGTGCGATGAGCTCTCTGAATCATGTGGCTGCGGAAACTCCTTAGATGGTGAGATGAATTCACCACGAATTCTCCCACTCCTTAGAAACGATCACCTTCTTCTGAAGCTCCTTCTCGACCCGGTGCTTTAAACTCACGAGAACTGCAGATATCGCGCCATACGCGGTTTGAAGATCCGGCCTCAAGGAATTAGCAATACAAAGATACCAATACTGTGCTTTGTTGTCGGAAGCAACGAGAAAGGACCACACACGTCTGTGTGAACTCTCTCAAGGATCGTCGTGGCGCGACTATCCTTCTCGTGAAAGGTGGCTTTCACATACTTCCCCAAAGTACACCCCTTGCACTGATTTGACTGCGCAAGGGTGCCCTTAGGAAGCCCAGTAGAAATCTGCTGCAGAATCTTCAAAGCTCCATGGTGAAGGTGGCCCAATCTCCTGTGCCACAGTTCGCCCTCATCATCCCGGCTCACCACTTCTCCCGCCTTGCATACCATAGCTGCGCAGCCATCTACCTGCAACTGATAAAGGTTCTTGGTTCGAACCCCTATCTTCCGGGTCTCTCCAGTAGTCTTACTGCGCAGGAAGGCTTTTCCTTCGCTGAAGACCACATCATACCCCTTGTCCTCCAACATCGCCACAGAGATCAAGTTCTTCTTCAATCCAGGTACATGCATGACATCCTTCAAGACAAAGGGTTTACCAGACTCCCTCTGAAAGGATATGGTACCGATACGAGTCGCACTGTATCTACCATCATCGCCCATCTCGATGTGCACACCCAAATCTTTGTCCTCCAGATCTGAGAACAACTCCCGATCTCCCGTCATATGAAATGACGCACCGCTGTCCAAGAACCATACCGATCCCAGCACACTTGAAACCAAGCATGCGATCGGTGAAAAGTCAAGCTCGAACTATGAAGCCAAAGCTTCTCCATCTGCAGATCTTCCCGCTTGCTTGTTCTTCTTCTTCTTTGGACAATTGGTAGCATAATGTTCGTGATCATGGCAGTGAAAACACTTCACTTTCGCCATATCCTGCTTCTTTCCCTTTGCACCAGAATGAGAGGTTTTCTTACCCTTCCCTTCTTTGCCTTGGCAACCAAAGCGCAGTTTTCTTCATCAGCTCCCTTTGATGAAGATCCATCTCGAGTAGTCCTCCTTATCTCCTCCTGCATGAGATCCGCCCAAAGGCGCTCCCATCCCGGCAGCTTCTCCCGAACATTGACACTATCTTGATATGAGTGCCAAGCCTTCGGAAGACCAAGGAGAGCCAGGTCGACCATGTCCTCATCTTCGACAGTCACCCCCACACTTCCCAGCTCATCTCTGCATTGAGTGAACTTCGTGAGGTATTTGGCGATACTGTCGCCTTTCTCCATATTGATGTTTCTGAGCTTATCTTTGAGCACCAGCTTCCTTTGGTCTCTCTTACTCTGGAATAGATCCGTCAAATCTTTCCACATTAAATATGGAGAAGCCTTTCCATGCAAGCTGGATACAATATGATCCTTGACACCCTCCAACAGGATCCTTCGACATTTCGCCATCTTCTTTTGCCATGCTTCGACTTCAGCAGGATCAGTGGGCCTTTGGACATCCGTATCTACGAACTCCTTCAGACCATTATCTTCTAATACTGCCTCCATGCGATCCTTCCATGCAACATAATTCGAACTGCCTTCAAGAGCATATTCGAGTCGCAAACCGTTGAAAGACATTTTCAACACCGGCACCAAGAAAACAAAGCTGCTGCAAAATCTCGAATTCCACCTCAAATCTCAACCGCTCTAGATCGTGAGAAAAAATTATTTCTAGCACAGAGATCGACTGCAAGGGGCGTTTACCAAACCTTTCACTTTCCGAAGAAAGATGAATCCGGAGGCTACCTGGCCCGCATGCAGACTCTGTCTACCGAAATAAGTTTGTAATCACTGTGATGATCAATCTCTGCTTCAATAGCTCCGATACCATGTAGAAATTTGCTGAATAATGATCAATTATCCACCGAGACTATCCTGATCACATATCAATTCGAATTCATATGCAACACATAATCTCTTCCACTTAGATCATCACACATGCGGAAATAAAACAAGCGATAGCACATCAATTCATCACACACATTAACACAGTATGTATGGGGAAAGATTATAGCTGAAAACCCCGCAGCTATTGTGTATATTATAATGGAGAAAACATGTAACAAACTCAGTACAATACTCCTCACAAGTACTCAGTACTATCTCATGAAGTTACACACAAACTAGCTTGGTTTTGAACAAGTCATGGGTTCAAAACACATCCACTAATTGCCTGCCTCTATTGCGCAATCATGGCCTGTCTAAATAGAGATCCAAGGTTCGAATCTCCTTGGATTGACAGTGCAATCATCATGGGCAATTCCTCCAAGTGTGGTGCAAATCTCATGCACAACTGATGTCGCCACTGATAGCTAACTCCACCCTTTCATCTACCTCTTTCACTGGTCTCCACTGAACTGTCCATGCACTATAGTGAACTAATGTGTTCTTGAGTTGAATAATGAGTTACTAATTAATGAATTAAATAATATTTAATTCACTCCACTCATTACTAGTTGATTATCTAGTTAAACTAATCTCAACTAGTTCAACTAAGTTAAACCGAACACAACTCCACCATCTGTCTCATTAACTCCACCAAACTTCTGCCACTGAAGTCCTAACTGAAGTCAACCATGCATGAGCTCACCAAACCCTTAGGAATAGCGTAATTCCTCTATCACATGCATGAGCCACTTCCAAGGCTCGAACTGAAGTGCTCCAAGAGAGTAAATTGAAGTTTATAGTCCAAATATTATTAAGGGTAAATAATATTTGACTTCCCTATTTTTAGGATAGGCAGTATAAATATAGACTTCGACCTATAGGTCAAAAAATAGAGGTCCATCTATTTTTACCAACATGACCAATACTCCAAGAATAACATACTGCAACCCCTGGACCTTGCTCCATATGTCTAAAAATAGACTTTGCGCCAGAATTTGCCTGCGGGCCCACTTAGTGAAGGCGACTTCATTTCACTAAGCTCCATCATCTTGCTGCATTTTCAACATTTATCATATATCATTTGGCAAAGAGTTAGACATTGACTTAATCGATAAGTGAACGAATCTTGTTAAAAGGAGATTTATTTTAAAATTTTATTATATCATTCTAAGTTGTTAAATAAATGGATAGCTTTAAATGGATGACCCACTTTTCTAATGCGGCATGCCTACTTTCACTTTTCGAATGCGGAATGCCAGTGTTCAACTTACTTTCAAAACCCCATCTTCCTGAACCAGTTGAACAGTGAGTTTTCAAAGTCGGTATTTTTTATAAAATAAACGCAGGACTTTCTCATGCCTATTTCCAATTTTCGAATGCGGCATGCCATTTTTACAAAGCTTCAAACAAATTTTTTTAAATAATTAAAGCTTACTTACACTTTTCGAATGTGCCATGCCTACTTCCACTTTTTGAATGCGACATGCCATTTTTACAAAGGTTCAAACAATTTTTTTTAAATAATTAAAATATTAATATTAATATTATTATTATTTTTTTAATTATTAATTAAATATAAAATCACATTATATTTAAAATTTAATTTTATATAATATAATTAAAACAAATAAAATATAAATATTGATATTTATTATTTTAATAAATTAATAAAGGTTCATATCAAATAATATATATATGTTAAATTGGTGTCGCACAATATATGTATGTTAAACATATTTAAATAAATTATATATGTGTGTGAGATTTGAGTAGGCTTAATGGTTAAGGGTATGTGTTTCCTCCTAAGAGGTCATAGGTTCAAAACCAGAGGGGGTAGAGTATGTATGTCTTCATAAAATTAGCAGTCAAATCGCTATGCGGAGGTGGATCCCTTGTCCCACAAACAAGGGGGTCTCATACACCAATTTGGTGTTTGGCTTGGTCGACTTGACCTTAAAATTAGATTATTATTATTATAAGTATAACAAAGGTTCATGCACTCTGCAATGGGAGTGAGGTTTGAGCAATGTCACGTGGAAGGCATCTTGCATGAGTAAATACAAGTGGAGTGAGGATGAGGGGGTGTCACACCCTCGAGTTAGTGTTGCGACGACCGAGTGGTGGGGGCGCGACAGGCGCCTAACTCGGGTATAATGTGCGACGACGATGTGCAATATTGGGCACGCCATATTGGCAAATTCCCACCTCGGGCGCGTTGTGTAGTGGTGGGAAGAGTCGTGCAATTTGGTAGATGTGATGAGCCGCAACATCAAACGGGTGTGTGCCCCATAGTGGGTAGACAAGTTAAAGGCATCAGGCGAAGTCATGTTGGTGAGCGCATTCAGTGTTACGGGAGCGTTGTGTAGTGATTGGGCGAGCTGGGCAGGACAGGGTGCGGATGGCCAATCAGTCGTTGGGGCATATCAGGAACTCATGGTGGCAAGGGGAATCATGGGACGTATAATATTGACCGCTCTGAGGTAAATGAGGGGTAGGGTATCCAGCATTAATGTTTCCTGGAGAACTGTCATCCAGTACTTATCAAAAACCTAATGGAAAGAGTATAGGACACAACTGAGAGAATTTTAACACTACAGATGGATTCAGAGAATCTTGTATAAGTGAAATGTAACACTTTGATATCAAAATTGCAATTTTCCATTTATGGCGTGACAAAATTATTTACATAAATGACTAATTCATATACTTGTTGTACTAGTCATATTTTTATTCTTGGACTATAATAGTGATTTACATTAATCATTATTAATTTAGTCATATATTTTAATCCTAGGCTAAATTAGTCATTTAAGTTAGTCTCTTTTAGTTTAGTCACTTATTATCTAGTCATATATTTTATCCTTAGGCTAAATTAGTCATTTAAGTTAGTCATTTTTAGTTTAGTCACTTATTATCTAGTCGTATATTTTATTCCTAGACTAAATTAGTCATTTAAGTTAGTAATTTTTAGTTCGGTTACTTAAAATTGCTCAAATTTAGTAGTAATTCACTTGAAATAATAGCGGTGACTAACTTTTTTAGTCACCTGGTCATTAATTTCATCATTTTTTACTAGTGCAATGGACCCCACCAATCCAACCAGATGTCGTACTCTTGCCTTCATATGCCCTTATACTTGCGTCGGGCTTTATCCGAGTCTTACAATACTCGTCAAATACTACACAACTCTCCCTGAGGTCCATCAACTTCTATCTTTCCCCAACCAATTCTCAAGACCCTCAAAACATAGAAGGCAAGAACCAAAAGAAATGAAGAAGAAACCAATGAAAACCAATATCAATATGATATCACAAAAAAAATGGGATGGCCATACAGTAGATATAAAAAAAATCCACAAATCAAACGAAACCAATCACAAAATACCGAAGTCACAATACTAGCAACAAATACCATTACTCAATCCCCATGGCTTCCCAATACTTCCAAAGGAAAGCTCAACCTGAGCCTTCTCCAAGATTATGTGGCAGACTCTTTTCCATGCAATTCCATGTACCATACTACCATAAACACATAACTATCAGTGTATAATTAAATATAACATTATACTGGTTATCTTACCTTGTTATGCCAAGCACGCTACCATGTAACTAAACACACATGTCAGCCACATGTTCTAAATATCAAGGCATCATATCTATTAATTTGAAATTAACATTTACCAATTCTAACAACCATGTCATTAATAAACAATCAACTCGCATTCATCATTCATAATACATAATGCTACAATTATCACATACTTACACTCAAGTACATATCAGTTGTTCTCAGCACATATGTGTTAGTGCAACCATCTCAAACAAGATCATTTCTTCATGAAATCTTATAGAAACAAACTCATATCATGCAACTATTCAAACATTCAAACAAAAGATAGATGACATAGTAAACACCAAACACTCAAAAACCAATTATACGACATAATCAAACATTCAAGCACTAAGTATATGACATAAGTAAATTCATACCAAATAGGCGGCATAATCAAACTCATACCTCAATGTATCTTAGGGGAGGTTATCTTGTCTGCACAATCAATCTAGATTATTACAATATAACTTCACAACATATCAACCCATACATAATTAAGGTCATGATATCCATAACAGTAACTAGCTAACATGTTCACATTATAAACTCAGGAACAATTGTCATTCATGCATAACAATCACATATGCACATTTAGTCTAAATTATTATGACATAATATCACAAGCATATCGACTCATACCTGAATGTCATAAACCTAACCATCCGCATAGGCCAATCCAAATTAGCATGATACATGTAACATAAAATCCTAAGTAGAATGACCATAACGATCATGCATACAACCAAAATTCATATAAAAACAAGTTACTATCCTTCATGACTAACTGACACAGGTGCATATGATCACATTGATTAACTAACATCTATCATACATATAACCACAACAACCATAGGCTGGAAAACATGTACATAACCCTAATTCTTATAACAATAATTAAGCAACATACCTACATGCCAAACATACAAAACAAGTATGACGATATGCTATTACCCCAAATTCTAGCATCGCAAGCTCTCTCTAATGATCTGCATATCCTACTCTATCTGAGCCAACACATCAACATCATACCATGCAAATAAAATCATAATGACGTAAACTTCATGCAATGATCTCATGCATGACAAGCGTAACCATGGCAATGAGTGCATAACAACATGCATTCATCCCATCTGGTCCAAGTGTTTGAACCATGCTCTGATACCACCTGTAACGCACACCTCCCCTCACATCGATCCTCTTTCACCAGCTTACCTAGGGTAAACATGAGATGAGGGGTATTTATGACCAGACTCAACCTTCTAGGTGACCTTAAGGAAATGGAGTTGACAAACAAACCTTAAATACTTCCTCAGATGCCACAGGACCCTCCAAGAGTAACCCAACCCCTCCAAGTTTCCATCCGCTAACCCAACCTTACTTTTCTTTGATTTTTACCCCCGCTTGATCCATTTCCAAGGCATCAGTGCGACTGGAACCTCCTAGTCACATGCATAAGCTAGAACCAATGCAATTGTGGACTTTTTCAATCAATTTTGTGCCAAAAACTACATATTTTAAGGTTATATTCCAAGGTTGGAGCTAGAACTCTTCCCATAAATCCCTATAACTTTCAGAATTCATAAATTACACAAGGAAAATTCTTGTAAGCCAAAACCTGACACCAGTACTAGGCCTAACCATCCCCAACCGGAACTAAAATTATGTCAAACACTTGGAAACAATGCAATCTATAGGTCATGAATACAATACTGAGCATAAGGGGAGTGAATTTCATATGAAACTTATTAAGAAGGATCAAGACCCTCTCCCATTATTTTTCTTAACATTGTTTAGGTCTTGCATCCATTATTCTTTCAGTTACAAGTATAAACATGAAATAAACCATGACTAGAACCAGTCACATAACCATGCTTATAACCACATAAATAACCATAATATAAAAACCAATAAAACCAAATAAATACAAGAACAAAGAAGGAGAACTTGGTTTTCATTAAACATAGGTAAGATCCAACTAGGTTAGGGACTCCCCTGTACCACCCAACCATAGACATGGCTGAACCAAATTGTTCTTTCAACTAGTCACCCCCATGCCATATTCCAAGCATGAATTTGGATTCATGTATAAACCAATCCATAAAAAACCAGGGGAATCCAAAGTTTAAACCACCTCCACCCTCGCCATATTATGATCCCACCTAAACCGTCATCGAGATCACAAAACTAAACTGAGCTTGGAATGCCTCTGGATCTCATCACTATCATTGAGTAATTTTTTGTCTCCATGTCTCTAAGCTTTACCGCAATCCACACCGTATCACTAGGCCCTTACCGAGACACCACTCTCATGCTTTACCGTGTATCCCGCCAAAACCAGTCAAGGAATTCCTAGGCCTTTGGGAATGTTCCTAAGACCACCTTCACTCCATATTTTGAAACAATCCGGAAATTCCAAGGCTCAAAACCGAGAAAAATCTCATCACACCATGGCTATATAAAAAAAGGCAAGGTATGGCTGAAAACCACTGTCAAAACCTATCAAAACCATGCCATCAACAACAAAAGAACCAAATATTAACATGCACATACCATGCATGTCAAAACTAGCTAGGAAATCATACATGCAATATGTTACCTGCGAGTATTTCTACTGAATTTTCTTGATCTTGCTCTTCCTTGCTTGATCTTTCCTTTCCCTTCCTTTCCGTGTCCTTCTTTTTCTTTTTTTTCCTTCCTTTTCTTGCTTGATCTCCTTCTCCTCTTGGTGCTCTTCTCCTCCCTAAGAGTAATTCTGAAAATGAACTGACAAAAACCTAACCATCAACAGCTTGCCCACTGATCCTCAAAAGCCTTTTTATTAATGAGGCCTCTATTTTCTTCAATTTTCCATTATTTTCCTTCATTTTCCTCCTCACATGCAACCTGCGACCTTTCACCTTCCTTTTCTCCTAATTTCCTTTATTTTCATAAATAAATGTTATGTTGTAGCCTCTACAACACCCTCCAAAATACAAAAAATAAGAACACACACTTCAAAATTTTTGGAGCCCCGTTAAAACTAAAAGAGAAAAGGCTAAGTGAAGTTTTGAAGGGAAAGTCGCTAAGTCGCAAATTCATCCTATGAAACAATTGCGACCTGTGCGACCCCGCGACCCTAAGGTCGCCAGGTCGCAAGGTCGCATGGTCCGGAATTAAAGAAGTTGCGACTCATGCGACCTATGCGACCCCGCGACCTTAAGGTCGCCAGGTCGCAAAGGTCGCAAGGTCGCAAGGATAAGTAAGTAAGGAAATTTGCGACTCAGCGACCTTTGCGACCTAGCGACCCTAGGGTCGCAAGGTCGCAAAGTCGCACTCTACCAACTTGCGACCTCATTAAGTGCCCACACGTGCGACCCTTTTTTAAAAGGGCAGGTCGCTAGGTCGCATTTGTCACTTGCAGCGAAAAGTTAGGAATTGCTCTGACAGGTCGATTGGCGCGTTTTCTTCCGGGTAAGTTGATATTTCCTCTCTGTGTTTCCTTCATGAGCATTTCTTGCCCAAATCTAGCCTCCCCATTGTCTTAATTACTTGCTGAGGAGGCTGTGGGGTTTTTCTGTGAGGTTTTCCATATTGTTTTGTTCTCCTGTTATCACCATTAAACCCCAGGATCACTTTTCTTGTCCGGCCCCTCATGGCTTTGTCCTACCCGCAGCCTGGACCCCTTCCAGCCTTGTATGCTTCCCGTTAGGTGAGAGATGAACCCCAAGCCGCGCGCGCTCGAAACCCTCCGGCAGGCCCAAGTGCGACCTGCGACCCAGCGACCCGGTTGCAAGGTCGCAAAGTCGCGCGATCCTCTGTTAGCGACTCTGCGACCCTGCGACCTAGTCGCAAGGTCGCGAGGTCGCATGTGAGTTCTTTGGTTAATCAGTGACCCTGCGACCCCAAGAGAACTGTTAATTAAATTCTGCATGGTAGACTGTATTTAGCCCGTTATCATCATGTCTTTCTCATCATGGGATTCTTTCCTGAATGCAACAGGTGAATTTGGAGCAGACACGATACCGGTTCTCTCTGATTCTAGCAACATGGCACCCCTAGTGTCCCGAAAGAAGGGCAAGAAGGTAGTGGAAGAAGAATCAGACACAGACGTGCAAATATCTCCTCCGCCAATATACAGAGACACCCTTTGCACCTTCACAAAAGGGGACAGCCTGAGATGGTATGAAGTATACCACGAGTTCGCTATAACAGAAGCTGAGTTTCCAGAAGATCTCCCGGACCGGGAAGTGTACCTAAAGGTCAAAAAATCCAAGTTACATCTAGCAGGGGCACATCCAGCCATTTTCTCGTGCCCAGAAATATTAGACTCGATCATTCAGAAAACGGATCCTAAGAAGTTTCTGATCCGAGATAGCAAGGGTAAAGCTTTCGCAACGTTGGAGGGCTCAGACGCCCAGGTCTACTACTCACTACCCCAACCAGAGGAAAACTTTACCCCGAGATGGGCTTCTGCCCATAAAGTACCTGTGGTTGATACAATCAGGAGGTGGTGGGCAGAGCCAGACAAATTTAAGGTCAGGAAAGACCAGGAGTACCCGGTGGCCGCTCTGAGGAAAGTGTACAAATTAGTGGCCGCCATGCTTTGCAGGTTGTATGGACGTCCGGACACCACCACCTTCAACGGCGCATGGGAAACTATAATGGAGTATGTAACGGTGCACGGTACTCGTTTCAACTGGGCCGGTATGTTAATGGGCTCAATGCAAACAAATTTGGCTTCGGCTTTAGCCCCAGATGAAGGAACGCCGTCAGAGTTCTATATGGCTTCGTATCTACTAGATGCTGTCTGTGCTCGGCTGCATTTTGAGGGATGGCCACATAACTACGACTCCGAACAGACCCAAGAAGTCCATTTGCAGACCAAGGTATTCTGGGAGTCCAGGTACAAGTCAGATATTGAGAAAATCTCTCAGATATTCTTTCCCGCCCTTTACGGGAAGCTATTTGGTCAAGACACCCCCTGCATGTCTTGGCGTGCGATGGAGACGCTAGGTCAGGTGGCACACTGGTTTCCGTTCGCAGAATATACATTCATCCGGGTATTTGGCACATTCAAAGCCCCACATGCTCTGCCTAGGTTTATCACCGATAAGGTGCTTATGCAGGAGGTATGTTTCCAGATGACCTCGGGTTTCTCCAACGTCCTTTCAAAAGGAAAGAAGAAACCTTGGCCCGCTCTGCCCCTCACCATCGGTGCTTATACAGTCAAGGACTCCAGAGAAGTAAGGGCTCAAGGGGAAGAGATAAAAGGTTATCACTTTAGAAGCCTGTAATACCGAACATATGACCCATTCAAGATAGTTCCGGAGCACTGTAAGAAGGCCAATTTTAAATGGAGCTATCAGCATGTCGAACGCCCGGCAGATGATGAGAAAAGAAACTGGTACAACGCAGACATGCAACTAGCTCCGGGGATTGACTCTGACCAAGAAGAAGAAGATCACCAAAATTTAGAAGACAGGAGCCAAAAACTAGGAGGCTCTTCTTCCTCCAAAGATAAGAAAACACGGACCAGTACAGGGCCTGACACCTCGGATCAGCTAAAAGAAGCAGAGGCCAAGGCCAAGAAGGAAGAGGAAAAGAAAATGAAGGAGGATGAAGAGAAACGTAGAAGAGATGCAAGGATAGAACGGAAAAGGAAACAGGCCGAGGAAAAGGAAGCACAGGCGGCAGCAGAACGAGCACTTAAGGAAGAACTTGACAAAGCCAGACAGCAGAAGAAAACAGGCCAAGCTACCGCAGCAGAGAGAAAAAGAAAAGTTGAGAGAGAAGCAGAGGCAGAGTCAGAACGCAGGAAGAAGGAGGAACATGACAAGGCAGAAGCCGAGCGCCTGCAAAAGGAGAAAGGAAAAGGACAAACGCAGGATAAAGAGGATGAACTGATAGATGATATCGACATATCTCCCCTGGAGATTCCTCCAAGTGGCAAGAAAAGCATCATCCCTGATGACGATTTTTTCGGGGAACAAGAGGAAGAGGTCTTCGACCTGACTAGATTGACATTTGACCAGTTCTCTTTCAAAATACGGCAAGAGAGAAGAAAATCCTTGGCGCAAAGCCATCCCGCCATATCTACGGTCGCCACTGAAAAGGACATCGTCCCGGATACCAGGACTAACCCGGTAATGATAGCATCAGTAGGTACCGCTTTTTCTGCAGCTACGGAGGAAAATGTCACTAGAATGAGCAGGGAGATTATTTCCCTACAAAACAAGTTAAAAGCAGCGGAACAGGAGAAAGAAGTACTGGAGAGTGAAGTGCGACAGCTCCAAAGTAAGCCTTCCCAAGTCAATGAAGTCCCACTGGCAGTCATGAAAGAATGTGACGTATTGGAAATGACCATGCAGCAAGTATATAGAGAAATGCTCACCCTAAAACAAACAGTGGCCCCATTGGCAGAGGCACGAGCGGAAACCAAAGTGAAGCATGAGCAGCTCAAGGAGGCCTCGGTAGCTTTAGACAGAATGATAAACTGGACAGCACAGTACCATCAAGCTCCCGAAAATGTGCCTAGGAAGGATTGGAGTCACACACGAGACGCCAAAGTACAAATCCGGATGAAGATACAGTCCAAAGACAAGCTGACCAAAGATTTGGACAAAGTGGTGTCTGCATATAATCACCTGATCAGTGGTATAGACTCCATGAACGCTCTTCATCACATTCCGTCGTTGGGGGCACTGGACGAAACTAAAGACTGGGAGCAAATAGATCAGGAAATTCAGTCTTTTCTGCAACCCTTGAGACAAACTGTTGCCGCACCAGAATTCGAGGCATCACAAGAGAACCTAAATCGGTTGCTTGTCACTCCAGTACAAATCTACACCAAGCTTGCCTCCCTCTCAATTCAGATCTCCCAGAAGAAGGAAACTCTGATACCAAATGCCCTGGAATGTATGCACCGATTAAAAGAGGAAACCCCTCTAGTCTCCCCTATAGCAGCGGATTACCAGGCCTGACGAGATTTCCTCAAGGGGAAGAAAATTGACGCTCCTGACCTCTCGAGCGCGCTACCTCCTCCATAACTAAACTTTTTCAGTCGCAGGTCGCGCCTACGCCTGAGTCGCAGGTCGCACCGGCACATGAGTCGCAGGTCGCAATTACTTCCGAAAGTCGCAGGTCGCATGCTCGGCCAAGGTCGCAGGGAAGCTGAACCGTCGAGAAGTCGAAGCGTCGGAAAGCCTGAAGGGCGTTTTTGAATCTATAAATACCCCTGCGGGGCACATAGTTAGGGGCTTCTCTTTGGTGGACTGAAGAGCAATATTGCATTGTAATTGAAGGGTCATACTCTGACTCATGTGAAATTCAGATACTTGTTACAATCCCTTTGTTGGATGATGTATTTAGCTGTGACAAAACTGTGTGTATTCTGCGTATAGTTTCAGAATATCGTATGATCAATGAAGTTGTGTTCTTAATAGTATCATTCGTACTTCATAGCTATCTGTGATTGTGCTTGATGATGCTTAAGTTTATCGTTTGTTCTTATAATGAATGTTAATGAATTATTTTATTAGCATTTCATTGCATCTTTCGGAAAGTTAAGGGATATCCTTGCCACGAAGAACTGTTTCTTTAGTGGTCAGATTATCTTGCATGCATTACCCCATAGATGTGTTGCTAACGACACTTCCTAGGCGTATGCATTTTGTTCATTACCTTGCTACGCACAGTGTTATATATCAGTTTGATACATCAATCATGTATTATGTATCATGTGAATGAGTGTATGTCTGCAGATTTAATCAGGTTCTTCGAGACCGAAGAGAAAGTCATTTAAGCGGTAGCCGGACCCACACCCCGGACGGGATCCCTATTCCAAACGGTTCAAAGTCTAATTGGGACTTTCTACCGGGGAGATCCCCTACTATTGGCCGGACATATTTTCCCGTCAACATGTTCCAAAATACCTTTTTTCCTTTTTTAATTCCATAGCCATTTCCTTTGCCAATTCCCCCTTAGCCATAAACACATCTAGTGATTCCCACTAGGATATTATTGTCAAACAATCAGCTTGGAATAAGTGTCTCATGCCCATCGTCTTATTTTTCCTTTATTAACTTTTATTACATGAAATTTTAGCCCGAGTCTATTATAGAACCCTCCCCCTTGGGGAACACCATCCTCGGTGTTAAACCACACCTATAACTCAGCAAAATCACTGAAAACAAAATGCATACTACCTATGGAATTTTATAACCTAGCTCATTCAAGTATTTACAATGAACAACCTACTGAAAACATGAAAATCATACTATGTACTGGAGCTTTATAACACGACTAATTATAGTATTTACAATAACAACCACATATACTTATGCACATTTTCTTCAACCAACAAATAACCTTATTTTTCATGGAGCTTTATAAATCTAGCTCGGTACAGTATTCAAAATAATATACACATACACATACATCCACATTTTCTCAACTAACAAACGAAAGGATATGATTCCTGCATTCGCAACAAGGGAGTCAATAGGCTCACACCTCCATCCTCAAAAGTAGTACTAGGATTCACCTCCTTCCTAGGAAATCCAGAATCCACTACTAGATTCAAACCTGCAACCAATATCCAGCACTATAATCTTACGTTGATGTCCTTTCAGTATCGCCTTACACAACGCCACCTGCATAATGTGTACACAGCACCACACATACACAGAACTACCTACACAATGCATGCACAACACCACATATATACCCCACCACCTACACAACGTGCACACAACACCACATGTACACAACACCATTTGCACAACATGTACACAACACCATTTGCACAACATGTACACAACACCACATGTACCATGTGTACATAGTGCCACCTGCACCCAACACCACATGCACAATCATGCAAACCGCACCATATGTACACAACACTACATGTACAAATTGTACACTACACCATATGTACATAGAACCGCATAAACAACATGTACACTGCACTAAATGTGCATAGCACCACATTCACAACATGTACATAACACCATCTTTACATAGCACTGCATATACGAAATGTACATAGCACCATCGGTGCCTAGCACTGCATATGAAATCATGCACACAATACTATATATGCAACATGCACACAACATCATATGTACACAATACTACATATGTTGCATGTACACAACACTGGTACTGCACATCCTAAGACCACACTATCCTTACCAAGAAGCTTTGCTTCTAGCGTCTCTCCACCATCCATGCTTGTCCCAACATGTCGCAAATCATACTACTTTCAATTTGTAGATGTATCCTTCAGCTTTATTTGTCCAAAACATAAACATAGACATATTATAATCACATAATATCAATTCATATCCACATGATATTGACCTCATAAATTTTTCGAGGCTACTCCTCCCACTTGATTCCCCATAAGACCAAGAACCTATTACATGCCATTCACTTGCATAAACAATCATTCTTCCACAAAAATTATCCTTGACGACCATGTATATATATATATATATATATATATATATATATACATACATACATACATACATACATACATACATACATACATATATATATATATATATATATATATATGCATGTATATATGTATCTATACATACATACATACATGTATACATATATAGACATTAGCATAAATCAATCATAATCCATGACGATCCTGTCAGACAACGACATACATACATCCATTTATATAGATATGGACATTAACATAATCATGATCACAAAATAATTATCATATATCATAAGGTCAAGGTTAAGAGAACTATTTTTATTCGTCCACATCATGCACAACATTGAGAAAAATAGTCCCCAACTTAGATAAGGCGCCTGATGCCTCAAATCCATTTTCTTTACCTTTCTTGTTTACTTCATCACAACTTTCCTCCCAGCATCCATTTACCCCAATGGACCCCACAAATCCAACCGATTGTCATACTCTTTCCTTCAGCTGCCCTTATACATGCCTCGAGCTTCATCTAAGTCTTACATTACCTGTGGGATACCAGACAAATCTCCCCAAGATCCATCAACTTCCCTCTTTACCCAACCAATTCTCAAGACCCTAAAAACATAAAAGCCAAGAGCAAAAGGAAACCAAGAAGAAATCCATGAAAAACAATAGCAATAAGACATCACAAACAAATTGGTATGTTCGTACATTAGATATAAAAAAATCCACAAATAAAGCGCAACCAAACACAAAATACCGAAGGCACAATACTAGGAAAAAATACCAAGATTCAATACTCATGGCTTCCCAATACTTCCAAAGGAAATATCAACCTGATCCTTCTCCAAGATTTCGTGGTAGTCTCTTTGCCATGAAATTCCTTGTACCATGTTGCAATAAACACATAATTTTCAGTGTATAAATAAATATAGTAATATACCAGTTATCTTATCTTGTTGTGCCAATCACATTTCCTTGTAACTGAACACACATGTCAGCCACAAGTTCCAAAGATCAAGGCATCATATCTATTTATTTGAAATCAACCTTTACCAAGTCTAACAACCATGTCATGATCAACAATAAACTCACATTCATCAGTCATAATACATAATTCTACAACTATCACCTACTTACACTTAATTACATATCAGTTATTCTCAACACATGTGTTAGTGCAACCATCTCAAGCAAGATCATTCCTTCATGCAATCTTATAGATACAAACTCATATCATGCAATTAGTCAAACATTCGAACAACAGATAAACAACATAGTAGCACCAAACACTCAAACACCAATTATATGAAATAATCAAACATTCAAGCACTAAGAATATGACATAAGTAAACCTATACTAAATAGACAACATAATCAAAGTCGTACTTCAATGTATCTTAGGGGAGGTTATCTTGTCTGCACAAACAATCTAGATTAGCACGATATAAATTCACAACATATCAACCCATACACAATTAAGGTCATGATATCCATAACAGTAATTAGCTAACATGTTCACATCATAAAGTCATAAATAATTGTCATTCATGCATAACAATCACATATGCATAGTCAATCTAAATTATTTTGACACAATATCACAATCATATCTATTGATACCTGAATGTCATAACCCTAATCATCCGCATAGGCCAATCCAACTTAGCATGATACATATAACATCAAGATAATAATTAGAATGACAATAACCATCATGCATATGACCACAATGCATATAACAACAAGTTCCTATCCTTCATGACTAACCAACACAGGTGCATATTGTAGAAATTTGAATAATAGATGAATTATTCACCGAGATTATCCTGATTACACACTATTTGAGCTTCATGCATAATACATAACCTCTTCTACCATTGATCATCAATTTGCGGAATTAGAAGCAGTCGCATGCGCACATTATAAAATCAAGCACACATATATACGGTATGTAATGGAAAGCTTACAGCTGAAAACCCCTAACTATCTGTATATTATAATGATAGAGAACATGCAACAATACATAGCACAAACTCCTCACAAGCTCTCAGCACTATGTCCAATTGTTACACACAAACTAGCTCAGATCTGAACAAGTCACAGGTTCAAATCTCCTCCACTGTTTGCCTACCTCTACTGCGCAATCCAAGATGAGAATGAATGAGATTCAAGTTCGAATCCCCTTGGCTTGTACTGCGCAATCCTCATTGGCAATCTCAATCAATGTGTGTGCAAATCTCATGCACAACTATAGTCACAACTGATAGTAGACTCACCCTTTCACCCCCCTCTAACACTGGTCTCCACTGAACTGTCCATGCACTGCAGTTAACTGATGTATTCTTTAGTTGATTTATGAGTTAATAATTGAGTAGATTAATTATTAATTAATTCACCACTCATCACTAGTACATTTATCATTGAGACTATTACAACTAGTTCAACCTGAATTAGCGAACACAACTCCATCAGCTATCTCATCAACTCCACCAAACTCACATACATGAGTTCAAGCGAAATCAATCAGCCAATAGCTCAATAACCCCTGGAATAAGCGTAATTCATACATGTCGGTTACGCCAATGTACCACATCCAGACATCAAGGCGAAGTGCTCCAAGAGAATAAGATAATGTTTATAGTCCGAATATTATTAAGAGCTAATAATATTCGACATATCTATTTTTAGACTGGAAATCTAAAAATAGATTCCGCCCAATATGTCTAAAAATAGAAGTCCATCTATTTTTCCAACTTGACCAACCCTCCACAAATAGCATCCTGCAACTCATAGAACATGATCCATATGTCTAAAAATAGACATAGTCTAAAAATAGACTTTGCGCCAAAAATAGCCTGCGGGCCCACTTAGTGAAGGCGATTTCTTTTCACTAAGCTCCATCATCTTGTTGCATTTTCAACACTCCCTCTCAACAAGATATGGATTATCTACAACCCCTATCCTGCCTCTGTGCTATTCGAATTTTCTCCTGGTGAGCGCCTTCGTCAAGATATCAGCATCCTGATCCTCCGTGGGAATGTATGAAAGTAACATGATCCTCTGCTGCACACAATCTCTGATATGATGGTACCTAATGTCGATGTGTTTGGATCTATCATGAAATACTGGATTATCTGAGAGTTTAATTCAACTTTGGTTATCACAATAAATCACAGTAGGCTCCAAGTGTGACCCGAACAACCCGACCAGGATCTTCCTCATCCAAATAGCCTCGCATGCAGCCAAGCTTGCTGCCATATACTCGGCCTCTGCTGAACTGAGTGCCACGGATCTCTGCTTCCTGTTGTACCAAGAAACTGCTATCGACCCGATACTGAAGATCCCTCCAGATGTGCTCTTTCTGTCCGTTGGGCTCCCTGCCCAATCTGCATCCGTGAAGCCACATAGCTTCACCTCATCCTCCTGTCTGTACCACAATCCATATATCGATGTGCCTCTGAGATAACGCAATACATGCTTACCTTCCTTCCAGAAGAGCTTGGTTGGCTTAACCATAGCTTGTGAAATTTGGTTAACAGCATATCATATATCGGGTCGTGTATTGACCAGATACATAAGCGACCCCACCAACTGTCGATAAACAGTGGCTTCCACTACCTCCGCTGAAGTAGCATCCTTCTTCCTCCAACCTCCAGGAAGAGGAGTATCAACAGGCTTGCAGCCATGCATGTTGAACTTCTCCAGTATCTCCTGGGCATACTTACCCTGAGAAACAAATATTCCATCACTGCGCTGCCAAATTTCCAATCCCAGGAAATAATGAAGGAGGCCCAAGTCCTTCATCTCAAACTCTTTTGCAAGATCCTCCTTGCATGAGAGTATCAACAGCTCATCACCTGTCAAAATCAAATCATCTACATAAAGTACAATGATCAGCAGCTTACCCTCCACCACAATCTGGTATAGGTTAGGATCCGCCTCACTCTTGGAGAATCCAAGTCCGGTGAAATAACTGTCTATCCGTGTGTACCAAGCATGAGGTGCTTGTTTCAACCCATACAACGCTCTCTTGAGCCTGCACACATGCGACTCGCTGCTGAAGATCTCGAAACCTTCGGGCTACTCTATGTACACCTCCTCCTCAATGACTCCGTTGAGGAACGCAGTCTTCACATCCATCTGATGAATGTGCCACCCCATCTGCGTTGAGAGAGCAAGAATCGTCCGTATGGAAGAATACCTTGCGACAGGTGCAAAGGTCTCCTCATAATCGATCCCCTCAATCTGTGAAAAGCCTCGGGCAACAAATCTTGCCTTGTACTTCTCCACACTCCCGTCAGCTACTTGCTTCACTTTGTAGATCCATCTCGAACCCACCACTGATTTCCCTTCCGGCCTTGGGACAATCTCCCATGCACTGTTTCTGACAATCGAATCATACTCTTCCACCATGGCATCTACCCATGTGGGGTCCTCCACAGCTTCCTCGAAAGAGGATGGCTCTGTCACGATACACTTGCTCATAAGAGCCATGTATCCAGTATACCGGTCAGGTGACTGTCTCTGTCTGCACTGTGATGTAGGTGCTCCTACAACCCTCTCTGCATCTTGAGCCAGTCGCTCAGCTTCTGTAGTGCGCTTCCGCCCTCTGATGGTTGGCGTTGCATGAGTGGTCTCTTCCACTCCATGAACCTCATCTTGTGGCTGATCCACATCCTGAGACTCATCCTTAGGAACTAATAGCTTCTCCTCTGCATGCAAGTGTGGCTCCCTCTCAAGCGAACACTTCATGGCTTTCTCCTCCTGAAATTTGATATCCCGTCGCACAACAGTCTTGCGACTGTCTGGAAAATACACACAATAGTTGTGGGGCGTATCAGTGTACCCCACAAATATCCCAACCTCTGCGGTCGGCTCCAGCTTCTTCCTGGCATCCTTCATCACATGAATGTAAACAGGTGAACCAAAAATCCTCAAATGGGAAATATCGGGCCTCTTACCAGAAAACGCCTCCTCGGGTGTACTCATGCCAAGTATCCTGTGAGGACAACGGTTCTGCACATATACTGCAGTATTGCATGCCTCCGCCCACAAGTGAATGGGTAGGCCTTGATCATGCAACATCGCCCGTGCAGCACCCACGATCGTTCTGTTCTTCCGCTCAGCAACCCCGTTCTGCTGTGGGTTATGAGGTGCTATGAGCTCTCTTCGAATTCCTTCTGTGCTGCAAAAATCCTTGAATTCGCCAGAGATGAATTCACCACCATTGTCGCTCCTAAGAGCCTTCACCTGCTTCCCCGATTCCTTCTCCACCAGCGCCTTGAACTCACAGAACTTTGAGTATGTCTCGCTCTTCTTCTGCATGAAGAAGATCCAGCACTTCCGAGAATAATCATCAACAAAGATCACATAGTACCTGTGCTTTGCTGTCGAAGCTACTGAGAAAGGTCCACACACGTCTGTGTGAATTCTTTCAAGGATCGTCGTGGCGCGACTATCCTTCTCGTGAAAGGTGGCTTTCACAAATTTTCCCAAGGTACATCCCTTGCACTGATCAGACTGCACAAGAGTACCCTTAGGAAGCCCAGTAGAAATCTGCTGCAGTATCTTCAAAGCTCCATGGTGAAGGTGGCCCAATCTCCGGTGCCACAGCTCGCCATCATCTCGGCTCACCACTCCTTCTGCCTTGCATGCCATTGTTGCGCAGCCATCTACTTGCAATTGATAAAGGTTCTTGACTCGAACCCCTATCTTCTGGATTTCTCCAGTTGTCTTACTGCGCAGGAAAGCCTTTCCCTTGCTGAAGACAACATCATATCCCTTGTCTTCTAACATCGCCACAGAGATAAGATTCTTCTTCAATCCTGGAACATGCATCACATCCTTCAATACGAAGGGTTTACCAGACTCCCTCTCAAAGGAAATGGTACGGATACCGGTCACACTGTATCTACCATCATCGCCCATCTCGATGTGCACTCCAAGATCTTTCTCATCCAGATCAGAAAACAAATCTCGATCTCCTGTCATGTGAAAAGACGCACCACTGTCCAAGAACCAAACTAAACCCATCACACTTGATACCAAGCATGTTATCAGTAAAAAATCCAGCTCAAACTGCGAGGCTAAGGCCTCTCCCGCTGCAGATCCAGCAGCCTGCTTATTTTTCTTCTTCTGCGGACAATTTGTGGCATAATGTCCGTGCTGGTGACAGTGAAAGCACTTCACCTTGGACATGTCCTGCTTCTTGCCTTTCACACCGGATTGAGAAGATTTATTACTTTTCCCCTTCTTTTCTTTGGCAGCCAAAGCGCAATTCTCTTCATCAGATTCCTTTGATGAAGATCGGTCCCTGGTATTTCGCCTTATCTCCTCTTGCACAAGATCAGACCAAAGTCTCTCCCATCCTGGCAATTTCTCCCGACCATTGATAGAATCCTGATAGGAATGCCAACTCTTCGGAAGACCAAGGAGAGCCAAGCTCACCAAGTCCTCATCATCTACAGTCACCCCCACACTTCCCAGCTCATCCCTGCATTGGATGAACTTCGTGAGGTACTTGGGCATACTGTCGCCTTTCTCCATATTTATGTTTCTGAGTCTATCCTTGAGCACCAACTTCCTCTGGTCGCTCTTGCTTTGGAATAAATCTATCAAAGCTTTCCACATCAAGTATGGATAAGCTTTTCCATGCAGGCTAGATACAATGTGATCCTTCACGCCCTCCAACAGAATCCTTCGACACTTTGCTGTCTTATTTTGCCAAGCCTCAACTTGAGCAGCATCAGTAGGCTTTGGGACTTCAGCATCTATGAAATCCTTCAACCCGTTTTCATCTAACACTGCATCCATCCTATCCTTCCATGCAATATAATTCGAGTTTCCCTCAAGAGAATAATCCAATCGCAATCCGTTGAAAGACATCTCGACTTTCGACACCAAGAAAACACTGCTGCAAATTCGAATTCCACTAGCTCAAAACTCAACCGCTTCTGATCTGTGAGAACAAAGTATTTCTAGCACAGAGATCGACTGTAGGGGAATTTACTGGATTTTTCACCTTTCAAAGAAAGGATGAATCCAGAGGCTACCTGGCCCTCTTACAGACTCGGTCTACCGAAATAAAATGTAATCACTATAATAGATCCGATGATCAATTTCGCTCTGATACCATGTAGAAATTTGAATAATAGATGAATTATTCACTAAGATTATCCTGATTACACACTATTTGAGCTTCATGCATAATACATAACCTCTTCTACCATTGATCATCAATTTGCGGAATTAGAAGCAGTCGCATGCGCACATTAAAACAAAATCAAGCACACATATAACACAGTATGTAATGGGGAAAGCTTACAGCTGAAAACCCCCAACTATCTGTATATTATAATGATAGAGAACATGTAACAATACATAGCACAAACTCCTCACAAGCTCTCAGCACTATGTCCAATTGTTACACACTAACTAGCTCAGATATGAACAAGTCACAAGTTCAAATCTCCTCCACCTGTTAGCCTGCCTCTACTGCGCAATCCAAGATGAATAATGATGAGATCCAAGTTCGAATCCCACTGGCTTGTATTGTGCAATCCTCATTGGCAATATCAATCAATGTGTGTGCAAATCTCATGCACATCTATAGTCACAACTGATAGTAGACTCACCCTTTCACCCACCTCTAACACTAGTCTCCACTGAACTGTCCATGCACTGCAGTTAACTGATGTATTATTTAGTTGATTTATGAGTTAATAATTAGTGAATTAATTAATAATTAATTCACACCACTCATCACTAGTGTATTTATCATTTAGACTAAATACAACTAGTTCAACTAAGTTAAACCGAACACAACTCCATCAACTGTCTCATCAACTCCACCAAACTCTGCCACATGAGTTCCAACTGAAGTCAATCATGCAATAGCTCAACTAACCCCTAGGAATAGCGTAATTCCTTTTTTCAGCTGCATGTGCCACATCCAGGCATCAAACTGAAGTGCTCCAAGAGGATAAGATAATGTTTATAGTCCAAATATTATTAAGAGCTAATAATATTTGACTGATCTATTTTTAGATTGGCAGTCTAAAAATAGACTCTGCCCAGTATGTATAAAAATAGAGTTCCATCTATTTTTACCAACTTGACCAACCATCCACAAATAGCATCCTGCAACTCATAGACCATGATCCATATGTCTAAAAATAAAGTTTGCACCAAAAATAGCCTGCGGGCCCACTTAGTGAAGGCGACTTCTTTTCACTAAGCTCCATCATCTTGTTGCATTCTCAACACATATGATCACACTAATCAACTAACATCTATCATAGATATAACCACAACAACCATAGACTGACAAACATGTACATAACCCTAATTACTATAACAATCATTAACCAACATACCTGTATGCAAAACATACAATACATGTATGATAATATGCTCTTACTCAAAATTATAGCGTTGCAACCTCGCTCTAATGATATGCATCTCCTGCTCTATATCGGACAACACATCATCATCATAACATGCCAATAACATCATAATGACATGAACTTCATGAAATGATCTCATGCATGACAACCTTAACCATGACAATGCATGCATATCAACATGCATTTAGACCATCTAGTCTAAGTATTTGAACTATACTCTGGTACAACCTGTAACACACACCTCCCCTCACATATACCTACTTTTTCCAGCTTAACCAGGGTAAACATGAGATGAGGGGAAGTTATGACCAGACTCAACCTCCTAGGTGACCTTAAGGAAATGGAGTCCACAAGAAAACCTTACTGACTTCCCTCAGGTGCCATAGGACCCTCTAGGAGTAACCCAACCCCTCCAGGTGTCCATCCCCTAAGCCAACCAGAATTTTCCTTGATTTTTACCCCCATTTGCTCCTTTTCCAAGGCATCAGTGTGACTGGAACCTCCTAGTCGTATGCATGATCCTGCATCAGTGTGATTGTGGAATTTTTCACTTAGTTTTGAGCCAAGGACTATGGATTCTAAGGCTAGATTGCAGGGTTGGGGCTAGACTTCTGCCCAGAAATCCCTGTAAATTTTACAATTCATAAATTACACAAGGAAAATTCTTGTATACCAAAATTTGACACCAGGACTAGGCCTTACCATCCCCATATGGGATTGGCATTTTGTCAAACACTTGGCATAATGAAATATACAGGCTATAAACACAAGGCTGAGCATAAGGGAATATAATTTCATATGAAACTTATCAAGAAGGATCATCGCCCTCTCCCATTAGTTGTCTTAAAATTATTTAGTTCTTACATTCATTTTTCTTTCAGTTACAAATTAGAAACATGAATAAACCCTTACTAGAACTAGTCACATAACCATGCTTATAACCATCATCTAACAACATAAATAACCATAATATAACAACCATTAAAACCACATAAATAAAATTACAAATAAAGAGAACTTATATTTCATTAAACATAGGCAAGAGCCAACCCGGTTTAGGAATTCCACTTACTACCCGACCTTAGACATGGTTGAACCAAATATTTCTTTCATCCATTCACCCCCATACCATATTCAAGCATGAATGTGGGATTCATGGATTAAAAAATTCATAAAAAACCAAGGGAATCCATAGTTTTAATTACCTCCACCCTCATCATACCATGATCCCACCTAAACTATCACTGAGATCACAAAACCAAACCGAGCTTGGAAAGGCTCTGGATCTCATCACTATTGTTAATTTTGGACATCTAGGTCCAAAATCAATGTTTTGATGCTCATATGAAGATGCCAATATTTTTATTGGATTCCTCTTGCGGAGAGGTGCAAGATCGATCTAAAGATCATCTTGATCCGATGAGCAGAACATTTATTTTAAATTAATTCCACTTATGTGCAAGGTCGTCCAGAATTGTAATGTAGGCTTGGAGCCCCAACATTTGTGTACACACCCTCACTGATGGATATATATAGGTCAACTTTGGAGGTCATTTTAACCATCACTCATCACACATTCCCTCTCTGCATCTAATTGGTTTGATCATCATCTTAGAGGCTCTTCTTCTCTCACACATGGGAAAATGCAGCAAGGGTTTTTTGTTTTGACCTAGGGTTTCAGCGCAGATTTGAACAGCATTGACTTTGGTCAACGCTTGGTCAACTTGACCTCAAACTCTCCATAAATTCTAATTTCTAAAGTCCACATTTTCTAGCACAAAAATCGAGGCTATACATTGACTTTGACGTGGGTGCGTTGACTTTTTGTTGTTGTTTTGCGTTTGTCGTTGACTGGACATCATTAACTTTTGTTGACTTTGGGTTGACTTTTGTAGATTTGTCCGAGAGGGTTGTGTGACACATTTTGGTTGGCTGACTGTGTAGAGACTTTTCTGGTTGAAGCATCATGTTGACCGTCGTAACGCACCACAACACAAATATTTTGCTGATCAAGATAAGTGTATTTTTTTCTTGTCTTCCGTCGATATATTGGTTTGTTCTATAAGAATTTTACTTTCTTGTTTATGTGATCATTGTTTGATATCATGTATAAAAGTAAAGTTGCATCAAGCATAGAACATCTACAAAAATTTACATGGTATCAGAGCAAAGGTGAAGACGAAACCCAAGTTTGTATTGAGAGCAATCACCGAAGAAGGAGCATTTGTCAAGGACCCATGCGTACCTAAAATTATAATGGCTTCAAAGTTGATGTCAAGCTGACTGGAAAGGCTGAATTTCATGCCTGGAAGATGTCTTTGGATCTAATGTTGGAAGACCAAGATGTCATGGACTATGTGCAGGGTAAAATCCAAGAGCCTCCATCATCTGCACCTACTGCCACCAAGTCAAAGTATAAGAAGGGGGAAATCAAAGAAAAGTTGATCATCCGGGATTCCATCCACAAGATTCTGGTTTCCTACATATCTAAGCTATGCACATCCAAGGATATGTATGATAATTTGGTCAATATGTTCAGGGAAAACAATGAAAATCAAGTCCTTTCTTTAAGAACCAATTGAAGAATCTTAAGAAAGGCAGGGATGAATCCGTTCAATCTTATTCTCTGAAGTTGACCGAAATCAGGAATAATATTCTGGCCATTGGGGAGACAATAGATGATCAAGAAGTGGTTCTCATCGCACTTGGAGGTCTCTCCTCTGAATGGAATGTATTCATTACTACCATTCTCAATAAAAATGTGATTCCTGATTTTGATAAAGTATTGTCGAGATGCACTCAAGAGGATACAAAAATGATGGAATATGAAAATGAAGGTAATGTTTCCTTCACCACCTGTGCTAAGAAGAAGAAAAATGGTGGTCTGAGGTACCATGGAAGAGCAGGAGCCCAAGGAAATAAAGGAAGATGTTACACATGAAACTAGACCGGCCACTATGCTAGAGAATGCCCAAATAAGAAGTATTATATATCCTGGGGATGACAACAACAACAACAACATGAAGAATGGAAATCAAAGGAACAACAGGGTCAAAGTAAAGAGGAAGGCTCCCTCTGGTCGCAATGGAAATGGGCAACCTTTCAAAAGGTATAGAAATTGCAGGTATGAGGAATCTAATGTTGTTGATGATAAAAGAAATGAATTCATTCTTGTATCTGCTCTCTCTTCTGCATCTCCACCCGACACTATGGATGTCTGGTTGATTGATAGTGGTGCCTCAAGGCACCTCACTGGGTTTAAGGAAGCACTCTCTAATATGGTTGAGAAGGATACTAATATGAAAATTATCCTTCGAGATAATGCCACATATCTTGTGAAAGGGACAGGGATTGTGACCCTCCACTTATCTCAAGGTCAAGTCCTCCACTTGCAAGATGTACTATATGTACCTGATTTGAAGAAGAACCTTGTGTCTATTTCGGCCATGGAAGACAAAGGTTTAATTGTGGCATTCGTCAATGGGAAGGTATGCATTTGGAAGAAGAGATTCAAGGAAGCTATCATGATTGGGTTTAGAGTTGATACACTCTACCAGGTTGGAGGAAGTCCACTGGGAGCTATGACACGTGATACTATTCGTCAAACTGAACTATGGCACTCGAGGTTTGGACACCTTCATTACAAAGCCCTTCTCGAAGCAAGGAAGGTGGTAACAGGGATGCCTGAATTCAAAAATGATCATGAAGGTGTATGTCAGGTTTGTGCCTAAGGAAATCATACAAGGGGACCTTTCCCCTCAAGTGTAACAAAGACATCTGATGTCTTGCAATTGATACATTATGATTTGTCTGGTATGCTGCCCATGACATCCTTGGGAGGATGTTCTGTTTATATGATGTTTATAGATGAATTCTCTCGCGAAACCTGGATATACTTCTTGAAGAAGAAGGATGAGGCTTTCATGTGGTTTCGTACTTTCAAAGCCTTGGTGGAAAATCAAACAGGGAAGAATATCAAGATTTTGAGGACCGATAATGAGAGTGAATATAAGATGAACGATTTCAATAAATTTTGCAAAGAAGATGGCATCAAGAGGGTGACCACAACCATATATACTCCTGAGAAAAATGGCATTGTTGAAAGAAAGAATAGGACCATTTTGGAAACTGCCCATGCCATGCTATGTGACCAAGGTCTTCCAAAGTTTCTGTGGGGAGAAGCTACGAACACTATTGTGTACATACAAAATCGATGCCCACATTCCACTCTAGACTCCAAAACTTCTGAAGAGGTTTTCTCTAGTAAGAAACCTAACGTCTCCCATTTTAGATTTTTTGGTTGTCCCATTTCTTTTCATGTCCCAAAGGAGAAGAGGAGATGGTTGTATGCTTCTGGGAAGAAGGGAATGTTTGTGGGCTACAGTGAAACTTCGAAGGCTTATAAATTCTATGTGGATGATCAAAGAGAAGTGGAGATATTCCACGATATTACCTTTGATGAAGATGCTTCCCTCAGGAAAGTAATCAATCTTCCGAGATTTTAGGAAGATCATGAAGTAAGGTCTGGAAATCAGGAAGAACCAAAGGATGAGATGATGCCCTATGTTGAAGGACCGATGGACCCCATTGATCCACCTCCTTCAATGAAGAGAATACCATCATGGCTCCAGGATACTCTCGAGGATGCCGAGAGACATATGGCCCTAGGATACTCTCGAGGATGCCGAGAGACATATGGCCCTAGGATACTCTCGAGGATGCTAAGAGACATATGGCCCCAAGGGGGACATTCCGTGAAAGCAAGAAGCCGAATAGATAGCAAGGGTATCTAGCAGCCATGAGTACAATCATACAATCTGAGCCTAGATATTTTGAGGAAGCCGCTAAGCATCAAGTCTAGAAGGATGCTATGCACAAAGAGTATGAGTCCATTATGAATAATGATGTATGGGATGTGGTTCTGAGACCGGAGTACAAAGCTATTGTCACCTCAAAATGGCTCTATAAGATCAAGCATGGATCTGATGGTAGTGCTGAAAATTTCAAGGCAAGATTCATTGCCCGAGGCTTCTCTCAAAATGAAGGCGTAGAATATGATATATTTTCACCTGTTGCCTGATAAACCACCATCCGATCTATCATAGCCCTTGCTGCTACGCAAGGATGGAATCTTCATCAGATGGATTTAAATACCATCTTTCTACATGGTGTGATAAAGGAAGAGGTGTATGTGGAGCAACATCTGGGGTTTGAAGTCCAGGATAGAGACACCCATGTTTGCAAGTTGAAGAAAGCCCTTTATGGGTTGAATCAAGGCCCCAGGGCTTGGTACGAGAGGATAGATAGCTACTTGACGAAGCTGGGCTTCACTCATAGTCATGTTGATCCGAAACTTTACTTCAAGGTTGATAGTGAAAGGCCTCTCATTCTAGTGTTGTATGTGGACGATCTCTTCCTGACAGGTGTTGACCCTCTCATTCTTCAGTGTAAGAGGGAGCTCGCTTTTGAGTTCGAGATGAAGGACCTAGGACTGATGCATTACTTCCTAGGCCTGTAGGTCTAGTAGGGACCTGGAAATATTTTCATTTCTCAAGGAAAATACATTGTGAAGCTGCTGGAAAAATTTGGAATGGTGGACTGTAAGTCCATGTCGACACGGATGGAGCTCAAATTTAAGAATTTGAGTGGCAAGCACTGTTGGGCTCATGCTAGAAAATCCTACTAAGTATCGTCAACTCATAGCAGCCCTGATGTTCTTAGTGAACACCCGTCCGGACATATGTTTTGCAATGAACATTTTCAATCAACACATGGTTGATCCTCATCACATTCACTAGGTTGATGCCAAGAATCTATTGAGATATCTTTGGGGCATGATAAACCATGGGTTGAGATACACTGTCGGGAGCGTGACACTCCATGGATATATTGATGTCGATTGGGCTGGCAGTGTGGTGGATCGCAAGAGCACATATGGATGTTGCTTCACAATTAGGTCTGCTTCGATATCTGGATGAGTAGGAAGCAAAATTCGGTGGCTTTAAGCACCGCTAAGGCCAAATACATTGCAGTGATTATGGCCTATTGTGAAGTAGTTTGGTTGCAAAAGCTCTTCAGTAAGTTGTTTGGGCATGTGCTAGATACCACCGTTATCCTTTGTGATAACCAGAGTGGGATTCGTTTGTCATAGAATCACATGTTCCACGATCGAGCCAAGCATATTGATATCAGGTACCACTTTATCCGAGATATGGTACAGCTAGGCGCCGTAAGACTCGATCATATAGGAACTGATGAGCAGGTCGCGGATATTCTCACAAAGCACTTGGGGAAGGTCAAGTTCCTAACCTTCCGTGAGAATCTTATAATCGTGGAATGACCCTATTCTCAGGGTCCTATTGGACGATGAGCTCTGGGAGCTCCAGAGGGCTTTGGTGATAGCTTCTTGGAGATATAAGCAACCACATGGCTAGGTGTTACACATTAATTTGTCACCGTCCCTACCATTCCCCGTCCCGCACAATGGAGGACCCATAATGTGACCTGTGAACACTGTCATGCACTGAAAACATCATCATTGCATCCCTCTGAGTATGAGCTTCATTTCCCCTTGAGACATCTCCTTGCAAAATCCATGAAAAACAGCTCTTTTTGCATTGGCGGGGGTAGACAGTTCAGTACTCGCGCCACTCAGGGAAATCCTGTAAAGAGGTCGCGCCACTTGGCGCTCTGTCATAGAGCAGCAATCGCGCCACCCATTTTAGGGACTGTTTTTTAAATATGGATGGCGGAAGTTGAGTTCAAACAAACTCATAACCATTGCCTATCTTGAGTTGGGAGGTTTGGCTGCGGGAGTTCTATGGAAGGGAAGTGGTTTTGCCACCTTCTATGGAACCTTCCTTGTTGATAGGGCCAATCCCATAATAATAGGGATCCCAACTCCCTCCTTCCCCATCTATAAAAGCTTGCTGAGATCCATGGCAAGCTAGTCTTGAAGTGCTGAAGCTTTGCATCTCCCTATTCCCAAGTGCCTTTGTGCTGTAAAGAATCCCTTCTTTCCCTTAAGGCCCATTCAAGCGAGGAGACCATTGTTACGAGACTCTGGAGAGGTTTCCCTTTCCTTGGCGAACTTTGCGAGACGTGGACGACCGGAGACCCGTTCGAAGGAAGCTGCGACGTCAGAACTTGGTTGTAACTTCTATTCGTTTATCACTTTAATAGATGACTATGATTATGGTTCCACTCCTTTTTCTATCATGTTAATGCGAGTAATATCTTTTTTGACCGATGTTTAGTTACGTATGCTGGTTCCTATGCATGTATCTGTTCGTTTCTTCTGCGTGCAGGTGTTCATCCACGGAGATCGTGGAAGGATTGTGATCTGCCAAGGCTGAAGGATGGGGACATCTTCTTCTTCAGATCTAGCGTTGGAATCCGGGTAGGCTCTTATCCCAAGTCTTTCATTCGTAACTAGGAGCTTGCGTCATAGCATTGTTTGTTTGTTGCTAGACCCCTGCTGGGCTAGTAGGGATCGCCTCTGTCCGCAGAGGGGATTTGCCTCCTCAACAAATTGGCGACTCCGCTGGGGATCGTCCGGTTTTCCTTGTCCCGTTATGATTGGTTCGCTTTGATTGTTTCTCCTTGCTTGATGATCCTTCTGGGTTGGATTCTTTCATTATTTTAGCCTCTTGGTTTGCTTAGCTTGTATTGGTCTACTTTCAGATTAGCTTGTTTTTTAATTTTTATTGAAGAACTCGACTGGCGCGGGTTTTAACCCGACAGTCGCGCCACTTGGCGCTTGTTGCATTTGTCTGTGTCGCGCCAATCGGCCTCTGGCGCTAGTTTCAAGGCCACAGTCGCGCCACCCCTGTGACTTTTGTGAGTTTCTTCATTTTTTGGCTTTCTGAGCTTGACCAGTACTTTTCTTCTTGATTTCCTGATTGTCTGAGTGTGTTGGAGTCTTGTTTGACTGGAATTCACCGCTATCCTTTGGTTGTTTGCCTCTGTCTATCGATTTCACGATTTGAGCCCTAGGGCATCTAGTGGCTTAGTGTATCGAGCCCTCCTTTGGTGTTTTGGTGTTCTGATTGTCCTGTCAACTTGTTGATTGATTCTCCACGCTCTCTTACCAGTCTTTGATTGTTTTGCTACGTCTTTTGAGTGATTGTTCATTCCTTCATTCAGAATTCGTTTGCCTTGCTTTGGACCTAGATCACATGGTCCATCGGAAGTTTTCGAGTCTTTCTTTGCTTTGAGGGACTTTGGGTCGATTTAGAGATTTGGTTGCTTGCTTCGTTGAGTGAATGTTGTTTGCTTCGCTCTCTTAGATATCATTTCTCAAATTGTTCCTTTTTTTTTCGGTGCACATTAGCCATTAAACATTGAAAATCAAAAAAAAAAAATATAATCTCTTTTGCTTTTGTTAAATTAGTGCAAATTGTGATCTTTTCCATATTGCTAGTGATTAGTGTTTGAATGAAAAGTGTGCAATTGCATTAGTTGCATTAGAGACACTCTTGTTTGTATTCCGTTCATTTCGTTTGTATAAAAGCTCTCAACTCTCATTTAACTAGTTTTCATCAAACGAAATGTTGCACCGTGGCATATAGCTTGCATTTAGGAGACACTACATACGATAGGGCCTGGAAATTGAAACTTAATTGAAGATCAACTGTAAAATTTATTCAATTAACCTAAGGCAACATTGGAACTTAACGAAACATATTTAGAAGGTCTAGGCTAGAGACGTGTTTCGGCGTCGTTAAACCTAGCAGCTGTCGTTCGCCTGTTGGCTTTAGACAGCGCTAGTACGGACTTGCGCTCCCCGTACCGTCGCGTATATAAAGGGAGAACCCTATAGGTTTTCAATCCTTTATCCATAGGAAGCCGAGTCTGCCGCCCTATACCCGTGATACACCGAACACAGCATTCGGGGAGACTACCTGCACGTACGGAAAGTCCTTGGTCGATTTCTGTTTCATTTTTGAAACCAAGGTGTATATTGCGGTTCACGGATATTTGGTACACCCTTTGTGCCTAGTTTTTCCTGAGCAGTCATTTGGTCTTTTCTGACTCCCTAAACTTGAAAAGACCGTCAAGCGCTTGTCCTTTCACGCTTGTATCAACTCTGAAAGAGATAGAGTCATCTTTTTAAATCAATGTTTATTTGTTTGTTTAATTTGTTTATTTTCCAATGTGGTAAAATCAATCTCCCACGATAACACACCCATTTAGATATTGCTTGTGACTATTTGATCGTGTGTCTTAACTCGTTTTCAGCCCGTGTGTGTGTGTGCTCTCTTCTTCTAGTCTTTTGTCACGGTGGCGGAACCCTCGGTTTCGTCTACTGGTAGTCCTTACACGGACGATTCTTCGGAGGCTTCTGAGCCTTCTGTTGAACCACAACAGCCTGTTGTTTCCGAGTTCCCTGACGGGGGACCGGTCCTCGCCGAGCAACCCTTTGGAGAACCAGTTGAGTTCAACTGGCCCTTTTCGGACCCTGTGTCTGAATTGAGATTAGGAGCTGATTTCCTTTCTCTTACATCGGGTTCACCGTTTATT
Organism: Pinus albicaulis; assembly: GCA_034641835.2. Lineage (NCBI taxonomy): Eukaryota > Viridiplantae > Streptophyta > Pinopsida > Pinales > Pinaceae > Pinus > Pinus albicaulis. The sequence continues at coordinate 452,025,856 of CM076584.1, forward strand.
GCTGCTATTTTTCCTCCTAGTCCTCGCCGTCTTCTGCGTGATTTAACGGCAGGATCAACCATGAGTGATTCTGGTGAGGAAATTCCCGGGTCTGATGACTACCAGCGCATCCCTCGTAGATTGTTTGAGGGAGATGAGTCTGAGCTGGCTACCACATCGTCGGCTGGTCCTTCTTTGCCACAGGGATACAGATCTCTGGGTCAGATTATTTCGGCTGCTGCCTCTATGGGAATATCATCTCCTGCTTCGAGGCCAGCTGCTACTTCACCCGGGGTGTCTCCTTCGACGCCCGTCACTTCTATTCCTGTGCGACCCACTGTTTGTGTGGCTGCCTCTTCTGCTGTTGCCTCAGCATCTGCTTCTAGATCTGGGCCAACTCCAGAGGACATTTATCTAGCTACTGCTATACCGGAGAATATCTCTCCGGAGGAGTATCGGTTGTTTTTACAGCAGTCGAACGCCGGAGCTGGACAGCTCCCCCAAGATCCTTATCGGTCTTTCTTTTCGCACTATGCACAAGACGGCACTCCCGTGTATGGTTTTCCGGGTCAGCTTGACGAGCATGGGGATATTTTGCGTCTCCCTGCTCCTGAGGCCTATCTTTATGTTCAAGTTTTACCGTACAACCAGGCTCAGAACTTGCAGGCACAACCTTTCCAAGGTCAACCTGCAGGCCAACCTGGCTATCAGTACGACCCACAGGGACAGCCCAATCAAGGCTACTCTTCGGGCCAGCAAGGGCCATTCTATAATCCGCAAGGACCATATTATAACCCTGCTGGTCAACCTGCTCAGCCTCAGCCGGGGTATCAACAGGGACCGGCCTATGGTCCTGGGGGGCAAATCCAGCCTTCTTTACCGATGCAACCGCAGTATCCTGTTGTCTCTAACGTTGCATATCAGCCAGGACCACTTTATGGTTCTGCTTCAGGTCAAACTGGTTTCCAGCAAGCACCTGGTCTAGTTCCACCACCAGGCCAACCGGGTCATCCGGTACAACCTGGTGTCCCGCCTCCAGGCCAACCGGCTTATTCGGTGCAACCTGGGGCTCACTTACAACCAGGTCAGCCTGCGCAACCAGCGCCGCCTGTCTATCCGGGCCAACCTGTTCATTCAGGGCCGCCCCCTCATTCGGGCCAACCTGTTCATTCAGGGCCGCCCCCTCATTCGGGCCAACCTGTTCATTCAGGGCCGCCCCCTCACTCGGGTCAACCTGTTCATTCAGGGCAACCCTCTCATTCCGTTCACTCTGCTCAACAGCCTGCTCATTCCATGCTGCAGCCAAATCAACAGCTGCGCCCTACGTACCAGGCTCCGCAGGGTTCCACTTATCAACAGTCTACTCATCCTCAGAGTGGTTATTATCCTCATGGTCAATCTCAACCGAACTATAACCACTCTGGAGGCTCTCAGTATCAACCTCCTCCACCCGGTTCTAACTATGCTCAGCAGCCGAATCCAAATGCTGCTTATACGGGGCAAACGCCTAATCAGGGCCCGAACCCTGGTTATCAGGCCCCACACAATGGTTACGAGAATCCAAATCAGTCTGGCTATACGAATTATGCCCCTCACGGTAAGAATCCTACGGGACAGAACCCATGGGGGCAGGGATATTCACAACCATCGTGGAGCATGGGTACCGGACCTTATTCTGGGACTGGCATGGGAATTAACCCTCCATTGCCGTTCCTGGCTACCTTGGATCTACCGGACGTTTCGAAGTTGACCAATGATCCGATTTCTCATAATCCATATTGGCCCCCGGTTCCGACCAAGATACCAGGAGACTGTCCCAAGTTTGAGGGCAAATCTGGAGAAGACCCCCAAGCGCATGTGATGACGTATCACCTCTGGTGCTCGTCTAACTCTTGGACTGACGATTCGGTTCGTTTGCGTCTTTTCCAGCGTACGTTAACAGGAGCTGCTGCTAAGTGGTACATAGAGCTATCCCGTGGTATTTTTCGGGATTTCAACTCGTTAGCTATGGCTTTCCTCACGCATTTCCAGTTACCAGTCCGGTATGAGACCGGGACGCACCTCCTGTCTTCCCTGAAGCAGGACTCGGCCACTCACATCTCGGATCACATCCATGAGTGGCGGCGCCGTCGTCGACTGATCAAGTTTCACATACCTGATCAGATTTTGACTCACTGGTTCACAACCTCCTTTGTGAATAAAATCGCTCAGGATATCGCGATGGGAGCGTGTGTGACGGAGGAACAAGCTATCGCACGTGCCCAGTATCTGGATCTTGTTTATTCACAATCTGGCACGCTTTATGACATCATGCCTGATGCTCCACGGCCCGGAGCCAAAAAGTCCCCGCCTACCCCTACGGTGGATGGCGTCATTGGTTCCGTCTCTCAAAATTCGAAGAAGTCTTCGAATGGGAAGCAGAAGGCTAATTCTTCCAACAATACCTTTGCTAATCCCGCCTCATCCGATTCTGGTAAATCCGCGGAGGTAAATGCTGTTCAGGCCAATCCTGCAGACAAATCCTCCAAGGGGAAGAAGAAGGGAAAAGGCAAATCAAAATCTGATGCCCCAAAACCGGAATCTAAAACTCGAACTGAGGATGGCTCCCAACGTAAGCCGAAATTCCCTTGCCTCATCTGTGAAGGTGACCATTACACTAAGGATTGTCCACGACGGTCCGAAATTAGTCAACTTCTTAAAGGCTCGAAAGGAACTCCGGCTGTTTTAAAAGAGCCATTTCCATCTCAGCAGACCCAGATGGTCGAACAAGGTTCATCATCTGCACCGTTTGGGTCTCAGGTTTTCATGATGAAGACTAATGCACCTATCACTATCGCTACGAGATCGAAGGATTACAATAGTCAACAGAAGGCACCCGGGAAGGCAGTAGCGGAAGGACCGCCTCCCCCACCTGCTTCTGGTTCATTGGAAATCGAGAAGCCGACTCTCGAACCCGTTGTGAAGCCACCTCCCAAGGGTGTTCTTCGGAGATCCTCTTATAATCCAAACGCTCGTGCCGCTCAACATTACAGTATTGTTGAGGATCTGGCACAGCCGCCATGTGCCATGTCTGCACTTGAGGTTCTTCAAAGTTGTCCTTCACAACGGAAGGCTTTACTGTCTGCCATCGGTGGTATTGATCTCGCCGACTCGAGCCTTCTCACCTTTGATCTGGAGAATTTTACTCCCCGGCTTCCACATCAAATCGCTTTGGTTATTCAAGTCGGGATTAACGGTCTGAACGTTCACAGAGCCGTCGTAGATGAGGGTGCATCTACTTGTGTTATGTCCTCCGCTTGTTGGAAGGCCATCGGCTCTCCAACCTTGTCGTCATCTCCCAATGCCCTTGAGGCATTTGATGGTCGGGAATCTAAACCCCTGGGAGTTCTCGAGAGTCTTGTGATCACATTACAGGGAAAAAATATCAACGTAGAAGTAGAAGTGGTTGACGCTAAACTCAACTACAATATACTTCTTGGCCGCAGCTGGACCCATGCCATGCTCTGCGTGCCGTCTACTGTCTTTCGATTCATTAAATTCCCTCACGAGGGCAAGATTGTTACAGTAGATCAGTTGTCATTTTTCACCTCTAGCTCTGAGAACAACGTGCCGTATGTGGATCAAATTCCGAATCCCCCAGACAGCATAGGACCTGGTCTCTTCAAAGACCCAGTCCTCATGGGTATTTTCCCTGCGCCGCCACCGAATACCGCTCAAGTTAATATGTTGTCCAGGACTGATGACCCCTGGCTGATTCCTACACCTGAGCAGGTATATGAGTTTGGAGAATCCATGCCTTTAACGCCAGTAGAGATCAGCTACTGTGAGATTGTTGCTGCATCGGACCCTCCACCTCCTCAGCATGCTCCGATGAGCATGGCTCTTGACGTCTACTCACAATCCCCCTGGCTTGGTCAGGCTGATTCGCCTGATCCTCTTAGAGAGACTTTCCCCTCAGATGAGGCGATCATTGAAACTATGTCTCTTGAGGAGCTACCCTGGGGCGATGGGCATCATCGTTCCTCGTTTATGCCTAGCTTAGGGGCAATGACTGACTGTCTCGAGCACTATGCTACTCAGGTTCCTTCCCCTCCTCTTCAAACATCGATCTTGACGCACGAGGTCTTTTCGGAGGGTAATCTGAGTAACATTACTCAAACGGTTCCTATCAACATCTCTGTTAAACCAGGGATTGTTGAGAACATTCATGTGGGTGTGACTTGTTCTCCCAAGGAGATTCAGGTCTATACGAAACTTTTCAAAGAATTCAGAGATGTTTTTGCGTGGTCCTACGAGGAAATGCCGGGAATTGATCCTAGTATTGTCGTGCACGAGATTCCAACCTATCCAGGTGCGAAACCCGTGCACCAACGCTTGCGTCCCTTTCATTGGGACGAAATCCCTCAAGAATCCTTTGAGAAGCTGAAGACATTACTCGTCAATGCTCCGTTGCTTCGTCCTCCGGACTACCACCGCGACTTTACTTTGTATCTAGTCGCCGCATTAAGCACCATCGCCATGGTCTTGGTGCAGGATGACGAGAACGGTGATGAACATGTTGTTTATTACCTCTCTCGGAACCTTCTCGACCCAGAAACGCGTTATGCACATGTTGAGAAGTTGGCCTTAGCAGCCGTACACGCCGTACAACGCTTTCGCCATTACATCCTATTGCGCACGATAACAGTGGTTTCAGACTGCAACCCTATGACATATATTCTTTCTAGACAATTGCTGGGGGGCAAGTACTCCAAATGGATCGTCATCCTGCAGGAGTTTGACTTGGATTTCACCGCTGCCAAGTCAACTAAATCACTGGTCTTCGCGGATCTGATATGTTCTCTCCCTACGGACTCTGTTCCCTCGCACTCAGAAGATCATATACCGGACGAAATGCTGTTTCTTATCGATACTCGTGATCCTTGGTACGGTGACATTATAGTGTATCTTCAGAGCGCGAAATTTCGGTCTGAGTTGGATAAAGCTGCCCGCCGTCGGATTCGGCACCAGTCCCAACCTACCGCATAGTAGGAGATACCTTATATCGTATTGGAGTAGATTCGGTGCTCCGACGATGCCTTACCTTGGACGAGGCTGAGAAAGTCTTGAATGACTGCCACAGTGGCACCTGTGGTGGACACATGTCCGAATATGCCACTGCCCAGAAGATTCTGAGGGCAGGTTATTTCTGGCCTTCTATATTCAAGGATTGTATCACTGCAGTCCGAAAATGTCATCCATGCCAGATTTTTCAGCGCAAGATGCGCGCGCCGCCGTTGCCTTTGCATCCCGTTATTACCGTTGGCCCTTTCGCGAAATGGGGCATGGATTTTATGACGTGTAACCCTCACTCGGCCGGGGGGCATGCGTATATCATTATCGCCGTCGACTACTTCACTAAGTGGGCCGAGGCGATGCCTACACTAGCTGCTGACGGAAGAACGGCTGCTTCATTTTTATTCAACCATGTTATTGCACGATTCGGGGTTCCTCAAGCTATCGTCACTGATCACGGTACTCATTTCCGTGATTACATGATGGCGGAGCTGACGGCTGCGTTGGGCTTGCGTCACGACAGCTCAACGCCATACTACCCTCAAGCGAATGGTCAGGTTGAAGCGGTGAACAAGGTTTTGGTCACTATGCTTCAACGAACAGTTGGGATTCATAAATCCAGTTGGCATCTCCAACTGTTCTCAGCTCTCTGGGCGTACCAAACATCTGCTAAAAGTGCAACCGGATTCACACCATTCCAGCTGGTGTACGGTCTGGAAGCTACTTTTCCGGTTGAATGTGAAATTCCTTCGCTCAAATTAGCTGTGGAGCTCTTACCGGATACTTCTCCTGAGGAAGAGCGTCTTCTGTATCTCGAACGGTTGGATGAAACCCGTCGTCTAGCTGCTTTGATTATCGAAGCACAAAAGAAGAGGGTAAAATCTCATTTTGATCAATCTGTTTCTCCCCGTTCTTTCATTGAAGGAGACCTAGTCCTCTTGTACGATCAGGCACATGATAAGCTTGGTGCCGGTAAACTCCAGCCCATGTGGCACGGTCCCTACATAGTAAAACGTGTTTTGAAAAATGGGGCCTACGAACTTATAGACTACGAAGGAGTTCCATTGGCGCAGCCCAGAAATGGGCTGTACCTTAAGAAGTACTACGCCTGAAATGATTTTTGGTGTGGTGTGTGTACATAGGTGTGTGATTGTCATTTGTGTGCATGGTGTGGTGTGCTTTGTAAACATCTTTCTGCTAATCGGGTCTTCCTGGTTGTGCAGATGTCTATTCATCCATTTGTTGGTTTCGCGGACGGTGCCTCCCGCAGTACCAGGAATCTGTCTTCCGCAGCCTGGGTAATCTACGATCCTGCTGGTGAGTTGATTGACCTGCAAGGTGTGTGTTTAGGACGTACCACGAACAATATCTCGGAATATAGCGCCGTGTTGGAATTATTAACTGAGGCAGTAAACCTTGGTATCAGTGAATTGCTCGTGTACCTAGATTCACAGCTTGTAGTGTTGCAGCTGAACGGGCACTATTCGGTAAGAAACCCATCCATTTTACGATTGTATTTGCGTATTCGATTACTGGAAAGGAATTTTGAATACATTACATATCATCATATACCCAGACATTTGAATACATTGACAGATGCGGTAGCAAATTTGGTGTTAGATAGACATTTGCGCAATTTATAAATCATCATCACATGTAAAGAAGACTCATCCAGAAATAGATATGCATATATATAGATATCGAAATGTTTACATAGAAGTGTGTCACATAAAACTCAAAAAATATACATAATTGTCTTAATACATCTGGAGACACTGTGTCTCTCAAAAAATAGGTGTGGCTAAATCCTAGAGACTAATCAGCATGGTGCTCATGATAGCACGTCACTGCACGCACTAGCCGCCTCAGGATTCGGTGGAGCCGGTTTGGAACTCCCACCATATGGCGCTGGTACTCCATCGGTACATCTGACAGTCGGGCATAGTCTGGGATCCCATGGACGATCCCCTCGAGGTTCTGAACCAGTGCCTCTCCTCCGGTGCCTTCCCCTTGGATCTCAGGGGCGAGTTGTGTCCTCCGGGAGATAGGAGACATCCCGGCTGGTCTCTCAGGTCCTACATCTGCATGCATATATAATTGTGTTAAGTCAAGTGTGTATTAACAAAAAAAAAAACATATAAACATAAAATCAAAATATGAGGTCTTACCCAGCTCTTCATCCCAGTCGTCTCCTTCTGGTAGCGGGAGATCTGGGTCCCCTGTAAAGTCAGTTCCCGAATAGGGCCAATCTTCCACAACGATAAGTTGGCGCCGTAGCCACCTGAAGAACTCGGGCTTCCAGGACATATGTTGCCCGCCTCCAGATCTGGGCATCAATGCTGCCCAGCGAGCCATTCTCGGCTCTCGTGGTGCCGGACTCGCCACAGGGGCCTCTTGGCCCTGGAAGGTTGGTATGCGTTCCAGAATGAACGATACCAAGATGGAACCATACCCAAACTGCTTCAGTTTGCCCTGTTTGCACTTTGTAAGCTACCTTTTCATGTTGATCGTGACGGCTGTTGCCCAATCATACAGTCGGGGACCCATGCATTCTGAGGCCAGTAAGAGTTGAGTCTTTGTAGCCTCGTGCGGTGCCTGCGATCCAGCAGCCCGCGTAATGGTGTGGAGTACAACTCTCAGTGCTAGATCAAGGATGGTTGAGATGTATACCTTCTTACTCCCTGTTCCTGTTTGTGCCCCACGGCACACCCGCGCCATTACTTCTTCCATCTTTTCCCCTGATGGTCTGCTCCCAGTCAGTACAGGGATTGGACCCCTGCGGGATAATCCAGTAACGAAATAAATGTCAGTGACCTCCAATTCCAGCACCTGGTCTCGTATTCTGAATACTTGGTCATTTTCATCCCAGATGTTGATCAGATATTGGAGGAGCTCAGGCTGAGCTCGTAAGCATGGCGTCAGGAAGAACTTTTTTAAGCCACAGTCTCTCAGAGCATTCATACATGCTTGGCTTTGCATGGCCTCTTCGTCCTCATCTCCGTGTTCTCGTTCCTTCCATTCGATTGCCATTCTGACTGTTTATCTGCATTCACATGGTCCAAAGCCCCTTATTAGATCTTTTGTGAGCTTCAAAATTCAAGAAATTTGGCATAAATAGCGGAATTTTAGGCGGAAATTTGGGTTCCGCCGCTGGCGCGACTGTTTTGCTGACAGTCGCGCCATGTGGCGCGGGCCCTTTGGTAAAAAGAGCTCAGTGGCGCGGGTCCGTGCCCGATACCCGCGCCACTTGGCCCGGCCCTAAAATTTCAAAGGTACCCTTACAGAGCTGATTTCTAAGGGGAAATCATTAAAAAATGCATGAAAAGAAAGAGAAAGGGAGCGCCTCTTACCTGTCACAGACGAGACGCTGAATGGTTGCCTGGATTGGTCGCAATCACCGTCAGAAGATTCTGCTCCAAATGGACCACTGTTGCTCTCCACAAGGTAAATAGTAAAAAGTAATTCTATTTTTTACCATTAGACATATTTATAACTTTTCGACGTTAAATGAGCTTTAAAAGTTATTTTTTGTCGAATATTTGTATGTATTATGTCGAAAATGGATTTTACGCTTGTTGGGTATGTGCAGCGGCAGGTTTTTGCGACTTAAAAGGTGGAAACGAGTTGTATTTTATACTTTTTCGGACTCGGTAAACACACGAAAAAGTCAATCTGGAGTCATCTTTCAGCTCTTTTCTGACTCTCTAAATATGAAAAGATCGCCGAGGCCCTTGTCGTTTCGATCTCGTTAAAATGGACACGAATCGACATTCACCCAGTATAAGTTTAACCCTTTTTCGGGCTGGGCTGGATCGATTACGAAAAAGGAATACCCTAGCCTATCGCGGCTAGGAGGTTTTCCCGGATATTGTTTTCTACCTTTTCGGATCTGGGGAACTATTTACGAAAAGGGACCTGTGGAGTTTTCTTTTCCGCTGTCTTTTCAAACTCTCTAAACATGAAAAGACGCCGAGTTCTTCCTTTGTCAAACTCGTTAAACCCTGATGACATTGGATTTCGTCGAAATGACGTTCTCCGAGTTTCTCCTTCCCAGGACTCGTTAAATGCACTAGGATGGATTCGCCCGAAGGGCGGACTTATATCACAAGCATATGCTATCCCCTTCAAGCTTGTTATCAAAAATAATTGGGGTACTCGCCAGAAATGGTGGGGGAAAAATGGAACCATCGTCGTTGTCGTCGGCGGTATGTCGCTCTTGAACATGGCACTTGTCTGCATTCGTGTCGGGTTGGGGACATCTCATCTCGTTGCTTCACTTTGCCTCCATGGGTTTGGGTAATCTCTTTTGACCTCTCATCTGTTCACTGCCTCGTCGCCATGACCTTTGATCCGTTGATGTCAAATACTGCCAAGTCCATTGTCGTGCCGTTCATATGTTCAAGAGAAGTTGGCCTCTGCAAATATCAACCTTCCTCTGTTTCTCGTATGGTTCTAATTCACAACAAAACATTATGTTCCTCTGTCTCGTGTCGATGATGTGGGAATCATTATGGCCCACCTTCGATCAAGGTCACTTCCTGTCGACATCAACTCATTATCCAGGAAGTTGGTCTAGAGACTCCTTCTGGTACCTTGGAGCCTGCATGCCTCAATGGCAGGTTCGTCGCATTCGACGAGAGGTTTACATCATTGGCCTCCGATCGAGTGATTCTGCGCGTGTTCGACGTCAGTTCATTTATTCGCACGCCGTAGATTGTACCTGTAGTACCTTGAGGACCATTGTCATTATTGGTGGTTTCTCTCGCGTCTGTTAACGGCTTTCATCATTGGCTGGTAATCAGACGATGTTCTTGCATGTTCGACATCGGCTCACACATTCGCATGCTAGAACTTGTACTTGTTTGGGTCGAGATGGAGCGCAAGACCCTGGATTGTGTCTGTTGTAATTCAGGCTGCGATTGTGGATTATTGTCATTATGTACATGACTCAATGATTGGATGGCTGTGACCATACCTGAGTCTATTTGTTTGATCTTAGTTGGATGGCTGCGCCCATACCCTAGATCCGGATTATAGCATACTCTGTTCGGATGGCTGCGTCCATACCATAGATATACATCATGTACTTGAGATATCAGTTGTATCTTTCTGTGCAGGTTTTCCGACGGCGGGCCTTCAGTTGGACATGTTCTCGCAAAGCATTTCACCCCTCTCTCTCTCGGGCCTCATGCTTTAGGGGCATCTGTTACACAGTAATTTGTCACCGTCCCTACCATTCCCCGTCCCGCACAATGGAGGACCCATTATGTGACCTGTGAACACTGTCATGCCTTGAAAACATCATCAATGCATCCCTCTGAGTATGAGCTTCATTTCCCCTTGAGACATCTCCTTGCAAAATCCATGAAAAACAGCTCTTTTTGCATTGGCGCAGGTAGACAGTTCAGTGCTCGCGCCAATCAGGGAAATCCTGTAAAGAGGTCGCGCCACTTGGCGCTCTGTCATAGATCAGCAATCGCGCCACCCATTTTGGGGACTGTTTTTTAAATATGGATGGCGGAAGTTGAGTTCAAACAAACTCACAACCATTGCCTATCTTGAGTTGGGAGGTTTGGCTGCGGGAGTTCTATGGAAGGGAAGTAGTTTTGCCACCTTCTATGGAACCTTCCTTGTTGATAGGGCCAATCCCATAATAATAGGGATCCCAACCCCCTCCTTCCCCATCTATAAAAGCTTGCTCAGATCCATGGCAAGCTAGTCTTGAAGTGCTGAAGCTTTGCATCTCCCTATTCCCAAGTGCCTTTGTGCTGTAAAGAATCCCTTCTTTCCCTTAAGGCCCATTCAAGCGAGGAGACCATTGTTACGAGACTCTGGAGAGGTTTTCCCTTTCCTTGGCGAGTTTTGCGAGACGTGGACGACCGGAGACCCGTTCGAAGGAAGCTGCGACGTCAGAACTTGGTTGTAACTTCTATTCGTTTATCATTTTAATAGATGACTATGATTATGGTTCCACTCCTTTTTCCATCATGTTAATGCGAGTAATATCTTTTCTGACCGATGTTTAGTTACGTATGCTGGTTCCTATGCATGTATATGTTCGTTTCTTCTGTGTGCAGGTGTTCATCCACGGAGATCGTGGAAGGATTGTGATCTGCCAAGGCTAAAGGACGGGGACATCTTCTTCTTCAGATCTAGCGGGAATCCAGGTAGGCTCTTATCCCAAGTCTTTCATTTCGTAACTAGGAGCTTGCGTCATAGCATTGTTTGTTTGTTGCTAGACCCCTGCTGGGCTAGTAGGGATCGCCTCTGTCCGCAGAGGGGATTTACCTCCTCAACACTAGGTTTGTTGAACCTTGTTGGTGTGATTCTTCCCTACCGTTATGATATTGAGTTGGTTCACCTCTCTTTTATTTTTTCCCCGTATGCATCCTACCCATGGAGTCTCGGACTCATGGGAAGTACCTCCCATTTAGCCAATGAGGTGGGAAAAGCTAGAGACCAGTAGAAAATACCGATGGACGCGTCGTAGATTGTTGTATTCTCTATGTATAGGATGGCACGTGTCCAACCACTTGATCTGGGATCAAGTCTAGTGAGGTTTCAAACATCCAAATGACTTCAGTTCAGTTAAACCAACTTCGGGTTGGTATGTGACTCCTTTGATTCCTGTAGAGGTTTCGAACCTCTGAGTTGATTTTTTTAGCTGAGAGTTATGTATTTGTGACTCACCTTTTTGTTCTAAAATAAAAAAGCTAGCAAAGCAAGTTACGGCGGTATGACACACGATGTTTGGATGGCACAGGTGGATGGAGTTCTCCCTAGTTGAGAGGGAGTGTTAATTTTGGAAAAATAGGTCCAAACTCCATGTTGTGATGCTCAGATGAAGATGCCAATATTTTTATTGGATTCCTCTTTTGGAGAGGTGCAAGATCAATCTAAAGATCATCTTGATCCGATGAGCAGAATTAATTCCACTTATGTGCAAGGTTGGCCAGAATTGTAATGTAGGCTTGGAGCCCAACAGATGTGTCACACACCCTCACTGATGGATATATATAGGTCAACGTTGGAGGTCATTTTCACCATTACTCATCACACATTCTCTCTCTACATTTGATTGGTTCGATCATCATCTTGGAGGATCTTCTTCTCTCACATGTGGGAAAACGCAGCAAGGGTTTTTTTATTTTGACCTAGGGTTTCAGCGCAGCTTTGACCAGTGTTGACTTTGGTCAACGCTTGGTCAACTTGACCTCAAACTCTCCATAAATTCTGATTTCTGCAGTCTTCATTTTCTGGCACAAAAATCAAGGATGGACATTAACTTTGACTTGGATGTGTTGACTTTTTGATGTTGTTTTTTTGTGTTGATCGTTGACTGGACATCGTTGAATTTTGTTGACTTTGGGTTGACTATTGTAGAGTTGTCCGAGAGGGTTGTGTGACACATTCTGGTTAGCTAACCGTGTAGAGACTTCGCTGGTTGAAGCATCCTGTTGATCGTCATAACGCACCACAACACGTATATTTTGTTGATCAAGTTAAGTGTATTTTTGTCTTGTCTTCCGTCGATCTATTGGTATGTTCTATCAGCATTTTACTTTATTTTTTATGTGATTGTTGTTAGATATTGGGTATAAAGTAAAGTTGCATCAAGCATAGAACATCTACGAAAATTTACAACTATCCTTGAGGAATTTTCCGTCTCCTTGTCTCTAGGCTTTACCACAATCTACACCAAATCACTAGGCCCTTACTGAGATATCACCCTTAGGTTTTACCATGTATCCCGCAAAGACTGGTCAAGGGCTTCCTAGGATTTTTGGAATATTCTTGAGACCACCTCTGCCTCGGTTCTAAAACCATTCGGCAATTCAAAAGCTCAAAACCAAGAACAAACACATCACACCATGGATCTATAAAAAGGCAAGGCAACAAGTGAGTGAACAGATGTGTCTCCAATTATATGTAGACCAACATGAGTATATTAAGGGAAACCGGCTTGTAGTTAAATTATTTCAAGCAGACTTGAAGGCTTTGCTGGAGAGGATGACTTGATGGATGAGTCCAAACAATAAATTTACTTTGACTCAATCCTAAAGCCTTCAATGGAGGCTTGACCTATAACCATTGACCCAAGCATGAAACCCGTGCTTTAACAAGTCAACTCAACAATAATAAAATTATCTTCTTTTGACAAATATATTACATCTTTGACTTCAAGTACAATGAAGGTTGAACCTAGTTACATTTTCCAACACCAAGAGCAGTCTTGACCTCCCTCAACCTCTACAACATGATGAATGAAGAAGCAAACTGTGTATATACAATCTTCAACAATGATAGAATGGTGTACTCCTTGTAGATAGTGAGGGAATTTGTATGATTTTGTACAAATTTGCGGATATGTTGTGAATCTTCAATAATACTTCCAATCCAAAGCACATCAGAAGTAATAGATTTAAGTGCTAAATTCAAAGAATGGACAATGCAAGGTGTCCAAAATACTTGTGGATATTTAGCTTTCACAATCATCCCAGCAACCTTGCAAACAAGTGCATTATTTGTAATGATTTGCATATGTCAAGAATCAACAGCTACATCTTCAATAATTTCAATGAACAACTCACTCATATATTGTGCATCTTTGTATTGTCCAAGTGTATCCAATGATTTCAAGGAAATTGGACCATCCAAGGAAGACACCATCAAGTTGATGATTGAGTGGCATGTTAGACCTATCCATCCATCAAAAACAATACTGACCCTAGATGTTGGCCATGTTGATTTAATAGGCTCAAGCATTTTGTCCACCTCTTTCTTTGCCTTAGTCAACAATGTGGTTCTAAGCTTCTCTGACTCAGGAGGCACATACCCTAATGGAGCCCCTTGAGTTAGAGCTCGACACATCTCAATAAATTAAGTTGAGCATGAAACATTAAAGAATGCAATGGTGAGATCAAGCTCTTATTGTTTCTCTTTCTAAAAAATCATATGCGTTGGACCAAGTGCCATTGCCTTTCTTTTTGTTGTTTGTCCCCGACCAGAACTCTCAAATGGAAATTTGTTGTTGCTTTTCCTCAAGAATGGAAGGAGGTCATCATTCTTGTATTTTTTAGATGTTGCAACCACCTTTTTCATACCAACATTGACCTCTTTTTCCATGTGTACATGTTGCAATTCCACAAATTGTTAAAGCCAACAAATGAGATTTCACACGGTAATATGTGTTCATGAAATTATTGTTGCAATAGTTGCATTTCCAAGCAACATTGCCTTCTCCCTACAACTAGCTGCTTGGCCCTTGCTCTCTTGTGACATATTTCCACTAGGGATATTTGCTATCTTGAGGTTGTTGTCTTCCCTCAACATTTGAAGTTTTTGTTGCAGCCCCACTTCCAATAGAGGGAACACTTGGAGACCCTCATGAAATTGGAACAGGAGGGGTATCTCCAATGGAGACATTCTTCCCCTTCTTTTGCCCCTTCCCTGCTACCCTTGATTGACCCATGAGTGTTGTACAAAAATAAAGAAAAAATGCACAAATTTGTAAAAAAATGTACATGTAAACTACTGTAATAAAAATGCAAAAAAATAGAGACAAAATGCACTTCCTTGTGCATGAATTGCCTCCAAAATGCTCTCAAAACCTTTGCTATTCGCTCCCACACACACCGCAAGAGAGAAAGTGAAAAGTGATTGTGAAATGGACCAAAACCGGCCTTTATGGGCTGCGCAACACTCCAAAAGTGTGGACTTGTGTCCCAGGATCGGGACAATGTTAAATGGACCAAAACTGGCCTTTACGGGTTGGGCTACACTCCAAAAAAGCATACTCATGTCCCAAGATCGAGACACGATGGAGTCTGGCTAAACACAATCGAACACGATCCGAAAGACACACGTCCCACCCAATCATGTTTGATTCCCCTGATTCGAGACACAAAGAGTTAAGATCAAATCCGGTTTTTTAAATTATAACCATATTAATTACCATTAAAAAATTTAACAATACTTTTATTTAAAAATTACATAAATATTTGATTTTATAATATTAAAATTAAAGTAAAAATCTTAATCTTATTTTAATTTAAAAATATATAAATATTCAGTTTTATAACCTATAATATATTTATATTAAAATTAAATTAAAAATCTTAAACTTATTTTAATTTAAAAATATATAAATATTCAATTTTATAGCCTATAATATATTTATATTTATATTTGAAAAAAATTAATATTTTATATAAAAATAGTTAAATAATAAAATTAAAAATTAATATAAATAATAAAACAACAACATTTTATCCAATCATCACAACTAAGCCCAATTAGCATGGTTATTTGTACCATCATCAAAATTAAATCCACTCAACATACTTTTAACAAAATTATTTTTTATTATATCAATTATATTAAATAATTAATCATTTAAAAAAAAAAAAAAAATTGAGAAATATTTATATTTTATATTAGAAAAAAATTAGATAATAAAATTAAAAATTAATATAAATAATAAAACAACAACATTTTATCTAAGCTGTAGTCTAAAAAAAGTAACAGAATAGCCTAGATTTTATAAAATCTTGTTTACGGTTGTTAAACTTCAATATTTTGGGTGTCCTAGGACTGAATCCATTTCTACTCTCAAAAATGGATTCCTAATACTACAACTAACTCATTTTTTGAATTTTACTAAACAGGATTCTAGCAAAAACCTGTCATCCAGACTATTTTGTTGCCTGAGAAGACAACTCCTTTATCCAATTATCAAAACTAAACTAATTAGCATGCTTATTTTTACGATCGTCAAAATTAAATTCACCCAACATACTTTTAACAAAAATATTTTTTTATTATATCCATTATTAAAAATAATTACTTATTTTAAAAAATAAGAATAAAATAAAATTTGATCCGTTAAGATTCTCATACTAATAATTATGATGTTAAGATTCTCATACTAATAATAATAACGTTAATGTTTATAGTTGAGATACATTGCGTGATGATTATCATCTATATAGTCTTGATGAAATACATTAATCTTGTGCATACAACTATATGAAATCATAAAATACATAAGGATGATCTGGTTTCTCCATAGGCATGTAACTGCAAGTTCTTTTAAGTACATAGAAGAACAAATATTTGTAACTGGATGCAAATCTAAAAGAAAACACTTTCTCTAGTAACTAGAAATATTTTTTTAGAAAAGGTCAGATGGGCATCCAAGACTGGCTGTATAATCTTTTCTTTGCCATTCCAATCTTTTATTTCAACTTTTGGAATTGGTAAAAACCAAGCATTCTTTTATTTGAAATATAGAAAAATATGTACATGTAGCATCAAAGAAATGGCATTTTTAAATCATTAGCATAGATTTAACAATTTATTTTGAAGGAATTATGTTTTTCACATTTAAATTTTTTGAATTGTAAAATAGATTTTTTTCATATTTAAATTTTTTTAGTGTGCAAAATATAATATATTATTTTTCATTATTTAAATTGTATTTTTGAACGCTAAATAACATCTTAAAAGAGATCATTTTCCTTTACATTCAAACTTTTAAAGAGTGCAAAATACAATGTGTTATTCATTGTTATCTTTGTATTTTTGAATGCTAAATAAAGTATATATAAGACCAAACAAAAAATTTAATCATAAAAACTTAATGATATATATGAAGTTGATATCAAAGTAAATTAGTTAACATAGACTTCTAATTACTTTACAGCCTATTACAGCCTATTACATAGATCTTCATATATAAGATTTAAACATTTATTTTAATTACATAGATCTTCAAATATAAGATTTAAATATTTATTTTAATTATAGTGAATATTATTTTTCTATTTAGAACATAGTATTTTATTTTATTTTTAAAGGGCACAGAGTAACAAATAAACTTGCACATTTCCTTGACACATTAATTTACCCATTTTCTTGACAAACAAATTTACACATCTCCTCCTATTAGTTTACATCCTCGCCTACTGAGTTGTAAAATAAATCTCTAAGCTCAACAAACTTATAAACTTATTTTACATCCCCGCCTACTGAGTTGTAAAATAAATCTCTAAGCTCAACAAACTTATAAACTTATTAAAATATTATAAAGAAAAACTGAACTTCTCTGTTCTCCTCTCCAAAATAGCTGTCCAATGTGAAAAAATCGCTTAAACATTGAAAATAAAATGAATGTATTAAATAAAGAATTTTGATTTTTGTGTGCATTTTTTATAATGTTGAACAGTATCCAAGTTGTTAATTGTTAAAACAGTAGTGAATAGTGTTAGTGGCTGTCAAACCTCCCCTCCCCCTCCTTTAGAGAGGTGAGGTGTTTATATGAATTTGTATCTGTTCGTGTGAATTGTGATTAAAAAGTAAATTAATATCGGGGTACAGTTTCTATAACTTTAGAATGTCTTTTTTTCTTGTAAAAACCATAATTCAAATTTAATTTTATCATCTACATTAAATCGAGGGATGAAAATAAAATAACAAGGGCTATCACACATTGAGAATCTGTTTTGGTAGAGAACTTCAAGTTTCAGACACAAATTCTTTACCATTTGGAAGATCGAGACTCGTGAAAATAAAATAATAAGGGCTATCACACATTGATTGAGAATATGTTTGGGAGAGAAATTCAAGTTTTCGACACACAGATTCTTTACCATTTGGAAGATCCAGACTCACACATTGATTGAGAATATGTTTGGGAGAGAACTTCAAGTTTTCGACACAAATTCTTCACCATTTGGAAGATCCAGACTCAGCTTTAGACAGAGCTTTTGTTCATTAGTAAGGTTGCTTGCTTGTTAAGACATCTA
This sequence comes from Pinus albicaulis, assembly GCA_034641835.2. Classification (NCBI taxonomy): domain Eukaryota; kingdom Viridiplantae; phylum Streptophyta; class Pinopsida; order Pinales; family Pinaceae; genus Pinus; species Pinus albicaulis. The sequence continues at coordinate 452,043,696 of CM076584.1, forward strand.
CTAGACTTGAATAACAAAGAAATGAGGCTAGGTGCACATCAAGAATGATTAACTGGTATTAATATTTATGGGTTTTTACTAATGCTTGTGGGTCTTGGTGTAATGACAATTGTGATTCCAACAAAGAGTACTAGAATCAAAGTTCACACTTCTTAACTCACACTCACACTCACATTAGGGGGAAATTGTTAGGCATTGGATAATCCAACACTGTCCATGTATTTTGCAAAATAACATGTGCTTAATTTCCTCTCGAAGATCCATAAACTCTGGTGATACGCTCATTTTGGTGTAATGACAATCATGATTCCAACAAAAAAATATCCACTCTATATACAATGCAGCCATTCCAGGCATGTTTGAGCTAAAAAAAAAAAATGATGAAAAATGATGGAAGAGAAAATCAAGATAAGAAATAGTATTAGGATGTTTCAGCGGTACTGATATATATAGATCAAATATCTTCAGCCTCATTAATAGTTCTGTCAAGAAACGATAGAGCTATGGGTAGCTTTAGAATCAATATCAGGCAGAGTTGAACCTACCTCCCTGAATAACATTAAAACGTGGCTTCAAAGTCAAATGCAATAATAGACCCAGGAATACTGTCATCAGGACCAGTTAACATTCTCGCTTGATTACTGCCCTGAGGGATTTTTTTTTCCAGAGAGACATTTATTGCCTACAGTCGATGCTAAATAGACCACATTACCGAGGTAACAGTGAACTGGTTCAGGTGAAAATTTTCCTCCGTCTCCACAGAAATTCGACTCACCATGCTATTCTTTTGCTCTTTCCCCTTAACAGACTTCTATGATGGCATTTACTCCAGGGAGTTAACAGTCGGGCTGGCTTTAAAATACTAGATATCATATATTCTTTGAAAAGACCAGCCAGCTTCAATTACCCAAAGCTTTGGCAAATAAAGAGGAATGCATCACATTAACATTCTCGCTTGATTACTGCCCTGAGGGGTTTTTTTACCAGAGACATTTATTGCCTACAGTCGATGCTAAATAGACCTCATTACCGAGGTAACAGAGAACTGGTTCAGGTGAAAGTTTTCCTCCGTCTCCACAGAAATTCGACTCACCATGCTATTCTTTTGCTCTTTCCCTTTGACAGACTTCTATGATGGCATTTACCCCAGGGAGTTAACAGTTGGGCTGGCTTAAAAATACTAGATATCATATATTCTTTGAAAAGACCAGCCCGCTTCAATTACCCAAAGCTTTTGCAAATAAAGAGGAATGCATCACATGTTCTGGTTTTGGGTAGCACCCAGAGGGTTAAAGAAAAGGGCTCTCTTTCATCTGCAAAACATCCAGATCAAATTTTCCAGTTCTGTATATCTAAAAGTTGCCAGAGTTTAATATGGGACAGATGCAGCGGTTTACACTCATAGCAGTAAGTATTATATGTGTGTAGAACTTTTAAAGGAGCTTACACACCAAAAAATGAAACCCAATCCTGTGTAACCATGCTCAATTCGTAGTTTAAGAAATGTCCATTTTTTAAGCACTGAAGAAACTAATATGAGAAACCATTAGCTTGCCACGTTTTAAGCAGAGTTGCAACTGCTCGTATACTCCAAGAAACTTGGGCGATATATCTTTCAATTAGTACTTGTTTATATTTGTAACTGAAGCAGTTCACTTGCATAATGAAGTACAAAGTGAAATTCAGGCATTTGTTGTGACCCTTTAAACAATAGATGTCTTTTAAAATTCCATCAAGAACAAACGCATAATGATTCTTCATAACGGCATATACCCTGGAATGAACCAGATTTATAAAAAATTAAAGAAGTAAATGTAAAGAATAAACAGAAGTTACAAATAAATAAAACTCATTCCTCACCCCTTACTCCCAAAGTCCTCCCAACTGACTTTACAAAAATACTATTTTGCCCATAGGAGTATCCAGTTCAACAGATAAATCGAATGATCTATGTCATTCTTGAACAAATAGTGTTAACTTTCATTGAAGGGAAAAAAATCTCAAACCTGTTTGATAGAAATGCATGAAAATCGAAATGCTTCTACCCTTTACAGGGAGCTGAATGAGGGCCCCCTAAAAAATCTGAGTGTATATGTTCATATCACAAATCTGAATTTGGTTTGATTGACTCGAGTACCTGAACAACCTCTGCCATGCTAGGTCTTCTTGATGGTGTCTGAGCAGTGCAAATAAGTCCAAGTTTCAAGACCTGCATGACCTCATTTTCAGGTCGTTGATGTAAATTGGGATCAATACATGTTGCTCCTTCCCCTCGTTCAAGAGAGGATCTCACATACTCACACAGAATAACCACCTCTGACTCAGAGCTTTCAACTGGCCTCCGCCCTGTAACAAGCTCCAACACAATCACCCCAAAGCTATATACATCACATTTTTCTGTTAGCCTCAAGCTCTGACAAGCAAGTTCGGGAGCAACATAGCCAACAGCAGTATGGAACCTCCTACTTGATATATATGAGTCCAACATTGGCAACAATTTGCCAAGCCCATAATCCGATAGTCGAGGCTCAAAATCATCATCAATGAGAATATTGGAGGACTTTATGTCGAAGTGTAATATCTGAGGTTTGCAATCATGGTGGAGGTAAGCAACTGCTTTAGCAGTGCCCAGGGCAATCCTAAAACGTCTGCCCCAGCATAAGGATGTGTTCCCAGGACGAACTTCATGCAAGTGATGGTAAAGGTTTCCATTGGAGATGAAATCTGACAAAATGAGTTGCATAGTTGATGACCAGTAATATCCTTGTACGGCAACAAGATTTGGATGTCGAAGGTTACCAAGACGACTGATTTCCTGTTCAAATTCTTCTTGGACTTTTATTCTCCCCAATGTCTCCAGCTTCTTAACTGCAATAGCTAATCCTCCTTCAAAAGTTGCTTTGTAAACGGTTCCAATAGCACCACCTCCAATAAAACATTCCTTGTCAAGTAAAGCTTTGGTCCCTGCCTCCCAATCTTCATATTTTGATGGCAGGCTTTTGCTGAAGAGAACAAGTTTGCCTATAATCAGATTAGCATCAGGAGAAGGAGGTGTGCTTTCATAGACAAGCAATTCAGTCTTTTTTCTCCTAAGGGCCCTCACATTCATCAATGTAATTATGCACACACCTACCGCTATTATTGCAGCAGCTACTATGGCAATAATTGCAGAAACAGTCAACACCCTGGTTTTTCCACTTGGAGATGGCGAGGGTGCTATGCAAGGTGTGTCCAGTGGAGGTCCACATAATCCTTTATTCCCAATAAAGGACTCCTTGCCAAATTTATGCATTACAGAATTATTCGGTATAGGACCCTGAAGGTTGTTGAAAGAAACATTAAAAAAACCCAGTTGAGTCATGTTGCCCAGCGATGAAGGGATCATTCCAGATAGACTATTATTTGACAAATCCAGATATTTCATATCACTGAGGTTACCAAGCAATGAAGGAATGCTGCTATTGATTCTGTTCCCATGAAGATCCAGCCTCCTCAGATATGTGATATTATAAATATTCTCAGGGATAATGCCATCAAGATTGTTGTCTGAGAGATCACTGCAAAACCACCCACAAAAGAAAAAAGAAGAATTTGACTTCAACTCCGACAGGTCATGTTCAAAATAATATTGGTTGATCAAGATCCATATTGAATTTATTGAGGCCAAAATTTCATCTCAAAACAAAACTGAGCTGCTAAGAATCAAGTTCATCAATTCAGAGTTTCAGACCTAAATTTCCTACCAAAATTCTTTCATTTCATCACAGTATCAGAGCAGCGTACAAGCAATAAACATCCAGTGACTAATGCAAACACTTAATTATGTCATCCTAAGAAACTTTGATTACTACCTGTGTCCTCAAGTTGGCCTAATAGGAACTTCATGTCCAAGTGCCTTAAAGCTCAAGTGGGTAATGTTAATCTACATTTAATACATACCCAGACCTTAAATTGAAATGGCTCAGCTACAAATACACAACAAACTATCAGATACCCCAACATTGACTTTTCCTCTAAAAGATTCATAAGGAAACCCATATTTTGTGAAACTCTAACAATGCAGGGATCGACTGTCTGTGTTCTTGTACAAAACAATTAAAATGTTCAAGGAATTAGCACTTACAGCTCTAACAGAAATCTGCAATTAGACAGCACTGCAGGGATAGCACCCGTCAAATGCAGATCACGCAAGTCGAGTATCTGAAGAAGCTCAATATCTCCAATCTCCGAAGGAATTGTACCCTCTATAGCATTTCCCCCAAGTTTGAGTATAGATAGTTTGGTCAAGCTCCCTATATCAGGAGGAATGTTTCCACTTATCCGGTTGCTGCTTAAATCAAGAACCTCAAGATTTCTACATGTCCTGATACTAGCAGGAATACTGCCTGTTAAATTATTTGCAGAGACATAGATTTCCTGAACCCCATCGCAGCTTGTAATCACAGGGATTTCGCCAGAAAGCTTGTTGTGAGAAATATCAAAGTATTTCAAGCTGGGCAGAGCCAAAATATCAGGAAGAAGGCCCCCAGTAAAAGCATTCTCATCCACAGCCAAGTAATCGAGATTTGTCAAACTAAGAAGCCTAGAAGGCAGAGACCCAGAGAACAAATTACTGCCCACATCCAGGAACTGCAAGTTTTCGCAGTCCCCCAATTCGTCAGGCAAAAAGCCCGTAAGAAAATTCATTTTAACGTTCACGTGAGCCATAGAAGTTGGAATGCAGATTTGACTGGGCAAGTTTCCGACAAGACTATTGAACGAGAGATCGAACCCCACAAGCCTCCCACATTGTGACATTTCAACCGGAATCGGACCAGATAGATTGTTATTAGCCAATGCGAAGTACCTTAATCTCCCACAGTTCTTGAAGAGGGCACTGGGTATATTCCCAGTTAGGGAATTATGCGACAAATCTAGCAAGCGCAAGCTGTACAAATTTCCCAAATCTGGCGGAACAGGCCCAGAGAACCCATTGCGGCTCAGATTCAGCTTCCAGAGAGAGCCGATCTCCTTCAGCTCCAGCGGAATTTGCCCGCTAAAATCGTTTCCAGATAAAGACAGCGTGCGCAGATGCTTCAGCATGGTTATGGCAGAGGAATTCAGCGAACCGCTCAGCTGACTGTTATGTAACAGAATTTTCTCCACATTGCCATCTGCATCACAACTTACACCGGTCCAGCCACATGCGGATCCATCAGAAGGGTTCCATGACTGCAAAACCTTTAATGGGTCTCTGTTAATGCTGCTCTTGAAGCCTAACAGAGCCTGTTTTTCTTCATTCTGAGAAACCTCAGAGCTGGCCACATTTGACAGAAACCAGCAAGAAATGAACAGAACAGACCAGGGTAGCTTATATTTTAAGCCACAGGGTTTCATGGTAGTCATTGTTCTTCATGAAATAGTTCCAGCATTGTCCTGTTACGATAGAAATTGAACAGGAAAAGTAATAATAGTCTCAATACAGCAGTTCTCCACTCCATTCCTACATGTTTCAGATGCTCTGAGACTAGGTAGAAAAAAACCGTCAAAAGACGGAAAAACGAAATTCAACCTTCAGAGTGTCAAAAATGGCGTAGAAATAAATGGGCATTTGGATTTTTCGTCTGAAAATAACGTCATTGACAGAAGTAGCAGACCACTTTCGGAGATTTGACTCAGAATTTTCCGAGAACGTATTCAGAATTTTCCCAACGATCACATTCCCGTCGACCGCTCAACGTCTATTTTGTTGGGAATTGATGGCCTTTGTACGCTGAATTCCGGACGTCGAGAAACGGCTTGGCCCGCCAGAGGGACGGGAAAATCGAGATTACGGCAAGTGACGGAAAATGTTGACATAAAGTGCGTAACTGAATCGCTATTACTTTCTTCAACTAATTCTTTCAGGTTCACAGACACGGGCTCAGGGCCCTCGCACGTGTGAGCATTCATTCATTCGGTGCTATGGCCCATGCCTTCTTTTTTGCAAACCTTAATGAATATCTCAATTTATAAATCAACATTTATCACCTTATTCATATTTTTTCCCAAAATATCATGGACTTTGAAAAAATATTGATTATAACAATTAAATATTATGTTAAATGAGTTGAATGCGAGGATTTCTTTCATAAATTTTTTGATTAATCAACATTTATCATTTTATGCAATATTTTGACCAAGGTAATGTATTGCTATGGACTATGTAAAATTATTGGATAAATGATTTGAATATGAGGATATGGAATAACATAAATATTATGGTTATTTATATTTTTTTTTATAAAGTCGGTTGTTATATATATTTAAAAAAAGAGATAGGAGAAGTTGAGCTCCGTTGTTACATGATAGTGGAGATGAGAAGCAGAACAAAAGGGAATTACATTAAGAACAAAATCCCTTTTGCTTCCATCGTTTTTAACATTGTAAAAAACTGAACTAGTATAAATCCATACAAACTGGAGTAATAAAAGACAGCATTTTCACTTCATGCTTAATCAATATTTATATGATGGATTTGGCGCGCAGTGGATTCTTCAAGCTTGCCTTCTACATCCATAGTTCTTGCATTTGCTGAGCTGGTACTTGGTGCATTACTTTTTTCCAGAATGTACTTCAGAATATCAGCAGACTCCTTGACATGCTCATAAGTTTTTTTGAGATCATTGAACTGGCCCCGCAATGAAGATACTCGGTGGAGGAAGAGATTGAGGTCGGCTTCATGCTTTCCCTTTGTGATTTGAGAATGAGTGTCAATTTTATCTTCCAGAATCTTCTGCTATGTGCGGATTTTCTCCAACTTCGCTTGGAGATCGGCGCAATGGAAGCAATCTTCGCTTCTGGACATGATTGGAGTGCAGAATGAAATCACAGAGTGAGGATCGGGCCTACAGGGTCGCAGCACCAAAGAGCAAAGTTTCGGATTGGGGAGAAGGAGAATGGCGATGTGTAGCACAGAGTAAGGAGAATGCAGACATGGGAAGTGAGAGGGATGGTTCTGAGTGATGGAGGTCCAGAATAAATACAAAAAATTGGCCAAGAAACCGAGAATGAGGAAAGGCGCGGTTACTAGAGAGGTGAGGTAAGGATCATGGGAGGTGCATGGAGATGGCAGGAGCACATGGGTAGAAGAACAAGATCTGATAAAGGGATATGAAATCAGAGATACAGAAGCAGTGATATCCTCTGTAGGGGATTTGGAGGATATTTTCATTGGCACGATGGGTAAAACAGCCATGAGATTGGGGTAGATACCAGATAAGAGGGGCACGATGATGTTGTACACCTCTAAAGGAAATCTATGAGCGGATTTATTCCTAATCATGGTAAGAAACAGTGAGATTCGAAGGTTGAGCATTTCAAGAGACCAATGGGATGAAGGCAGGCTCTGCTTGCACGCAAATCCGCCTCCTTATTGAGAGAGCAGAGAACATGGTAGTATCGGGTCTCTTTCATCTGCTAGGAAAGAATTCGACATCGACTGATGGATTGCTACAGGAACACGTTGGACGCATTCCAATTGTGTATCATTAAATTGATGATTATAGTTGAATCTCCTATAATCGTGGCTGTGTGTATTCCAAGTCGTTGGAACTGGAGGAGACCTTGATAAAGAGTGAGTGCTTCAGCCCTGTTATTAGAAAGATTGCCTAAACCCCACTCTTAAGCATTTATGATGTCACCATTAGCATTGCAGATGATTCCTCCAGCCCTAGCCATTCCTAGGTTAGACTTGGAAGCACCATCGAAAAATAGGTAATGGGTATTACAGTTTCTGAGCCATAGGGAAAATTCCTCCTCTTTCATTATGATCTTCCAGCTATACCTGTTGTTGTTACTGCTATTGGCATTAACCCTGCTGCTACCAATATTGTTTCTGTCCAACAAATATCCAATGTAGTTCCTTTCCTCAACATAGAGATCAGCTGTGTCAATCTTCCCTTGGTTTTTAGTGGACATTGCTTCCAAGGTGAGGCTCCAGGCCTTGTTGTATAACTTTCTGATGCTGGCTTCTTTGTTCTCAAAAATCATGCGATTTCGTGCCAACCATATGTTCCACAAGAGAGCATATGGTAAAGCATTCCATACTTTGCGGGTTGTTATCACTCTAGTAAATTTTCTATCAGAAATATTTAAAAAAATTGTAACTTACTAGAGGTAACCAAGAACCACTTTTAGAATTCAGGATCTAGCCTTCTTGAGTTCCGGAGAGGGATCTCTCCATATGATTTAGCTTTGTTTAGGTAACAGATATTAGGCTAGCTATGATTGTGCAGTTGGGTTTGATTTTTTGAAAAGGTTGGTGGGAATAAAGGACTACAAGGGAAACCATAGAAAGATCTACCTAACCATTGGGCAATGGAGTCAAATTATAGCAAACAAGACTAGAAAACCTAGGCCAAAAGATGCAAATATGCTAAGGGCAAGATAGATGACCTTCCAAGGGTTTTAAAAGGATATTTTGATGAAGTGGGTGAAGTCTGGACTAAGGGCAATTAAGAATCCTTAGATCACAGATAAGAAGATTGAAGGAGGGGATCAAACTGGGACCTAGAGCAATTAAGAATTCTATGGTCCGGTTATCAAGCAGGAAACATTAAAATGCCAACTAGTTTAAAACAGGGAGCTTATTATCACTAATCCTGTTTAATTTCTCCTTAGTTGATCATTACAAAATAGAAACACAATATATGAATGAATGTGAACTTTTTAAATGAAAACACTGAAAACAGGAAAAAGACGACACTTATCTTGTCACCACGAGAATCCTTAGCTATGATGTCTATTCGCTTCAATTTCCAGCCTGCTTCTTCAATTTAACTCACATAAAATCCCATTTTTTCAACAAAAAGTATATAGTAATCTTGATTATTTTATTCCACACAAAAATACTTCCAAGAGTGAAGTATTTATACAAATTCTAAACTAAAATATCTTGAAAAAATATCAAGATTAGTTCACAAATATCTCCAATTTTTTTACATAAATAGAACTTAAGTAAAGGACACTCAAACTAATGCATCTATTTGGCACTATTTTTTATGGATAGGTGATGACAAAGAGGAGAATTCGAATTTGATCCAACTCTTAGTTGATGATGAGGCATCCAAGGCACTAACTGCTTCCTTTCTTTGTGCATTCTGCTCCAACAATTCTGCAAACTTGGGGTCCAATTATATCTTTGTATTTCTCAATCCGTAATAGATATGTACAAAGTGAAAGAATTTATTTTGGATTAATATGTTTGTGAGATAAACCTCTTTCAGTTTCCTAAAATTCCTCTCCAGCTGTGCACAATGGGCTCTGCAAAAATATGTGTAAAACAGAGTTTTACAGAGTTTGAAAAATAACTTGTAAAGATGTGCATGTATCTTTGATTCTGAAATCACTGTGCAAAACGTGAGATAGGTTGTTGTAGATGGGTCTCTTAGGAACAAAAACCTCCTTCAGTTTTGTATGATGTATTTCGGATTGGCCACAATATTCTCTGCAAAATGATGACTTAACTGGAATTTTCTGCAAAAGGTGCTTTCCAACATTGTTTAATATTTCCAAAACCATAATATTTGTTAGAAAAGTGAGAGAGGTTTTTGTATATTGTCCTCTTAAGAACATAAACCTCCTTCAGTTTTGCAAAATTCATCTTGGATTGATCACAATAGTTTCTGCAAAACAATGACTAAAACATGAAATTTCTGCAAAAATGTTCCTTCTTGTTGTGTTTTTCATCTTTTCACTTTTTTGTTCTTTTGACTGTTTTACTTTCACTTTAGACAAAATTCAATGTTGGTGAAAGTATTTTCATTTCTTTTTACCATTTTACTGCCTCTGTATTTACTTTTACTGTTTACCTTTGACTGCTCTGTAACTTCTTTTTAACTTTCACTCTGACTTTTACCTGATACACTTTAACCACTGATACTTTTTAACTGTTATGCTTTTACTATCCCTGTAAATTCTCATTTCACTTTTACCATTCACTATGCACATTTCATCATTCTAATCTCTCTCTGACTTTGTATACAAATTATTTGTTGAATGAAGATATTGAGTTAAAATCTAAGAATTTGGAGCAAACAATTTTGTCAACTAGTATAGAAACTGTTGGTCCAAATCCATATTCTGATAGTAACCTGCAAAAATCAAACAATTTGTTAATGAAATCCAGGTCTGCAGGGAGGTGATTGTAGGCTTTTTGAAATACCTGTGGAATGAGATCAGTCTGTGAAGGTTTAACTCTATTTTTTAGGCATTTTGGGGAATTACTGCAAGATTAGATTGTTTGCAGGAGTTATTCACTTTAATAGAGATGAAACTGAGTAATGAGGCAAAGGATGGCTTTATTTTTGGCATTTTTTGCTCAATTAGGTTTTCTAAATTGGTTTGATTGAAAACAGGGAATATCAAGGTAATTCAGAGGTTTTAGTTATTCAGATCCTTGATTTTAATCTCTAAACTGTGAAAATTGAGGAAATTGGCTTTAAAAAGGTTCACAGTCGAAGACAGGGTTTTTTGGTCTGTAACAATCTTCAATTCAGTTGTATTCAGTTGGAAAAAGTTGTGGAGATTCTCTGAGGACGAATTTCATAGGAAATGGCTCTTAAAATGGCAACTGGCTCGAAAATGGCGCTGTTAGGTTTGAAAATGGTGAAAAGGGCTCTGCACAGGCTCTCAGGGTGTAATGGCGCACAATGGTGAAAATTGGATGAAAATAGGCTCTGCAAAGGTTTCACAAGTTTAAAGCGCAAATAGGTGAAAAATTATGAAAACATTAGACTTTAACGTATTAAACCATAGTATAAACTATAGTTAAGTTACATTAAACAAAGGTTAAGCGGGAGTGGTTTTGGAATACTGGCGGTGGTATTCGCGTGTCTCAACAGTGGTAAGCGGTAATACGCTTTTCGAACGCGATGCAATAGAATCGTGACACGTCGACGTGGGGTGGTTTGGATAAACCACCCATTTCGCACGACTTACAAAACATCCGTCAATTACTTTGTGAGCGCAAAAATGCGTTATCGTCATCGAATCTGGCTTTGGGGAGCGAACGATCGGGATTAAAAGGGAAAGTGCGGGGAAAAGTCAATTATCGGGTTCAATATAGGCCGTAGATCTTGGGAGTAAAAGAAAATCTGACGGTTAAAAATAACGCAATGGGGAGGAGTAAAAATGTATTGATCAGTCGCTTTGATTTTCATTCGTTGGATCAAAAGGGATTTGGGGATCAAAGGGTCTAGATTGAATCCCGATGGGAACAGGCCTTTTGATGGGATTTATATATAAAAGTGGTTTTTTCCAATGGAAAGGGTGATTGGGAAGGTTAATCAAGATTTTAACCAAGGTTAGGGGGTCGAGGAAGGGAAATATACAAGGGAATGGGTTTAAAAGTTTAGTTTAAATTAAACTTCGATATTTTTTGTTTAAAACATATAGAACATATGTTTAAAGGTTTTTCATATATTTTTTATTATATGGTTAATTAAATCGAGATGACTTAACAACCATAGGGGGCGGGATATTTATATATATATAATACTTAGCCAAAGGGGTTGTAAGGGGGGTTTTTATTTAAACATGTGGGAATAAATAACTTTGGCTTAAGTTATATTAAGTGGGTTTTTGGGTTTATTATATAAAAATGAGTTATAAAATAGGAAAAGGTTATTTGTATAGGGAGTTAATATATAAGTTAAAGTTAATATGAAAATAGGACATGGTATACTCAAAACACATATTTATAACAAGTAAAGTGAGGTTTTAAAGATAATTTGCATTGATCTTATCACTTAACTTATGATGTAATGTTATTTTTAGGGCTTAATGTGTTTAAATGATGTAGGAAGTTAGCTAAATAGGCATTACAAATGTCTTTAAGTAAAAATGGAGTTTTACTTAGGATTATTCAAGGGAATGAGTGCATGAATGATAAATAATGTGATTAAGGGATTAATATAAACATTTCACACTTTCAACTGATCAATCATAGAGCCTTGGGTCCGGTCCCAACAAAAGTCAAGGAAATGCCTTGAGCCTTTCTAACTAATAGTCTAGAATGTTTCATGACTATGGGAAGGGGAAGTTAGTTATTTTCCAACCCATGATGAATGATATTTACATTGAGACTTTTCACCTTCTTCTACCTACCCATCTTACCATGCTAACATTTTTTTCTTCCTTTGTAGTAGGTGCATTTAAGCTAGCAACCTTCACAGCATTTATTCTTTATGAAAGCAAGTAAAACTATCTAATTCTACACTTATTTCATCCATGAATCCAGATTAAACTGTTGGATTCACTTTATTTCTCTACCTAACTACTGAATTTTCATGATTAAACTGTAAGACAACTCATTATTCTCTATCTATAACAAGGAAAATTGAAAAATGACAAGTTAAGATTAAACTGTTTAACTCATCATGGACTATGGCATTTATTGACACTCTGCCACAGTAAAAAAGTAAAAAGTAGTGGCATGTATGTTTGCACACTTTCATTTTTTCTTTTGGGGTCTTTTATTTTTTCTAAGTCCTTTGATTATTCTTTTAGGACTTTTTTTTACCCTCTTTTTTGATTTTTTACGAAATATGTGAATACAACTTGCAGAAGGAAAAGTATGTACAGATTTACAAGATTATCAACAGTCAATTCAAAATTATGACCCCTATATTATAGGTTGCTAACAAGGGCTATGTTGTTTTTCTTATGCTGCCATGGATAGCTCTGTTTCCAGATTTGCAGGACTTCAACAATGCCGATGTTGGGAGCCCAGGGGGGGTTGGTATGATGATAGGCTTCTTTCCAACAAGAAATGGCAAAGGAGCAGTCTATGAATAGATGATGACTGGATTCTTCATCAGCCTGGCAATTTGGGCAACGGGATGGCCCAATTATCCCACGTTTTTTAAGATTCTCATATGTGAGGACTTTCCCTTTTAGAAGGAGCCATGAAAGAATTTTATTTTTGGGAGTCTCTGCTTTCCAAACAAGTTTCCACTGTGCCCAAATGGGCATGGAGAATTCATTATTGCAGATCTGTTGATAAGCGGCTTTGATTGAATAGTTGGTACCCGAGGGATCCCAAAGAAAGCCATCATCATTGTTGCGTTTGGTGGGAGAAATACCATGAAGATGGGCTTGAAGATTAATGAGGCTTGCTTCCATTTCAATGGGAATAATTGGGAAAATCCATCCTTTCCAAATCTGAGAGTGGGCATTCCATTGAGATATCTGATCCAAGGTGTGAATTCCCATGTTATTAAGATAGAATAAAATCTGCTGAGTGCTCGGCCTGCTGCTAATGGGTTGTTGTCCCATTATCTTATCAGCTCCAATTCTAATCTGGCTACCACCATTGGGGATCTTGGAGGTGTTTTGAACTAGAAGGGGGATTGCTTTCTTGCACAATCCCTAGATTTTTTAGCAGGTTCTGTTAGGAATATCATTGTCCAAAAGTTGCTGCCTTGGTGAGTTGAGATATTTGATTTCTAACACTGTTTTCCACCAAGCAGGTTTGCCATTGATGAGTCTCCATACAATCTTGCCACCAAAAGCCAGATTTAAGAGTTTTGGCGATCTAATTCCAAGCCCTCCTTGCTTTTGAGATTGAATGACCTGTTTCCAATTTATAAGATTATATTTCTTTCTTTCATTTTACCCCCCTTGCCATAGAAAATGTCGAAGGATGGAATTAACTTTGTGGTGGAAACTAGCTAGGGCATGCAGAAGCGAAAAGAGGTATAAGGGCAAGGAGGAGAGACCAGATTTAAGGAGTATTAGGCATTCTACTGGATTAAGCCAAGAGGCGCCCCATTGTTACACCTTCCTTTTCATTTTGTCAAATATAGTGTCCCAAACAGAAGCTTTCAGATTGCCAACACTCACTGGCATGCCCAGGTAAGAAAAGTGCCCCCAATCCAACTTGTAAGGAACTCCAAACGTGCTGGCTATGCTATGTAGAGTTTGGGCAGTATTATTCCAGCCATAAATGCAACTCTTGAGATAGTTGACCATACCTCCGGAGTAGCTCATGTATTTGTCTAAGAGAATTTTAAATCGACGAGCTATTATGTTGGAGGCTCCTCCCATTAAAAGAGTGTCATCAGCAAATTGAGAATGATTTATGTTCTTGACTCCATTTCCAAATTTGATCCTAGTAATGAGTCCCATGCGACGATTGTAATCCAGGGCCCTGCTGAAAGATTCAACCATCAAGATGAACAGGTAGGGTGAGAGCGGACAGCCTTGTCTTAGACCTCGGGTCAACTGGAAAGAAGGTCCTGGTCTACCATTAATGAGAGGGGAGATCCAGGGACCGGTAATGCAGGCTTTGACAAGCTCAATGAAGGATGCGGCAAATCCCAACTTTTCCAAAACAGCAAAAAGGAAAGAGTGTCTGACTTGATAAAAGGCATTGGCTAAGTCCAATTTTAGAATGAAGCCTTTTTCGTTTCTAGCTTGACTGGAGTGGATGGCCTCTTAAAAAGAAGAATGGAGTCAGAGATTTGTCTATTGACCAAGAAACTTCCTTGATTCTCAGAAATGAGAGAGGGGAGGAGAGGTTTGAGACGCGAGGCAAGGATTTTGGTCAGGATTTTATAAGAAGAGTTGCACAGAGAGATGGGCCGGAAGCAAGAGAAGGATGAGGGTCGATTCTCTTTAGGAATAAGAGCAAGATGGGTGGCATTAGTGTATCCTCCAATTTTACATTTGCGTTGTGCCCATCTTATCATTTTGACAAGATATTTTTTTATTGTTCCCCAATAATTTCTATAGAAACAAATGGGGAAACCATCTGGATCGGGGGATTTGTCTGGCTGGAGCGACCAGATGACACTTTTAATTTCATCTTCATCAATTTCTTTTGTTAATTTTGCATTGATTTCCTCACTGATCCCCGTGGGAAAATGCTAAAGGATATCTGAGTAATCTTCTGCTGCTTTTGTCTCAGTCAAAAGGGCGCTATAATAATCCGAAGCAGTTTGCTTAATGGCGTCCTGAGTAGTTTGGATTTGACCGTTCTCATCAATGATGGTGGTAACATCATTCCTTATTTTTCTGATTGTGGCCTACTTGTGGAAGAAGGCAGAGTTTTTGTCCCCTCCTTGCAACCAAAGTTGTCTCGACTTTATTCTCCATTTATGTTCTTCATCCCTATTGGCACGAAAGCGCTGGAAATAGAGATCGCCCTCTTGTGTTTTGTATTCCTGAGTGAGCTCATGTTCTTCTATCTTGCTATGGACCCTTTCTAAATTGTTTTTTATTTCTGTTTTGGCTTTCTCCGGCTCTTTGTAATGACACTTTGCCCATTCCTTCAGAGCATATTTGGTCCTCTTCAGCTTGTTTTCCCAAATGTATCCCGGTGATCCTTCAATATGCTGACGCCATGTGAAGGTGACAATCTGTTCTACCATTGGATTGCTGCTCCAGAGTGAACTATATTTAAAAGGGACTGGACCCAATGGGCAGTGCGCCTCAAGTACAAGACTTGTAGGATAGTGATCGGACGCCAAATAGGGGTGGACAGAAGCGTAAGGCGTGGAGTAAGTTTAGAGCAGAGAAACATTTATCATGATCCTGTCTAGCCGCTCCATAATGTTATCCTTGCCCAGCCTGTGATTGTTCCATGTAAATTTGCAATTTTTTGGTGCAACATCAACTAATTCATGCTCCTGCATAATGAATTTTAGTTTTGTTCTATAGGGATCATGGGTAAAAATGCCTCCTCTCTTCTCATTGGAGTGGAGTATGAGATTGAGATATCCTCCAAGGATAATATTACTGTTAGTTTCTTCATCTATATCTGCTTTGAGAGAGGTCCAACATTGCTCTTTATCTCTAAAATGATTAGGTGCGTAGATATTATAAATGACAATCTTCTTGTTATCTACTCTGCTCTCTAAATTGATTTTAATCCAGTACTAACTGATTACATTGGATATGCATGTCCATGTGCTTTGGTTCCAAATGGTGGCTATTCCACCGGAGGCTCCCCTTGATTCACAAATGCAGCCTTCATACTGCTTGAACTGTTCAATAATTCTTTTCATATCTTGTTGACCTTGTTTTGTTTCTTGAAGCATTAAGATTCCTGGCTTCTCATGGTCTATCAAATCTTTCAGAGTAGCAGTTTTAGAGGGGTGCCCTAGTCCCCTGCTATTCCAAGATAGGACCTTCATCATTGAGAATGGGGTATACGGAGAGTTGCTCCCCCTCCCTGGTCTTTGTGTGTCGATTCTTTTCTATTTTGCCCCAGAATATAGGTTTCTATGGGGTTTTGTGTTCCCATAGCTATGTCTTTTTGGGCATTTTCATCCCTCTGTTGCTTCATGGATTTTCTGCCAGGCCCATGTTTTTTATGCACTTCCAGATTTACACTGTGCTCTTTGGAAGAGCTCCTGGTTGTTCGAGAAGGAGGAGGGTCATGAGAGGAAGAAGGGGATGATTGCGGAAGGGGTATGGGGGTGGGGGAATCATTTTCAATGGGGAGGGTCAGAATCAAGGAGGGAAAGGGCGCCAAAGGGGTTGGAAGATTCCAAGGGGGTCTCAGAGAGAGGAGCAACAGCATAAGTGTTGAGTGGAGGATCAAGGGAAGAGGTGGAGGGGGTGGATGAGTGATTGGATTTGGGAGGGCCAGTTTCGGGGTTTGTCTTAGACACTGGAGAAATCTTCTTTTTTTTGACAGTTTCCCATTGTTCATCTTGAGAAGTATTTTCAACATCAACTAATTTAGAACAACGATGGGAAAAATGGCCATATTCGTGACATACCTTGCATTTAAATGGGATTTTCTCATAATCTAGTTGTTGAATGTGAGTCCAATCGTCCACTCTGAGTTTGATTGCTTCCGGAAGACCCTTGCTGAGATCAACTTCAACACAGATGCACACATAGGCTTGCATGTTGTCCTTAGGTTCGCTGCGATCAATAAACTTTCCAACTACATTATTGATGGCTCGAACTGATTCATCTCCCCAATAATGGAGAGGGAGATGCGGGAGCCAGACCTAGACCGAGACTGCATTAGGGACATCAAGCTCAGGGTCGAAGTCCGGAGTCCATTTATTTAGATACAATCCTCTAGAATCCATGAAGTACGGTCTGTTTCTGAAGATTAGATCCTTGTCTTCTCTTGATTCAAAGTGAAAGGTGAAATATCCTTTCTCGCAAAAACGAATAGATATTTTGCCGCTTATTTTATCAGCCCAGTTCCATTCGATCCACCTCTGCACTATCTTCGGGGAATTCCACAGGCCAGTGAATTTCCCTATGAGACCTCGATCAGCCAAGGAAAGGGCTGCCATGCGAGGTAGAGCAGGGGGGAGGACAACTTCTTGCAATCCATCTAACTTCTATACGAATTTTGAGATAACAAGGCGAGGACACTGGGGCAGTAGAGATTGAACCAAGGCGGAGAAGGCTAGTTGAGCAGCAGCCGCCTCCGGGTTTGCGTCCGGAGGGGCCATGGCGGACGAGGCCGAGGGTAGCAGAGCTGGAAGGCGCAGGCTTTGAGGCGGCTTGACCTAACAGCGCGCAAAAAAAAAAAATCCAGGCCAAACCGGTTATTTATACTTTTTATCCTAATATATTATGGTTATTTATACTTTTTTATCTTAATATGGGTATTTATATTTATTATCATCTAGGTATTTTTATGTTTCAAAATGGGAATAATATAAGTATTTATATTTATTATTATTTTAATTAGGTATTTTTATGTTTCAAAATGGGAACAACGTGTCAAGATCTTTATAATTTTGGTTCAATGGGTAGTTATGATTATTACAATTTTGGGAAAGCATTTTCTATTTCAAAATTGAAGTAAAGATTTTTTTGAGATAGGATGGTGGGCAAGCATTTTTTCTATTTCAAAATGGCATAATAGGTTGTGATCTTTATGATTTTAGTAAGCATCATTTAGTGGAGATTTTGATTTTTATAGTCTTTACAAATATTAATGATAATTATAATTTTGAGTATACATTTTTTTGTTTCAAAATGGCCATTTATGATCTTTATGATTTTGACAATAGGTATTTGTGATCCTTACAATTTTGAGTAGGTATTTCCCTATTCCAAAATGGGTATTTGTGATCATTACAATATTAACAATCAGTATTTCTTATTAGTATGATCTTTTTGACTATGGGTATTTGTGATTAGTACGATGTTTTGACTATGGGTATTTGTGAACTTTAAGATCTTGGAAAGCATCATTTTGTTAAGACTTTTATCATCATTTTATGGTCTTTGCAATTTTGTGCAGACATTTTCGTATACCAAAATGGATATTTATGATTTTTATGATCTTTACAATTTTAAGTGGCCATTTTCTTGTTTCAAAATGTTTATTTATGGTAATTATGATCTTGACAATGGGTATTTGTGATATTTACGGTCTTAGAAAGCATTAGTTGTAATTATGATCGTTATGATATTGATAATGGTATTTGTGATCTTTACTATCTTGGCAAGCATTGTTTTGCTAAGATTTTTATAGTTTTTATGAGTATTTATGATCTTTACAATTTTGATTAGGTATTTTTCTCTTCCAAAATGGTTATTATGATCTTTATGATCTTGATAATGGGTATTTATGATTTTTACAATTTTGAGTAGGCGTTTTCCTCTATCAAAGTGGGTATTTATGATCTTTACTATTTTGACAATGGGTGTTTGTCATCTTTATGATCTTGACAAGCTTTATTTTGCTAAGATTTTTATGGTAGTTACGAGTATTTATGATCTTTACAATTTCGAGTAAGCATTTTTCTTGTTCCAAAATGGGTATTTATGATCTTTATGATCTTGACAAGGGGTATTTATGATCTTTACAATTTTGAGTAGGTAGGCATTTTCCTGTTCCAAAATGGGCATTTATGATATTTACAATTTTGACAATGGGTATTTATGATCTTTACCATCTTGATAAGCATTTTTTTGGTCAAGGTCATTATATTTCAAAATGGGCAAAGATTTTGTTCCAAAATGGATATGATTATCAATACTGACAAAACAAAAGTCATTATAATTAAATTCAAAGGAAGTTTCTCCATACAATATCTTTGAATGAATATCCATCACAAGTTCATCTAGAATTACGACATTAAGAAAAGGATGAATGGAGCATGGAAAATTTATTATGGGTTTGAAAACAATTGAGAGATATTTTTTGTAAATTAAACTCCTCCATTTGCTAAAAGAAAACTACATATCCTTGTTTGTGTTTGGTTTACCATTGGAAGAACAAGGGGACCTTTGTCCACAAAACATAAGATGCCATAAGATAACATGAATAAAACAGGTCCAAGGCTTTCTAGCCATAGAATCTATTGAGTTAACTAACAAAATCTATCCACATTCATAGGCCCAAATACACTAAAAATCTAAGCTTATAAAACAACTCCACCTTAATAGACAGTGGGTCAATTGGATCTTCTAGATGGGTCATTTTCCACATGTGATGGCATCCTCTATTTATTCCATGTGGTTGTCCATATCCTTAAATGTTGAAATTTGGTTACCGGAGGACAGGTGGTTCCCTAAGGCTTTGATCTTTGGCCTAGGGAAAAGTGTCCAAAAGAATTTAATTTTTCTCCTAAAGTGACTTTATAATTTTTATAAAGTCAAATCTAATTTAAAAGTGACTTTAAGTGATAAAGTTACTAAAGTCTAATTTTAAAGTGACTTTAATAAAGTCAATGTAAAATCAGAAAGGAAAAGTGACTTTCGAAATAAATGACTAAGTGGGTCTTTATTAAAGTGGGGTGAATTAAAAAATAGAAAGTGAGATTTAAATGAGCATTTAATCTCAGCCCTAGATCTCAATCTATTTCAACCATTGGATTTAGGGATTCCCCAAAAGTCACTTAAGGTTAGGTTAAAGGAGGAAAAAGAGGGAAAATGTCATTCATTCTTTCATGAGCAGATTGAGAGAGGAGGAGAAGGAGAGCTGAGGACTTTTTCTATAGAGAGCTTGAGAAGGTGAAGGAGAGGCAAATACAGCAAATTCGTACAGCAGTTTTGTGGCACGTTTTTCGAGGCAGTAAGAGGTTGCACGAATATCGAGACAACAAGGCCGTACAGTAGCACGAAAACTGAGACAGCAGTCCATACAACAGTTTTGTGGCACATTTTTCGAGGAGAAAGGCAGCACGGTTTTTTAGGAAAAGTACAGCAACAAAGGGCTCGATTTCCAAGGTTGCTGGGCACACTTTTCGAGAAAGGAAGTTTGCTGTAATAAATTTCTGTTTTGAGTATTTTGTTGTTCTGGCACGTTTTCCAAGGCAGAGGCAAGCACGGAAAACTAGATAAGTCTGCAATTAATTTGCTTGAATTTTTTCTGTATATTTCACCTCTCTATAAAAGCATTTTCCAGAAATAAGAAGGAGCTCTCAAACTGGTTTTCCCCAAGAGTTGTAGGGGGTTTTTCCAGGGTCATGTTGACCAAAAATATTTGTGTTAAAATGTGTGAATGACTGTTTTGAGCTTGCTGATTTTTATTTCTGCATTTTCCAGCATTCTGTAAATTTTCTAGAATTTGTGTTTTCAGCAAAAATTTATTTTATAGTTGTTGAATGTAAGGATATGGGAAAGGGCATTTAAATATTTGGAGAAATAAGGTGAAACTGAAAACCGGGGTGGGAAACAGGAAATTTCTACATAGTATCGGAGCTTGAGTGCTGAAAGTGCAGTTTGGGATAGCAAGGAGAAAAAATACAGCCTGCTGATTTTTCACTCAAAAAATTCCAGCAAGCTGATTTTCCTCACTCAGAATTTTTATCTTTACTACAGCAGTGCTATTTTTCAGTTTTAGGACAGCAGGATGTCATTGGTATTGAGGGTGGAGGATAGGTTGGATGGGCATACCAATTACAGCGTTTGGAAGGAGAGAATGCAGAGTATCTTTAAGGAGGAAGAAGTCTGGGACATCATGGTGCATACCACACAGCAGCCTGTTAATGTGCCTACTGATGTTGTTCAGTTGGCAGCATATAATAGAAAGAACAACAAGGGTAAGAGACTGATCCTAGACGGAATCAAAGACCATTGCATTCCTCATGTGAGAGGAAAGAGAAATGCTCATGAGATGTGGACAGCATTGTCCAATCTCTACCAAAGTACCAATGAGAACCGGAAAATGGTCCTGAAGGAGAAGCTGAAAACCATTAAGATGGGTAAGACTGATAGTGCAGCTAGATATCTCACAAAGATTACTAATGTGAGAGATGAGTTGGCAGAAATTGGAGAGGTCATTCCACCCACTGAGTTGGTGCGGATAGCAGTGAATGGCCTCCCCAGTTCATGCATGAACTTTGCTGATGGCGTTTGTGCACGTGAGACCCTTCCCACATGGGAGAGGTTTTGGGATGATTGCATTCAGACAGAGATCAGGAAAGGTCAGCTTGGGGCAGCCAAGCCAGTTAAGCAGGATGAGGATGTAGCACTGTTGGCAGGAGGCAAGAAAGGCAAAGGCAAGAAGCAGGCTTCCACAAGCAATGGTGGGGGCAAAGGTAAAGGTAAAGGTAAACAAGGTAACACACAGAAGGACTATTCCAAGGTGAAGTGTTGGAATTGTCAAAAGATGGGACACTATGCAGTTGTGTGTCTGGAGAAGAAGAAGAAGAAGGGGAGGAACCAGAGCATGGCAGCATCAACAGAGGTTGAGGAATTTGCAGATCGCTTTGACCGGGAGTTTGGGTTCATTGCATGTGAGTCCTCTAGTGCAGGATTACCTGCCACAGAGGTTCAGAGGGAGCATGCATTTCCCTCGACTAGCGGAGCATCTTCGGGTATCTAGTATGTGGACAGTGGGGCTTCACGTCATATGACAGGAGTCTGTGAGTACTTCTCAGAGCTTTCAGAGAGTGGCACTGATATAGAGGTAGTACTCGGTGATGACAGAGTTGTTAGAGCAGTCGGTGTGGGAACACTGAAATTTCAGAGGGAGTCTAAACCTCCCTTGAAGGTGTCAGATGTTCTTTATGTGCCAGGGATGAGGAATAACCTCATATCCATCTCAGCTTTGGAGGATAGAGGATATGAGATACTGTTCAGGGGTGGACAAGTGCTGATGTATCCTAGGGGCACTCCAGCTGATTCAGCTAGAGTGATAGGTGTATGCCATGCAAAGGTGTACAAGTTTGCATTTCAGCCCCTTTTGGCATTGAGCAATAGCACTAACAGCAGAGCTAGCAGTACTGAGTTGTGTGAGATTTGGCACCGCAGGATGGGGCATATGTATCATGGAGCCTTGAGGACTTTGCGGGAGATCACTACAGGTGTGCCAGATTTCAGTACTGGTCACTTTGATACTTGCAGAGGATGTGCGATGGGCAAGTTTGCCAAATCCCTTTTTCCTAGCAGTGACAGTAGAGCGATTGGGATACTTGATTTGATTCATTCCGATGTGAGCGGTCGGATGTCTCATGTTTCCTTGAGTGGATATGAGTACTATGTTTTATTCATTGATGATCACTCCAGGAGGACCTGGATTTATTTCTTGAAGACCAAGAGTGAGGTCTTCAAGCGGTTTCAGGAGTTCAGAGCTCTTGTGGAGACACAGACAAGTCGGAAGATCAAGTCCCTGAGGTCGGACAATGGAGGAGAGTACACCCTTGGAGATTTTGTTGACTATTGTGCGGAGGCAGGCATTAGGAGGGAGTTCACTGTTCCTTACAACCCCCAGCAGAACGGGGTTGCGGAGAGGAAGAACAGATCCATCGGAGGGGCTGCCAAAGCCATGTTACATGATCAGGGATTGCCATTGGTTTTTGTGGGCAGAGGCCTGCAACACAGCTGTTTATTTGCAGAACAGGAGTCCGCATCGTGCCTTGGGGCATATGACTTCGGAGGAGGCTTTTTCTGGGAAGAAGCCTGATATTGGTCATCTTCGTATCTTTGGGTGCATCACATACTCCTACATACCCAAGGAGAAGAGGACCAAACTAGAGCCCACCGCAGAGAAAGGTATCTTTGTGGGCTACAGTGAGACCTCAAAGGCCTTTCGGATTTACATTCCTGCACAGAGGAAAGTTGTTGTCAGGCGGGATGTGAAGTTCGAGGAGGATAGGGCCTTTAGGAGGTCACGAGAGTTAGAGTATCTGGATCAGCCAGACCCTCAACAACAGTTGAGTCAGTCACAGGGATCCAGTGGGCAGGGATCAGGAGGATCCAGAGGTACATCTATGACGCTGTCAGGTCCGTCAGTGAGCAGTGGCTCGCAGAGTCAGAGGGGTGGTGCTTCGGGCAGCATGCAGAGCAGTCCACAGAGCAGTTCACTAGGGAGTCCACTGATGGACAGTTCACATGGTACCTCAGCTTCTACAGGTTCAGGTGCAGGCAGGAGGACAGCAGACAGACAGTCAGGAGTTCAGGCTCCTGATGATGATGATGAGGAGGAGTTTCATTCTCCAGTGGGAGAAGTGTGCTCAGGGAAGAGGAAGCCCAAGTGGCTTCAGGACACCTTGAGAGATGCCACATCTGTTGCTGAGCCTAAGAGGCCGGTCAGAGAGAGCAGACCACCTGAGAGGTTTTGTAGCTATATGGCAATGGCTACCCGCATCCTTGACTCTGAGCCTTCTAGCTATGAGGAGGCAGCTAGCCAGCAGGTCTGGAGAGAGGCCATGCAGGAGGAGTATTCTTCTATCATGAAGAATGATGTTTGGGAGGTGGTGCCGAGGCCTGAGGGCAAATCCGTGGTTACTTCCAGATGGCTTTACAAGGTAAAACATGCTGCAGATGGCAGCATTGAGAAATTCAAAGCGAGGTTTGTGGCTAGAGGGTTCTCCCAGGTAGAGGGAGTTGATTATGAGGAGACCTTCGCTCTCGTGGCTCGATATACTTTGATCCGCTCCATTATATCGATAGCAGCAGAGATGGGTTGGAAGATCCACCAGATGGATGTGAAGACCGCATTTCTCAATGGCTTCATACAGGAGGAGGTGTACATTGAGCAGCCACAGGGTTTTGAGGTGCATGGGAAGGAGTCCCATGTGTGCAGACTGAAGAAGGCCCTTTATGGCCTGAAGCAAGCTCCCAGAGCTTGGTACTCCAGGATAGATACATACTTGCAGAAGATGGGTTTCACAAAGAGTGAGGCGGATCCGAACCTTTACTATATTGTGATAGGTGAGGAGCCTCTCATTCTGGTGCTGTATGTGGATGACTTAGTCATTACAGGTGCAGAGAGACTCATAGAGCACTGCAAGAGAGATCTTGCGGCGGAGTTTGAGATGAAGGACATCGGCTTGATGCATTACTTTTTGGGTTTGGAGGTGTGGCGGGAGGAGGGGCATTTCTTCCTGGGACAGGGGAAGTATATTGTGGACATCCTTGGCAGATTCCACATGGAGGATTGTAGACCCATGTCGACACCGATGATCACCAATTGGAAGAAGCTTCATGCTTCGGATTCCGAGTTGGTGGATCCCACATTGTACAGACAGCTGATTGGTTCCTTGATGTATTTGGTCAACACTAGACCAGATATTTGTTTTGTAGTCAACACAATGAGTCAGTTTATGTGTGAACCTAGGAAGGTTCACTGGGTGGCTGTGTTGTTCCTTGAGAAACAATTCCTTACTGTGTAAAGGAATCCGTGCTCAAGACATTAAAGATTATGTCACAAACAAGTGTATATTTGTCTCCGTTTATTAAACCTTCAAATATTAATAATATAATCTGCAAATATCAAACCCCTACAAGTTTTGCAATGCCATGTTCTCTTTATGCTGAAGTGAATGAATGGAAGAAAAAGAAAGAAAAGGATTTCAATTTGATATGCTGCTTAAAACATAATCTACCATTATAAAACCCTGAAGAAGTGAGCAACAATAAAGTTAAAATCGAGGAGCGCCCATTAAGGATGTTTAACTCTTAGATACACAGATATCAAGAGACCTGCAGCTCAAATCACTCTATTTTATTCATAGATATGGAAACGAAATGAAAACTGGAAAACTATTCAACATAGATAGAATGAAGGAAACTTGCAAAACTTTTCATTGATTCAATATTTTTCAGTACAAAATTAGGCTTCAAGGTCCAAAACTCGGAACCTTTCTCTTTCTTCAAATTGTCTTTAAATACATTATGACAAAACAGTTTCCAGTAATGAAACTGATCCTAACTAATCTAACCAACTTTAACTGCCTAAACTGTTAACTATGATGGAGGTACATGCCTCGGAAAAGTCTTATTACATTTACATAATCCTGAGAAATGACATAATGAGGATTTTTAAAACTTCTAATCTAAAGGAACAACTGGTCCTGAAGTGGCTGTAGAATCAACAGCTACTTTTGATTTGTCCGTTGGAATCTTCTTTGCTGTATCAATGGAGAAGATTTTGCATTTTTTCCAAAGTTCACTTTGAGTTGTAGGAGCATTCCTATAGCTGAGGTATTCCAATCTAAATGCAACTGCCTGATTGTGAGTGAGCCTTTCTGTGAAGAGTTCCTTTACCATCCATAGCAAATTTAAGTGCCTCTGTAAAAATTTAAACATTGTCTCTCCCTTTAAAACTTGTGTCTTTTCGTGTCAACTATCTGCTCTGCTCTTTGCCAGTGTTAATGCATCTTCATAAAACTTCCATGTCAAAATATTTCCCTTTTCTGTCCAGCATGAAGGCAAACCTGTTCATATCAATTTATCAAAATTTATATCAAACTTCTTTACCGCCTCTTTAATTCTCAGTAAACTTTTCTCTGCACCTTTTCGTAGATCATTCTTAATTGTCATTTTATTAACTTCTTCAGCATAGAAGTATCTATCTTGTATATCAATTTCTTCTAGCTCTTCATTTGATTTGGAATTGATAAAATTTAAAAACCTCCTAGCCCAATTTTCTCTTTTAATGAGCGTTTGTTTTTCTGATGATATCTCCTCTTCATGGTCTGAGATGAGGCGTTTCTCTGTAGCAATTATACTTAGGGAATCCCAATTTGACTTCATTTCAGAGATAATTTCAGTCCAAATAATATCTTTAGCTCTTAAAAGTGAGATGTTACCTTTTAGCTTCTCCTTGAGCTCCTTAATTTCATCCTCAGCCTTTTGTAATTGCTGCTTATTTTCATTTGCTTTACCTTCCCATCCTCTCATCATCTTAGTAGTTGTTTCCAAATCTAATTGAACCCGCTTAAGATCACCTTCAGCTATCTTCAATTCTGTGCTGAGCTGAACAATTTGAGTTTGAGGATCTGCATCACTGTCACCTGTGGGAACAACAAAAGTGCAAGTGTGATTGTTAATCTGGTTCTGTAATAATATGGAAGTCTGCTTCACTTTGGACAACTCTTCATCTTTTCGCAACAATTGCAAACGTGGCTCTTCTTTTTCTTTTTCCACCTCAGCTACTTCTGCAGCCATTGAGTGCTCTGTAGCTGGTAATTTTAGTTGTTTCCTTAATGAAGATATCTCCATTTCTGCACTTTTCATAAGCTTTTGAACTGCAGTTTTATCATTTGGATCCACACCAATTTTCATAATGATCTTCTTCAACTCTTCATTTTGAGTTGTTAATGCCCTTGAATTAGCTTTCTCCATTTTGCATTGTCTGATGACCTTTGCAAGCATGTTTTCAGTCTTGAATGTTGTGGCATTAGTCTTGCTCAAATCATTTACAATCAACTGCCCGGTCTGCATATGAAGATTCATTTTGTCCCACAATGGGATCTTTTTAACATCCATGATTATGTTTACCTCATTAAAGTTGCTCGAAGACCCAAGGGACATTCCCTTTGGATGTGACAGAGCCATTCTAAATTGATCTTTTTCAATATCCATTACAGTCAATAATCTGGTCTGATCAGCAGCTGTGTGATGTTCTGCTTGCGCTTCTACATTGGCTTTTATTCTCTTATTTCTTTCTTCAATTTGCGTGAATACTTGCTTGACTTCCGGCATCCTTTCTGAGTAAAGTTCATGTCTTCTAGGAGAAGAGGGAACACTTGATTCTTCATTGATATGAAGGGTAAAACCAGGCGAATTGGGAGAATGATCTTCTGCTAGTTTGGTTCTCTTTTCTTCTCTGGGTTCTTCATTATCTATTTCAATAACATCTTCTCTACTTATTTTGCTTGCCCTTTCCATAATGGCAGGTGTTTGAATGCTGGTTTTTGAGGCACTTGTTTCACCTGGATTTGCCAGCTTCTCTATATCAGGCTTGCTTACATGGGAGAATGCAGCATACCCGTTCTCAACCCTTTTCTGAGAAATTATTCCATGCGGATCATAAGGCCATTTTTCTCCCAACAACAATTGTGTCCCTTCCAACATTTTTGAGACTTCATCAAAAGCTTGTCTCGTGTTGACCACAAAAGGTCCCACACTCATAGGCAATTTGTACATCAAACCTTTCTTCATGGGAAGAAAGTGGACTTGGTCTACATTAAGACTTTTCCTTATGAATTCCAGGGCGAAAATTCACATGGGTACAAAAGTTGGGAGCCTATAGGGCTCAATGCTAACTCCATACAACCTTATCTCTGAGTATTCTTCGAATACAAACCAATCTCCAACTCTGCAATTGGGTCCTATCTGCAGGAACTCCCGGGCTTTTGGTAGAAAGCATGGAGGAAGAGTTCCATTCAAAATTTTATAAGCAATAGACATGAAATGATTAGCAAATTCAAACAGCCCTGCTTCATTCTCTTCTTTTCTAATCATGTCGGTCCAGAATAAAACTGATTACTTATTTTTATTACTATCAACTATATTTAAACCCAAACTCATGAACTCTTCAACATTTTGATACAAAAATAAGTAAACAACCAATGATGGAAATCAAGAAATCCGTTAGAGGAAAAAGCTATCAATTAAATTACTATTTCGCCAAAAAGATGGAATGTCAAGGACCAATTCGTGATTTCATCATCACAAACATCCCCAAGACTAATTATCAACTTTGTGGTCATCGTTCTTCCCCCAAAATCTCCGTAATGCAACCAAGAACCGGCCTATACCGAACATTGAACGCCTCCAAACTTGAACTCTTCTCCTTCATTTGGAGTTTTTTCTCCGGATTTGATTTTCAAAATGACATACAACGACCGAACTTTGTTTGAAATTTCTTCAAAACACCAATCCAATGAATCTTCGGGAGAATTGTAATCTGAGACTTATTTTCCGGAAAGCACAATGCTTGCTAATTAATTGTGTTGATACCGATAGTATATTTTCCTTGAGAATTCATGACGAAACATTTACCAGGGTACATTGATGAGATGATCCATGATGAACTCGGGGAAGAAGTGAGTTTTCGGAACACAGGCGGACAGCACACCAGAACTTTTCATAGCAGATAATACAGGGGATTTTTCAGTGTTTAGGGTTACTTGGTAATGCAATAAGGGATGATTGACGGACAATGCGGTATCCTGGATGTCCTTTTCACTATCCAGAAGGGGACTGAGGTTTGATGAACCAGACAAGGATATTCATTTTGCCATGACTAACAAGAACTGAAAACAATTCGCGAGGTAACGGAAAATGCAAAGGTGGCAAGAACACGGTTCAAAAGGGGAAAAACAGTCACACATGGGCAAAACGGGACTAAAGAACTCTTTAATAAGCTACGGGAATCCGTAATAAATGCCGACATGATGTGGACAAACCGTTGAGAGCGGATGACAGTTGTTTTCCACTTCGCCTGATGACATCACTGCGGGGGGTCCTGGAGTATGACAGAAAACTTCAACCTATACCCCCCGTAATGAATCCAAGCCGTTGATCACGGCTCATCCAAGATTTGACTAGTCAACTACGGGGGGTCAAGATTTGATAAACAAGGAGCTACTTCTCCCCCCGCAATAACTTATCCGAAAGCACTTTTCTGTGATCACCGCTTCCGCTCAGGAAGTTGCTCAGAGCTTAAGCTTGAAATCATATATATCAAAATAAAGTTTTATGACTACTTTATGTACATCATTCTTTGTAAAAACGCTGCATTTCTTTTTTTTATGCTAAAGTATAAAAATTTCATACTATAGCATATTTTTCGAATTTCCAGATTTTTTGATTTTCGAAATAAAATATAAAAAAGGATATGTAGATAATGATCCACAACATCTGGCTCCACCTGGGGATAGTGTTTTTACCATGAAACACTAAGAACCTGTAGATTAGTGCCTTCACCTCAGGCATGGAGTCACACATTGCTTGATGGAAATGTACACTGATCACACCGGATATATACAATGACGAACAAACAACTGCTTAATGCCGAAAATAATGTTTGAGATATTGCCCATTCACAGGCATATCCATCACTTCTCCTTCAATGTTTTCCAGCACGAAAGTATTATTTCCTTTGACTTCATTAATTTTGAATGGGCCATACCACAAGGGATCAAATTTGCCGTGTTTCCCTTTGTCTTCCCTTCGTTTATCCCATCTCAATACTAAGTCTCCCTTCTGAAACGTGATTTCTTTTGCTTTCCTGTCAAATATTGCCTTCATCTTCTGCTGATAAGTGAGCAAGTTGTCCCGAACTTGATTTTTGTTTTCACTTAGTTTCATCACATTGTTCATTCTTCTGATCATAGCATTCGGTTCTGCCTGAGCATCTTGGAGGAAGGAAATCACAGGTTTCACCAACTGGGTGGGAAACAATGCTTGTGTACCGTATACGAGCTCATAAGGAGACTTGCCAGTAGACCTCCTAGTAGTCATCCTTGTTGCCCATAGAGCAAAAACTAACTTTGTATCCCAATTCTTCTGATTTTCATTGATTGTTTTCTTCAGAATTCTTACCAATGTTTTGTTGGAAGATTCGGCCAATCCATTTCCCTGCGGATAATAAGCTGTAGAATGAGACAATATCACACTATAAGTCTGACAAAAATTAATAAACCTGAGTGAACTGAAAACTTGGGCATTATCTGTCACAATCTTCATTGGACATCCAAACCTGCTAAAGATGTTCTCTTCTAGAAACTTCATAACAACCAAATCATTTGCCTTCCTGGTGGGAATTGCCTCCACCCATTTTGTAAAATAATCTGTAGCAGTAAGGATCCACTTAAACTGCCCACTGGATGGTGGATTTATTTCTCCAATGAAATCCAACCCCCATTGTCTAAAAGGTTCTTCAACAAAACAGGGAGAAGAGGTAATGGAGCTAGGTTTTTTTTTTTTTTTCTTCTGCAAATACCTGGCATTTTTGACAACTTTTGACTGCTTTATAAACATCAGCAAATACAGATGGCCAATAGAAACCTGATTTAAATATCTTATGAGCAGTTACCTTCCAGCTGTAATGACCTCCGCACAGGTATTTATGATATTCTTTGATTACTTCTGAAACTTCTTCCTCTGTCAAACATAACAACAACACACCAGCAGGGTCCTTCCAATACAATTTTGCTTCAATTATGACATAAGGCTGAGCCTTAAGTTTTAAAGCCGTGTATTTAGTTCCATTAATTGAAGGGGGACAAGAAAGAAAGCACAAATAATGAACAACCAATCCGAGCAGAGAAATTTATACTTAATTGCTATCTTTGACTGATTGTCACCTGTTTCTCCATCGACTTCATCCACAGGGGCCAACAAATTAATTCCCAATGCTTGGAAATTTGACTCTGTCAATAATTTGGCCAATCCCAATCCTTTGACCAGTTTGGTTGGTTTTACATCCAGGTCATATTCCTGGATTTTAGCAATCCATTTTCCTCTTTTTCCTTCCACATCGCTCTATACTAGGACATCCTTTACAGCTGAATTGGGAACATATGCTAAGATTTGAGAATGAAGGATATAAGTTCTGAAAGCTTTCAATGCTTTTACCAGAGCATAAACTTGTTTCTCCAATATATTATATTTCAATTCTGCATCTCGGAGAACTTTACTAAAATATGCTACAGGTTGTTTGTGCTTTTCTTCATTTCTATGTAATAACACAGTTGCAATCGTCGAGGGAGATGCAAAGGAGAAAATTTGAAATGGCTTCAAATAATCCGGACTGGTGAGAACATGCGCTTCCTTTAAAGCTTCTTTAATCCTTTGGAAAGATTCTCACGCCTCTTTGTCCCACTTCACTTCGGCATCCTTTTTCAACATGTCCGTTATCTTTTTGACGATTTCTGCGTAATTGGGAACGAATCTTCTTAGAAAATTAATTTTTCCAAGAAATCTCTGAATATATTTTTTGCTTCGGGGCAGTGGAATGGACTATATTGCTTCAACCCTCGCTGGAACTATTTTCACACCTTGTTTTGAAACAATGTGACCCAATAGTTTACCTTCTTCGAGGGAAAAAAAAGACATTTTAGGATTCAACGATAATCCAAACTTTCTACACTTCAGGAAGGCTTTCTGAAGATGCTGTAGATGCTCTTCATTAGAACTCGAAAAAATGGTGACATCATCTAAATAAACTACCACAAACTCATCTCCCACAAATGTGATATACATCGCCCTTTGGAACGTGGCCCCCGCATTCATCAGGCCAAACGGCATCTTGGCGTACATGAATGTTCCCCAGGGTGTAGTGAAAGCAGTTTTATTTTGATCTTCCTTCTCCACAACAACCTGATTATACCCTGAAAAACCATCCACCATAGATAATCTATAAGCCCCAGTGACTTTTTGTAAGACAAAATCCATTTTCGGCAAAGGATAATTATCCTTCAATGAAGCCCTGTTCAAGTTCCTGAAATCTACGCACAGTCTTATCTCTCCATTTTTCTTTCGGACTGGTACAAGATTGGAAACCCAATTTGAATATCTTAGGGGAACAATTATTTTGGCCTGCAGAAATTTCCTCACCTTCTTTTCAATCGAAGCCAACAATAATGGATTGATTTGTCGGAGCTTCTGTTTATGCGGCTTGACTCCATCTTTCAGTGGGATTTTATGCTGTATGATACCCTTATCATACATTTTCAAATCGTCATAGGACCAAGCAAATACATCTTTGAATTGTCTAAACAGATCTATGTACCTTTCTTTGTAGTCCTTCGGGATTCCTTTGAACAATTTGATCATTTTAGGCTCCTGCTGAGTCCCCAAGTTTCAATCTTCTACCTGTTCGTCTTGGTTTGCTTTCTTTTGATTCACTGCAACGTCATTAGCATCAAACAGTCTTTCAAGAGGCATTAAGCCTCTTAGCAAAGCATTGTCTTTCAACTGAATGATTTCCTGACCACCAATCTTCTTTTTAAGAGTCTTACCAGCCAATTCATCTTCATCAGTTTCCAAATCAATCTGTTGATCTTCAAAATCTTCAATCATTAACAGAAACTGCTTAATCTGTTCATCGTCCTCAAAGACCTGCCAGTGTTTAATATTGTCAGGAATTGAAGGTCTATGTCTCATCTCAATTTCATACCTTAGTCTCGGACTGATTGGAGGCTTGAATGTACTTGCTGCAACCGCCAAAGAATCAACCATTCTATTTTCTTCCCTTGGAACAAACTGTAAGTTGAAGGCTTCAAAGTAATTTTCGATCAGATCCCAGACCTCATTCTGATATGCTCTTAACCTGGGATGTTTAGTTTGACATAAATTTTTGATCTGTCTTATAATTAATTTTGAATCCCCAAACACAGTCATAGACTGAATTCCCATTTGCTTAGTTGTCTGCAAACTAATGATTAATGCTTCATATTCTGCAACATTATTAGTGGACTCAAACTCCAATTTGAAAGAAAAGGGCACAAGGTTGCCTTCAGGAGAAACAAAAATGAAACCAGCTCCAGTACCTTCTTTGGAAAACGCACCATCGAAATAACACTTCCTTAGCTTGTTCGAATGCAGCTCCTTATGTACAATTGCTGAAGGAAGCTGCCCTTGCGATTCTTCAGCAAATTCTGCATCTTCATGCAGCATGAAGTAAGAGAGGTCATCCTTCTCTTGGCCATAAATTGGTGAATTACCTGCATCTTTCTTGGTAGTAGTTTTTTGAAATCTAGTCTCTCTATACAACCTCCTTTCTTCACCATTGAAAACGGGAATGATAGCATATGTAAAATCTAGCTTCAAAACTCCTCCAAGCTTTGCCCCCCATGATCTAGATAGCAACATACCAAACCTGGCAGTAATATCTGCCACTACAACATCCATCATAATGCTTTTGGCTGGGATTTGAGCCAATGTAACAATCATATCCTTAATCAGACCCACACACTTTCCTCTTTTTGAGTCAAATGAATAAAGATCTCAATATGGCTTGGTGATTTGCAAATTCAACTCTTTCATCACACACAATGGCATCAAATTGTGGGACGCACCAGAATCTAGCATGCAGTTATGTAGAACAAAATCATGTAACATAAGTGATATATAAAAAGGAGGGACAGATGAATCTACCTCTTCAACATGAGGTCCAAATGTAACCACTGGTTTCTCTTCCTGCAGATTTACTATATCACCTACCTCATCAGACTGAGATAAATTGATAAACTTGGAAATCTCTTTCTTATAGCCAGGTGTTTTCATTAACTCAAGAAGAGGTACTTGAATCTTCACTTTCTCCAACTCTTTCGACAAACTGAAAGTTTGATTTGATTTTGTCAACTTTTCAGGTTCTTCTTGATCTTTCTTGGAATTTGAGTTTTGATTAGAAACAGTAACCACTTTCTCCAAAATATTAGAATCTCTAACTTTTGTTTGAGAAGCTTCTGCTTGCTGCTTTTCCTTCTCTTTTTCTTCATTCATGGGCTTTTTCCCCTTATCTTTTTTCTTAGTTTGATCTTTCTGGAATGGAGTCGCCATTGGAGCAGGTGCTGCTTCTGATTCTTTTTCTTCATTGTCTTGAGTCCTTAGTCTCTTCTTTGACCTCAAATCGTACTTTTTATGCAACTTGGATTGCATGAAGTCTGTGAACTGTCTGCAGTAATCATCCATCTCTTCTTGATCAAATGAAAGATCATTTTCTTCCACTTCTTCTTCTTCAGCTTCTTCTTTTGTTTCATCGTCTTCCATATACACAGCAGAAATTCGAGCATCATCCCCTCTCTCATCATCATCATCTGCTGAACGGGACGGGGCTGCCTCTATGTACAAAGGTGCTTGCACCTGATCTTGATCTTTTTTTTCTCTTTGTAGAATCTGCAGGGGCTGTTTTTTAAATTTGGGATTAAAAACCCCTCTATTCTGTCTTGCAGGCTTACTATCTATTTCCAACTTTACGAATTTATTTGACAGATTTTTTATGACCTTAGTCATATCGTCAATTCTCTGATCTTGAGCTGAGGCTTCTTCTTTAGCATTTCCTTTATCTGAAACTTTACCAGTAGCAGACATATTAGCCTCAATCTCCAGAGCATCAGTTTGAATCTGCTCCAACGTAGGGGACCTTCTTTCCATCAATGTGAAACTGAATTCTGGTTCAAATGCACCAGCAAAAACGACCCTAGCTCCAATAGGAGGAGGTTTCATCTTTGCAGGCAAACTATTATACAATTTATTAAATCTCTTCACAAAATCACTCATATTTTCATCAGATTTCTTCTTGATTGCATTAAATTCTGTCAAAGAATAGCCGTGGTCCCTCTTTTCGCCCCACCTTTCAATGAAACGTCTTTCTAGGGCATCCCAATCGTTAATGGAGCCATTAGGTAATCCTTTGAACCATTTCCTTGCCTCTCCACTTAGAGACTGAACAAAGAGTCTCATAACAACATCTAAATGTTCAACATTTAAATTCTCTGCAAATGTGCAAAACAGGGGCAAGTGCTGTTCTGCGGTTATTTCATCTTCACCAGTAAATCTAGGGAGCAACTTGAGGTACTCCTGAGGCATATCATGCAATGGTTGGGCTAGATTTAATGGTGCATATCTATTCATCAAGAAAGCAGGGGCTGCAGGGACTGCCATATTTACGTCCGGGTTAACTGCTCCTTGAGCGGGGGTAAAATGAATATCAGTTGTAGGTAGGGATGAATGAGGTGAAACAATTGATATAGGAATTGGGGAATGAACGATTGCAGAAGAGTTGGCAGCTATATGGGGCTGAGTTTCTATAAAAGGAAAAGACACAAACTCCAAAGATTGCTCTTCTAATGTGGGTTCTTGAAAATGAACGGGTGATGGTGATGATTCTTCTTCCGAGAAAATGAGTTTCTTGGAAGCTTTCTTGGATGAGAAAGTGTGTGAACTGCTGCCTGGTGCGAGCAGTGTAGTTTCAGGTGTATCTAATATTTTTGGTTTCTGGCCCTTCTTTGAAACAAGCTTCTCAGGATCAGACAAAACAGGAACTTTTTGCTGAGAGGTATCTGACCTCGTGTGAGGTTTCTTGGGAGCCAGAGCTATTTTCAAACAAACACAGCATACTATTTCCTCCTCTCTGAACAACCAGAGGAAATGTAAAACAAAACCCAGGGAAAATCTTCGAATCTTCGATCCCCGGCAACGGCGCCAATTAATGTTGTTCCTTGAGAAACAATTCCTTGCTGTGTAAAGGAATCCGTGCTCAAGACATTAAATATTATGTCACAAACAAGTGTATATTTGTCTCTATTTATTAAACCTTCAAATATTAATAATATAATCTCCAAATATCAAACCCCTACAAGTTCTGCAATGCCATGTTCTCTTTATGCTGAAGTGAATGAATGGAAGAAAAAGAAAGAAAAGGATTTCAATTTGATATGTTGCTTAAAACAGAATCTACCATTATAAAACCCTGAAGAAGTGAGCAACAATAAAGTTAAAATAGAGGAGCGCCCATTAAGGATGTTTAACTCTTAGATACACAGATATCAAGAGACCTGCAACTCAAATCACTCTATTTTATTCATAGATATGGAAACGAAATGAAAACTGGAAAACTATTCAACATAGATAGAATGAAGGAAACTTGCAAAAATTTTCATTGATTCAATATTTTTCAGTACAAAATTAGGCTTCAAGGTCCAAAACTTGGAACCTTTCTCTTTCTTCAAATTGTCTTTAAATACATTATGACAAAACAATTTCCAGTAATGAAACTGATTCTAACTACTCTACCCAACTTTAACTGCCTAAACTGTTAACCGTCATGGAGGTACATGCCTCGAAAAAGTCTTATTACATTTACATAATCCTGAGAAATGACATAATGAGAATTTTTAAAACTTCTAATCTAAAGGAACAACTGGTCCTGAAGTGGCTGCAGAATCGACGGTTACTTTTGATTTATCCGTTGGGATCTTTTTTGCTGTGTCAATGGAGAATATTTTGCATTTTTTCCAAAGTTCACTTTGATTTTTAGGAGCATTCCTGTAGTTGAGGTATTCCAATCTAAATGCAACTGCCTGATTGTGAGTGAGCCTTTCTATGAAGAGTGCCTTTACCATCCATAGCAAATTGAAGTGCCTCTGTAAAAAGTTAAACACTGTCTCTCCCTTTAAAACTTGTGTCTTTTCATGTCTGCTATCTGCTCTGCTCTTTGCCAGTGTTAACACATCTTCATAAAACTTCCATGTCAAAATATTTCCCTTTTCTGTCCAGCATGAAGGCAAACCTGTTCGGATCAATTTATCAAAAGTTATATCAAACTTCTTTACCGCCTCCTTAATTCTCAGTAACCTTTTCTCTGCAACTTTCCGTAGATCATTCTTAATTATCATTTTATTAACTTCTTCAACATAAAAGTATCTGTCTTGTATCTGAATATCTTCTAACTCTTCATCTGATTTGGAATTGATAAAATTTAAAAACCTCCTAGCCCAATTTTCTCTTTTAATGACCGTTTGTTTTTCAGATGATATCTCCTCTTCATGGTCTGAGATGAGGCGTTTCTTTGTAGCAATTATACTTAGGGAATCCCAATTTGACTTCATTTCAGATATAATTTCAGTCCAAATAATATCTTTAGCTCTTAAAAGTGAGATGTTACCTTTTAGCTTCTCCTTGAGCTCCTTAATTTCATCCTTAGCCTTTTGTAATTGCTGCTTATTTTCATTTGCTTTATCTTCCCATCCTCTCATCATCTTAATAGCTATTTCCAAATCTAACTGAACCCGCTTAAGATCACCTTCAGCTATCTTCAGTTTTATGCTGAGCTGAAAAATTTGGGTTTGAGGATCCGCATCTCTGTCACCTGTAGGAACAACAAAAGTGCAAGTATGGTTTTGAATTTGATTCTGCAGAGATATAGCAGTCTGCTTCACTTTGGACAACTCTTCATCTTTTTGTAACAATTGCAGACGTAACTCTTCCTTTTCTTTTTCCACCTCAGCTACTTCTGCGGCCATTGAGTGCTTTGTAGCTGGTAATTTTAGCTTTTTCCTCAATGAGGATATTTCTACTTCTGCGCTTTTCATGAGTTTTTGAATTGCAGCTTTATCATTTGGATCCACACAAATTTTCATAATGATCTTCTTCAACTCTTCATTTTGAGTTTTTAATGCCCTTGAATTAGCTTTCTCCATTTTGCATTGTCTGATGACCTTTGCAAGCATGTTTTCAGTCTTGACTGTTGTGGCATTAGTCTTGCTCAAATCATTTACAATCAACTGCCCGGTCTGCATATGAAGATTCATTTTGTCACACAATGGGATCTTTTTAACATCCATGATTATGTTTACCTCATTAAAGCTGCTCGAAGACCCAACGGACATTCCCTTTGGATGTGACAGAGCCATTCTAAATTGATCTTTTTCAATATCCATTACAGTCAATAATCTGGTCTGATCAGCAGTTGTGTGATGTTCTGCTTGCACTTCTACATTGGCTTTTATTCTCTGATTTCTTTCTTCAATTTGCGTGAATAATTTCTTGACTTCCGGCATTCTTTCTGAGTAAAGTTCATGTCTTCTAGGAGAAGAGGGAATACTTGATTCTTCATTGATATGAAGGGTAAAACCAGACGAATTGGTAGAATGATCTTCTGCTAGTTTGGTTCTCTTTTCTTCTCTGGGTTCTTCATTATCTATTTCAATAACATCTTCTCTACTTCTTTTGCTTGCCCTTTCCATAATGGCAGGTGTTTGAATGCTGGCTTTTGAGGCACTTGTTTCACCTGGATTTGCCAGCTTCTCTATATCAGGCTTGCTTACATGGGAGAATGCAACATACCCGTTCTCAACCCTTTTCTAAGAAATTATTCCATGCGGATCATAAGGCCATTTTTCTCCCAACAACAATTGTGTCCCTTCCAACATTTTTGAGACTTCATCAAAAGCTTGTCTCGTGTTGACCACAAAAGGTCCCACACTCATAGGCAATTTGTACATCAAACCTTTCTTCATGGGAAGAAAGTGGACTTGGTCTACATTAAGACTTTGCCTTATGAATTCCAGGGCGAAAAGTCGCATGGGTACGAAAGTTGGGAGCCTATAGGGCTCAATGCTAACTCCATACAGTCTTATCTTTGAGTATTCTTCGAATACAAACCAATCCCCAAATCTGCAATTGGGTCCTATCTGCAGGAACTCCCGGGCTTTTGGTAGAAAGCATGGAGGAAGAGTTCCATTCAAAATTTTATAAGCAATAGACATGAAATGATTAGCAAATTCAAACAGCCCTGCTTCATTCTCTTCTTTTCTAATCATGTCGGTCCAGAATAAAACTGATTACTTATTTTTATTACTATCAACTATATTTAAACCCAAACTCATGAACTCTTCAACATTTTGATACAAAAATAAGTAAACAACCAATGATGGAAATCTGAAGAAACTTGTTAGAGGAAAAGCTATCAATTGGGAATTTACTATTTCCTGCCAAAAAGACGGAATGTCAAGGACCACCCCTGGTTTCATCATCAGTGCAAACATCCCCAAGACTGATTTATCAACTTTGTGGTCATCGTCTTTCCCCAAAATCTCCGTAATGCAGCTAAGAACTGGCCTATACTGAACATTGAACGCCTCCAAGCTGAACTCTTCTCCTTCAAATTGAGTTTTTTCTGGATTTGATTTCAAAAATGACATACAACGACTGAACTCTTCGTTTGAAAGGTCTTCAAAATACTGAACCAATGAATCTTCGGAGAATTGTAACGGAGACTCATCTTCTGGAAAGCACAATGCTTGGCTAATTAGTTGTGTTGATACCTGCAGGACATTTTCCCCCTGAGAATTCATGACGAAACATTTACCAGGGTACATTGATGAGACTAACCATGAGATGAACTCGGGGAAGAAGTGAGTTTTCGGAACACAGGCGGACAACACACCAGAACTTTTCATAGAAGATAATACAGGGATTTATCAGTGTTTAGGGTTACTTGGTAATGCAATAAGGGATGATTGATGGATGACGCGGTATCCTGGACGTCCTTTTCACTATCCAGGAGGGGACTGAGGTTTGATGAACCAGACAAGGATATTCGTTTTTCCATGACTAACAGGAACTGAAAACAATTCGCGGGGTAACGGAAAATGCAAAGGTGGCAAGAACACGGTTCAAAAGGGGAAAAACAGTCACACATGGACAAAACAGGACTAAAGAACTCTTTAATAAGCTACGGGAATCCGTAATAAATGCCGACATGATGTGGACAAATCGTTGAGAGCGGATGACAGCTGTTTTCCACTTCGCCTGATGACGTCATTGCTGGGGGTCCTGGAGTACGACAGAAAACTTCAACCTATACCCCCCGTAATGAATCCAAGCCGTTGATCACGGCTCATCCAAGATTTGACTAGTCAACTACGGGGGGTCAGGATTTGATAAACAAGGAGCTACTTCTCCCCTCGCAATAACTTATCCGAAAGCACTTTTCTGTGATCACCGCTTCCGCTCGGGAAGTTGCTCAGAGCTTAAGCTTGAAATCATATATATCAAAATAAAGTTTTATGACTACTTTATGTACATCATTCTTTGTAAAAACGTTGCATTTCTTTTTTTTATGCTAAAGTATAAAAATTTCATACTATAGCATATTTTTCGAATTTCCAGATTTTTTGATTTTCGAAATAAAATATAAAAAAGGATATGCAGATAATGATCCACAACAGGCTGCAAAACACATTTTGCGGTACTTGCAGGGGACAGTGGATTATGGTCTGGACTACAGGCAGGGGGATGGAGTGAGATTGGCAGGTTACATTGATTCTGATTGGGTAGGTTGTGCTTCTGATAGGAAGAGCACTTCAGGGTGTTGTTTTGGGTTGGGTTCGGCAATGGTGTCATGGTTCAGCCAAAAGCAGCAGTCAGTAGCATTGAGTTCAGCGGAAGCAGAGTATATGGCAGCCAGTCTAGCTAGTTGTGAGGCCATCTGGCTTCACAAGATGTTGTTTGGCTTATTTGGTCAGCCATTGAGACCTTCAGTGATTTACTGTGATAATCAGAGTTGCATTAAACTAACGGAGAATCCAGTATTTCATGACAGGTCAAAGCATATCGGGATCAAATATCATTTCATCAGAGACTATGTTCAGAAAGGAGCTGTGAAGCTTGAGTATATTCCCATTGATGAGCAGGTTGCAGATATTCTTACAAAAGCCTTACCACGGGGCAAGCATGTCTACTTCAGAGACAAGATGGGTGTGGTGAGGAACACCTTCCTCAGTAAGAGGGAGTGTTGAAATTTGGTTACCGGAGGACAGGTGGTTCCCTAAGGCTTTGATCTTTGGCCTAGGGAAAAGTGTCCAAAGAATTTAATTTTTCTCCTAAAGTGACTTTATAAAGTTATAAAGTCAAATCTAATTTAAAAGTGACTTTAAGTGATAAAGTTACTAAAGTCTAATTTTAAAGTGACTTTTAATAAAGTCAATGTAAAATTAGAAAAGAAAAAGTGACTTTGGAAATAAATGACTAAGTGGGTCTTTATTAAAGTGGGGTGAATTAAAAAATAGAAAGTGAGATTTAAATGAGCATTTAATCTCAGCCCTAGATCTCAATCTATTTCAGCCATTAGATTTAGGGATTCCCCAAAAGTCACTTAGGGTTAGGTTAAAGGAGGAAAATGAGGGAAAAGGTCATCCATTCTTTCATGAGCAGATTGAGAGAGGAGGAGAAGGAGAGCTGAAGACTTTTTCTGAAGAGAGCTTGAGAAGGTGAAGGAGAGGCAAATACAGCAAATCCGTACAGCAGTAAGGAGGGCACGGTTTTCGAGGCAGTAAGAGGCTACCCGAATATCGAGGCAACAAGGCCGTACAACAACACGAAAATTGAGACAGCAGTCTGTACAATAGTTTTGTGGCACGTTTTTCGAGGAGAAAGGCAGCACGATTTTTGAGGAAAAGTATAGCAACAAAGGGCTCGATTTCCAAGGTTGCTGGGCACACTTTTCGAGGCAGCCAGCACACTTTTCGAGAAAGGCAGTTTGCTGTAATAAATTTCTGTTTTGAGTATTTTGCTGTTCTGGCACGTTTTCCAAGGCGGAGGCAAGCACAGAAAACCAGATAAGTCTGTAATTAATTTGCTGGAATTTTTTCTGTATATTTCACCTCTTTGTAAAAGCATTTTCCAGAAATAAGGAGCTCTCAAACTGGTTTTCCCCAAGAGTTGTAGGGGGTTTTTCCAGGGTCATGTTGACCAAAAATATTTGTGTTAAAATGTGTGAATCACTGTTTTGAGCTTGCTGATTTTTATTTCTGCATTTTCCAGCATTCTATAAATTTTCCAGAATTTGTGTTTTCAGCAAAAAATTATTTTCCAGTTGTTGAATGTAAGGATATGGGAAAGGGAATTTAACTATTTGGAGAAATAAGGTGAAACTAAAAACTGGGGTGGGAAACATGAAATTTCTACATTAAATTACAACTAGATCACATCCAACATCAGTAGGATTTCGTCGTTTTCATCATTATTCTTAATAAGGGCCTTCGTAGGAGAGATTTTAGCTGCTAGCAGAGATCCAGAATGTCTAAAAATTGGTTTTGATGCATTTTGGTATGGCCTATGTCAAGCACCTAGTCATTAATAATCATTATAACCTTTGGATCTAAATTAATTCCAATCTGCAATAATGTCCTCCTCTACCTCCCTCAGTTCATATTGGACTTCAAGTGGATTTTTCATATGAAATAGCCTATTTGAGGCTTGAGCATGAGCCTAGGCTTATAAGCCTCTAGGTGAACACCTTCCACTTCCTCCACGATGAGACTGATCTCTCTTCCTTGTCACCCTAGCCACCTTCCTAAGTCAAACCAAAACCAATGAAGTCTAGTACCACACATAGAAGAGACAAAGCCAATGATAAAAGCATAGAAAAGGTAGAACACAATCCATGCTTAGCCTACACTCATGCAAAACCCAATGCTACCCATGAATTTGTTGGCTTGTAACAAGAACAAAATCCCCTCCCTCTCTCAAACCTTTGAACAACAAAGTGCAATAATATCAACCAAGCATGGAGTGATTGTTGAGTGGGAGGCCTCAGGCTAGGAAGACCAAGCCTCACACGTAGGAATCCCCTAAGAAAAGCATGACACAGCTAACAAACCCACTTGCAAAGAGAAAGGAAATCTTCCTACACTAACTCAGTGAAGTGTGGAGGCCAAGAATGTGCATGCAAGAGAGGATAAGAATTAGCATCACCCAATGGAAATCTATGAATGCCATCATGAACCTAAGCCCCAAAACTTCAGGAAGCTTCCCACACTCAATCACCAACCCACCAAATCTAGTGCTATATGCAAGTATTAATGAACCCTGCTACATACTAATACTCCAGTACCTCTAACACCTTATACATGTTAAACAGCATGAACAGTGGTAGGAAAATCTCCCTAAGTTATCTCTTGAGGTGATGATGACCATGTTACCCTCACTCCCATTCATATCCCCTATCACCCCATCTAAGGTGAAAACAATTGTAAGTTAGTAGATCTTTGGATATGGGATTAAAAAAAACTCTTCTTTAAGACTCTCATCAACCTTGTTATTTTATATGAATTACGTTTTGGGATGCAATATTCCTAGAGAGTTGTAAAGAAAGATAGAATAGATCTTAAATCAATAATATATAATCTCAAGATTAAAGGAAATACACCCTATCATATCCTCCTTGTCCAAGAAAGTATTTTCCCATTGAAAGTATGGCTATGACTAGGTATCTCATGTATAAGAAGAGGTTAAATAACATGGGAGGAAAGAGCTTCCCTTAACTTGATTTAACTCTATCCAAAACCACCTTTAGTTCAAGCAAGGATGGCATAAGGATGCCCAATCTTGACTAGACCATTGGGGAATAAAGGAGGAGGTTATCTTGTAGAATAAGGATAATATTAAAAACATTATTATATCAAAATTTAAAGAGAAATTATGGGTGAAAAAAGAAACTAGGATATTATAAGGAGGTGATCAACCCAAATCTCGAAGATCAAAAAAATATCTCTTTATCTTGGCTAGTGTTTTAAAAAAATAATATTTTTAAAATAAGAACAAATTCTTATGAGCACCATAATGAAATTGTGAGTTGGTCAATTCCAAAAACATCATGGGATGAAAGGGTCTATCACCTTCATGACACTAAGAGGGTTAAGATGAAAAATACTCTATTGGTTTATCTATTATATACTCATATTAAATCTAAATTTCAAAATGTTTTCATACTACCAACTTCCTTAACATTTTAACTTAACAAAAGTATAATGATTTTGAAACTCTTCTCTTAATTCTCTTCAAACATAGAAATAAAATTCCAAAGAATTCCAAATATTTTCTTACTTTCTTAAGGTCTAATGGACCATATTTGGTCTCATGGGATGTTTTAATCACCATCATCAAAATTGAAAATATTATTTGAATTTTTTTATATGGGAATAAGGTGGTGCATTTTTTTTTATAAATTCAGAACAAGAAATATTTTGTATTAGAAATCTTATTTAAGAGGAGTAGCATTCCATCAGGAGAGAAAATTTTGATAATATAATGTTAATCATATCCAATTGCTTATCAATTCTAATAACTCGCATTCAAATTCTGCAATAACTACCTATTCTAACATCATTATACTTAGATATCCACCAGAATAAACCACGTAACCAACAAAAAATACATAATTACACTTAATACTGATGAGGGTGATTGTTCTCCCTAATTTGAAGTCCAAAGTACATAGGGGAGATAGAATGAGTTAGTTTGGGAAGTAAAACTTGAGTTATGAGAACCCATGTAACGTTGAGCATCCTACTCCTTTCTAATTTGAAGTTCTTCTATTTAATGTCGTAGACAACAAATTTTTTCCTTTGCTTGTCAAAGTTGTGTCTGTTGTTCAATCATGATTTCCATTGCTACAGTGAGATTGAAAGCAAATGGATTATGTATGAGTTGCAGTTGGAGAACTTCTTCCTAAAGAGTTGTGATTTCTTGGTAAATCCTTTATTAAGGCCCATGTTGAAATTTTATCACCTCAATCCATAATGAGCTAAACTATTAGTTACCATAGGAAGATGAAATAAAACAGATTTATCGGGTAGCATAGGGGGCTAACAATTGGACTCATATGGAATGTTTGGCCCCAAAGACATGATTATTATCACTCTCAGACACCTGCTCTACCTTCCCTTCTCAAAAATGAAGAAGGAACCTAAAGAGAAATATAATCTAGCCAAAAAACAAAATGGGAATTTGTCGTCCTTGCATTGCTTATGGTCGTATAATGAGCCTAATGTCACCCAATTAAATAAACTTATCATGATATCCAAACTCATGCTTACCATTTCTTCCTTCGCTTGCCACAAAGTAAACCTCTTCATACACCCAACTATCTACTTCAAGGCGCCATTAAATCACATAAGCCACTACCATGTTTAACTCTCCATATTAGTTAGGCTCCTATGGAGGACTAGGGGACATCATACCATTACAAGTCATTAACAGCTAAACCCAATAACGAAAGTGTCCTCATTGTGGACTAAAAATGTAGTACCACACCGAAGAAGCATCAATACAAGGAGGAAAAGGAACGAGAATGAGATACATTCCATCCCTATCCTTGCCAAAAAATGATGAACCCATTAATTCCCACATGTCATATGAAAAACTAATATATACTTGCTAGATCTAGACTCGTCCTTCCCACTTTAAGCCTAATTGAGTATAGTTCTCACT
The DNA here is from genome assembly GCA_034641835.2 of Pinus albicaulis. Lineage (NCBI taxonomy): Eukaryota > Viridiplantae > Streptophyta > Pinopsida > Pinales > Pinaceae > Pinus > Pinus albicaulis. Next base: position 452,088,606 of record CM076584.1, read on the forward strand.
CCTTTTACCCTTACCCAAATGTGTGTGGCCTACCACATGGATGCATATAATAAATCCCAAATGTTTAATAAGGATCCTCCTTATACACATAAAGTATGCCATTGGGGGAATGGATTAAACTATATCTTATCATTAATATATAAAGTACCTAATTCAAAATCTCTCTTATTCAAGAGGTGTGCTTCTTGATTGCTAAGCCAAAGAACATTAAAAAATAAATAATTGGAATACTTGTTTAGTAAATAAAAGGTCATTTTGAAGATGTTTGATAGCCTTAAATCCACTGAATAAGTACTCTAAAGAAGATGAGGAATTAGAATGTTAGAATCCCCATTTGCAATTAGATTGGAAATGTTAAGAGCATAGGCTTGGACCCACCCCTGATAAAATTTGTAAGCTTCAACCTAGTTATTGGAAGCTTGATCAAAACCCAAGAAAGGTTAATTCCACTTGTTCATTGGAATGAATGATCACCCCCTCCTACCAAATCTACAATTAGATTAAACTATTATTTCAAAACATATAATCTCATTATTATAAGATTGAAAATAATATTTGATTTTATATCTATAATTAAAATTAAAGACGACTTCCTCGATGGGGGTGCGAAGTGTGATTAGCGGAGGTATGGACAATAATGGCCACTACCCGAGCAACAATTAGAATGACAACCATTAAATGTGGGGGGTCATGTGGCCACCCCATTCTGAGTAATATCGTGTGATCTATTGATTTATGGAAACTTCTTTGGGATGATAGAATGGTTTGCAGAAAGGCGCGACAATTCTCATGGTGTAAAATAATTGTTGGTAAGAATGTCGAAATCCTTGTTGGTATAGAGGTTCGAGTTTGGGGGGAGAACCTGGTGCACCTTTGTGCTTTTGGTGGTAGAGGCTTGCAATTGTATGCACCATCAACTAGTCGCCTAGTTGGTATTCCCTGCAACCAGAAGCCGCAACTCAGCTCCTTCACAATAACTCTTGACCCCGTCGGGTCTTGCTATTAGGTTATGGCTTACAACATGGCTTGTTCTATGGACTTCAATTCCCAATGATGTGAATATTATCTAGTTAATTGCATGGATTACTTACTAGTATGGTGTTTTAAGTGTTTCTACTAGGTTAGACCATAAGTCTAGGACAAAGAATCCTATTGATACAACTACCTCATCTCACTTTTCCTGAAGCTAGTTGTGTAGATTTGTCTTGTCTGTAGAATTTTCTTTATCAAATTATATAGGTATGATAATCTGTTTTGGCATGTAGATTTGTCTATTCACTAGTGTTTTATCTATAATGAAAATGATTATAATTGGTGTATTATGTGGACTCTCGATCAAAATGAAGGTACTTGGATTATAATTGAGTTATTTTCTAAGTCAATGAAAAGGATCCTCCCAGATCCAGTTCAAACTGAGGTGTCCATTAGGAGCATAGTGGGGTGGCTCTTCTTTGTCTAAGATATTGGTGGGTTGGGTTCCTCTTCGGTGACCTCATAAAAAAATTGGTCGTGGGATTTTTGCTACATAGTGAATTCTTATTCTTGCTACCTTTCTATTGGTTACTCGGGTTGTCTCACGAGGAAAATTCTGAGTGGGTCTTCTCCCACTGTGGTCCCGGTGGTAAATCCTCTTCTACAGTCTCTAATTTTAGAGTCGTGTCCGGCATCTCCAGTGTTATCTTTTATTTGATCAGGGCATTCTTTGTATTGAGGTTGATCGATGACAACCTACCACTATGCATAAGTAGTGAATGAGGAGTTAGAGAGGTGGAGGGAGTGGTCGAGGTCCTCAAGAAAGGAATCATGACCACAAGCAATCCAAGGAGGTCAGATATTCCTTTCATGTGAACATCCCTAAGGACATCGAAAATTAAATGCAAATATTAGAAGCCATGGTTGTCATAGATCACCATGACATGTCTGACCAATAACTTCTGGAGGAATTTGGATAGTTAATATCGGACCCTTGCCACACCAACGGCCATAGGAAGAAGTACCTATAGGCTCTCTTTTTGTATTGGAAAATGAAAACACTAATGGGGAGAATTATGACAAAGAGACAAACTGACCAATACAATTTCTTTGCACACCTGGCTTGTTAGTGTTATTCTATTAAGCCTGTCACCAGTGATCAAATGGGCTCTTATCATGTCTTGCTAGGTACTCAAAGTCAATTTTCTATCATTTCATTAGGTTTCCAAATAAAAATTTGGTCACTAGCTAGTGTATCTAGGGCTATTTCCACTCCTTTCAAAATTTTTACATGTTGGTCCTTGTCATCACTCAGTTGAGTGTACCATCATTTAAAGGTCATCATCATCACTCCAGTCAACATCATCATGATTTTATTCATTTCAATGTCTCCATTAGGTCATTAGGGTTTCAGTCACCAAATCTGTCATTCCATGCATAAAATACGCCAATGGAGGAGTGGTAATAGGTATTTCTGTTCAATGAAGCTTGGTTTCAAATGTAATTTATGTTTCAATTATTTAATAGGTTTCAAATTTCTAAAGCTGCAATTGAAAGTTCAAAAGCTACAAGGTTCCAAAAGCAAAGTGAAAATCATGAGGTGGGCCACCCTACCTCTTTGAATTTGTAAATCAAATAAACCCTTCCCATAGTAATTTTCCCTTTCACCACATCCACATACACTCCCTGGATCCCTCACACCCCCTCACTTTCACTCCCTAAGCTTCTACATCCAAACCCTAGACCCTACACCACACCATTATCCCTACGTTGCGTTTTTGGCAGCCTCCTAGACATAGACCTGTAATAAAATTCCCTAGGTATACTCCTACCCTAATTCCCTTACATTCCACTTCCTAAACCTTCCTAAAACCCTTCCCTACTTCCTTAATTTTTCCCATCCCCATTTCCCTCTCCTATCCCCTCCATCCTACTCCATTTCTCCATTCCCCTGTTTTTCACTATTAGGGTTTTCCCCTTGAAAAGTACATCTGGAGGGAGATAAGAGGCATTACAAAAAGGGAGGCCAAATGTCAAGATATGAACCACTCAAAACATATGAGATGATGTCCTCTCCACTTTCCAAGCAGTGCCAAATTCCAAGAAATCATAGCTTCACCTTTCCAAGTTATGGGCCGCCTAGAGTTTACAGTACACACATGAACAATTTTGTTACAATTTGTGTTTCTGACCATATAGAGATAAATTTTCAAAAGGTGAAAGAGGTTTTTATACATAAAATACCAAGGAACAAAAACCTCCTTCAGTTTATACACAGGTATTATGATTTGGGATAAATGCCAAAAATACAATTGCCACAGGAGGTTTTCTCCACTTCTGGATAGCTTGACCTCAAGACAGTTTTAAGGGGTTTGGAGAAGGTGTTGTAGTGCTTGATGACTCCATTGTGTAGCAGAAATCCTAAGCTTTCCAATGGTCCCTTCCAATCTTGATTTGGACCTCGAGAAGGCCTCCCAAAGTCATTTTTCCCTAGCTCACTACGCTTTCTTCAGTTTTTGAGTGATCAACTTTAAACTTTGATTATGACCAAATGGGAAAGTATTTTTGAAAAATGGAGGTTTATGTTCACAACATGCCAAAGAACAAAAAATTCTCTCAGTTTTACAAAAATCCTTATGGTTAGAGATATATTGACCTACCTTTGAGCCCTATTTTTGCAGAAATTTTTGAGCTTTTGGTCAAAATTGGCAATTTTGAAAACTAGACATACTGGCAAAAGCGAGGCCACAATACGCTTTTTTTGGGGGGTCCATTGGATGAAAAATCAGAATTTTTGGATTCGTTTTGATGTGTACCTCAATCCTAGTCAATGATGGAGCCATGCGAGCCACTTTTGGAGTGTCAAAATGCCCAAAAACATGCTAGAAATGACCTTTTTGCCCTTTTTTCGGAGGCCAATCTATGCTTTCTTATTAATCTTGGGAGAATGAAGATTTGGAGGGCTAGGAGCCACCTTTTTGAGTGATTGATGAGCCTATCATGTAGCAGACATCCATGGTTTTCCATAGCATCTTTCAGATCAGGTTTTGGACCTCGAGAAGCCTCCAAAAGCCACTTCTACCAATTTCACTAAACTTTCTCCAGAATTCGCTACGCTTTCTCCAGAAGGCATTTTTCACAGGCAGTTTGAATTTTTACCTATGTAATTTATAACTGGTGATGATTTTTTGATGTCATGAGGTGTAATTGAGCTGGTAAATAGTGAAATAGGGTAGATACATGCTTGTTAATGTAATTTTGGTCAAATGTATCTAGTTTCCTATGATGAGGTGAATTGGTTGACCTCCACTAGACATTAGGGTTTTGTTGATCTTATAATGTAATCAGCTCCACAACTGATGGATTCGACCCCTGAGAGAGGGTAGATGTTGTTTTGGCCTATATCTATCATTTCCAGAGTCATTTAACAGGTAGGACATCATAGGATTGTAACTCCTGTAGCTTGTACTTTCACTTTCATATTCAGAAATCAAGGATGCAGTTGCAACTATTATCTAGGAAGTGCGGTGATATATAGCTCCTCTTTCATATATTGTATCTTTAGTGGCTTTCTTTAAAATTCATAGGCAGAATTGTATTAATTTAGCTATGTTTATATGGAAATGTCATCTTGTGTTTAATGCTTCCAGTTTAATGAGTTCATGATTTGAACATGCTCATTAAATCCTTCTACTCTTTCAGACTCACCACTATACCTACAAAACCCTAAATCCATCATAGATCCACTTCTACCTTTCTCCTTTATATTTTTGCAGATGTAAACCCTTTGATACCTAGACCTAGTTACTTAGTTTCATCCCTGATCCATCATCAAACCCTAAAACACTCAAAACCTACCTGAGCTTATCATATCTAGACTAATATCCTTTATGTCACAGTCAATCCTTGGATATGATCTCATTGAGAGAGCCCTCTCAGCCTGGTAGGGCTAGCTACTAGGTCAAAGTGATATATGGTTACCTTTGTCAGTCTCCTTTTCAACCTTCGGAGAACTGGTGGAGTGCTAACATTTTGTCGTCGTTGCCGAGGAACGAAGTGGCATATCTTCCCTGGGAAAGAACGACAAGGATCAGATCTGATTGCCGATGGTGAACAATGTTCAGGCACAAGAAGTTTGTGCATCTTTCACCTAGCGAATCCAGTGTCGAAGAATCCAAAGATTCAGAATTTTCATGGCGACTCCACTTTTAAAAAATTGGTAGTCTGAAGAACTTCTTGGTGACTTCATTGTTGTCAAAATGGATTCAACTAATTGATGGTATGCTCCTATGAATTGAGCTCATATTCCTGGTTTTCCAAATCGTATTCCTTGTATAGCTTGGCAAACAAGGTTGCCAAATTTTAAAGGTCAGGACGGAGAAGACGCTAGTTTCCATTTGGTCAAATTTCATTTTCATATTCACAGACTAAATATTGAGTTTCCTGAAGATTTTCTGATGAATATGTTCATGGCTACCTTGGAGGAAAAAGTGAGATCATGGTATGAAGGTATACCATCTGCTAGTTTATATTCTCTAAAGGACTTTCATTCAGTTTTCTTTCAACATTATCAAAGCTCTAATCATTCCTTGTCGATGATTGATAGTTGTTGCGAGATTTCTGAAAATTTCATTGAGTTTCTTGAAAATTTGTATGGGGATGAAGAATGTTTAGATGATGAGATCATAGAAGCCCTTTATGATTTTTCCTCCCAACAAGAATCAATAGCTTCCTCCTTGGATGAAACAGACTGGGACCAAGAAAGAGAAATGCCTATTCCCGATCCTGAAAATGAAAATCATCAAGCCAATGTTAAATGCTATAAAACTCAAATTTCTCCTCTATCTGAAGATGAAATACATCAGCTCCTGAAAAGTCATGTTACAGCCCAAGCTAATGCAGGTTTGCAGTGTTCACATAGTCAAGAATGTGTTAGTGAAGCTTCTTCCATTATTGAAAACAAAAATCTGAGTTTAAATGACGACAGTCATGAGACTGATGAAACTATACATGAAGTTGTTGTGAGTAATCCAATTTGTGATGATGATTTCCTGCAAGGAGATCAACTAACAGATATTGTTGTCTTTCATGAAGATGATAGGGTTGTCATGTTTAACAATATTGAAGAGTGTTTTCTGTCAAGGATGATTTAGACTATGAATTTGAGGAGTATGAGCCTAAGATAGGCAATGTGCAAGAGAAAGAGTCAGAGTTTCCCATGCTTCAAGAATTTATAGCCAACACTCAGATAACAGAAACTCATACTTCCCTATGCCTTCCTATGGATCAACAACCAAGTGTTCTTTCATATCATAATGAAGGGTGTGCTTATGTTTTTTTCTGGATCTTTCAAATTATTGAAGATCCTTACACTGATTTGCTACACTCAATAGGGATGATGTATTTTCTTGAATTTATGGATCATGAGGACATTTTCAGTGGACACTTGGAGTGGCCCAGTTTTTGTTTTTTTATGCCTTCTCGAGGAAACTACGAGCATGATTCAAGTAAGTAGCCATCTGCTGGATTGGTTACACTGGAAGGATCACTTCACATGATTGTACATATGTCTTCAGCAGGCGGGCAGTTGTCATCGGGATTTGAAGTCCTCAAGTCTTGATGATATGCTTCCATCAATAATTTTTGTAAGTTTTGTTTCAGTCAAAGTCAGTTAATTTTTTAGTTATTTTTCTTTATTAAGTCTCCTCTTTTTATTTTCACTCCATGCCCAATGGTTAGGCTACTTGGTCTTTGGTGTTCTTGACACCTCCAAGGAGCTGCCATCCCCAGCTAGAGCCAATGTTAGTGTCATTCTATTCAGCCTGTCACCAGTGTGATCAAATGGGCTCTTATCATGTCTTGTTAGGTCCTCAAAGTCAAATTTTTGTCATTTCATTAGGTTTTCAAGTAAAAATTTGGTCACTAGCTAGTGTTTTTAGGGCTATTTCCAATCCTTTCAAAAATTTTACATGCTAGTCCTTGTCATCACTCAGTTGAGTGTACCATCATTGAAAGGTAATCATCATCACTCCAATAAACGTCATCATGATTTCATTCATTTCAGTGTCTCCATTAGGTCATTGGGGTTTCTGTCACCAAATCTGTCATTCCATGCATAAATCCTGGCAATGGAGGAGTGGTAATAGGTAAATTTGTTCAATGAAGTTTGGTTTCAAATGTAATTTATGTTTCAATTATGAATAATTTTCAAATTTCTAAAGCTGCAATTGAAAGTTCCAAAGCTACAAGGTTCCAAAAGCAAAGTGAAAATCATGAGGTGGACCACCCTACTTCCTTGAATTTGTAAGTCAAATAAACCCTTCCCATAGTCAGTTTCCCTTTCCCCACATCCACATACACTCCCTGAAGCCCTCACACCCCCTCACTTTCTCTCCCTAAGCTTCTACATCCAAACCCTAGACCCTACACAACACCACTATCCCTACGTTGTGTTTTTGGCAACCTCCTAGACCTAGACCTGTAATAAATTTCCCTAGGTCTACTCCTACCCTAATTTCCTTCAATTCCACTTCCTAAACCTTCCTAACACTCTTCTGTACTTCCCTAATTTTTCCCATCCCCATTTTCCTCTCCTAACCCCTCAATCCTACTCCATTTCTCCATTCCCCTATTTTTCACTATTAGGGTTTTCCCCTTGCAAAGTACATATGGAGGGAGATAAGAGGCCTTACAACAAGGGAGGCCAAATTTAAAGAAATGAGCCACTTAGCACACATGAGATGATTTCCTCTCCACTTTCCAAGCATTTCCAAATTCCAAGAAATCTTAGCTTCACCTTTCCAAGTTATGGGTTGCATAAGTTTTACAGTGCACACATGAACATTTTTTCTTCAAAATGTGTTTCTGACCAAATAGAGATGCATTTTCCAAAAGTGAAAGAGGTTTTTGTTCATAATAGACCAAGGAACAAAAAAATCCTTCATTTTATACACAGGTATATTATTATTTGGGAGAAATGCCAAAAATACAATTGCCACGAGAGGTTTTATGCACTTCTGGACAGCGTGACTTCAAGACTGGTTTTCAGGGGTTTCAGAAGGTGTTTGCAGTGCGTGATGACTCCATTGTGTAGCATAAATCCTAAGCTTTCCAATGGTACCTTCAGATATATATTTGGACCTCGACAAGGCCTCCAAAAGTCATTTCCCCCCAGCTCGCTATGCTTTCTCCAATTTTTGAGCGATCAACTTTAAATTTTGGTTTTGGCCAAATGGGAAAGTATTTTTGAAAATTGGAGGAGGTTTTTGATTAAAACATGCCAAAGCACAAAACAATCTCTCAGTTTGGAAAAACATCTTATGGTTAGAGAGATATTGACCTACCTTGGAGCCCTCTTATTGAAGAAATTTATGAGTTTTTGGTCAAAATTGGCAATTTTGAAAACCAGTCAGACTGGCGAAAGCACAATGTGGGCCATACTACGCTTTTGTTTTTTTTGGGGGGGGGGGGGGCGGTGGGTCCATTGGATTAAAAATCAGCATTTTTTAATTCCTCTTGATGGTTACATTGATCCTAGTTAGCGGTGAAGCCATGTCAGCCACTTTTGGAGGGTCAAAATGCCCAAAAACATGCAAAAAATGACCTTTCTACCCTGTTTTTGGAGGCCACACTACACTTTTTGAGTACTCTTGGGAGAATGAATATTTGGAGGGCTAGGAGCCACATTTTTGAGTGCTTGATGAGCCTATCATTTAGCAGACATCCAGGGCTTTCCATAACATCTTTCAAATCAGGATTTGGACCTCGGGAAGGCCTCCAGAAGCCACTTCTACCAATTTCGCTACGCTTTCTCCAGAAGGCATTTTTCACAAGCAGTTTGACCTAATTTGACTATTTACCTCTATAATTGATGAATGATGATGATTTTGTGATGTCATGAGGTGTAATTGAGCTGGTAAATAGTGAAATAGGGTAGATACATGCTTGTTAATGTAATTTTGGTCAAATGTATCTAGTTTCCTATGATGAGGTGAATTGGTTTTATTGAGCTTATCATGTAATCAGCTCCACAACTAATGGATTCGACCCCTGAGAGAGGGGAAATGTTGTTTTGGTCTATATCTATAATTTTCAGAGTCATTTGACCAATTGGACATCAGAGGATTGTAACTATTGTAGCTTGTACTTTCACTTTCATATTCAAAAATCAAAGGATGTAGTTGCAGCTATTATCTAGGAATTCATGTTTAGTGAGTTTATGATCATGTATCTTCTCTGTTATAGTATTTATTGAATGATATATAACTCCTCTTTCATATCTTGTACCTTCAGTGGCTTTCCTTACATTTCATAGCATAATTCTATTAATTTAGCTACGTTTATATGGAAATATCATCTCGTGTTTCATACTTCCAAGTTAATGAATTCATGATTTGAACATGCTCATTAAATCCATCTACTCTTTCAGACTCACCACTATACCTGCAAAACCCTAAAGCCATCATATATCCACTTCTACCTTGCTCCTTTATATTTCTGCAGTTGTAAACCCTTTGATACCTAGACCTAGTTACTTGGTTTCATCCCTGATCCAACATCAAACCCTAAAACACTCAAAACCTACCTAAGCCTATCATATCTAGCCTTATATTCTTTATGTCACAGTCAATCCTTGGATGTGATCTCATTGAGAGATCCTCTCAGCTTGGTAAGGCTAGCTACTAGGTCAAAGTGGTCTGTGGAGTGTTAACATGGCTGATGTTGAACAATAGCAGTGAAACATGCACTTCCACATGGCCAGAATGGATGATCGGTTGGCTCAGAGAAAGAAACACATTCCTTGTAAGCAGTACCTATAGGCTCTCTTTTTGTATTGGAAAATGAAAACACTAATGGAAAAAATTATGACAAAGAGACAAACTGACCAATACAATATATTTGCACACATGGTTGATGTTAAACAATAGCAGTGAAACATGCGCTTCCACATGGCGAGAATGGATGATCGGTTGGCTCAGATAAAGCAACACATTCCTTGTATCACTGTCTTTTGCTCCTCCAAGGTCCAATGCATGAGACACTGCCCTAGTAAACTCTTTTAATTAATAGTTCTTCGATGGATATTGTCAGTTTTGTTTGGTATGATATTTACATAAACTCTCTAGTGATGTTGGAACAATTAAACTCCTTGTGGTTGTGGTCTTACTACTCTATTGACAGATGACCAAAATACCTGGTTGCCTTTGGGCAAGTTGAGACTATCCGCTATAAAGTTTGATGATGGTGAATAGATGATATATGTAATGGAATTTTGGTCAATGTGAGGTAATAAAATCTAGCTTACAAAAACAAAATTAAATATACTAAAAAATAAAAAATTTATCATTATAACTTTAATAACAATTATTAAAGATATTAATCTTTTATATATATATTTTAAATTAAAAACACCCTTTTATTTTAAAAGTGTAATTCAAAACTAATTAATTGTGTTTAGAGGATGGTAAAGATGTTGTAATGTTTAACATTTTGGCCATTACAAAATAAAATAAAATTTGAAAAAAAAAACATACACAAGATTACTTATAATTATAATTAAGAATTAAATTAGCCTAGACCCATCTTAACTTCAGATCTACCAAGCACCTAGAGGGATCAAATCTCTTGAAATACAAACATCTTTTAAAATGAAAAGAGATTTGTTTCCTCTAAACAATCCACCATTAAAATAGATCTCAACTACTTATATATCAAAATCTTAAAATTATATTTAAAAAACTAAATCATTAACTTTAAATATTTTTTTTTTTTATAAACTTGGCAAGACCATAATCTTCATCATGTCCAATATATCACCACAAACAAAGTCGAAAATCAAACTAGTAACTTTACAACAAAGAATATCTTAACAAAGCACTTGAACTAGTGACTTTACATCAAAAAATATCTTAATAACTGTCTATCTAAAACTCACAATATTTTTTCAACATTCAAAATAAAAAAATAATACATAATTAATTAAAACACATCAATTGAATATAAATAATTCATTTTATTGAAATCCCTTATGTCCGTGGGTCGAGATAGCTAAAACCTTTTATAAATTATATATTCGTTAGAATCTCGTAGTATAAGCAGTTAAATTTAATAAAGATTTTTGATGGTTGAACAAAACTTTTATGGTTATTACTTTAACAATATAATTTTAATAATTTTAATACTAAATTTATTTTTTTTAAAGAATTTTGGTGGTTGAACAAAACTTTTATAGTTATTATTTTAACACTTTTAATTTAATTTAATAATAATAATAATAATTTTTTTTTTTTTTTTAATTGAATAAAAAATATATTATTTTAGTTTGTATATATATATATAAAAGAAAACAAAGTAATAGTCCAAGAGTTTGATATTTAAAAATAGTGAAAATTTTCTCTTTTATGAATTACGAAGATTTGAACCTCTAATCTTATAGTTTACATGGTAATTCAAAATATTGCCAATCTCATTCTCAAATATGCTACCTCACACGAATTTTAAAATTACAACTAAAAAACCTTTTTTGTAATTTTTATTAAATTTCATTATATTTTATTGCCAAATGTTTTTTTTTTAATTTTTTTTTTTTTAATTGAGGGCTTAGATTGATTCTCAAGGGAATATGCTCAACATATGCTTAGTCTAAATGCTTATCAATGGCTTTAGTATGTTACAGAGTTTGTTAAGTTACATTAACTTTTAATAAATTTTAAAAATTAAATTCTTGCCACATGGCTCCCCTCCCACCAATTTCCTAGAGATTTGAGATTATTTCATTTCTAATAAGTTCCTCCATGATAAGTTCTTCATTATTATTTTAAAAATTCATCTATATATATGAGGATTTTATTTAGCAAAATGATCCATTACTTTTAATAAATTTAAAAAATTAGATTCTTGTCATGTGGCTCCCCACCCACCAATTTCCTAGGGATTTGACATTATTCTAATTCTAACCATCCAATGCGGTTCATCATGAGGACAAGATGAAGCATCAAATCTTGACATCAAGTTAAATAGATGAAGAGAAAAAAAATAACCTGGTATAATATAACACTTAGATTTGACTAGATAAAAATTATTTATTAATAAACGATATTTTAATATAAGGAAATAATTGTTAGAAAATAGTTGTTAATATATAATTAAGGAAAATAATTAATCAAAAGGAAAATTGGAATGAAATATGTATCTAAAATAAAAAATAATATTTAGGTTAACACTAAATAATCAAAACAATAAACAATTAATAAAATAAAATAAATATTTGTATCAAACTTAAATAACTCAAAACAATTAATTCTAAAAACTTAAAAATAAATAAAATAATAAATGGTCAAACTTAAATAAATAATATTTATGTCAAATCTAAATAATCAAAGCACTAAAATAGAATAAAAATAATATTTGAGTCATATTCTAAAAACTTAAAATAAATAAAAATAATAAGTGGTGAAATAAATCAATAATGAAGAAATTAAATTATTAATCCTTTATTAGTAGTAAAAAAAATACAAATAAATAATAAAAATTATAAATTCCACTCATCTTCTTTATTCAGATTGGTTGGCCTCCTTTTTATCTCTATAGCCTCCCTAAACTTACCTGGTTAATCAGGTAAATGTGTACATTAGTAAGGCATTCTTCATATTGCAATAATTTTTTTGGTTATATTTATGAAGTCTTCGGCTATATCAACCACATTAATATTTTTAATATGGTTGTACTAGTATTTAACTTAAATGATAATAATTTATTGTGTTTGAGGATTATGAATAAGGTATCTAAATACCTTTAGCTCAATTATATAAGTTAAATGGCTAAATTAAGGATGCTAGGCCCAATATTATTGTAGTTAAATAATCAAATAACATTCTTTAATCCTACAATTTTAAAGCAATGGTTCCTTCCCACCTTAATCTTTCTTTTTTATCCTACTTTTTTACAACAATGGTTCCTTCCAACTTTAATTTTTTTTTTTTTTTTTACATTAATGGTTATGTAGCACATTCTACTTTTTTTATATCAATAGTTATAGAGCACATATGGGTTGTTTCTTTTTTCTTTGAACATAATCAATACAGGTTAAGCATGTCATTTTAGGGAATCCAACCTAGCTGGTGAGGGAGCTAACAACTCACCTCAACCACTGACTAATGACAGTGGGGTAGGTTACTCTTTGAGCATAATCAATATAGGCAAAGCATTTCATTTCAAGGAATCCAACCTAGATGGTGAGAGAGTTAATAACTCACCTGAACCACTCAGTCTACTAAAATAATAAAAGAAAAATTGAATAATTACCATGATTAAAGTTGGAGTTTAATATGATCACTTTACGTGTGAAAACTAGCAAGGATATATATTTTTATTTAAATATCATTTCTCTAAATAATTTTTTTAATTAAAACTCTAGAAAATCATATTTTGAAATAAGCATGCCTATCATCATTTAATGAAATTTCATTTAATTTTAAATAATTTAAGTATAATATTAAAATTTATGAATGTTTTGAATAGAGATTACATTTATTTTTTAATGGGTTAATTGTAGTTTTATAAGATAATGGATATAGTATTTATTTAAAATCTTGGTAATTTATATAATATTGGAAATTTTTAATGATTTATACAAACGTAATTGTAAAACTAACTTAGATTCATCTTAAGTCTGAATCTACCAAGCCCCAAGAGGGATCAAATTCCACATGATTACCATAGGTTCTCATAAGCCTAGAGCTCAAAAACCACTCGTAAATTGACCAAGTTAAGTTTACCTTAACTACATAACAAAAATTAATAAAAATAATAATAATAAAGTAGGATTTGTATTTTTATTATTTTAGTTTAAAGTTATTTTTATTTTAATATAGAGTTATTTTTATTTTTATTTTATAGTCAAAATGTTTACATGACATTAGATCATATTACATCATCTCTACCATAGTAGGTTGGAGAGCACCTTTTGGTGTAAATATTCAATTTTCTAAAGATTTTATATAGTTCCTAAATATTTTTGGCTATTTTAAAGATAAAATAATTTTATACTATAAATTTTGGGCTAATCATTTTTAGATTAAAAAAAATAAAAATCCTTGTTTTAAAATTTAAATATACATAGAATTAATAAATTCTTCTTGAACTAAATTTCTTTCTCATAAATTTAGTGTAGAATAATTGGTACGTAAAATAAATTTTTAAGGATGACAATTTATTCATAATTTAAAAAAATTATCAACTATTGACGACCAATAGATCTGTCTTTACTATGGATTTACCAATGGCCTAAAGGAATCAAATCATTAAGGTGCAAATCTTTCCTCAAGTTTTGCACTCAAAAAATGATTTGCATCTTTAGAGATTTGATCCCTCTGAGGGCTTGGTATAATTGAAGTTAAAAAATATCTATGTTGATTTAGGGGTGGGGGGAAACATGAGAGAATTTTTTTTTTTTTGCTCTCATATTTCCCCTTACCGCCATTATTGTGAGGGTGGGGATGAGGGGAAATATGGGAGAAAACTAATTAGGAAGGTGGGGGAGGGGGTAAATATGGTAGAAAACTCAGAAGGGTGGGGTCCTAATTAAATTTTCTCCCATGAGAGTGAGGGTGAGAGTAAATGTGGGAAACTTATTAAGAAGATGGGGGAGGGGGTAAATATGGTAGAAAACTCGGAAATGTTGGGTCCTAATTAAGTTTCCTCCCATGAGAGTGGGGGTGAGAGGAAATGTGGGAAACAAATTAGGAAGGTGGGGGAGGGGGTAAATATGGTAGAAAACTTAGAAGGGTATGATCCTAATTAAGTTTTCCCCCATATTTCTCCCTAACCCCATGCTCACCCTCACCCTCCTAATTTGTTTTCGGTGAAGGGAAATAAGGGAGAAAACTTAATTTCAATTGCTTTATCTCTTTATGTAAAGTAATATGAGATTATGTTAATTTAATATGAACATTTAAATATTTTATTTATGATTGGGTGTGAATATATATATATCCTTCCTTTTAGTAAATAATTTATTTTAATTTTAAAGAGGACATGTGTCAACTTAAGTTTGACTATCACAAGAATTACACATCTCCCTCCCATTAGGTTGTCAAGACAAACCTCTCCATCCAATAATGCTTTTAAATAAAACCAATCAAATATGTACCCATGAGGTGTAGACTTGTTGGTTTGAATAGGGCTTAGTCCCCAGCATGCCTTAGGTTCAAACTTCATGGGTGGGGTTGAGGATGGAAACCATATTTAGGGGAATTAAACTATCCCAAAGGGCATCAAAGCCTGACCAAGCTTTAAATAATCATGGTGATAGCATCCCACTAGACAGTAGATTGATTTTCCATCCAATAGATGAGCTAGCGCCAACCCAAACTCAAGTTATTCACCCAAAAAAAAATCAATGACTCTAGATTGAGCACGAAAGGAATTGCACATGTCCCTCATATTGGGCTACAAAATGTGACTCTTAGTGCAATAAAGTGACATGGTGAACTCTATTCAAGGATTTTTTGAAATTATGAATCTACTAAGCACGTCAAGTTTCTTTGAATTCAATGGATTACTAGAAACTTTTCCCTTGAAATTTGAGTACTCTCTCTCTCTCTCTCTCTCTTCCATGTTTGAAGCGCCTCCAATATCTAGCTCTAAAATCTTTATTCAAAAGATAATCTCCTTTTACATTCATTATATGAGATAAACTAGCATGTCCTTGAAACTAGAGTGAGGACTTTTATGGCTCAACTGCTCGAGAAGGGTTTCTTTTCTATGCAAGTTGCATGATAAAATCAAGTAGTTCAATGCATTACAGTTAGATCATATGGGTGTACCCATGTCCATGGTTTTGTGTTGATGGCCAAGAGTGTAGAAGTTCGCTATGGTTTGTGCAAAGTGGTGGCATGGAGGAGGTCTTATACTGATGAATTAGTGCTTGCAAACTCTAATGGTGCTAGGATGCATGGGATTGTGAAGTTATGCAAGAGGGGAATGACTCTTATATATGAAAATATATGAGGTATTTGGAAAGCCCATTTAAACAAGGTTGGCTCCATATACTAGCTAAATGAAGGTAACATTTCTATTATCATGTCTTTAGTTCATTTCCATGTGGGTGAGTGATCCACACATATGCAGGAATGCAATATAATATAGATCTAAACATAAACGCAAATATGCAGCAGGAATAACACTTCATTTGATCAATATCAAATACTAAAAAATGTTAAAGACAAAATGGAAAATAAACTAGCTCGAACGATGATAGCTTATCTCTGAGAAGAGATGTGGTCGCTACATGCCTCTGAATTGCATTACAATGAGGCTCAAGTGCCTTTTTATTATTGAACAACATGAGAAAACCCTGAACAACCAAAACCCTAACCCCAAGAGATGAAACACCAAGAGTTTGTGGGTCCCGTTGGGGTTAGTTGGGTAGAAAACTTCCCGGGGTCGTAACTTGGTCATATTATCTTCGTTTAGCGCTTACGATATATCATCGAAAATATATCTCCGAGTACTACAAGATTTTCCGTAGGCTTGTTCCTTTTGTGGACCTCAAAAAAACGTCGTTTAGGGGTCAAAACTGCTCCAGAAGTTTAGGACCCAAAAAATTGGTAAAAATAGTAAATATTGTTATAAACAAGGAAACTGATGAAACCGACAAGAGGTCTAGGTGGAATAGGTGGGTGGCCACCAATATCCACCTGCATCATTCCTCCCCCCTTAGGAAGCAATGGTCCCCATTGCGTGCAGAGCCTCCATGAGGTAAGGAAATCTCTGTTGAACCTAGTCCCTTGTGAACCACTTTCCCTGGTGGAGGAGTTGGCCTGCTTTTACAACTCGATATAGTTGGATCCACTGTTGGTGGGTGTTATTGATCTGTGTGTCCATGATCTTATCAGTTGTGGCTTGTTCCATGCAATCTGGGTTTAACTTTGTTGGTGTGAGTTGTTCTGCAATGTCAGAGGTGTCCAGTAATGGTGGAAAGTAGGGCCAAAGGCAGTCTACATTCAACATTGGGCGCATACCAAGGAATTGTGGAATACTGAGCTCGAAGGCATTATCCCCTACAACTTTAGTGATGATGTATGGCCCATATCGAAGTCGGTTAAGCTTGCAGTGACATCCAACGAGGCACTCCTTCAGCAAAGGTAGCCAAACTTTGTTGCCCACCTAGAAGTTGTGTGGCACTCGATGTTGATCATGTCGTTGCGTGCACATATCATTAGCTCTGTCTAATATGTCATGGACCTATTGGCATATGTGTTGAATGCGCTCAATGAATTTGTTCGCCTTGTCAGCTTCGGACTGGACATGAGCTGAACCTACCTGAGTAACCGCAAATGGCATGGCCACATCAATATGACATAGTGGCTGGAATCCCAAACCCACCTGAAAGGGGCTGTGGCCAGTTGAGCTGTGGAGAACCCAGTTATATTTGTGTTGGACATAGGGAGGGCTTTCATCCCATGTGCATGGATGCTTTGAGTTATACATGTGTAGGATGTGTACAATAATCTTGTTGACGACCTCTGTTTGTCCATCAGTTTATTGGTGGAACATTGTGGACTTAGTAAGCTTGGTGTCCAACATTGACCAGAGACTTGAGCAAAATGTACTGAGGAACCTGTTGTCCTGATCTGAGATAATGGACTGTAGGACCCCAAAGTGTACCCACGCTCGTTCAAAGAACAATTTAGCAGTGCTTCTGTTGTGTTATTCTTCTTGCAGATTGTCATAATGACCATCTTGGAGAATCTGTCGAGGACCACAAAAACGCAGTTGTTACCATGGTTGGTAAAAGGAAGGCTCGACATGTAATCCATGGAGATGGATTCCCAAGGTCGACTAGGCGTAGGCAGCGGAGTATATAGGCCTTGCCTTTTGATGGTCGGTTTGGTAATGGCAAAAGAAGTGCAGGACCTGATGTACTTCACGACATCCTGTCGAAGGTTCGGCCAACAAAAATACTTCTGCAAAACTACCATTATTTTCTCGACCCTGAAATGTCCAGTGACCCAACTGTAGTCCGCTTCCCAAATCATCTTAGCACGCTCGCTTGAAGTAACACAGAGGTGTCCCAGGTGGCATAACAGTGCATCCTAGAGGTGAAAATTTGGAACTTTATTACCTTCCAGGAGTGTCTGGTATGTATTGTTGAATTCTGGATCGCTTTTGTAGAGATGTGGCCAACCCGAAGTCCATTAGGTAGCGACGTGCTTGGGGTCAGATCGATGGATTGCTTGACCTGACAATGCAAAGGTACCCTTGCGGGTGAGGTGAAGATGTCCCCATACTCCTCCACGACCTTGTCCATATGTTTTTGTCATGTGGAGGAGCCCTATCTAGAGGTCATGGCCACAGTCTTCTTGTTGCCCTGAGGGCAGATCATCAGGAAAACAAATTTCCCGGTTTTGGAATGAACTTATTGCATTGTTTTGTAGTGATCAAAGAGATGACAGTAGGTGGTGCTACCTCTAGTATCATGTACAACTTATTGCCCAAAGTAACAATAACAACGTGAGGCCTAGACTCATACATAGCATGTTGGTTCCACAAGTATGGCTAGCCTAATAATACATCACAAACATCAAGAGGAGCAATTTCACACAATACCACATCCCTAAAGGGCTTGATGTTGTAGGGAAGGAGACACTATTGGCTGACGCAGAGATCTCGTCCTTGGTGAAGCCACCTAATGGTGTACGAATGTGGGTGTGTTGTGGTCGACAAGCCCATCCGCTTCACGACCTCCGTTGAAATGTGGTTCTTTTGGCTCCCATTGTCGAGAATGAAATACAGCGGGGAATTGTTCACCAAAATCTAGGAATGGAAGAGGCACTCACCCTCCTCTGGATCTTCGGGTTCCTCCTTCTGGATATTGGTGGTGACAATAGTGGCGTTTGGCTCCACATCGATAATCTGATTCCCTTTGTCATTGCCCTTATAGGATTCTGACTTAGAGTCGAAACATGCATCTGATTCAGAAGCCTTCATCTCAACCACTAGTAACTGCTTGGTCCGACACTCACTTATGTTGTGAGTGGAGATCTTACATAACTCACACCATTTTCTTGTGTCATTTGGCTTCGCAATGTTGTTCTTCACTTGCAGCTTTGGCAGGTTATCCTGGGCCCCCTGCCTTGGATTTGTCTTTTGTTTTGCGGTTTGGGGGCACCTTTCCCTTGCTTCTGATTCACAGATCCAAAGTCTCGCTTCTTCTGTTTGAATTTATGCTCAATCTTGGAGGCATGCCGGTATGTTGCACCATGTGAGGATATGTCGAGGGACTCCATTTCCTCCTGAATGTATATGTGCAAACAAATGTGATACTTCAGCACCAAATGTTTCTCGGAATATTTGATACCCAACTTTGTGCACAGGGTATGGAACGGATTCGTCAGCTCATGCACATATTGATCCCTTTGTTGCCGCAACGTAGTCCATTGTATGTACTTGTCCTCATAGCTCCCCATGGGATAATATTGTTCCTATGATGACATCTCGGAAAGAATTCCAAGTGGGTGCGACTGAGAACACAGAGGGTTCCCTCTTGTCCTTTTGCTCATAGTAGGTTTCCCACCAGTCCTTGACATGGGAGGGGGCTTTGAGGAGTGCAAAAGTAATCTTTTCCTAACTAGAAAAGTCATGAACCGAGAAATATCCTTCCAATAGATTCAACCATCTATCTATGGCATCTACATCTATTTGGCCCTCAAATATGGGAATGTCAAAGTTTAGTTGTACCTTAAAAGGAGTGGCACCCCCAGAGTGGCTATTGGATAAAGATGCATTGTTGGTGGGTATTCATTGAAGGATCCAGGCAAAGTTATCCATCATCACATTCTTTTGTTTCTCAAGGGCCTCCTCGAGTAATATTTTGATAGTATCCCCTTCTCCCTCGTCTTTCTTTTCTTCCTCCATGGGAGGTAATCGGGGTTTGTGAGGCTGACCTTGCAAAGGTTCAACTAGATCGAGCCCTAACTCCTTATACCCTGACCTTGTTGGGGACATGCAAACAAAGGTCGAGAAAGCACAGACCGCTCTAATACCATTGATCCAGAATTATGCAGGAACACAATATAATATAGAAATAAAAATAAACACATAGATATAGTAGGAATAACACTTCATTTCATTACAATCAAATACTGAAAAATGCTTACAGACAAAATGGAAAATAAACTAGCTCGGGCGATGGTAGCTTATCTCTGAGAAGAGATATGGCTGCTACATGCCTCTAAACTACATTAGAATGAGGCTCAAGGGCCTTTTTATTATTAAACAACATGGGAAAACCATAAACAATCAAAACCCTAACCCTAGGAGATGAAACACCAAGAGTTTGTGGGCCTTGTTAGGGTTAGTTGGGCAGCCAACTTCCCAGGGTCGTAACTTGGTCATACTATCTTTGTTTGGAATGTACAATATATCATAGATACGAGTACTACATGATTTTATGCAGGCCTGTGCTAAACGAGCCTGCTACAAACCTCAAAAAATGTCATTTAGGGGGTCAAAACTACTCCGGAAGTTCATGACCTAAAAAATTGCTAAAAATAGTAAATGCTGCTATAAACAAGGAAATTGATGAAACTTACTGGAGGTCTAGGTGGAATAGGTGGGTGACCACCTATATCCACCTGGATCAATGAGGTTGGAAAGCTTGTGGGTTACCTATTGTTTATATCTATTACTCTATGGATAGATGTCATTTGGCACCAATTGTTTGCATTTTGTTTAGGTTGGCATTGTATCTATGGATTCAATTTATTTTTCTGTGTTTTTTGTAAGAGTGCTAGGTCATTAGGCATTATTGCTATGTGGCACTAGCACTACCCTTTCTCATTGGTCACATTATGGATTTTGGTAGAAGGACGAGTAGCTCTATACTTAGCTCAAGTGGTGGTTGCAAGTATGTTATTGTATTAGGTTTATTGCCATGGCTCCTCAAGAGATCCTTGAGTCCACTCAGCTGGGGGAAACCCAAAATCAATGAGGATTATTTCAATCTCATATGCATGTCTCTTTATGCCCTTAGGAAATATGTGTGAAGGGTTTAAAACTAGCTAGGCAATGCTTTCATCAAAATATTTTTCTATAATTTCAGGACAAAATTGACAACTTGAATAATTTAGTCAATCAAAGTTGCTAGGGTGCCCCTATTCAACATATCAAGGTTGAGTTCTATAACTGGGTAGATGATATTGGTTTTTCACAGTCACAAGATAACAAGTTATTTAGAGCAATGGAGTTTTACTAGTAGGCCAAAACACTAGTGGCCATTGCTCTAGAAAAGTGGAAATTCTATGAACATAAATACATCAACAAGATGTAAATATTGGAGGCTAAGTTTACCATACTTTGAGGAGTTTCCTTTGGTATTAGTTCAAATTTTACAGTGAAGGGTTAGATAAAGAGGAGACTATGGAGCTCTTAAGCACATCCACCTCCAAAGAAACTAGCTCTAATTCTATCATTATAGAGAATAAGTTGAAGCAACGTAAATCTTGCAAAGGAAAAGGACAAGAAGCCTCCCTTTAGTCAAGTCCTCATGATATTTCTCTTTCACTTTATCTCCTTATTTTGTTTATCTATACAATTATACAACCCTCCTAATATGTCTCTTTTAATCTATCTCTTGTTTTTGTTTATCTGTACAATTATACTCCTCAAATATTTATTTATTAGTGTGAGTCTACATACATATATGATATAATTAAATCTACTAAAATAAATTTTCAATTGTCTAATTTATTTTGATTCACTAATGAGATAGAAAACTAAAATCTGAATTCTTTTTAAATAAAACTCAATCATTCATGGCTATATCTTTTGAATCATTTACTAACAAAATAAAATAAACTATCAAGCTTTTCGTTAGCTAAAAGGATTGTAAAACTTTAAAATAAGGACGGTAAAACTTAAAAAAAAATAGAATGAAATATATATGTGCGATGCAACATAACTAAAATCTAATTTATTTTTAAATAGAACCCAATTATTTATACCTATATTATCGTTTATATAAATATAAAATTGGGTCATTTACCAACATCAGAAAATAAACTATAAGCTTTTTGTTAGCTTAAAAGATTTGTAGAACTTAAAAATAAACTGTAAACTTTTTGTTAGTGGGAAGGATTGTAAATTTCTGAATATATATAGAGTTTGTTTATTAAGATACTTTTGAAATTCAAAAAAAAATTGTAGTTTATATTTTTTAGAGATTGGTGATTATTATATGGGTGGAATATTTGTATTAAATAGATTTACTTAAAAAGATTATTATTTATCGATTAAATTTGATAGTAAAAATATATAATAAAAAACTCAGTTTAAATAATACAAATCAAGAGTTTTTTTTGCTGAAAGTCCCAAAAATTACACTAAAAACAATTCCATTGAATTAACCATCTAAACTACATTACACATCATTATAATTATATAGAAAAATTAAAAAACATTATTTAAATTGTGTTTTATATTCTTCATTAAATCCATTAATTAATTACATTTTAAAAGGTCAATAAAAAGCCTATCATTTTTCATCTTGTAAAGGTCAATTATTTTTCTGCATACCTCACTACTATAGCGACACATAAATATTTAAATATATTTAATTACTTTATTTGGGCTAAACTCCCATAAATCAAACTTAAAAATAAGGAAATTACTTTATGAAAACTTAAAGTCTACTTTGTGATGACGTGCCAATAGATGGATAAGAGAAAAACACTTAATAAAATATGAATATATCTTTTAAACAATTAGGTATGTAGGTTAAGAAATATAACTTCTGCATAGAATTTCAAGAGATAAATGTTGATATTTTATAAAGTAGGTGGATATAATATTGGGTATCGTAATGAAAGGTGGGAAATCTATTTTATAAATTTTAACATGTTAGATGACCTTTCATAATTTCTAAGGATTAGGTTGAAAATTATTTTTTTGCAAGAAGACATTTTTGCTAGTGAGCAATATTCCCATAGACTTTTCAAATAAGTATTTTTTAAATAATTTATTCATTTAAATCCATCTTTACTCAAAATATTTTCCAGACCAATAAAAGGGTATTCACGTGGGAGCTTAATAAATTAGATTAGAATGTCATCTTTGATACTCGTAGCTTTCAATGGTTTGATTAACCAGATTCTAATTGTTTTATTAATAAAGATTCTAAATTTTATGATTATTACCTATTAAAAAATTCAAATTGATACGGTCCTTTTTTTAATTTGAATTTGAATTGATACTGTTATTGTTATTTATTAGTTTAAATTTATTTGAAGTTTTGATTTATGTTTCGTGTATTCAAATATTTAAATGTATATTATTATTATTATTATTTAAGTTAGATTATATATTATTTTTTTTATATTATAAAATTTTATTCATATTTTTAGATAGTTAATAAGTTTGGTTTAAAAGGAATTTAATTTAGTTTAAAATAACATAACATTTGTATATATAAAATAATTAAGAATAGCTATTATATTAAAAAAATATTGAGTTAAAGCTTAGTTTATACATTATTATATTAACAAGTTGAAACTAGTAGATATGGTTAGAATAGAGTATGTATCAACCATCATCTATAGAATTTTGGCTTTGAAGATTTTAAACAAAATGTTACAATAAATTCGCCAATATTGATCTAACAAAAACCAAAATTTACAAAACACCAAAATGTTACATTAAACATTAAGGAATTATTCCTCCACTTTGATTTCTAAGTCTCATGATTAACCATTAAGGAAGGGGGACATATCCCTTTTGCCCTCACCACCAAAGTTCACCCTGATTTAGCCTTAACCCCATATTAACCAATGTGATCAGCGTTGGAGTTGTTTGATATAAGAACATGGAGACGTTTATTCTTGGGGATAGACTAATTTTACTTAGCTTTGGATATGAGAAGAACATACATTGAATATAAATGGTGAATTATATTCAAAGAAACACCATAAACAATCACCCCTTGAATTCCAGGATTCACAGTTTACCTCAAACCATAATATAAGGCATATGTCACCTAAACCCAAGCATACCTATGTTCTTCTTCATTCTCGGGGAAAAAAATTACCCCCATTGCCCCATGGAGTGGACTTGTATTTTTTTTGGGAATTTTTAATGATATTGTATGTGTTCATTCATGACAATTTCTCTCCATTACTAAATTGTAGAACATATTACTACTCACAAATACACAAACTATATTTATTTTGTTTGCTAGGTAATGTGAATCCAGAGATGACTGGCACGCCTAACCTGTGGCTTGTGTAGTTGCGACCTAGGGGCATCTAAGCCATCAAAATCACCCAACGATCGCACCCATCCTAAGCCACACCAACCCTTCACATGGCTAGATTTTTTCCCACAAGTTTCTAACCAGTAACCTTTTCACCACGTAGTACCTTAACAGAACACCTTTTCATCGTCTCCTTTACACATCATATGTTAAATACACAAATAAATTTTTAAATATATTACACAACAAATTTCTTTTTAAATTTTTATATTATTTTTAAATTTTAATTTTCAAAGTAATAATTAAAATTGTAGAATTTATTTTATTTAACATCTCTCAATTAAATAAAACTAATAGTAGGAAATTCGAATATCAAATCCAAATAGAAGTTAAATGAATTAAATATCGTTACTTAAGTTCAACAAATTTCAAATTTTATATAAATAATATTTATAATAACATTCAAGTATTTTGTTAGGGTGCTAGGAGGGGGAGGGATTCTCTTAAATCCCGATGGAATGCAAGAAATAAAGTATAAATAAAGTATTCTTGGGGGCTAGGCCAAAAAACGAACAATCTCACAGAAATGTTTGGGCTTCTTCTTGGGTTCTCTCCCGAAGAAAAATCATCTATCCCTCCTTCTTAGTAGAATCAATAGTACTCTAGAATCATTCTCTTGAAAGGCTTATTACCCAATTTTAAGAAGCCT
Organism: Pinus albicaulis; assembly: GCA_034641835.2. Classification (NCBI taxonomy): domain Eukaryota; kingdom Viridiplantae; phylum Streptophyta; class Pinopsida; order Pinales; family Pinaceae; genus Pinus; species Pinus albicaulis. The sequence goes on from CM076584.1 coordinate 452,113,535, forward strand.
AAACAAAGAGGTGGATACACATTCTAATCAAGCTTACCTTCTTGAAGTAGGCCAATATGAGATCAATGATATGTTAGGTTGGAAATTTATTCCCTGAAGAATTCCACTCAAGATAATTGTCCCTCTCTCATTGATTCGCTAGTTAGATATATGCACCATGAGAATTATTTCTTGAAGATTTCCAAAGTCATCCTCTCCATGCCCCCATCTCCTCCTATATATGCATATATTCGCATCACATTTGGTGTCGAGATCTCATCATTAAGGTTGAGGTAGCAATTTGTGGGTGTGCAGTCCATGCGCCCACTTAACCCTTGCATGTGGCGTCTTATGAAGTTGGGCGATCCTTAATTCCTTCCTTCATCATCATACCAAGTTCCTTGATGGATATAGGGTGGGAATAGTTAATGAATTTCATGGTCAATTCGATCCCTGAGGCATGGGAATTAACTAGTCTAAAGGTGGCATTCATGGATAGTGTTCATATATAACATGGCAAGTATTGGTTCGAGGGTATGCCCTTGAGAGTCGAGACGCCCTTTTTGTTGGCTGGTGGGCTTTCTGATCAAGTGGTCAATGTTAAAGCTAAAAAATGAAAGCGCTCATAATCGATTGGAAACTAAATGACAATGAAGAGCTCGTCGCCAGGAATCTGACGCAATTCATTTCGTTGAAAATGGAGTCCAGTTTAGGAAGATAGGGCCTGATGTTCATTTTCCTAATCAACTAAAAAACTTGCAGAACCAGACATAATGGTGACATGGTAACCCAGTCAGCAAACAAGGGTTATTCTGGGAATATTTTGTCATTTTCGCTTAATGACACTATGACGAGTTTCACTGCCGGATTCGCTAGAGTTTGGAAGGTGAAATTTTTTTTATGATTATCCCCTAAGGTTGATTTCAGATTTTAATGGTGGGTTTGAAATTTTATTAAGGATGGAATAGTCCAACCAGAGGCAGACATGTGGTGAAGCCAGGGGCCGCCACGTGCCCCCTCTGTTGGACCAAGGTATGGACTATACATATGTCATCGCCGAATTTCAACCTTAGTCCAAAGTCCGCATTTTAATTTATAAGGTTGGCAACTATTGTTAAAGTCCGAATGCATACAAGTCCAAAGTCAAAATTTATTATACCATAGTCCGAATGTTGCAATATATCAAAGTTCAGAGTAATATTTCGTGTGGAAAAAGTTATACACAGTGGAAGAGCGGAGGTCGTGGCTCGACACCTCGACATCCCCCAAACAACGTGCACACCTTACCACTCTACCATAGACTTTGGTTCTTAACAGTCTATGCACACGAGTTATATTTGAATTCATATGTAATGACTGGCGTAGGTATCGAGGGGGCCAATCCCCTCACCACATGACTTTGTGCTATGACCACGGAGCGAAATTAATTCAAATGCGCGAATTAAAAATTAATGCGGGTTCAATTACCCATAATCCATATTTAACCCATGCTAATCCTATTTGAATTCACATTTGGTTAGAGCGCGCTTAATGTGCCTAAACCATGTTTATCCATAAGTTAATCTCGCTTAACTTTAATTAACTCTGAGTTTAATATGGCGGAGAATTCGACGGAGCCCCCAAATTCGGCGCCAACCCCAAATTTAGCAGCCTTAACTGGAGTCATTTCCAGATTTAGTGGAGATTTCCTAGGCCAAACTGTTTTGGCCATAACTTTTGCAAAATTCGACCAAATTAGGAGCAAGAAGAGTCTATTCTAGATGATTTGGACATTTTGAACACATTGAAGTAGGTTTCAGAAGCAGTAGATGAATGTTAACAACATTTTTTCACATTTGAGCTAATACAGAGGCCTAAGCCATGAAAGCTGGAACAAGGAGATGTAGCCCAGGAGGGGTGAACTCCTTCATCAAAACATTGTGTTAATGGATCATTTTGATGGTTTGATGTACATGTTATTACTTTTGTTTAGTACTTTGTTTTTAAGTTAAAATGCTTATGAATTTAACATAAAATTAAGCTAATATACATGTTTTAACACTCACAAACATGAAGGAAATCTACGCACATAAAGCAAGTGATCAACAATTTAATTATAAATCTGAAGATGAAATTAGCACAACAAAAATAACATACAGATTCAGATCAAGGTGGTATCAAAGCCTGGTTGAAAGGTTGCAAATGTTATTTGCCTAATTTGCTTGAGTTTTGTGCAAGTAGGGTTTTAATGGTTGCAAATTTGTGATGCTTACAATGTTAAAGTTGCAGAGAGGAGAAGGGAAATTGTTGGTTGCAAGTCCTGAGATTAGGACTAGAAGAGGGAGAGCCACAAGGGCACCATCTCCACCTAAAGTTTCACTAACAACTGCACTTAAATCACCTCAAGTTTTATCTCTAGCTGAGATTGAAGAGGTACAAGTTGCACCAAAACTTGAGCTTGAATCCATAGCCATCATGTCAGGTTTTGGAGAGACTGAAGGTATTTCAGAAGAGGAAACATACAAGAAGGCTTTCTATGCACTGACTGAAAGGGTTAGGATCCTCTTTGAAGAGAGGGACAAAAAGGATGAAATGAAGGATTCAAAGGGAAATGGAGAAAAGTCTCCTCCATCTCCATCTTATTCATCATCATCCTCATCATCTCCATCATCATCATCTTCCACTTCCACAGCCAAAACTACCCATGCTCACTCAAAAACCACAAAAGGAAAAACTCCCTTACTCAAAATTGATGTCAAATTTGAGCTTCCAATATATAATGATGAGGTAAATTCAGAGAGGCTAGATAATTGGATTCATCAATTGGAGGTTTATTGTAGAATTCAGAACCTTCAAGAAGATGACATAAAGATTCAACTGGCTTCCTTGAGGATGGAAGGATCATCACTTGTATGGTGGGAAGCAAGGACTCAAGAAGAGATTAAAAACTACGGTAAGATCTTAATGTCTTAGTCAAGTTTTACCACTGCCATTAAAAGGAAATTTTATCCTCTAGCTTACATGCAAAGAGCCATTATGGAATGGCAGAATTTTAGACAATTGAAAGGGAAAAGTGTGCAAGATTATACTCATGAATTTAGGAGAAGATCTCTTATTTTGGGTATTAATTTGAATTCTCAAGAAACTTTCTTAAAGTATATTGGGGGTTTGCACAGTTACCTTAGGCACACTAATCTCATGTTCAATCCCACAAACTTAGATGAGGTTTGTTTTCAAGCCACACATTTAGAAGCAAGAGGGAAACATAATATAGATGAGAAAAGTGATAGTGAGGGTAAAGGAAAGGGCAAGTTTTATGGAAGAGGAAAGATAAATAGCTTTGTCAAAAGAGAGAAAGAGAAACTCACATGTAAACATTGCTCGAAAAATGGCCATGATGAAGACCACTGTTGGAAGCTTCATCCAGAGTTGCAGCAAAAAAAACTGAAAGCCAAAGAGAAGGGCAAAATTGTTGCAATAATTGAACATGACTTAGGTTCAGATTCAGGAGATGAAACAAGGATTACAGCCATGGGTTTGAAAGGTAAGAAAATAGCAAGCACTAGTTCTTCAATTTGTTCCAATGTAACTCAAGATGAAGATATAAGAATTGAACTCTTTCATATTAGAGTCATTTCTAAACATACCAAGATAGACACACTTTTTGATAGTGGGTCTCAAGCTAACTTGATTTCCGAAGACTTAGTTAAGAAGCTAAACCTTGAAACTGTTATACATCCAAGACCTTACCCTTTAGGGTGGATATACAAGAATGAAAATTTGTAGGTAACAAGGAAGTGAAAACTAAGGTTTGTCATCAATTCAAACTTTCTTGATGAAGTTTAACTTGATGTGGTGCCGCTTGAGATTTCAGGTAATGTTTTGGGAAGTCATTATCTTTATGATAGGAAAGCAGTATTTCATCGCCATGAGAATAAGTATCACTTGTTTAAATATGGAATTAAGTATATATTTAGAGCACATAAGAAGACAACTTTTTATCTTATACATGCAGGAGAAATGAAGAGAATAGTGAATGCAAATAAAAATTTGACTTTGTTAATGATAAAACATGGAGATATTTTGAATGAGGTCTTTTAAAAAGATGCATCGAATGAACAAGTTGATTTCATTAAAGTTTCTTATGCTTGTTATGAGATGTTTCAGGACTCTAACAGGTTGCCTTTGAAAGGAGGTAAACAAGATGTGCAACAGTCAACATCAGTGTTGAGCAGTGTTGGAAACAAGATGTCGATGCAAGAGAGCAAAAAGGTTAAAGAGAAAGTGCCAAAGCAATTTGACCAAGAAGGCATAGGTTCCACAAGGGCTTGTTTTTAGTTTCTAAAGGGTACATGGCAATGGCGAAAATAATTGGTCAAGGGTCGGCACAAGTACAAAGCAAGAGCAACTAAGAATCTCCATGACGACAGTGTGCGAGGTGAGACAGTTTTTAAGTTTCCTTTGATTGATGACCGAGGTAGGAAAAAGTTTGTTTCTGCAAGATTGTTGCTCTGCAAATTCAAGGAAATTGTAGCATGACGGTGTCTACAACAGCAAGAGAGGGTCGCAAGATTCAAGGAAAAATCTGACTTTTTGTGAAAATCTCTAGTTGATGAAAATGGGAAAATTTCAGTGGATTGAGACTGGAAGGGTGAGGGAACTATACCCTCATCCACATGATCAATAATCAAAGAAATTTTGGGTCCAAAAGGCTTCTAGTGGGGAGGAATGATCAGGTGCTCAGTGTTAAAGCTCAAAAATGAAAGTGATCATAATCGATTGGAAATTGAACGACATCGAAGAGCTCATCACCAGGAATATGGCGCAATTCGTTCCGTAAAAAACGGAGTCTAGATGAGGAAGATAGGGCATGCTATTCATTTTCCTAAACAATTAAAACATTTACAAAACAGGACAGAATGGTGACATGGTAGCCCAGTCAGCAAAAAAAGGATATTATGGGAATATTTTGTCATTTTTGCGCAATGACACTGTGACAAGTGCCACAGGATTCGTCAAAGAGTTTGGAAGGTGAATTTTTTTTTATGATTATCTCCTAAGGTCGATTTCTAATTTTAATGGTGGGGTTGAAATTTTATTAAGGTTGGAATAGTCCAACTAGAGGCAAACACGTTGTGCAGCCAGGGGTTGCCATGTGCCCCCTCCGTTGGACCAAGGTATGGACTATACATATGTCATGGCCGAATTTCAACCTTAGTCCAAAGTCTGCATTTTAATTTACAAGGTTGGCAACTATTGTTAAAGTCTTAATGCATGAAAGTCCAAAGTCGAAATTTATCATACCATAGTCCAAATGTTGCAATATATCAAAGGTCAGAGTAATATTTCGTGTGGCAAAATTTATACACGGCAGAAGGAAGTCGGGGCTCGACCCTGCTACCTCCCCCAAACAACGCACACACCTTACCACTCTACCACAGACTTTGGTTCTTAAATTTCTATGCGCACGAGTTGTATTTGAATTCATATGTAACCATTGGCAGGGGTATGGAGGGGGCCAGCCCCCTCACCACATGACTTTGCGCTATGACCACGGAGCAGAATTAATTCAAATGCGAGGGGTTAAAAATTAATGCGGGTTTAATTACCCATAATCCATATTTAACCTGCATTAATCCTATTTTAAATTCAGATTTGGTTAGAGCGCTCTTAATGCACCTAAACCATGTTTATCCATAAGTTAATCCCGCTTAACTTTAATTAACTCCGAGTTTAATATGGTGGAGAATTCAGTGGAGCCCCCAAATTCGGCGCCAACCCCAAATTTAGCGGCCTTAACTAGAGTCATCTCCAGAGTTAGTGGAGATTTCCTAGGCTAAACTTTTTTGGCCATAACTTTTGCAAAATGTTACCAAATTAGGAGCAAGAAGAGCTTATTCTAGATGATTTGAACATTCTGAACACATTGAAGTAGGTTTCAGGAGCAGTAGATGAATGTAAAGAACTCTTTTTTCAAATTTGAGCTAATACAGAGGCCCAAGCCATGGAAGCTGGACCAAGGAGATGTAGCCCAGGAGGGGTGAACTCCTTCATCAAAACACCGTGTTAATGGATCATTTTGATGGTTTGTTGTACATGTTATTACTGTTGTTCAATACTTTGTTTTTAAGTTAAAATTCTCATGAAATTAACATAAAATTCAGCTCATATACCTATTTTAACACTCACAAACACCAAGGAAATCTATGCACATAAAGCAAGAGATCAACAATTTAATTATAAATTTGAAGATGACATTAGCACAACAAAGCTAACATTCAGATTTATATCACTTTCCACACCTTTATAAACTCCAATGATGTTGAGAATTCTTTCAATATTGTGAGCCTCCTACTTAGTGTTGGGAATGTCTTTTGCCTCGTCTCATTCAAAGCGAAATCGTCGGGAATTCTCTTCTCTTTTCTTGGCTCGACTTCCTTCTTCCGTGCAATGGGACATTAGGAAAGTTTCCCCTTTGGTGCATCAATGGCTTTTCTGAAATCTCAATCAATTAGGTTGGAATATTTGCCAATTAATGCTAAAGTTCTCATCTTCTAATTCGAGGCTTCTCAGCCACCCAATGTGCTTCCTGCAACTTTTTTCGTGGAAAGGGGTGGTGTTGTGTTGTGGGCATCAATGTTGGTGCAACCTCGCACATCCCAAGTCTTGTGTATTTTTCATAGGTATAATTTATCATGTGTAAATCCTAACTTCTTTGGTGCCCTTAGTCCTATTTTGTTTTGTTTTCTTAGTTGGGCAGCACCCTCTCTTTCTTCCAGTTTGTCACCTTCCCTGTGTCGAGAAATTTTGTGTCGCCTCCTTGTGCCGGTAGCTCCCCTAGTTCAAATTCCCTCCCCCTATTTCCAAGCTCTTTTGGAACCCTATCCATGATATCTAGTCACTCTTTGTATCTAAATTATTGTTAAGTACTCTATTTCCATCCCTTGTGGAGAGAAAAACCTATACTTCATTAGTCTCAGGTCGCATAAACCATTAAAATTTTTGTCCCCAACCCCCTATCGAATGTCAAGATGAGAATGGGAAACTTCATCAACAAGTTTTCCAGCAGTCAAATACCATCTTCTTTCTGAGAAAATAAATGCAAAAACTCCAAGAAAAAGCAAATCAACTTGAAGGTGAGCTCGATGTTATTTTTCATCAACTTGCAGAACGACTTATAATCACATTTTGTAAGTGTATTGTTGTGTGGTCAGTTTTATAGTGCCTACGACTATAATATTGTTAGCAACATGTAAATTTTATGGGCTAACATGCTTGATGAAGTTTTTAAATTTCCTCGCATGTTCTCTATTGATGATCTTAGAACCAAATGTATTTTTTTTCTTTCTTGAACACGACTAGACACACATATTTAATGTCATAATTACTCTTTATCTATAGGTATTCCAAACCACACATAATTGAAATTATATGAAAGAAATAGGTATGAGAATTTTTAAGGTTATGCATTCTCCATTTCAAATTCAAAAATCATGATCACCTTGCGATGTCTATATTGCCTTTTTAATATGAACGTAAGTTGTTCACTTAGTAATTATTTATCATATGTATGCTTTTTGTGTTAAAGTTATTATTTTATTTTTTTATGAATTCACAATTGTGTAGGTTTTGTACTCTTGTAATATGCAATTGATTCCAAATGTTGCTACCATTATTCTAATTTCTAAACAATAAGGAGTTTGAATATAAAACGTTGTATCTATATTTATTTTACATTTTCATAAACAGTAAACTTCCTCAAAAAAAACTAAATCATAAATATTATTAAAAATATATGCATTCTCACTTTTTCCAATACTCTAATATTCTAATAAACCATATAAAAAAAAATAGATAAGTAATAAACAATAGACACCTAGCAATAAAAAGGCTTAATATTCTATATACTAGAATACATTGTTCAAATTAAAACATTTAAATTGAATGATATATATCTCAATATATAAAGTATTAAGTGCTTTGTGGGTGGTGCATATTTTTTAGTCAGATTTACATTTAATATTTCTTATTAATATGAAAAATTACATTACTTTAACATATTTCTCATTAGTGTTGAATTTTTAATAAATATAAATATCTAATCTAAACAATAAAATTAAGTAAAAAAATCAAAATCAAAATTATATTTAATATAATTTATTTTTAATATATTCTCATTTTATAATATATTCTCATTTTATAATATATCATATAAGTTTACCCAATATCATAACATAGTTATTGTTTAAATATTTTATTTAATATTTTAATTGGTTAATTTTCATTGTATTTATATTTATGTAAATAAAATTACATTATTACATAATATTATATTAATTTGATTTCTTAATTTTATAAATAATAGATGAAATATTCATTCGTAACATATTAAATTTTAATAAAAATAGTAGGAGTAAGAGGGGTGATTTCTAGTCTAATAAGAGGTGTACGCCTTTATTTGGAGCCTTGGAACTACAACAGACAACCAAACAAAATTTTAAGCACTTTGAAAAGATTTGGATATAGCACTGAATAAAGAAATTAAAAATTTAATAACTCTCAAAGTACTCAATGATTGTTATTAGACAAATTTCCAAAACAATATTCGGAAAGCTCCCAAAACTTCCTTCTAAAGTTCAAAGGATTTCCCTCAAGTATTCAAAGTTTGAAAAGATCTCCTTTCAACAAACATATTCTTAGAAATATGAATGAGGAAGTGGATAAATTAGTCAAGCTAGGCTCCCAACTTGAGCAAGGACAAATAGAATTCAAGATGGATCAAGTTCCTAGGCTTCGATACCATGAATGCAATTGATATTATGTGTAAACTTAGGAGGTAGCATCATGTGAAATACACGAACTCAAATCCAAGAGAACAAATAAATGTTTCTAGGTGGTATTCCACAACTGCCTTTCCTCCGCTTTCTTTTGTTTCTTTATGGAATCGAGTCACATTTATGGAGAGCTGCGATGTTGCTGGGAAATTATCTCATTGGAAGAAATTAAGGGAGACTTTGTTCAAAATCCTGATGGGTATATATGATTTGGCCATCAAAAGATTAGAATTCATAAAGAAGGAAAAATATGAGTGGTTTAAGTAGATGGACCATAAAATAGAATGACTTCAAGACTGTATAGAGAGAAGGATCATCGATTTGGAGATAGAGATTCTTCTATTGAAAATAAGGTCTTGTGAATTTGAATGGAGTGTTGGGAATGTCGACGAGCAGAACTTTCCCATTCCGGACGTGACTCTGCAGGAAGTTGGAGTTAACAGAGTGTTGCCATGAGCTAGACAAAACCGTGCGAATCAGGTAGCAACGGTAATTATCTGGAAGTAAGCCCCTCTAGAGAATTTTAGTTAAATTTTTTTTTGTTTGTTAATTTCATAGATCCTTACCATTTTCTATTTATCAAAAAAAGAGGCAAATTTCCATACATATCCATAAGCAATTAGTGGCCTCAACCTGCCCGAAGGAAACCAGGTCTGTTGGCCACCTTAACGAGTTAAAAGCCAACCAGTATTGGAATTGTTTCTTCCTTCTACTTGTCACTATATCTACTTTACTATGTCCATCAAAGTTTAAAACTAAACAGTAAAAACATGTTGCCAAAATTATTAAAAACTATTAGTAATTTGCGTCATCCATCATCCATCAGAAGAATCAATTGGAGTCGGGTCCTTTGCAATTTAACCTGGCATATCTACTTGTTGCATTTTTCTTGAAGTTGGCGTTCAATTCTGCCAATTCTGGCCGTTGCATGGTACTGAGATATTCCGATTTGTTGTATTTCCTGTTTGATTTCTTGCAGTGTTGAAACCACATTAGGATTTCCTTCCATTTACCTCATACCGGTCATAGCCTTCGCCAGAACACATTTGAGAATCCAATATGTGTGAATAGATTGGTGAAAGAGGGAGAGCCTCCCTCTTGTATTACCAGGATCCGAGATAAAGTCAATGTTGGCTTCCTGCCATTCTATGTCTTCTTCTTTCTGGCTGCTTTCTCTTTCCCGTCCTTGAATTGTGTTACGGATCTGTGGTGGGTTCATACAGATCAAAAATATTCTCCATGACTTCCTTTTTAGTTTTCCTGCCTCGCTTGCTTGGGCCCATGTTCTGAGTCGGAAGCTTCTGCTTCCCTTTTCCCGTACCCTGTATTTTCCCTGTTTGGCCTTTCGCCATGTGTTTGAGCAGACAAACACTTACTAACAGCTTATGTATTATCTCTGTAAGAATTTGAAACAGGCTTGTATATGTCAAACCAAAATCAATAACAAAATTCATTTGATCGTTGATGGGGCCCATTATTTCCGTGTTTGCAGGTGGAACCACAATATTTGTTGCCATGCAACCAACATCGTGAATTGTAAAAAAATTAGTCACAGGAACCCTATTACGTAGACAAATTTTCGAAATTACCATGCTACAGACAATTTTTATTACTACTAGGGTGGCCAGGACTAGGAGAGAAAACAGGGTTTACTCAGACACCAATCATCAGAGAATTTTTCTAAGCAGGTCAGCTATGGGAATTCAGTTTGTCATTGCTGGACATGCAAGCCTGCTCGTAGGCTTGATATGGGTTAGCCCCATTAGTAAGCCTCATAACCCAGACCAGACATTGAGCCCCCCACAGAGATGAGCGCTCGAGGACTTGAAATTGATCCTCACTAGGTGACAAAAAGGGGATTCTTACACTAAAATTGAACCAGCATAAGCCTTTGCTAAATATTTCGAGACAGTGTAGACTCGGAAGGGTTCCTAACCAGTAGACAAAGTTTGAGCGAACGACACAGGAGAGGGGTGGGCGTTCTGAAACAGGGTTCAATTTTTGGACCCGGAACAATCTGAACCAACATGCAATCTAAATTGACAACCCCTTCCATAAACTTGGTATAGAGAAGACTCAATACATTCCCTAATTGATACACCACATAAACACTAACTCGATTGACTACATGCAAGACGCTGAAACCATCCACGAACAAGATTTCCCCTGCATTATTATGAGATGGAGCAGATAATTGAAAAACTAAAGTTATGAGAGCCATAACATACCGAATTAACCTTTGACGCCACAGACTAGCTTCATTCTTCCTTGCTTCCTCTGTAAATCGCTTGAGGAGAACAATTCCCTGTTTTTCCTTACGGCTTGACCACATTCGCTGGCTGCCTGAAATCTCGTCAGTTGCCATAATGGTGGAGCGTGCCTAAGGCATATCAACATTATTGGGCTTGATTGCTAGGGAGGTGCGCGCCGCCATGTGACATCGGTCATAGCCCACTTGTCGTTACGTGGCACCCCGATTATGAATTATGTTTTGCAAATTTGAATTTTTTTTGGGAAGCTTTGTAAAATCTATGACAGATATCAATGTAATGTAAAATTGTAGTAAAAAATTTTGCGAGAGGCAAGAAAATTGTGATATGGTTGTAGAATTTTGAAGCAACCAAGTAAGTTATAAAGACATGTAAGAGAATTTCGAAGCAATTTAAGTAAATTATAAAGGCATGTAAATAGTTTTAGTCATAAAATCTAGTTTTTTTAATAGTATATATATATATATATATATATATATATATATATATATATATATATATATGGATGGTTGTAGTGGAACTTTGAAGTAACCAAAGTTATAAAAGCATGTGAATAATTTTGATCATGAAATAACCAAAGTACAAAAGCATGTAAATAATTATGGTCATGAAACCTAGTTTTTTTAATAGTAAATATAGTTGTTTTTGTTTGTTTATATATATTTATTTATTAAATAAAATAAATAAATAATTAGTAATTTTTTTAATTGAATTTTTATTTATTTAATAATAAGTTTTAAGTTATTATATTAAAATTCATTGTGTTATTTATGGGAATATGGATTTAGGTGGGGAGGTTCTCCACATGCTTTCTCACCACAAGAAATAAACCATATATATAATTCAAAGTAAATATTAAATTGTAATTAAATTTAGCACATATATTTAATCAATATATTTAATTTATTGTGTAATTGATTTTTAATTAATTTTTTTATCTATTTAATCAAAATATTTATTTTGTGAGTTATGAAATTTTTTCTATGATTATAGAATATCATTTCCTTTCATATTCTCTTGAGTCTCCAGAGATCCATGATCAAATCTACAGTAAGGGATCACTTCCTACCAACAAATCCACCCTTAAGGGATCACATCCTACCAACAAATCCACCCTTAAGGGATCCACTTCCTACAAAACCAACAAATCCACCCTTGAAGGGATCCACTTCCTACAAAACCAACAAATCCACCCTGAAGGGATCACTTCCTACCAACAAATCCACCCATGAATACGAACAAATCCACCCATGAAGGGATCCACTTCCAACCAAACCAACAAATCCACCCTGAAGGGATCACTTCCTACAAAACCAACAAATCCACCCTAAAAGGATCACTTCCTACCAACAAATCCACCCATGAAGGGATCCACTTCCTACCAAACCAACAAATCCACCTTGAAGGGATCACTTCCTACAAAACCAACAAATCCACCCTGAATGGATCACTTCCTACTAACAAATCCACCCATGAATACCAACAAATCCACCCATGAAGTGATCCACTTCCTACCAAACCAACAAATCCACCCATGAATACCAACAAATCCACCCATGAAGTGATCCACTTCCTACCAAACCAACAAATCCACCCATGAACGAATCCTACTTCCTACTAAACCAACAAATCCACCCTGAAGGGATCACTTCCTACAAAACCAACAAATCCACCCTGAAAGGATCACTTCCTACCAACAAATCCACCCATGAAGGGATCCACTTCCTACCAAACCAACAAATCCACGTTGAAGGGATCACTTCCTACAAAACCAACAAATCCACCCTGAAGGGATCACTTCCTACTAACAAATCCACCCATGAATACCAACAAATCCACCCATGAAGTAATCCACTTCCTACCAAACCAACAAATCTACCCATAAACGGAACTCAACCACAAAGCCTAACTCCTAAAATGTTGAGAAAATTGAACACGTAACTTCCCAAATACCAAAAATACTTTAACAACAATTATTTAACTAACTTTACTAATCCTCGAGACTAAAAAATAATAAAAAAATTAGTTTAAAATATATTTTATATTTATTTTATAATATATAAAATGTATGTATAGATTAAAAAAATCTAATTAATATAAAAGCTATGTCACACAAAATCAGTTATATATATAAATGTATAAAATGCATTCATAAACTAGCAACGTATTAAAGTTTTAAATTAAGTTTTGTGTGGTTTGGAACTACCAATCAAACTTACCGTTTGTTCGCTGAGCAATTTCCTAATAAGACCAAACTTTGACAACGAAGTTTTTTTTGCTTTATTAAGCCAACAACTTTCCAATTAGAACATAATTTTACTGGATTAGAACTTATATATAAAAGAGGACCAAACTTTGATAACAAAGTTTTTTTTTTGCTTTATTAAGCTAGCAATTTTCCAATTAAAACATAATTTTACTGTATTAGAACTTATATATATGAGTTTTTATGTTGGAAGAATGGAGTTTTTTTATTTCTATCCTTTAACTTGTTATCATTCAATTTCCTTACTAATTGTTGCATGGTAAGGGGTTTTCGGAGAGTTATAAGAGGGATTTTGAATGTTAATGTTTATTTATTTTTATTTTTATTTTGAGATTTCTGGATATCTTGTAATTTTTTTTGAAAGATTTAATTTATTATTTTTATAAAAAAAATTCTTTGCTTAAAGAGGTGTCAATTTGGTTTGGATGGCCAAAACTCATTAGGATTCAACTATTTTTTTTTCCAAAAAATCCGATTCAAGCACTTTTTTTTTTCCAAAAAATCTGATACAAGGAGTGCATGAATTGTGTTTTTGATGGTGGAAATGGATTCAGCACCATCAAAAATCCTTTTTTTCCAAAAAATATGATAGCCCTACTTGAATCGTGTCTTTGATGGTGGAAATAGATTCAACACCATCAAAAACCCCTGGATGCCCAAAATTTTGAAGCTTAAGCATGTAACCTCGTTTTCCAAAAATTTCCCTGGATTTTTCTTTCTTAGCAAAAACAACCTTGATAAAGAAATTGAAATTTAACAATGACACATTAAATTGGGATTTATTTCCTTTTCTTTGCAATTTTGACATCATTATAGACTTCTTGCAATATGTTTTCCTTCTTCTATGGGATTGTGCGATCTTGATTAATTCATTTTTTCCAAGTTCTATGGGATTGTTGTGATCTTTTTCTCTGCATAATCTGCAACATAAAGAAATGTTCTAATGTTAAGGTCTTAGTATTCCATGATATTGCCTTCCATTCTAGGATTATCATATCTCAAAGTCCCTAGATCAACTTTATCTCTACAGGGACTCTTACAAAAGAAAGCAAGGCATCCTCCTCTTTATTGTCATCTATTTAGGAAATTGTGTATTTTTTTCAATATATTCTCACAAAAATATATAAGCAAGTTTGGGAGCTTCATCCATAAGGGATGTGAGGAGATTTTTCATAGTTTTTGAATTAAAATCTTAGGTCTATAGAGTTAGAAAGAAGGAGTTTAATTTATTAGAAATCTATAGAGTTAGGAAGAAGGAGTTTAACCTATTAGAAGCCTATAGAATTAAAGGGGAGGAGTTTAATCTATTAGAAGCTTATGGAGTTAGAAGGAAGGAGTTTAATCTATTAGAAGTCTATAGCTTTAGAAAGAGTGAGTTTAATATAGTAAAAGCTTTTACAACTAGGGCTTATTTTCCTCCCTTGGACATTGTTTTATCTTTGACCTTCTAATCTTTCTTTCTCCAAATTACTTTAAAAAACAAAAAGCTCTTACATATAACAAAAAAACACATGTATTCTTATAATCAAAGTCTCACTACCATTTCAATTGCCTCCCATTCTAAAATTACCATATCTTCAAATAAATTTATATATACATATATTAAAAAAAACCATCATCATATTTATTATTATCATAACAAATAAACCTGCCTGTATATTCCTCCATCACCTCCCATGGCAAGCTTGTAAACCTCATGCATTTAGTGGTTGAGTAAATGTCATAGTTATTAAATTCAACTATTGTATCCTTCCTCCTAACTGATTAGTCTATTGTTTTTTTTATAAATGTAGTTATTTATTTATTTTATAAATGAAGTTTTTTTAATAAATTTTATTTTTTAAGGTATAGTATTTTATAAAAAAATTTATTTTTAATATATATATATTTTTAGAGTGTAATTATATATTTAATTTCAATGTGTTTTTATGATTTCAAAATTAAGCTTTATGAAAATTGAACTTTTCCGAGGTATTAAAAAAAATTGGCCTTTTGAGCAATATATCAAGCCTTTGAGACATTTTTAATTTATATTTTAACAATATATAGTATATACAATAACCTTTTTCTTAATATTATATAAATTTTTATTTTTATTTTACAAATCAGATATTTTCTTTTCTAGTACAAATATCACTACTAAAAATTTCTGCTCATAGTAAGTGAATTTTTTCCTGGTCAATTTGAATTTTTTAATAAAATCATCACTTACATTATGGAAAAAATAATAATTATCATCAATTTAAAATAAGATTTTATTTCATATTACATATATCAATTTAATGTCTAATTTAACTTTAAATTATATTAAAATAAATCTTCCGAAAAATCACATGAGAAAGTTTAGAACCAACGTGTTTCAAACTATTGACTATAGTTCATCATCAAGATATTGATAGTTTAACTTTTAAATTATATTATTATTATAAAGTATAAATTAAAAATTATTTTAAAATATAAATAAAATTTTCAATTAATAATAAAAAAATAGAAATAAAAAATATTATGATTTAATCCTTAATTATTATATAATAATAAAAATTTTATTTTTAAATTTAAACATATAATTTCAAATTTCAAATTAATATATAATACTTAATACTAATATATTAATCATTATTAATCATTATATTATTAAATTATGAAGAAATTTTCAGGTAATAATCACAATAAAATGAATAATGTCTATACGTTGGTTGGAAAAATGTTGACATTATTCATTTTAATGTGATTATTACAGAAATTTTTTTTCATAATTTAATGAATACATCACAAAAACCAAAAATCTATAAACATTATTATATTATGATTTACTATTTTAAATAAATAAATCGAACACAAAACTCAATCTAACACAACATAAAAACATAGATTGCAGTTTTGTTATACCCTCAGATATCGTAAACCCAATCTTAACGTAAGAACGACTGCAGTTTCACTATACACTGAGATACCTTATGGCCATATTAAGGAAAAAAAATGCAGTAGAAATTTTTAGTGAATAAATCCAGAGAATAAGATAAAACTCTATTGGTTAATATAAGACAATAGTGTTTTAATACTAGTTCTTTGATAGTTTTAAAGATTTTTTAGATGTATTTTTCAGGTCTAATTTCTCTAAAATTTTGCAGAAATTTATTGAAAACAGAAGTTTGATAAATAGCTTTGCAAAATCGAAATGCTCTAAATTTTTTAGAGTGCTGAATCCAAATATACAGTAAGAAAAACAATTTAAATAACAAAAATTAAAATTCAACCTCAAAATTTTTCATCCAATTCCAATACAATAAACTCTAAAAAATCACACTAAAGACAACTCCGTTCTAAAATTTATCGAAAAACAATGACCTTGTCTGTCAAATTCTTAAATATTTTAAAAATACTTTTAATCGATAAAGAAACGGATAACATAGTCATTACTTTGCGGAATTAAAATACTCACAGGCTTCTGTGGTGAGCTGATCTTTTGCTGGCTGAACTCTAACTTCTCCTCACTTCTCCAGCACAGTAAGAAAAGATAAGAGATCATGCCCTCCTCCCATTACTCTCCGCTCCTCCTGAAAACCGTCCCTCTTGACCTTCAATTCTTAATCTTTGTGCTATTTTCATCTATTTGATTTAAACACACATCGAACTTTGCTTTTGCCATAAACATATAACCTGCCACTTTCTTATGTAGAAAAAGCGTAAAGTTTCCCGCTTCTCTAGAATTCTTTATAGCAACTTTCTTGGATTTTAAACGCCAAAAAACCCGAAAAAACCAGAACATCTCCAATTTTAAATTAATTTGTTTTAGTAAGTATATTTTCCAATCCCGGCTGCTATTAGCTACAAAAACCACCAATGTAAACCACACAAATTTACTAAAATACCACCCATAAATATATCTTTTAAAATTTTCAATAATAGATTTTAAAAACACCAAATAAAAATGTTGTGCAACTCTAAGAATGCAGGAATCTATTGTCTGTGTTCTCAATATGGATGCAAGTCTCATCACTAACTCCAATCTCTAGAATTTTGATATTTAGAATGGATTTGCAAGTAATCCAACCAGTGTTCTGTTTGAAAAAAAAACTAAAAAGCAATCAGCATTTAGAGTTCTCACAGAAATCTGCAATTAGACAGCATTGCAGGAATGGCACCCATCATCAATTGTAGATAATCATAGTAACAAGGTACAGCTCCCAGCCATTGGAGAGTACATACCTCACCCTTCATTGGAGAGCATGTACCCCACCCTCCAGTGCTCCCAAGAGCTGGTAGGAAACTTTCCAAAATCGCCGGGAGTTTCAAACGGTACTTGGAATTTTTCGGGAGCTTCACTACAGCAAATTTTGACGTTTCTGGTACCTATTTTGAGCAGATTTTCACCTTTGGAGTACCTATTTTGAGCAGAGAAGATACCATTTGTTTATTTTATAAGTGATACATGATAGGTCATGGGCTGGACTGCATGCTTTCTGTAATTATCAAGTTTTGGATGGAAATAAATAAATGATTTTATTTTTATTTTTAATATATATTATATTATTACTACTCCCAACTTCATGTTTCTTGTAAATTTGGGCAAAGCTTCTAGCAATACCCCTACCAGAAACTGGTGCAACATAGCAGATAATGCAAGTCAAGTAACTCAAGAAGTTTAATAATTCCAATCTCAGAAGTAACTTTACCCTCCATAGCAGTTTCCCCAGATTTGAGTATAGATAGTATGGCCAATCTCCCTACTTCACGAGGAATGTTGCCACTAAACCCTTTGCTGCTCAAATCAACAATATCGAGATTTCTGCATAGGCTCTGTAATTGGCAGGTTTTGGATGGAAATAAATAAATAATTTTATTTTTATTTTTAATATATATTATATTATTGCCACTCCCAACTTTATGTTTCCTGTAAATTTAGTCAAAGCTTCTAGCCATACTTATTCCCCTTACCCAAAATAAGGGATACTTGTAGCGGCCTACCCAAAACTAATGCAACATAACAGATGCAAGTCAAATTCCTCAAGAAGGTTAATATTTCCAATCAAGTAACTTTACCCTCCATAGCAGTTTCCCCAAATCTGAGTATAGATAATTTGGCCAATCTCCCTACCTCAGGAATGTTGCCACTAAACCCTTTGCTGCTCAAATCAACAACATCAAGATTTCTGCATGACCTAATATTAGCAGGAATACTGCCTGTTAAATTATTTGCAGAGAGCTGGAAAGCTTATTCTGAGAATTTCAAAATATTCCAAGCTGGAAAGACCTAAAATATCAGGAAGAAGGCACCCAGTAAAAAAATTCTCATCTGCAGACAAGAATTCGAGATTTCTCAAATTGAGAATACCTGAAGGCAGAAACCGATAGAACAAATTACTACCCACAGACAAAAACTGCAAGTTTTCGCAGTCCCCCCCGTTCGTCAGGCGAAAAATCCATCTAAGCTCTCACTATTCCCACGTATTTCAGAAGCTGTGCAAGACCTGGGGCAGAGTACGTCAAAAGACATTTCATTTTATTTTTATGCATATCCTTTCTTGATCCCTAAGCTAATATAATGTTATCTAAAATCATTGGTAAAAACAATTACTTATTATGTTAAATGGTTTTAATGTAAAGGGATGACATGGTATTAAGGCAGAATTTGGTTATAATAATTTGATCATTATGGTGAGTGGATGGGTCTTATTAATGGCAATTTGGTGGATTCATTGGAAGAGTATGTCTCTTCGTATTTCTTGTAATTTTTTTTTAATTTTTTTTTTTTTTTGGGTTTTATAGTATTTGTATGACTGGATTTTCTCTATA
Organism: Pinus albicaulis; assembly: GCA_034641835.2. Classification (NCBI taxonomy): domain Eukaryota; kingdom Viridiplantae; phylum Streptophyta; class Pinopsida; order Pinales; family Pinaceae; genus Pinus; species Pinus albicaulis. The sequence continues at coordinate 452,132,659 of CM076584.1, forward strand.
AGTTATTTGGTTTTTCTTTTCACTTTTAATTCTTTTGTTTAGTCCAGTGTGGGATTAATATTGCTTATTTTTTTTTTTTTGGGTATTAAGCTTTTAGTGGTGACAATGTTTGGGATAGTGGATTTCTAGATTCTGTATGATGGGATAGAAAATGTTGGTTCATTTTACAATTATCCAGGTTTATCAAGTAACCTTTCAGCTCTCTTGGTTTTAGGTGCAAGTCACTTTTCATTAATTATGAACTACATTGGAACTCAAGTGATGGGCATTTACATGGTTTACATGGTTTATTGGTGGCCACTTTAGTGTTATGTTCAATGTTGACTAGTCATGGGCTATTGTTGGTGCATTAGAACATTGCATTGGTGGTTTGTGATGGTCACTCAAAGCTTATGTAATGACAAGTAAGGGCAAGTCTAACACTCCTAAGCCAATTTTCCAGTCTACAACAAGGATGGGGAAGGCCAAGGCCTCCAACCACTAATAAGACTCATCTGGATATTAGAGTAGAAGAAGCGAAGACACAAGCACAACGACACTTTCAACAATACACCACCTAGCATACCAGACAAATGGCAAATGAATTAAGAGATTTGGTTTTAGATAAATGCTTTCCAGGTCCATGGATACTAAAATATTCAAGGCCATGGAGTTACTGGATGGCCAAAATTCTAGCGGTAACCTCCTTGGAAAGTGAAGGGCACAAGAAACTTTAAACAACGAATCAATTGAGAAGGTTGGAAGCCAAATATATAGTTTTATGCAGAGTAGTGTTTTGCTTGAGCTTCAAGGTCATTAAGTGGGAACTTGACAAATAGGTGGGCACTATAGATGTTAATGGAACCTCTAACTCACATGGGACCAATGACAATTTGATTGCCATTAGAGATTATTCTTACCAAAAGTTATATGAAAGAGCAAAAAGAGTGAAGACATCCTCTCAACTAGGTCCCCTTGGACCCACTCCTCCATATTGTTACTCACTAGGCACAATTGGTAACTTTGTAGAAACGGTTGCCACTATTCCACCTAGTAGAACCAATATTTCATAAATGCCATGAAGGTCAACATGTCTCCACAAACTTGAACCCACCCTACTTGGAACACAAATTGTGAACCATACCACTTAAGCTAAATTCCTTTGACCATAATTAAAAATAATTTAGTTAAAAATATATATATATATAATTTAAAGTTAATTTTAATTTATTAAAAAAATATATTTCTTATAATTTAAAAAATGACAAATGTTTAACATTTGGTAGAAATGGAAAGTGTGAAAATTTACCACCATGAAAAAAATTATTTCAAGTGATTGAGTTTTTCTTATAAAATTAAAAATATTATATGTTGCAATAAGCATGAATATATCTAAACTTTGAACCTGTGAGTTTGATCTTTCCTCCAAACACTTAGAACAAAGAAACACTTAGAACAAAGTGGGTGGATATCCAATTGTAAAGTCAATTTATAGATAAATATTGAACATTATGCTTTGAATTAATGATTAATTGAATTCTTTTTCATCTTATTTGTGGAATATCACATTATTTTCATTCCATAAACAAAATAGAAAAACAATAAATTAATAATTAATTTATTACATAATATTTAATATTTATTTAATTTATAAAATTTTAATATTAATCTTATTTATTATTATAAGAAGATTTAAAATATAAATAAAATAAGATTATAAGTTAGTGATTACAATATAAAAATGTGGATATTTTTACACTTTTTTTTGTCTTTCCTTTTTGGTTTTTCTTGAGTTCATGTGAAAACTAATTTCATTTTTGAAAGATATGATTTTAGTTATTGAATGAATTAATGTTTTCTTTTGTTTTATAATATTTTATTGATAGAGAATTTTATCATTTTAAATTGTACACACTTTTAGGTGATTATATCAGTAAATGTTATTTTTTTAGTAAGTTTTAAGTAAATTTTATAAAAATAATTGAAAGTAAATAAATTTGAATTTAATCTTTGTATTAATGATGTATATTTACGTCGATAGACATTTTCTTTGCTGGTTTAGGGTGGGAAAACACTGTTCACCCCAGCTAATCGGAAGCCTTGGATTTTTCTCTTCCAACCAATTGCATTTTTCCATTTGTTTATCTATACAACCAATTAAAATTTTCCATCTGTCCAAATAATTTTCTTCCCACATTTCACCCACTTGCCTATTTTTGCAACTCGCTCCACATGCAGCCACGTGGAACGCGGAAGACCACCCACGCGGTACACGAAAGACCCTGCAGTAAAAACGGGCACATCACTCCTAGGGAACACATGCTACTTCCCTTGCTACTTGCATTCCCTGACTTGGTATAAAGTCATGTTTTGTCACCATACTTGTGTTGTCCCTTCTAGTTTTAGTTTTGATCACACTCTCTAGCGTTGTACCCTTTTACTTCTCGATGGGTAATCGATTTCCCCATTTGCCATACTCTTGCATTGAATTGCACTGTCTGATGTCTAACATCACCCTCATATGGCATCCGTCATACTCTTGCATTGAATTGCATTTTCTGATGTCTATCATCTGCCTCATATGGAATTTAATGTGTTGCATGTGTTAAAGAGGCATGTACCCTTCTCTTTGTCATTTTTCAGTTGATCCCCATCCTCCATGCTTGCCTGCAGAGCATTAAATTGGACTGAGCTATGGGTATTCACAGGTTATCCTCTATCCACATCTAATCACTTCATTCGGCTACCAATATATTGTCAGGGGTCTGTTCTTGCTTGCTTTTGCTTCAATAGGTCAATTTTATAGCATCAGACTTCAAATTACCTGAGAGACATCACACCATCCACACTGAAGGACTTTGACAGATTGATTTCTGAAAACACTAGGTAACTTGTCTATGAAGATGTTAAAGATTTTGTTATATATAAATTTAGATGATTTTTGTTTCTTGATTGTACCACTTTGTAGCGTGGATGAATTTTTGGATGATTTAAAGGAGATTTCATACTATATACATTGTATACTTCAAGTAGCAGAGAAATTTAGCTATATTCTTCCAAGACTCTCACAGAATTCTAAGGGTTTTTCATCATTATAGTATTTTCTTTTCCATTGTGTATACTTTCAAAAAATATTTATGTTGTTTCCTGCCTTGCACTTTGGCATGATCTTAATTTAATTCGCAGAGAGTTGATGTTTTCCCTAATTATTTCTAATCTTCTGGCTCTGTCACTCTTATGCATTAACGTATTTCAGTTTTTTTTTAAGAACTTTGTCACTCTTACGCATTTGTGTATTTCAGTTTTGTTTTAAGAGCTTTGTCACTCCTACGCATTTGTGTATTTCAGTTTTGTTTTAGCAATATATTAAATTTGCACATTACCAACTCAACATTGCATTGACTTTTCATCTCTCTTTTTTACATCTTTCACTCATTTTTCATCTCTCCTTTTCCTTTCTTTCTCCTTTTGGCCATGGAAGAGGCTTTTAGTTCTGGGGATGAGATACATCTCTAACGATAAGTAATTATTGAAGAAATTCCAAACAGCCTCAGTGAGCAAAGAATGACGACCCTTGGATTCGCCAACCTGATTTGCTTGATCTAAATGGGAATATTTATTTTGTTGTGCTAAAGATCCAATTCATAATATAAAGAAAGTGCTTAATTGCAAGTTTAATATGAGTTTTTAAGTGTTTTTATGTGAATTTCATGAGCAAATTAATATAAATAAAACATTGAACAACATTATCTAGCAGACATGAACATCACCATAAACAGTCACACAACAACACATGATGAAGGAGTTCACCTTGATTGGGCTACGTCTCCTTGGTTTAGCTTCCAATGGCTTGGCCCTCTTCTATTATTCTTAAAAGTGTGATTACATGTGTTTACAATGCTCAAACAACTATGAAACATGTTCCATAAGCTCCATAATGCCCAAAAATGAATGTCTAGCCTCTTTCTTCATCGAATTTGGCCAAAAACTGGAGAAGTTATGATGTTCCCAAGTTTCTCCACTAACCGCTCCATAATTCGCTCTAGGGCCAGCATCATCCTACAAATTTTCCCATTTTCCGCACTAAATGGGTGACAAATTCCTTATTTTCCAGGCGAAATTTTCGCCTCCTTAAATTTCCCTCTACGGGCTATGGCGGAAAAACGTTTTTTAATTAAAAAGGTTGTCGACAGTTCCGCTATCCGTCGACATGTGGCCACCCATGTCGTTGACCATTAGCATATATTATGGGGGGCTCAGGGCTAGCCTCCCGCCCGAGGTCCCACTGGTGGGGGTGACTAGGGTTGGGGCTAGACCCCAGCCCCTTCCCCATACCTCCCGATGATTAACAATAAAACAAAGCCACAATGTATATAGGTTAAGACATAATCTGTGGTGTAGCAGCAAATGTTAGTGCTTGTTGCGTAGAGGTTAGCAGTTTGACTCCTCGAGGCTCTGCTCGACCCTTACAAAAATTTTGCGGCCCCACATGTTGCCACATGGCGGCCCCTAGTTGGTCCACGTGTCAACACGTGGTTGGCCCAAAATGAACCAATAAAAAACTGCCACAAAGAACCTGTAATACCGTGCCACTTGGCACTCCCAGATTCTCCAAAGGAAAACAAAGGATTGACCAGTAAACTTGCCACATAGGCATGCCCAGTCAGTTGTACGGACTGCTGACTGGGATGCCTGCACATTTAAAAAAAAATTGCCTAGTTGACAAAGTGGAAAAAATACATTTATGGGAGCATACAGTGTTGGCTTTTCGCGAAATGAGTTGCGTCGGATTCAGAACGACGAGATCTATGCGGTCGTTCAGGTTCTACCCCGATCCGAAAAATTTGATTTTTTAGCATAATTTTTAGCACCGTATCACTCCTCCCCACTTGAAGCTTTTGGACCCCAAAAGATCACTTTCAGTTGTTCAACAGATGAGGGTAGAGTTCCCTCACCTTTCCAATCTCGATCCATTTGGCCTTTGAAGTATTTGTGCCTTTGAGCCCCACACGAAGGTAATTGACACTCCCTCTTTTTGATGTCCTTGTTCTTCTGTCAAGAATGGTGTCTTGTTGAAGCTCATCAAAATGATCTTGCACTATTTGTTTTACCATTTGGATTCGTTCAATGAACTTCTTAGGTTTTTCCATGTCGCCATCAAAAGCAACATCCTTCTTATCGAGATGACACAACAAACTATGATGCAAATGGTAAACAAATTCCACTACTTGGTTTACTTGACTCAAACTTGAATGTACATCTTGAAAGTATGCATATTGTTGAACATAACTTTCATGTAAAAAAAAAGATGTTTGAGTACAATAGTTACACAAATAATAGGCCTAGAAGGCATATCAACAAACTTGTCGCTTATACCTCTCTTATACCTTTTGACCAAGTGGAATTGTTAACGAACACCCATCAAATGAAAGTTCCTTAATCATTAATAACAACTTAATCACTGCACCATTAACGTTTTCTGAATGAAATGCATTAGAGGAAATTTAAGCCTAAATGTGGCCTCCTAAGGAAAAATAATAAAATAATAGTTAAAATAATAAAATAAGAGCTATGAATTTTGGAGGGAAAACATGAAAACTATTTTTTTAATTGTATTTTTGGGTTATCTCCTTATAGGTTTACTCAAATTTCAAGTTTAGACACGCATTAGATGTGGAATTACATTCCACATCCAAGGAATCCCATTATGCATACTTTTGAGAAGACCCACATTGATAAAAATTGCAAATACATTAAAAAATGTGTTGAAACACACGTTTTAATGTATCTTCAATTTTTATCAAGGTAGGTCTTCTCAAAAGTATGCATAATGGGTACTCGTTGAATGTGAAATTAAATTTCGCATCAAATGAGTGTCTAAATTTGAAATTTTAGTAAACCTATAAGGATATAAGCCAAAAATACAATTAAAAAAAATAGTTTTTCTTCTTTTCCCTCCAAAATATTTACATGTACCTCTTTTTAAATTTAAAGCATTTTGATTGGTTTACATATTATGACATAGAAATTACATGAAAATTTCATGGGCACTTTTAGGCTAAAATTTCCTCTAATGAAATGGCAAAGTCACTTGCATCAACCTGAAACTCAAATGACCTTTTTAAGTTTAAAAGAGCAAATAAAAGATGAAATGATATTTTGCTTCGAAGCATCACATGCCTCTTGTTATTTGCCTCCCCACTGGAAGACCTTTTGCACACATGTCAATGCATGCCAAGGAGCAGCTACAATAGAAGAAATATTAACAAAAATTTTCCTCCAACATTGGGTTGCTCCCATAAAACCTCTTATCGAGATGACCATCTTGGGCATTGACCAATCCACAATGTTGTCAAACTTGGAGAGGTCTACCTTCAAATTACCTCCTCCAACATTATAGCCAAAGTACATCAAAGAAGTTTTACCCAACTCATATTTTGACAAATTCAAAAATAAATGTTCATGCCTTATGACATCAAGTATTTTTCTCTTATACATGACATGTTCATAAATAATTTTTCTGAAAATGACAATGTCATACAAGTGGACTATCACATCTAGAAATGGCTCCAATTCATCATTCTTCGTATGCATGAAAGTAGTAGGGGTATGGAAAGACCATAAACAAAATCAGCCATTCAAACAAACCTTGTTTGGTTTGAAATTTTGTCTTCCACGTGCCTCCTTCAACAACTCTTATTTGATGAAATCCATTCCTTTTGTGCCTCACAATAAAATTATTTCCATTCTTCTTGGGCACCAAAACCATAGCTTCACTGCATGGTGGAAGAGATGGTCAAGTGATTCCATTGTTCAACAGATTTTGACTTTCCTTTGGTATTTCTGCACTTTTCATTTTTGACATCCGATGTATGTCAATGTCTCAAAGAGAACATTCTTGCTGCAAAACCTTTACCAAGGATAAACTCCAAAAAGACTTTGGAAAATAACTCAAACAAGATTCACATGGTAAATACTTGTGTAAATGAGTGTTTGACACATTTATAACATATTGAATGTGCAACAACTACTCATCCCAAAGTTTATGATGCTTGCTAAAATGTCCATAAATAGAAATTAATTTTACAATATGGAATAAATTTAAATCCCAAATTCCCATACGAAATGACTCATCATCAAACCAAAATAGCATAACAATGCCAAAGAAATCACTGTAGCACATAAGTGATTTATTCACAAATATCATTTTTTTCAAAATTCCCAACTGTGGGAATATGCAACAAGTGCTTTACAAATATTTATGATATTCAACTAGACAAGTAGTCTGTCCATTTTTGACCCAACCAGGTGAATGAACCCTCTACTTGAATTTGTTTTCCTTCTTGAGTCGCTTCATGGATGGTCACAACTTGTGCCACTTTTTCCTTTGTTGCTTCCCCTTAAGGTGCTTGCATGACTTGAATGCCCTTGTTAGGATGAAGTTGTGGATGCAATTTCCACAGTTCTCGACCCAATGCCCACTGATATTGAAATGAGTGCAAAAGTTTTTGTGGGTCTCTCTTGGCACAAATGTCTTTAAACTTGGATGATAATCTCCCTTCTTGGTCTCAATTCCAAATGACATATTCACTTATTAATTAATGCTTTCCTTTTGTGGCACTTAGCTACACAATGGTTAGGTGCATGGCCTAAAGTGCACGGAAAAAAAATTCCACAACATGTTATTCAAATCATCATGTGGTTTTTCATCATAAAATGGCTTTGAATAATCAAGACACTTATACCTCTCATGGATGTCCTTTGGCTTATGATTTTTACGCGAGGAACTTGAATGGAGAGAATAACTTGTATTAGTCTCTTCTTCAACTTTCTCATCTCTCTTTGGAGATGTTTTGCACTTCATGTCCTCCTTTTCCTTTAGAAACCAAGCTAGTACCAATTCCGGATGCAAATCCCAACATTTTTCCTCCTCGTGTCCTCTCTTATGACAAAAAGAACAATATACCCAAGAGCTATAGCTGGAAGACCATTCTTCCTTTTATACATAGCCCAAACCTTCATATCAAGGTCTCTCCTTTGCCTCAATTGGATGGAAAATGCCCTGATTGTTCACTCCAAGGCATCCTCCCTTGAAACCCATCTTGGAAAAGAGCTTTGTTCCTATGCCTTTGCTATGCTTTTCAAAGGCTGCAAAAGAGTTTAAATCAACATTTTCATGTAAAGAAAATGCATGTAAATGATTACCATTTTTCTCATCTTTCGATTGAGGGGCAGAGATGCTCTTAAACTCTTTCCTGATTCTTGAGGTGTCCTCTTGGACTCTTGGTATTTCTTCTTTCATCTCTTTGGACTTTGGTGTTGATAGAACCTCATCCTCATCATCATGTAGACAAAAGGTGCAGACTTGCCCATCTTCCTTCTCTAAGTGACTTTCTGCACTAGCCTCTTCTATAAGAGTTATTCTGGAAAAGGATGATGTTGGTGGAGAAGATGGTGGTTTATCACCATTCTCATTACCTCCTCCTTCTAGAGAACACTCTCCTCTTGAATTGTCTAGAGCTTTCATCTTGCAGTCTAGTGTTCCTCTCTTCATAGAGGACTTTCACCATTTCTGCCATGTCAAAGAAAGCCTTCCTAAAAGCCTTTACATCCTCTGACATACTTGCAGGATCTCCTCCATGTGACATGCTTACTGAAGCCTCACGTACAATAGGAGGTTAAAATTGAGGTGGAGATGGTGGAAACTCTGCCCTCCTTCTCCTTGCTCCAATTTGAGAACTTGCACCCATAAGATTTCCTTATCCTCTCTTGAGCTTCAACCTTGTAACCATTTAAACACTTTAAAAAAAAATAATCCTCCTTGCACAAGAAAACCTAGTGCTCTGGTACCAACTTGATCTCAATGAGAATATTAGTTTTTTTGTGCTAAGATCCAATTCATAATATAAAGAAAGTGCTTGAGGATTGAGAGGTTAATTGCAAGTTTAATATGAGTTTTTAAGTGTTTTTGTGTGAATTTCATGAGCAAATTAACATAAATAAAACATTGAATATTTCTACTTAGATCTTGTGAGTTGTCTTAGATCTTTATTCACCTAGTAAATGAGACTTTGCCTCACTATTCTCCTCGGGCATACAAGCATTCTCAATTCTTTCATCCTTGTTGGTTTTACAATAATATATTTCTCCATTTTGATGATTAAAGGAACAAATTTAATGTCATACCTCAAAAAGCATTGTGAAAATGTATGTAAGTAGTTAACATGGCTATATTTGTGGTTCATGGTTCTTATAACTTTTTAGTTTTCTTAGCCCTGGATTGGTCATCCTTTCCACACATCATATGCTATTGATGCTAATAACTACATGAAGTAGGTGCATTGGGTTCCATTTTCTGTCATATTTCAATCTCCACAACTTATGAAATCTACAGGGGAATTTGGTTTCAGCTTTGTATGCTTCACGACGACATCAATCCTTGCAAAGTGGGCCATAATCTATGCATATGGTAGAACTATAAGAGATTTTTCCTTCATCTTAAGGAATTTAAAGCAAAAAACATTTAAATATAGTTTTACATTTTAAGGATTAAATATCTGGAACCTTTCATCATGACACCTATAATGCCATTTAACAGATAGTGAGGCTTGCAAGTTTGATCCTCGGGTTAGACCAATGTAGAGAATAATTTCCAGGGGCATGTGCTAAGATTATAAATAGTATCTTGGGGCTCTGCTGATAATTGTACAAATATGTATATGTTATTTTCACACATAAATGGCTCCCCCTATGAAATCAAACCAAAATCAGCTACAACGGTAGGGAAGGTTTACCTAGATTTGTGCATGTTCATGGTTCTTATAAATTTTGAGTTTTCTTAGGTCTGGATTGGTCATCCTTTCCACACATCTCGTGCTCTTGATGTTGACCACTACATGAAGTAGGTGCATTGGGTTCCATTTTCCGTCATATTTCAATGTCCACAATTTATGCAATCTACAGGGGAATTTGGTTTCTACTTTGTATTCTTCATGAAGACATCATCTTTGAAAAATGGGCCATCATCTATGCATATGGTAGAACTATAAGAGATTTTTCCTTCCTCTTAATGCATTTAAAGAAAAAAACATTTAAATATAGTTTTACTTTTTAAGTATAGAATTTATGGAACCTTTTATCATGACACCTATAATGAAATTTAACAAACATTGATGTTTGCAAGTTTGATCCTCAGGTTAGACCACTGTAGAGCATAATTTCCATGGGCATATGCTAAAATTATAAGTAGGATCTAAGGGATCTGCTGATAATTGTACAAATATGTATATGTTGTTTTCACACAGAAATGGTTTCCCTTATGAAATCAAACCCAAATCAACTACAACAGTAGGGAAGGTTTACTCAACATCTCATGTGAAAGCTCTCTCCATGAAAAAAATGACTGATAAATGAGACAAGGGAGGCTTATGAAGATGTAATTTAAGTGTTAGGATATTCTGACACATAAGAAATAGTTAAGTATTACTTGGTCTAGTGTAAAGTTAGGTAAATTGTGTTTCTTTAGTATGTACTTTTGTAACTTATAATCTGATGGTCATGATATGTAGTGATCTAATGATATTACCGACACTTGATCTATGGCGTAACACTTGATTGGTCCATGATCTCTATTTAAAGAGCACAGAGGGTCATTTTTCTGGCGACTGTTTATTAGATAAGCTTATGTAAATTTTATTTCTTTATATTAATAAATTTCCAGAAGTGGTTACGTTTGCTTAGGTCATGGACTGTTTCCCTCTTCGAGGGTTTTAACCACGTCAAATATTGGTGTGTTGATCTATGATCTATTTGTGAGTGGTGCCCTTTGGTGTTTGATCTAAGGAACTTACCATATAAATTCCTACATGGTATCAAAGTTGTTTGAGGGCCGTATCATTTGTTGATCCAAATTCGAAGCTAGTTTTGACTGCATGTGACTTCTGTTTTTTAGATCTATTGTTTCTGACCAATTTTGAGCCAAGAGAGCTACTCTGTTGTGTTCAGAGCCTCTGTTCCAGTGAGAAACCTATTTTATTTCATGTGAAAAGGTTTTCGGTTGCCCTAGATATGTCATCTTAGATCTGGAGTTATACATTATTTTTTTTGCAGTTATATTTATTTATCCCTCTGTTTATTTCGGTTTATAGTCATTTATTTTATTACTAGATATATACCCTCTTCTCTATGTATGCTCTTTTCATTCTTATGTGTGCGATCTGGAAAACCAGAAACATGCAGACGAGATTTTTCTCCTGTGTGCTCTTTCCCTGCGATTTTGTGCGATCTCGGGAAATCAGAAATAGCGAGAAAAATATTTAGTTGTTGGACTGACTAACCAGAAATCTAACAAGAAGCTGCAATGGTTGTATTTTTTTCTGTTTTGTTGTTTGTGTGGTTGTTTTTTAACAAGAAAAATAGCACACACAAAATAAAAATAAAACCCTTCCTCCTTTCCAAAAATTACTAAATATTCTTACTAGCTCACTTGGTCTAAAGTTACTTTATGAGAATAGAGGTCTTGGGTACAAGTCTCTTTGTCAAGTTACTTTTTCTAAAAAAAAATTTGTCAAGTTATTTTTTCCAAAAAAAAAATTGTCAAGTTATTTTTTCTATTAAAAAAAAACATTTTGTTAAGTTTTTTTTTGTTTGTTTGTTTATGTAACTTAAGTTTTAAAGTTACTTTATGTAATAGTGTTTCTCATCCATTATAAAAAGTGAGTCACTTACAGTCTAAAGTCAATTTATCTTTTATTTAAGTTACAATCTACTTCATCATTAGTTCATAAAGTAACATTGTAAAAGAGACTCTCACTTATTTATAAAAGTGGGTCACATAAAGTAGTATTTAAAAAAAAATGAGCTTATTATATTAAGTATGGAAAATGGAGGAATTTTTTTTTTTTAAGTACAAATTCATCATCAACTTTCAACCTATCACGTGACTACTTGACATCTACTTCAACATTTCTTTAAAAAGGCATAACTTCTTCATCTAGAAACCATTTTCAGATCCGTTTTTTTCTATAACCAACCTAATTTTTCGAGATCTTTCCATTGGAGCAGTTAGTTTTAACCTTTACAGCTTCACTTTTTAAAAATGGAAAGTGCATGCCATATCATTCTTAGCAACATAAATGATTTCCAATGGCTATCCTACATGGCAGACTTACTAAGAAGTAAAGGGCTTTATAGAATAGCCCGAGGGCTAGAATCTAAACCTACCGATGAAGATAAAAAGGCCAAATGGGAAAATAAACAAGATCAAACACGAGGGTTGATAGGAATGTCCATTGCTCAAGATATTAGATTTCATATCCAAGAAATTGACTCCCCTGATGAAGCTATGAAAAAGCTAAATATTATTTTTAGAATTAAAAATGAAATCAGAGCCCACCAGCTTGAAAATGAGTTGCTTACTTTGGACCCCAATAATTTCTCCTCTGTTGAAGATTTTTTTCCAAATTTAAGACCCTTAGACTTCCCCTAAAAGGTTGTAAGGTCAAAAAGGAATATGGTAGTCTTATCTATTCCATTCTTACTAAGTTAGGCCCTACAGACTCTGTATTTGTTTCCACCTTCCATTCAACTAGAGAAGCCCTCATTTCTCAAGGAACACCCTACAAGTCCCCCTCTTTTGATTCCTTTTGCGATTCTTTGATAAGAGAACAAGAAAAAATATTACACCTTGGTCTTATTAATACTGGAAACTCTTCTAAGAAAGCCTTAGCAGCCCAACAACAACCAAATCTAAAGAATCATAATAAGCAGCATCCTAAAAAGAATGGTCCTAAACCAAACAAGGGTCTTAAACAATCTCAGCCGCAAAATGAAAAAGCAACTCAACAAACTGATAAGGCAAATAAAAACAAAGGGAAGAAGATAGATAGACATTGAAACTTTGTAATCGTGATGGCCACGTAGAGTCAAAATGTTTTAAGAAGATGGAAGCCTTGGAAGTAGCAATGAAGAAGCACAACATCCATTTGGAGAACTATTCAACTTCATATTCAGGAATGACACTTTCTACATGTGGTTGTCAAGCATCAAGATCTGGTTATGCATTGAATGCATCTTCTTCTTCTCATTTTCATGAGTGGATCATTGATTATGTAGCCTCTTACCACATGGCCAAAAATAAAGCCATGTTTTCCTCTTTAAATGATTGTAACAACAAAAATATTTATGATGGTGGTGATAGATCTCTTAGTGTTGTAGAGTCTGGAACCATTCATCTAGATAATTGTTAGTTTAATGATGTATTACGTGTTCCTACCTTGTCCTGCAACCTTCTATCTGTTTATAAGATAACTCATTTAGGTGAAGGGAGAAACGTAGAATTCTCACCTCATGATGTTGTAATTAAGGACCTAAGAGATCCTATACGTATTTTAGCTATGGGCATTGTTGATGATTCCACAAGGTTGTATAAGTTTGACAAATTTGGGTCATCATGTCTTCCCTTCATTTTTGTTGCTCATAATGATGAAGTGAGTAAACTTTGGCATGAGCGATTTGGTCATTTAAACTATTTCTCTCTTTAAACTCTATGTAAAGAAAATATGGTGACAAGTCTTCCTATGGTATCTTGCCGCGATGGTTTCGGTTCCAGTTGTGTACTCGGAAAACATCATCGGAATAGTTTTGACCAATGTTCCTCTTGGCACGCTTCAACCCCTTTGCAGCTTGTGGACAATGATTTATGTGGTCCACTTCCAGTTGTTTCTTTCTCTGGCTATAAGTAATTCTTAACTTTCATTGATGATTTTTCTAGACACACTTAGGTATACTTCTTAAAACTCAAGAGTGAAGTTTTTAACATGTTCTTGGCCTTGAAGGCCTTTGTTGAGAAACAATATGGACATCAAATTCTTAAGTTAAGATCTGACAATGGAGGATAATATGTTAACAAAAAAATCATTAGCTTTTGCACTAAGCATGGCATTCAATTGCAACATATTGTTTTGTATACTCCACAACAAAATGGTGTAGATGAAAGGAAGAATCACAATCTAAAAGAAATGGCTAATTGTATGCTTCAATCTAAAGGAATTAGTCTTAATTTTTGGGCAGGAGCAATTAACTGTGCAAATTACATAGTAAATCACACTCCCACTAAGGTTTTAAAGAATATCACTCCAAAAGAAGCATGGATCTCAATCAAACCAGATGTCAGTCACTTTCGTGTTTTTGGAAGTGAAGCTTGGGCCCATATTCCAGATGAGAAACATAAAGCCTTAGAACCTAAGAGTGAAAAATGTATTTTTTTGGATATTCTGAAGATGTCAAAGGATATAGACTCCTTCAACCCACATAAAAAAATGTAATCATTACAAGAGATGTAAAATTTGATGAAAATATATCGGCTTGCGAGCCTTGTTCGGCGGGTGTGCCACCTTTTGCCTGTGAGCGTGATTTGGCATATGTGCCACCTCTCTCTATCTCTTCTACTTATGAAAGCATTCCTTCTACTTCGGAAGATGACAGCGAGGATGAAAATCCTCCTCCACCTCCTCAGGATCTTCCTTCAGCTCCACAACTTCCAAAATGGGTCTGCTTTACTCGGGATGCAGTAGTTTCTCTTGCAAGTGACCTTGCAGATCAATGTCGTAGATGTTCTCAATTCGACTGAGCCTCTTCTTTATTGACTCAGGTTCCAAAAAATTATGATCCAGATAGCTTTGAAGAAGCTTTCGGTCATTCATATTGGGATGTAGATATGCATGAAGAATATCGTTCCTTATTGGCAAACGATACTTGGGATATTTTTCCTCTTCCAAAGGGAAGAAAAATTGTTAGATGCAAATGGGTTTACAAAACAAAGTTTGGACCAGATGGAAAAGTGGATAAACATAAAGATCGTCTTGTTGCTAAAGTATTTTCATAAGTTGAAGGCATTGAATATACTGAAACCTTCTCCCTCGTTGCCAAAATGAATCATATTCTCCTTTTTCTTTCCCTTGCTGCCTCCTTTAAATGAGAAGTCCATAAAATGGATGTTAAATTCGCCTTCTTACATGGGGACTTGCATAAATAAATATACATGGAAAAACCCCCCTGGCTTTATCCAAAAGACTATAGCCTTGTTTGTTGCCTTAAGAAGTCTATCTATGGAATTAAACAAGCCCCTCGGGCTTGGTATGCCAAAATGGATAGCTTTCTCTTAGATAATGGCTTTTCTAGATGTCATTCTGACAACACTGTCTACACCAAGAAAGTGTGTAAGTCCTTAATCATCCTTGTTCTTTATGTTGATGATATTATCCTTACTAGTAGTGATCCCACCCATATAAACCATGTGAAGTCTAGCCTCAAAAAGAAGTTTGAAATGACAGACTTAGGACACTTGCATTATTTCCTTGGTCTTCAAGTCCGGCAATCAAAAGAAGGTATTACCCTTTCTCAATCCAAGTATGCATGTGATATTCTAAGCCAATTTCACATAGAAGACTGCAAGGCAAACCCTTCTCCCTTTCAGTCTGGAGTCAAGATTTCAGTCACTTGTACTTCCCCTGAGGTTGATGCTACCTTATACCGTCAATTTATTGGTAAGCTTCTGTATACCCATAATCGTCCTGACCTTTCCTTTTTCGTTGGTCTTGTTGCTTGGTTTATGAACAAACCTCATGAAAGCCATTGAAAAGAAACTAAAATAGTAATTCGATATGTTCGAGGTACAACTCAGTTCGGGATTCATTACAATGCAGGAGCATATCCATTGTTTGTTGGTTTCACTAATTCTGATTGGGTTGGTGACCCCGATGATTGAAATTCTACTGCAGGTTATGTATTCACTCTTAGTTCAGGACCTATTGCATGGTATTATTAGAAACAAAGTGCCATCTCTCTTTCTTCGGCATAAGCAGAGTATCGTGGTGTTGTTGAAGCCAACAACGAAGCCTTGTGGATTCTTCAGATCCTGTCTAAATTTGGTCTTCATCAGCAACATCCAACTACACTTTGGTGTGATAATCATAGTGCCATTTAGCTATGAAAAAATACAGTTCAACATAAGCGCAAAAAACACATTGAGATACACATGCACCTCATCAGAAAGCTCATTCATGATCATATTCTTGAAGTGCACTATTGTTCAACCAATGATCAAGTTGTTGATATCTTTACAAAGGCTCTCACAGAAGCGAAGTTTACCAAAATTAGATCTATGCTTGGGGTTTAGGAAATTTATCATTAAGGGAGGCTAGGCTCTAATGCCTCATTCGTTCTCCTATTGTGTCACCTCTGTAAATCCTTCAATCCTATCCTAAGTTTTTCTTGATGGGGGATGTTAGGATATTTCGACACATAGGAAATAGTTAAGTATAACTTGGTCTAGCGTAAAGTTAGGTAAAGTGTGTTTCTTTAGTATGTACATTTGTAACTTATAATCGGACGGTCATGATATGTAGTGATCTGACGGTTCATTCTCTCCTTAGTATTACCGACACTTGAGTGTTTCTTTAGTATGTACCTTTGTAAGTTATAATCAGACGGTCACGATATGTAGTGATATGACAGTTCATTCTCTCCTTGGTATTACCAACACTTGATCCGTGTCTTAACACCCGATTAGTCCATGATCTCTATTTAAAGAGCATGGAGGGTCATTTTTCGGGTGACTGTTTATGAGAGAAGCTTATGTAATTTTTCTTTCTTTATATTAATAAATTTCTTGAAGTGCCCACGTTGGCTCAGGCCATGGATCGTTTCCCTCTTCGAGGGTTTTAACCACGTCAAATACTGGTGTACTGATCTATGATCTATTTGTGAGTGGCGATCTTTGGTGTTTGATCTAAGGAACTTACCCTGTAAATTCCTACAAAAAGGTTATATTTTTTATTTTTTCTGGTTAAATTTGATATAATTCATTTGTTTTAAAATGGGTCCCACATCAAGCACTAATTTTTAGAGCCTTATTTGTCATCTTGATAGTTTACGTGAGACACCCTAACATCACCTTGTTGAAGCACCGCTTTTCTGCCCTAAGAAACAAATATTAGCAGGTTCATTACTCACTGTACACTGATAAGGAGCAATGCATCTCTCTTTGCCTTACTGCAAGGACCAATGATTTCGTAATGCCTTCAGTAGTAATGACTTGGTCAAGATTTTATATTTTCTCATTTTTTAGGGGATCGGTTTCAAAAGGTTTGAATTACCTCCTCTAATGGCTTGGGAACTCATACTAGATTTTAAATTCACTAGAACTTAAGGGTTTGGATTCATCCTCTCCTCTACTCACCAAGTCTATGTAGTGAAGTCATTCCTAAGGCAGAGAGATAGAGATATATGTAACTACATGCTACTGAAAAATATTAGAGAGAGATTTCCTGCTGCCATGATTTTTCCTATGGC
The DNA here is from genome assembly GCA_034641835.2 of Pinus albicaulis. Lineage (NCBI taxonomy): Eukaryota > Viridiplantae > Streptophyta > Pinopsida > Pinales > Pinaceae > Pinus > Pinus albicaulis. The sequence continues at coordinate 452,149,990 of CM076584.1, forward strand.
AGAAAGAAATCTCTCTCTAAGATTTTTCAGCAGTATGTAGTTACATATATATCTCTGGAGTGGCTTTGTTATATAGATTTGGTGTGGAGAGGATGAATCTAGACTCCCAGGTCTTGGTAAATTTAGAGTCCATTATGAGTTACCAAGCCCTTAGATGAGGCAATTCAAACCTTTTTAGAATGATACCCTTGAAAATGAGCAAATCTAGAAGCTTGACCAGGTCATCACTTCCTGTTGAAGGGAATTAAGAAATCATCACTCCTTGTAATTATACAAAGAGTGATGAACCTATTAAAATTTATTTCCAAGGGTAGAAAAATGGTGCTTCATCAAGGTGTCTCTAAGGTAGACTCTTAGGATGGAAAATAAGATTATAACATTCACATTGACTTGACAAAGTCATTATGCGACTAGACGGAATGGGTCAACTCAAACCAGGCCAGTTGTTGACATGTCTTCTGTGAAGTCATTAAACAAATTAATTTTGTTTTGTCACCAATATAAGTCAAAATAAACTAATTCTGAGTGAATTGACCGAGTTTAACCACACTTCTCTATAGCAAGCAAAGTAATATTCCATTTATGATATGCAAATGTCACCATTCCAATTGTCTTTTTTTTCTTCAAAATATAAATTCAACATGAATTTCACAATATGTCCATGCTCACAGGAAGGGCTAGAAATATCTAATGAAAATTACCTTAGAGGATGTGGTTGTCATGAAAATCCAATTGTGACCCTAACACATTTCAAGGGTGGGAGGGGGGCGCAGAGGTGAATGGAAATCTAAAAGGAAAAACTCAGAGTCTGAGACTCCTAATGTGTTTGTATGGGGTTCCATTTTCCAATAATGGTGGGAGAAAATAACTTTTCTGATCATGTTTCCTGATATTTATCTTATAAAATTTTAAGAATTATAGTAAGTTGTAAAACATATAGGCAGACTTCAATGAAAATCCCAAAATTTAGAAATTTTTGAATGCTTTATGAAATTCTATTCACTCTGAAAGCAAGGGCCATGCCAACTATACATTTCACGCACAAAGAAAATCAGATCTGCTACGTTGAAAAAGTAATTTTCACATATCCTAACAATCTGTCACTTGGAAATAAATTCAAACAAGATTGGCTCCCCACCTTGCCCCATTAATTTCCTTCAATCCATTGCATTAAAGCATGTGAAACATTATCGTTGGCCTTAAACTTTAGTGGAGTTACATCACTAGAATTCATCACCTTTTAATATAGTATAATTTTGCCTTGATATGCTTCTCTGAGAAAGGAATTTTGGATTCTTTCTCAAAGAAATTGCATTTTTATTGTCACAACAAATAGGCATGGTCCCCTGTTTAAACCAAATATCTCTTCGTAATTTCTTCAATCATAGGACTTCCTTGGTTGTTTAAGAAATTGTAATGTTCTTTGCCTCAATACTTAATTGGGAAACCACTCATTTCCTTTTACTCCAACTCAAAACTTTTTCAAAACAAGATAAATAGATAACCATCAATAGAATTTCCATTGTGCATATCATTTTCCCAGTCATCATCAACAAACCCATGCAGCTGAAGGTTCTTACCTCCATCTTCTTCATAGAAAATAACATAGTCATTAGTACCCCATATGTACCTAAATATCCCCTTTACACATGTCCAATGATATCTAGTCGTGTACATGCGATTACATATATAAGCCTACCAACCATGCTACGTATGAAATTCTTACCATCTCCTCTACTTATTTTTGGCTCTTAGGACTCATGTGAGTGGAAAAACACGATCCCACTTGAGGTCGGGTGCAAATTGGTTTACATTATCCATCTTGGGACCTAAAAAGTGCAAACATGTTTTACAAATAGTTTCTTTTGTTGATAAACAATTTCCAATTTTGGTGGCCTTTCTTCATTTGAATTCCCAATAAATAGTGCAACTCACCTAAGTTCTTCATGTCAAAATTACATGACAATTGGGACTTGGTTTCCTTCATTACTTTTTTTGTTGTTGTGACTAATATAACATTTTGTCATCAATATATAAGCTCATAATAATGAAGTGATTATATTGTTTCTTGAAGCAAACACACTAATTTGCATCACTCATGCAACCTTGTCCAACAACATATTTCTTAAACCACTAGTACCTAAATCCTTTCCTTTCAGTTGCTTCAGGAAGATTTTTTCTCTTAACTCACCATTTAAAAAAGTGCTCTTCACATATGTTCTCTCCACTTCCAAATCATAAGCAATTTCTAGCACCAACATCAACGTAATGCATGCCATTTTTCCCATCAAATAAAAATCCTCATCATAATCAACACCCTCAACTTAAGAGTACACCTTTGTTACCAATGAGGTTTATATTGCTGCATTGGACCATCTGCCTTATACTTCTCCTTAAACACTCATTTGCATCCATTTTCCTTCCTTCCTTCAAGAAACTCTTGCAAATTCTAGGTTTGGTTATGTTCCATGGTCTTTTTTTCTTCATCCATGAATTTCTTCCAATAAGAATCTTCATCTCCATTAAGAGCCTCTCTGACATTTTTTTCCTCATCACCAATGGAAAATAAAGAAAAAAAACTAAAATTAGATGGCGCATAGGGCTGAAAATGTGAAGTTGGGTTACACTTTTTGCCCTTTTTTGAGAAAAAACTTTCATTTTTTTTAGTTCTTCAACTTTCTGCAAGCTAAAACAAATTTTTTGTTTAGAATTTCATTTTGCGATAAAAATAAAAGTTGTCAAAAATTTTGTTAGCTTTCTATTACTTATTTTTTGGAATTTTTTTATACACATTTGATATGTCAACTTAGCGTTTATTTGAGTGTGTTTTTTTAACAATCAAAGGATTCATAAGAAGTCATGTTAATACGTAATGTTGTATTCTTTGAAAATTTGCGTTTTTGACAAACAAAATGTGTTACAACAATCTAGACAGAGTTTAATTCGGGTTCGTCATATTTACAAAGCCAATGGGTGCATATCATAATTACTAGAATTTTTTGAACTGATCAAATATGAAAAAACTGCATATTTTGAATATGTTTCGCGACGCAAGAAATTTCTTAACATATAATTTATAAACTAAAAATATAAAAGCTACCCATGAGAGACGACAGACCAATGTAATGCACCATAATTTTTTCAAATTTTTTTACAATGTATTTTGGAAGATACAAAATTATGATTTCACTGAATCATAATGACCTTTATAAATTGTTTGCACCTGTTTCATTACAAAATTAATTAAAATTAGTAAATATTTATGAAATTCCATAAAATTTATATTTCTTGAAAGCAGATTCAATTCTGAAAATGCTTGTCTTGGTTCCGACAGTTAATTCAGAATGTTTCATGGATTTTAATTAGTCCAAATTTGCAGATACGTATTCAGAGCTTGGCTCTGCGTAATTGCTAATGCGCTAGTTCGGCCGAACTCTTAAAAAATGTTCGGCTGAATTGTTTTTTGCGCCGACAGCCCGTCAAGCCTAACGACATAAAAGTTCGGCCGAACTTTTACTTGACTTTACGTCGGCCGGAAAATACTGCGGAGCCCCTCCAAAAAAAACATTTCGCGTCAATATAAATTGTCGCGAAATCATTCGTTATTTTCACATATTTTTGCACATTTGGTCGGATTTTACAAAGGTGTTGGTCTGATTTTGCAAAGATTTGTTTTGGGTTTAGGAATTTTCTTGGAGGTACATTCAAAGAAATTTTTTGCAAAAAATTGTTTTGGGTTTAAAGACTTTTCTTGGAGGAACATTCAAAGGACATTTGTTGGAGGTATGTGATACATTTTTTGGATGTTTTTTGGGCTTCATTTTTTTTGAAAGTATGGATTTGGGCTTAATTTTCATGGAGGTATGTGATACATTTTTTGAATGTTTTTTTGGCATCATTTTTTTTTGAAGGTATGGATTTGAGCTTAATTTCGATAGCCATATCACTTAGGCTCCATTCACTTACCAAGGTTCCTCAAACTCCACACCGAATTTGGTTTATCATGCTCAACTTGCACATTTTGAAGTGTCATTGATGATTCCTCTCATTGGAATGCAAAAGGAAGATGAATTTCATCTTTTTTCCTCCAAAATTTACACATTCAACATCTATTGAAGCTTTTCATCTATGCTCATCTGGAATTCAGACATAGTTGTGAGTACTTAATTCCGCGGTCTTTCACAAGACTCTAATTGCCAAAATATTCTTTTGTAATTTTGCTTAATATATCTATGATTTATTTGAAAACACTAATTTTATAAAACAATATATCTGGGATTTATTTGAAAACACAAGTTTTATAAAACAATATATCTGGGATTTATTTGAAAACACCAGTTTTATAAAACAATAGTAATAATATTAGACTCGATGGTGACCTTTTGATAGATGCATCAAGGTAGTTGATATTTTCAGCCATACACATAGAAGGTGAATTTTCCAGTTATGTTTTTTGTTAGATAAATATGTATAACTTATGACTTTCCAATATTGTTGTAGCGTCGTTCTAGCTTCGGTCTGGTTTGGGGAATATTAAGGTAGAGAATTTGTTCATAAAAGTTTCACTAAAGATCACATACATCAAGCATAATAGTAGGTGTCGGAAACTTCTCAACTATGGTAGGATTTTTTTGTGCTTCTGTGTTTTCATGGTTTTTTATTTATTTAACAAGTTGAAATCTGGCATTTTGAAAACAACTATTCTAGAATGTAAAAACAACACCAATAATTGTGTTCCCATTTTCAATTCATTAGTTTCTCAACTCAAATCTGGATGCAGTTTCCTACATTGATCAGCGATATGATTACAAATACATGTATTTTTCTTCTGCATGCATTCAATGTTTGTGTATTTATATGATTGAGTTTGGGGAAACTCTTCAGTTGCACCATATTGCTATCCATTCTTTTGGGCGCATGTCTATATTTTCATATTTACATGAGATGGAAGCTCCTTCTCATTTCAATCTGATCATCCTTCTCATGAAAGTTTATTACTATAATCTATAACCCAACATGAGTAAAACATGTCATGGCATATGTGTGCTTGCAAGTCGTAAATAGAGATAAATAAAACCTTGCTTGATGTAATTTTTTTTTTATATTCATTTAGCTTTTTAAGAAAACTGAAATTCATTGATCCTTGGAATATGTGTTCTATCTTTGAGTTCTTCTATGATAATATGATATCCTTTTTGTAATTAAGAAGATATAGAAGATTAATTTTTTTTTTCTTAGTTATGTTTAATTTTATATACCCTTGGTTAGTCTTTTTCAAACAATGTTTGGGGAGATTTGAGCTAATTAATATGTACAAATATCAAGAGGAAAATTATGCACTTATGTTGGAGGACCAAAGCCACATGTATCCTAATTGCTTTCAAATCATGATTTTTTTTTGCAAAGGAAAACATTGTGGGGAAACCTAAGTGATGGTTCCTCACATTCGTGGATGCCATTCCTAGTAAACTGGTTTGGATATACTAGTGTACTTGACTTATGAAAATTTGACCCGGGCATCTGTTGGCCTGGAACTAGCCAAATGCCTAGCAACATTGGTGACAACTAATTCCTTGGGCTAATGAAATTATGATTCTATATTCATTCTTGGTTTAAATTGTTTGTATAGGCTATGGACTTTATGGTCGAATTTTTTCACAACTTACTTGAGCATCTAGATTGGACAATCACACAAGCATGTATATATTCTTATACCAAGACTCTGAAGAAGTGGCATGGGTGGATTGCAAGCACAAGTTTCAACATGAGAATTTTTTTCTTGTTTATCAAGGCTGACCTCTCTTGTGCGGATATTATTGATACATATACCATGAAGTAACCTACATACCTTTGTTTCCGTTGTGGATTTTATTTTTCAAAGGAAATTACATAGTAGTTGATTGATTGAGTAGGATATAATTTCTTGTATGCCTAGCCCCATTGTCTAATAATCATTTTTGTTTGACTAAAATAATACAATTTCTTGTATGCTTAGCCCCATTTCTGATAATCATTTTTATTTGACTACAAAAATATAATTTCTTGTATGCCTAGCCCCATTATCTGATAATCATTTTTGTTTGACTACAATTCTTTCTCTTGCAGATGGCCATGAAACTTTATCCTTAAAGGAAATATTTTATGGAAGTAAATGGAGGGATCAGTCACATCCCATTAGACATGGAAATTTGTTTTTGCATCCTTCCTTGAACTTCCTCAAGAAAACCATAATTTCATGGTATGCTATTTCATGGTCTCCAACTTATCATGTCATGATTAATGCATAATTGTCTTCCTATATCCTGAAGTTTCTTATAATCTGATATTAAATCTATGCATAAAGTTGACATTTCTGTGAACATATTTTGTTTGTATTTATTTACAAAATTTCATATAAATGTAACAAGCTTCCATGTTGAATGAAAATCATAATCTGTAATTCAGATGGCCTTCCATTTCAAAAATTTAACTTTTGTCTTTTCAGCAAAGTGTTGGATTGGATAATCTAAAAGCCTCTCGATGACTTATTATTTTTTGTTTGTTTTCTTCTACCCAACTTCACATTTCAAGGGGTTACATCTCTTCTTGCTTAATATGGGACTATTAAGGATAAATTGAATAAGTAATGCCCACAAATAAGTGTCTACAAGTTGGAACAACCAACAACTTCTTCTTTTTTTCATTCATACTTTAAGTCCTCTTGGGTTGGAAGATTTCAGAAAGGTAGAGAAAAGTTGGAACAACCAACAATTTATGTTTTTCATTCAAATTTTAAGTCCTCTTGGGTTGGAGAATTCAGGAAGGTAGAGATGTATAGCCAAGGAGTTTTTTAACTTGTCAAGAGTTATGGTGTTACCTTTCTTATCTGTGATGGACATACTTTTGAAAAAACCATATAATATTTGAAGTTATAATAGTGATTGCCATTCTCCCATTATTATTTGAAGTTATATGTACTCACTTTTTGTGATGTACACTTCCAAGGTTTGGCTTTCCTCCTAGTTATTTCCTCCTCCATCATTCAACATGTGTTTCATGCAAAAACACTAAGGCCTCAATGCATTGGATGTGGCAATTGTGTTTTAACGACTTGTGATTACAAGTTTTGGAATAAGCCATAACATTGGAAGAAGGACTCACAGAAACATAACATCAGAAGTGTAAAGTGGATTTATTTGAGAGTTGGATGTTGAAATCGTATGCCCTTGTGTCAACATTTTCTAATGTTATAGCCATGATCTTGATATATTATGCATTTCTTTACTTATACTTTCAGAGATTTCAAAAATCGTATTTATTTATATTAACAAATTCATAGAATATCAATGAAACAATTCCTACTGAATATTTATATATTCCTATATTGATGAATCTTATATTGGTATCATTGTAGGTTGAAATTTGAGTCTGTGTGGTAGAGACTCACATTAAATACGACGAGAGTAGTGAGTTTTTGATGCTAGGATTATACAAGAGAAACCAGCCAAAGATGGTGGGGTCTTTACATGAAGAAAAATTCTTGGAAGACCTAAAATCCATAATGACTTCATTTGATCAGAACATAACAACATTGGGTAAGATGGTATTACAGTGTATAGAAATGAAGTAAAAATATGGAAGAATAAAACAAAATTTAATTTGAGTATGAAAATGAAGATGTTAACGATAAGGAAATTGAAGTTAAGAACGTTGTATTCTGTAATGTTTTTGGTGAAGAATAAAACAAAATTGAATGATCCGGATTTATGCAGGAACGCAACAGAATAAACATATAACCATAAATACAAAGATGCAGCGGAAATAACACTTCATTTCATTAATATCGAAGAACCGAAATTTTCTTACAGAAAGAATGGAAATAAAATTAGCTAGGGCGCTAGTAGCTATCTCTGAGAAGAGATGTGGCGGCTACAGGCCTCTGAACTGAGTTACAATGAGGCTCGAGGGCCTATTTATTATTTAGAAACAATGGGAAATCCTAAACATGCAAAACCCTAACCCTAGGAGATGAAGCACCAAAACTATGGGCCCCGTTTGGGTAAATTGGTGTTTCAACTTCTCGGGGACGTAACTTTGGCATACGATCTCTGTTTGACGCGTACCATACCTCGTTAGAAAGATCTATCCAAGGAATACAAATTTTGAGTGAGAAACATTGGTAAAAATAGTAAGTTGTGCCGAAACTGAAAAAAATTGAAAGAGACAATGGTGGGGCCCCAAGTGGAATAGGCGGGTGACCACCATTATCCACCTGGATCATTCCTCCCCCCTTAGGAAGAAATGGTCCCCGTTGCGTTAAGTTCCTCCATGAGATGAGGAAATTTCTGCTAAACTTGGTCCCTGGTGAACCACTTTCCTTGGTGCAGGAGTTGGCAAGCTTTGGCAACCCGATACAGTTGGATCTTCTGTTGGCGAGTGTTCTTGATTTGCATGTCCATGATACAATCTGTGGTGGCCTGTTCCATGCAGTCTGGTTTTAACTCTGTTGGTGCGAGTTGTTCTGCAATGTCAGAGGTGTCCAGTAGAGGTGGGAATTAAGGACGAAGGCGGTCCACATTGAATACTGGGTGCAAACCAAGGAATGGTGGAATACTGAGCTCGAAGGCATTGTTCGCTACAACCTTGGTGATGGTGTACAACTCATATCGGAGTGGGTGAAGCTTGCGGTGGGGTCCAGTGAGGCGCTCCTTCTGAAAATGTAGCCATACTTTGTCGCCCACCTGGAAGTTACATGGCACCCGGTGTTGATCATGGCGTTGCTTGTACTTAGCATTGGCTCTATCCAATATGTCATGAACCTATTGGCGGATGTGTTGAATGCGCTCGATGAAGCTATTTGCTTTGTCAACTTCAGACTGGACATGAGCCGAATCGGCCTGAGTAGCCACAAATGGCATGGCTACGTCAATGGGACATTGTGGTTGGAATCCCAAGCCCAACTGAAAGGGGCTATGGCCGATTGAACTGTGGAGAGCCCGGTTATAACTATGTTATACATATGGGAGGCTCTCATCCCATGTGCGTGGATACTTTGAATTGTACATGCACAGAATGTGTACAATCATTCTGTTGACGACCTCTGTTTGGCCATCTGTTTGGGGATGGAAAGCTGTGGACTTGGTGAGCTTGGTGTCCAGCATTGACCAGAGGCTGGACCAAAATGTGTTGAGGAACCTGTTATCCCGATCTGATATGATAGACTGTGGGATCCCAAAGTGCACCCACACTCGTTAAAAGAAGAGTTTAGAAGTGGCTTCTGCTGTGATATTCTTCTTGCAGGCCGCCATAATGGCCATCTTCGAGAATCTGTCGACGACCACGAAAACGCAGTCATTTCAATGCTTAGTAGAAGCCAGGCCCGACATGTAATCCATAGAGATGGATTCCCAAGGTTGACTAGGGGTAGGTAGCGAAGTATATAGGCCTTGCTTCTTGATGGTCGGTTTGGCAATGGCACAGGCAGTACAGGATTTGATGTGCTTCCTGAAATCCTTTCAAAGGTTCGGCCAATAGAAATACTTCTGCAATACTGCTACTGTTTTCTCGACCCTGAAATGCCCAGTGACTCGACTGTAGTGTGCTTCCCATATCATCTTGGCACGCTCGCTTGAAGGAACACAAAGGTGTCCCAGGTGACATAAAAGTGCATCTTGGAGGTGAAAATTTGGAACTTGCATACCCCCCAAGAGTGCCTTGTAAGTGTGGCCAAATTCTGGGTCGCTCTCGTAGAGAAGTGGCCAGTCAGAAGTCTCGTGCCCACAAGAGTGGAGAACGGTGGTGAGTGCCAGATCGGTGGTCGGCTGAGGCAGTCCGCAACATTATTGGTGCTACCCTTCTTGTACTTAATGTTCAAATGAAATTGTTGCAGATATGTGGACCACTTCTGATGGCGATCATTATGCAACTTCCCTTGTGTCTGTATGAACTGCAGGGGCCGGTGGTCTATGTGGATGATTGTTTCCTTCCCCAAAATGTAATGCTTCCATTGTCGAAAAGCTTGCACAATGGAATACATTTCTTTGTCATAAGTGGGATACTTGCGAACTGTGTCAGACAATGTCTCATTGTGATATGCCATTGGATGTCCCTGTTGAGTAAGAACTGCCCCAATAGCATAAGTCAAAGACATCTGTCTCGATCTCTCAAATGGGCATTTGCAAGTCTAGTAATGTGAGCCTTGGGCGGAGAGCAGGCCGTTTTCAGTGCAATGAGCCCCAGCCACATTTGAGGTTCGACCAAAAATTTTGCTCTCGCTCCTCCCTTGGACACTTGACTCAAAGGGCCAAGTGATATGAGAGAGATCCCAATGCGAACCTATAGTAGAATTCTTAGGACCCGAGCTACGAAGCTCACATTTATAGTGGTTGGAGGCAGGTAATCTCGAATGACTTGGATCTTGGTTGGATCCACATGCACCCCCCTTTCATCGATAATGTATCCCAAATATCGAACATGGGTCATGCCAAAAGTGCACTTCTCCAAATTGGCACACAAATTGTGTTGCCGCAGTGTTTGGAGGACTTTTCGGATGTAGTGGAGGTGCTCTTCCCAAGTCTGGTTGAAGATCAAAATTTCATCCAATCAGACCACTAAAAATGAGTTGGTGAATGGTTGCAAGATGTCGTCCATCATCCTCATGAAGGTTGCGGGAGCATTCATCAACCCAAAAGGCATGACCAATTATTCAAAAAGGCCTTCCTTGGCTTTGAAGGCAGTCTTCCACACATCGGAGGGTTCAATTGGTACCTGGTGATACCCAGACTTCAAGTCGATATTGCTGAAATATTTTGCACCTTTGAGTTGGTCCAGAAGGTCATCAATTCGTGGGATCGGGTACCTATTCCGGAAAGTTATCTTGTTCAGCACCCGATAGTCAATACAGAGTCTCCACGTCCCATCATTCTTCTGTACCAACATGATCGGGCTCCCACAGGGCGATGAACTTGGTCGGATGTGACCTTTCTACAACAACTCCTGAATCTGCCTCTTGATCTCATCATTCTCCAGAACAGAGCACCAATAGATTGGTCCATTAGGTAGCGACGCACCTGGGGTCAGATCAATCGGGTGCTTGACCTGACAGTGCAGAGGAACCCCTGTGGGTGAGGTGAAGATGTCCCCGTACTCCTCCACAACCTTATCCATTTGTTTTTTTCGTGAAGAGGAGCCCTATCTGGAGGTCTTGGCCACAATATTCTTCTTGCCTTGGGGGCGGATCATCATGAAAACGAATTTCCTAGTTTGGGAAATGAGTTTACTGCATTGTTTTGTAGTAACCAAAGAGATAGCGGCAGGAGGTGGTACCTCTGGTATCCTGTACAACTTATTTCCCAAAGTAACAATAACAAAGCGAGGTCGAGACTCATACATAGCATAACGCTTCCACAAGTATGGTTGTCCTAATAATACATCAAAAACATCAATAGGAGCAACATCACATAATACCTCATCTGTGAAGGGCTTGATGCTATAGGGAAGGCGACACTATTGGCTGACGTAGAGATCTCGTCCTTGGTGAAGCCACCCGATGGTGTATGGATGTGGGTGAGTTGTGGTTGACAAGCCCAACCGCTTCATGACGTCTGCTGAAATGAGGTTCTTTTAGCTCCCACTGTCGACAATGAACTGTACCGGGGAGCCCTTTACCCACATCTAGGAGTGGAAGAGACGTTTCTCCTCCTCTGGATCTTCCAGTTCCTCCTTTTGGATATTTGTAGTGGCAACAGTGGCATTGGGCTCCGCATCAATAATCTGTTTCCCTTTGTCATTCCCCTTGTTAGGTTCTGATTCAGAGTGAGAGCATGCATCTGAATCAGAAGCCCTCATCTTGGCCACCCGCGACTACTTGGCCTGACACTCACTTGTGTTGTGAGTGGAGCTCTTATGGAACTCACACCACTTTCCAGTGTCCTTCTTTGGCTTTGCAGTGTTGTTCTTTGCTTGTGGCTTCGACATGTTGTCTTGAGTCCCCATGCCTTGTCTCTGTCCTTTGTTTTGCGGTTTGGGAGCACCTTTCCCTTGCTTTTTATTCGCAGATCCAAAATATTGCTTCTTCTGTTTGAATTTATGCTCAATCTTGGCAGCATACCAGTATGCCGTACCAAGCGAGGAGATGTCGAGGAACTCCATTTCCTCCTGAATGTATCTGTGCAGACAACTATGATACTTTAGCACCAGATGTTTCTCTGAATCTTTGATACCCAAATTGGTGTGCAGGGTATGGAACAGATTCGTTAGCTCATGCATATCTTGATCCCTTTGTTGTCGCAGCGTGGTCTATTGTATGTACTTGTCCTCATAGCTCCCCACGGGATAGTATTGTTCCCGGATGGCGTCTCAGAAATAATTCCAAGTGGGTACGACTGAGCACAGAGAGGGTTCTGTCTCGTCCTTTTTCTCACAATGGGTTTTCCACCAGTCCTTGACATGGGGGGCAGCTTTGAGGAATGCAAAAATAATTTTCTCCTTGTCGGAAAAGTCATGAACCGAGAAATATCCTTCTAATAGATTCAACCATCTATCTACAACATATGCATCTATTTGACCCTCAAATATGGAAATGTCAAAATTTACTTGTACCTTAAAAGGAGTCGCACCCCCAGAGTGGCTGTTGGATGCAGATGCGCCGCCGGTGGGCAGTCGTTGAAGGATCTAGGCAAAGTTATCCATCATCGCGTTCCTTTGTTTTTCGAGGGCATCCTCGAGCAATATTTTGATCGGATATCCTACTCCCTCATCTTTCTTTTCGTCCCCCATGGGCGTCCATCGGGGTTTTCGAGGCTGATATTGCAAAGGTTCTACCAGATCGAGCCCTAACTCCTTATAACCTGACCTCGTTGGGGACATGCAAAGAAAGATCGAGAAAAAGCAAACCGCTCTAATACCACTGATCTGGATTTATGCAGGAATGAAACAGAATAAACATATAACCATAAATACAAAGATGCAGCGGAAATAACACTTCATTTCATTAATATCGAAGAACTGAAATTTGCTTACAGACAGAATGGAAATAAAACTAGCTAGGGCGCTGGTAGCTATCTCTGAGAAGATATGCGGCGGCTGCAGGCCTCTGAAATGAGTTACAATGAGGCTCGAGGGCCTATTTATTATTTAGAAACAATGGGAAATCCTAAACAGCCAAAACCATAACCCTAGGAGATGAAGCGCCAAAACTATGGGCCCCGTTTAGGTAAATTGGTGTTTCAACTTCTCGGGGATGTAACTTTGGCATACGATATCCGTTTGACGCGTACCATACCTAGTTAGAAAGATCTATTTGAGTACTACAAATTTTGAGTGAACCCTCCCTGTTTTCCCAAAAAACGTCGTTTAGGGCCTCAAAACGGCTCCGAAAGTCCAGGACTCGAAAAACTGCTAAAAATAGTAAGTTGTGCCAAAACTGAAAAAAACTGAAAGAGACAATGGTGGGGCCCCAAGTGGAATAGGCGGGTGACCACCAATATCCACCTGGATCATTGAATCTGAATATGAAAATGGAAATGTTAACGATAAGGACATTGAAGTTAAGGACCCTGTATTCTATAATCTTTCTGGTGGTAACAATTTTTTCTTTTCATTTTCTAATGGTTCATTCAAACTAAAGCAAAATCGAAATACTCTTTTATAATGGACAAAAATGCTAAAAAACTCAATAGTTTATTAAATAATCTATAAGTATATTTAAAATTTCATAAAATGAGATACAATATTTATTTATTTTAATCCAATTAAGAAAGAAGATCTTTATATCGATTCGGGCATAAAAATGGGGCAACAAAATAATCGAGAAGAGAAAGCCCAAAAAAAAGCAAGAAAATTGCAGTCACAGTGATAGGAGAGATTTCTAAAAACAATGTAAAAATTGTGATATAGATGAACAAAAAAATGATAATTATTGAAAACTTCATCTAGAATTGTGTCAAAAATGGTTGAAGTTTAATAAGTGGTAAATGACAAGAGGTGAGATAGAAAGTATAAAGATAGAAGATAGCTCTCATGTAAATGAAAGACTTATTTATATTGCATTGCAAAATCCAAGGTAAAGTTGAGAAAGAGATGCACTCTTCTAGATGAAGATTCAAGTGAATAATAAAAAGGTGATTTTTTTTCATAGCAGTTCTCAATGCAATCTAATTTTTACATATTTAGTTGATAAAATTGGATCGGAAACATATGAACATCCACATCCATGTTCATTGGGTTGTTTAAAGAAGTTTTGAGGGTTGTTTAGAGAAAATTTTCATTATGAGAATCATAATGTAATATAAAGTTTAGTTTGACATAAATCTTAATTTTGTTAATAAAATTTGACATAGATCCTAATTTTGTTAATAAGGTGGAATGTGATCTAACAACACTAATTTCCATAAACCCAAATACTAATATTTAAAAAATATATAAACATGGCCTTGAAAGAAAGGTTAAGAGCTATGAGCTCCCACATTTTTTCACCACTAAGATTTTGTGGGAACTAAAATTTTCCCAAATGGGGGTGGTGTGATCCAAAATGAATAAATAGTAACTAAGACTAATCTTGAGGGTATATGTTAGGGCCCTATATTACTAGTCAAATCCCTAATTGTTGTTAGTGTAGCCCCCTTATTGTATTGATGTACCCTGTAATCCCCATATTGTTATTATTGTGCCCCATAATGGCCCACTATTGTTATGGTTGTGCCCTTACATTATAATTTTTAGGTTGGCTAGGATTATATTGTGACCCCATGGACTCCTATATATAGAAAGAAGGTTTTTCCAGTTGAATGATCTAAGAATTGTTCATTTATGTAATTTAAAGGAGGTTTCCCCCTCGAAGTGGCTAATTTCCAAGTCGTTGATCTCTCTTTTCTTCTATTTCGTGAGCTGGTTTCATAACATTTGGTATCAGAGCTTTGCATTCTAGTGTTTCGTTGCTTTAAATAGGTCATCATGGAATTTTTGGTATAATTTTTTTCTACGAAGGTTTAGAAGCTAAAAAAAAACCCATTTGCGCCGAAATCCGAAGGAATTTTGTGGAAAAATTTCAAATCTTGGTTCACAATATTTTCAGAGATATGATCTGTGGAATTAGGGGTTCTTGCAGGCTCTTGAATTTCATCTCAAAGAGGTGATCTTGGGAAAATTGTCATAACTCTCTCTCTGAGCATTGGATTAGAATTCTGTAAAAAGTGGCCAACATTACACAGACTGTAGTTTCCTTTATATTAATTTCAGAGGCGAAGGAGGAAACATTGACATGTGGTACGCCGTAAAAGTTCACTCTATTGAACCAGTCCATAATTAGGTCATTGTGGGCTATTGGGCATAACTTTGCCTTGAAGAATCCAAATTAGGACATACCTGTGGCATTGGAAACAAGATTCAAAGGGATACTAAAGAACCAAAGATAAAATGTTTGGGATCTGAATTTATAGAGATACACCAGTTTCAATATCGAGCTTCTCAAAAGAAAGAAAAATGTGTGTATTTTTTTTTTTTTAAATTGCATAAGTCTTGTTTGAAAAATCAATTTGAAGTTATTCCAAGCGCATATTGAAGCATAGATATCAGTATTGGGTTCTAAATTACTCCCTAAAAATAATTCAACAATCATTAAGCCCTTAGGAGGCTCTACTACCACTCATGAAGAGGAAGAAGTGCAACATGATATATCAAGATTACAAGACCAAGTGCAACAAATTTCTCTCTCGCAAAGAGTAATAAAAATGAAATGGAAGCTAAGATGGATGGTTTGAAGAATGGCATGGAAGATAAGATGGATGGTGGGGAAGCTAAGATGGATGGAATGGAAGCTAAGATCGATGGTATAGAAGGCACATGGAAGATTTGAAGAAAGGAATGGAAGGTTTGAAAGAAGGTTTAGCAAAGTTGCTACAAAAAAATCTTCCTAATGGTGAAAATGTAGTAGAGGAAAATCATGACGAGAACAAAAGAAATGTTAATCATGATATCATAGACTCTAATGTTGGATTTAAGACCCACCATATTCCAAAGATATATATGAGGAATTTTGATGACAAGGATCCGATAACTTGGATACTACAAATTGAGCAGTACTTTGTGTTAGGTCCCTATATTGCTAGTATAGTCCCTTATTGTTGTTAGTGTAACCCCCTTATTGTTATTATTGTACCCTTGTAAGCCCCATATTTTTATTATTGTGCCCTTAAATTATTATTGTTAGGTCGGCTAGGATTACATTGTGGCCCCACTAGGATTACATTGTGGCCCCATGGACTCCTATATAGAAAGGAGGTTTTGTAATTTGAATCATCCAAGAATTGTTCATTCATGTAATGTATTGGAGGTTGCCCCATCGAAGTGGCTTATTTATAAGGCGTTGATATCTCTTTTCTTCTCTTTTTGGAGCTGGTTTCACAACATTTGGTATCGGAGCTTTGAGATTCTAGGGTTTCGCTGCTCCAAACAGGTCATCGTGGCATTTTTGCTATAACTTTTTTTCTACGAAGGTTCAGAATCTGAAATTTTTAGAGTGCGAAGTAAAACTCCTGAGGAAAATCATCGCAAAATTTTAGAGCTTGGTTCACAATATTTTCAGAGATATGATCTGTGAAAGTTAGGTCATTTTGCAGGCTCCTAAATTTAACCTAAACAGGTCATCGTGGTATTTTCGTAATAAATTTTTTTCTACGAAGGTTTAGAAGCAGAAATTTTTAGAGTGCGAAGCTGCAATCTTGAGGAACATTTGCGCAAAATTTTAGATATTGGTTCGCAATATTTTCAGAGATATGATCTGTGGAATTTAGGGCTTTTTGAGGCTTCTGAATTTCATCTCAAAGAGGTGATCGTGGGAAAATATTCATAGATCTCTCTATGAGAATCGAATTGGAATGCTGTAAAAATTGGCCACAAGTACACAGACTTCAGTTTTTTTTCTATCAATTTTAGAGCCAAAGGAGGAAACAATGACACGTGGAAATTCGTATAAGTTCACTCTACCGAACCAATCCAAAATTGGGTCATTGTGGGAGATTGGACATAACTTTGCCTTGAAGAATCCAAATCAGATCAGACCTATGGAATTTGAAAGAAGCTTCAGAGCGCTACTACACAGCTGAATTTAAGATATTGAGGATTCACAATTATAGAGATAATTCAATTTCAATATCGAGCTCCTCAAAAGCAAGTAAAAGGTGTGTATTTTTTTTCCGAATTGCATAAATCTTGTTTGAAAAATCAAGTTGAATTGATTCCAAGAGCATATTGTAGAATAGATATTAGTATTGGATTCTAAAATGGCCCCTAAAAAGAATTCAACACCCATTAAGCCTTTATAAATCTCTACTATGACTCATGAAGACGAAGAATGACAACATGACATATCAAAATTACAAGAGCAAGTGCAACAAATTTCGCTCTCGCAAAGAGCAACAAAAAATGACATGGAAGTTTTGAAGAAAGGTGTGGAAACTAAGATGGATGGTTTGAAGAAAGGCATGGAATCTAAGATGGATGGTTTGAAGAATGGAATGGAATCTAAGATAGATGGCATGGAAGCTGGCATGGAATCTAAGATGGATGACATGGAAGCTAAGATCAATGAGAAAATGGAAAACATGAAGAATGATCTAAAAGCAGACATGGAAGGTTTGACAAAGTTGATACAAGAAATGTTTCCTAATGGTGAAAATATAGTAGAGGAAACTCATGATGAAAACAAAATAAATGTTAATCGTGATTTCATAAACTCTAATGTTGGCGGGAAGAACCACCATATTCCAAAAATGGATATGAGGAAGTTTGATGGAAAGGATCCTGTAACATGGATACTACAGATGGAGCAATATTTTGATCTCCATAATGTGCAAAACACACAAAAGGTACACATTACAACTTTACATTTAGAACAAAATACATTTGTATGGTATCGATGGCTTTGCTCCCGTAAAAAAATTGTCACTTGGTCAATTTTTACGGAAGAAATGATAGTACATTATGAGGATACAAAGAGCAACACCTTCTTTAGCCAATTGATAAATCTCAAACAAAAGGGTTTAGTGGGGGAGCACATTGAGGACTTCCAAAAATTGAATATAAGGGTAACTGATATTCCAGAGGAACACAAGATTGATCTCTTCATAGGTACTTTAAAGGATAACATCCAATATGAAGTTCGCGTTTTGGAACCTGATTCATTGGAGAAGGCATTCAGGTTGGCAAGAAAAATTGAATGTAAAATTGTGGCGACAAGGAAGTCTACCACTCACTTCTATAAAGAGGGAAGTGTTGCTACTCCTAGATTTCCACAACCTACAAGGTTGACACCAAAACAATTGGAAGAAAAAAGAGCAAAATGGCTTTGCTACAGTTGTGATAGCAAATACACTAAAGGTCATAAGTGTGCTGAGAAGAAATTATTTTACATAGATTGTGAAGAGGAAGAAGAAAATGAACAAGAAGATGATATACACCAGGAATCAACCCAAGAAGAGGAAGAAATGAGTCCGACCATATTGTGTAATGCATTGGTAGGAATTAACACTCCTCAAACTCTCAATATAGAAGGACATATCAAGAAGAAAAAGGTAATAGTGTTGATTGATTCAGGTTGTACCCATAATTTTATTCATTGTAAGGTAGCTAAGGAATTGAATTGTTTCCTATACCCAGCACCAGAATGTCAAGTGATGGTTGCAAATGGAGGAACTATAAATTGCTCTGGAAAATGCCATAATATCAAGCTAACCATGGAGGAATATGTATTGACTAGTCCAATGCTTTCCATTCCTATGGGAGGTGCTGATGTTGTACTAGGAGTACAATGGTTACAATCTTTGGGGACGATAGATTTTAATTTTCAAGAACTTTTCTTGAAATTTTTTTCAGAAGGAAAGGAAGTCAAATTACGGGGTACTGAAGGGAATCCGGGAAGGATAATAAGCTATAATGTCATGAAAAAGCTTCTAAAGAAATAACAACGAGCCGTAATTGCAGAATTATGCTCACTAGAAGTTCCGACATCAAAGTCATCTATTTCTGCAGATCTCCAACAAGTCTTGGACAATCATTCCAAGGTGTTTGAAACTCCCAAAGGACTCCCACCTATTCGTGATCATGATCACGCTATTCATTTGATTCCAGGAAGTGTTCCTCCAAACACCAGGCCTTATAGATATCCTTATGTCCAAAAGAGGGAAATTGAACGTATGATTGCAGAAATGTTAGAGGCGGGTATAATTCAACCTAGTCAAATTTATTTCTTTGCTCCTATAGTATTGGTACATAAGAAGGATAGATCATGGCGCATGTGTCCCAATTATAGGGAGCTCAATGAGCTCACCATTAAATATAAATTTCCCATTCCCGTGATTGATGAATTATTGGATGAATTACATGGAGCAATTTATTTTACCAAGTTGGATCTTCGTTCAGGATATCATCAAATTAGAATGAAGACTGAAAATATTCCAAAAACAGTATTTCGAACTCATGAGGGTCATTATGAATTTTTGGTCATGCCTTTTGGCCTTACCAATGCACCTTCTACATTTCAAGGGTTGATGAATTCCATTTTTAAACCCTTCCTTAGAAAATTTGTGATAGTATTTTTTGATGATATACTAATCTACAGCAAGTCTTGGAAGGATCATGTTCAACATGTTGACGAGGCGCTCAAACTATTGGAGGAGAAACAATTATATGAAAAAACCTCCAAATGTTTCTTTGGAGTACAAAAGGTGGGATATCTGGGTCATTTTGTATCTCATGAGGGTGTTAAGGTAGACCCTAACAAAATTAAAGCCATTAAGGAATGGAAAGTCCCCACAACCATAAAGCAATTGCAAGGATTTCTCGGGTTAACAGGGTATTATCGCAAGTTTGTTAATAATTATGGGAGAATAGCAGCACCTCTAACAACATTATCGAAGAAAGATGCATTTTCATGGACTCCTGAAGCAACTAAGGCCTTTGAACATCTTAAAGAGGCAATGTGCCTAACACCGGTCTTAGCTACGCCCGGACTTCACAAAAAAAATTATTGTGGAATGTGATGCCTCAGGAAATGGAATTGGTGTTGTTTTAATGCAAGAAGGAAGACCCATTGCTTTTGAAAGTTGTCCAATCAAAGGAAAGTATTTACAGAAACCTATTTATGAGAAGGAAATGCTAGCAATACTGCATGCACTAAAGAAATGGAGAACTTACCTAATGGGAACACACTTCAAGGTAAAAATTGATCATGGTAGTCTTAAACACTTTTTGGAACAAAGAATATCTTCAGAAGAGCAGCAAAAATGGGTCACAAATATGTTGGCTTATGACTTTGAAATAATATACAAAAAAGGGAAGCTAAATGTAGCTGCAGATGCACTCTCAAGAAATAATGAAGAGGTGGAAGCATTGCTTTGTGCCATTTCTAGTATCCAACTTGATTGGATAAATGAAGAAAGAGATGAATGGAAGAAGGACAAAGAAGTATGGACACTCATTCAAAAGTTGCAGCAAGATCCTAGTACATCTGATACATTTAGTTGGAAAAATGATTCTTTATGGTACAAAGATTGCTTATATCTTTGTAAAAATTCCCAACTAAAACAAAAGATTCTTCTTGAATTGCACACTTCTCCTTTAGGAGGACACTCTGGATTTTTAAAAACTTACCACAGGGTGAAGAAAGAATTTTTTTGGGATGGCCTTAAATATAATATTTAGAAGTTTGTGGCGGAATGTTTGGTTTTCCAGCATAATAAAGTTGAGACAATTAAGACCCCGAGACTTCTACAACCTTTATCCATTCCAAGTCAACGTTGGGAGGAGATTTCAATGGATTTTATCACAAGTTTACCTAAGTCCGAAGGAAAGAGTGTCGTCATGGTGGTAGTTGATAGAATTACCATGTATGCACACTTTTGTGCATTATCTCATCCATTTAAAGTAAGAGTACAATTGCTACTACATTGATGGACATGGTTAAAAGCTAGTATGTAACCCAAGGGTTATTGTGAGCGATAAGTCCCATTTCTTGCAGGAATTTTGAATGGAGTTATTTTCTTGTTTGGGTACTCAATTAGCTCATAGCTCATATTATCATCCTCAATCCAATGGTTAAACTAAGATAGTAAATAAATGTGTGGAAGGATATCTTCGTTTTTTTGTATCTGATAAACAAACACAATGGGTCAAGTGGTTACCTATAGCTCAATGGTGGTATAACACTTCCTTCCCATCTTATGACAAAAATGACCCCATTTATGGCACTTTATGGATATCATCCACCGTCCATCACATCATCTTTAAGAGAAAATTCGAAGGTTCCAGCAGTGGAAGATCACATTGAGCATCAAAAAGAAGTTCTCCAACTCTTAAAGGATAACTTGAATTTGGCACAAAATCAAATGAAACAGCAGGCAGATCAACATCGTAATGAGAGAAGTTTTGATGTAGGAGACTAGGTATTTTTACGGCTACAACCATACAAACAAATGTCCCTCAAGCAAGCTAAGAAGGATAATAAATTATCGCCAAAGTACTATGGTATTTACAAGGTGTTGCAAAATATTGGTACTATGGCATACAAATTAGAGCTTCCTGCTTCTTCACGAGTGCATCCAATTTTCCATGTTTCATGCTTAAAGAAGGTTATAGGTGAAAATCTTCGAGTTCAAACAATATTGCCATAACTTTATAAGGAAAAATCATATTGGAACCTGAAGCGGTCACGGAAACAAGAGCTCGACAGCTACGGAATCTATCAATTTCAGAGTATCTCATCAAGTGGAAGAACTTACCCACTGAAGATTCTACATGGGAGGATGAGAATTTTATACAGAAGCACCCAGAGCTACTCAAGCGTTGAGGACAACACTTTTTTGAAGGAGAGGGGCATGTTAGGTCCCTATATTACTAGTATAGTCCCTTGTTGTTGTTAGTGTAACCCCCTTATTGTTATTATTGTACCCTTGTAACCCCCATATTGTTATTATTGTGCCCTTAAATTATTATTGTTAGGTCGGCTAGGATTAAATTGTGGCCCCATGGACTCCTATATATAGAAAGGAATTTTTGTAATTTGAATCATCCAAGAATTGTTCATTCATGTAATGTATTGGAGGTTGCCCCCTCGAAGTGGCTTATTTCTAAGGCGTTGATATCTCTTTTCTTCTCTTTTTTGAGCTGGTTTCACAACAATTTGAGCTCCATAATATGTAAAACACACAAAAGGTACGCATTGAAACTTTATATTTAGAACAAAATCAGTTTGTATGGTATAGATGTCTTTTTTATCATAAACCACTGGTCACTTGGTCAATTTTTAGGAAGGAAATGATAGCACATTATGAGGATACAAAGAGAAACACCTTCATTAGCCAATTAATAAATCTCAAACAAAAGGATTCAATGATGGATCACATTGAGGAATTCCAAAAATTGAATATAAGGGTAAATAATATTCCAGAGGAACATAGGATTGATGTCTTCATAGGGACTCTAAAGGATAACATCCAAAATGAGGTTCATCTTTGGGAACCTGATATATTGGAGAAGGCATTTAGGTTGGAAAGAAAAATTATGGCGAAAAGGAATCCTACCACTCACAACCATAAATATGGAAGTGTTGCTACTCCTAGACTTCCACAACCTACAAGTTGACACCACAAAAATTGGAAGAAAAAAGATCAAAAGGGCTTTTCTATAGTTGTGATATAAAATACACTAAAGGTCATAAGTGTGTTGAGAAGAAATTAGTTTACATAGATTGTGAAGAGAAGGAAGAAAAGGAACAAGAAATTTCAAAAGAAGAGGATATACACCAGGAACCAACCCTAGAGGAAGAAGAAATGAATCTAACCATATCCTGTAATGCATTGGTAGGAATTACCACTCCTCAAATTCTCAATATAGAAGGACATATCAAGAAGAAAAATGTAATAGTGCTTATTTATTTGGGTAGTACCCATACTTTTATTTATTGTAAGGTAGACAAGGAATTAAATTGCTTCCTATACCCAATTCTAGACTATCAAGTGATGGTGGAAAATGGAGGAACTATAAATTGCTCTAGAAAGTGCCATAATATCAAGATAACTATGGGGTAATATGTATTGAATATTCCAATGCTTTCCATTCCAATGGGTGGTACTGATGTTGTACTAGGAATACAATGGTTACAATCTTTGGGGATGATAGCTTTTAATTTTCAAGAAATTTTCTTGAATTTTTTTCGGAAGGAAAGGAAGTCGAATTACAGGGTATCGCAGGGAAGTCAGGAAAGATAATAAGCTCTAATGTCATGAAAAAGCTTCTGAAGAAAGAACAATGAGGCGTAGTTGCACAATTATGCTCACTATAAGTTCCAACATCAAAATCATATATTTCTCCAAATCTCCAAAAAGTCTTGGACAATCATTCCAAGGTGCTTGAAACTCCCAAAGGACTCCCACCTATTCATGATCATGATCATGCTGTTCATTTGATTCCAAGAAGTGTTCCACCAAACAACAGGCCTTACAGAAATCCTTCTGTCCAAAATATCGAAATTGAACGTATGATTGTAGAAATTCTAGAGGCTAGTATAATTCAACCTAGTCAAAGTTCTTTCTCTGCTCTAGTAGTATTGGTGCACAAGAAGGATGGATCATGGCTCATGTGTCCAGATTATAGGGAGCTCAATAAGCTCACTATTAAAGATAAATTTCCCATTCCTGTGATTGATGAATTATTGGATGAATTACATGGAGCAATTTATTTCACCAAGTTGGATCTCCATTCAGGATATCATCAAATTAGAATGAAGACTGAAGACATTCTGAAAACAACATTTCAAACTCATGAGGATCATTATGAATTTTTGGTCATGACTTTTGGCCTTACCAATGCACCTTCTACATTTCAAGGGTTGGTGAATTCCATTTTCAAACCCTTCCTTAGAAAATTTGTGTTAGTATTTTTTGATGATATAAAAATGTACAATAGGTCTTGGATGGATCATGTTTAACATGTTGACAGGGTGCTCAAACTATTGGAGGAGAAAAAATTATATGCAAAAACCTCCATATGTTTCTTTGGAGTACAAGAGGTGGAATATTTGGGTCATATTGTATCTCAGGAGGGTGTTAAGGTAGACCCTAACAAAATTAAAGATATTAAGGAATATAAATTCCCCACAACCATAGAGAAATTGCGAGGATTTCTCGAGTTAACAGGGTATTATCGCAAGTTTGTTAATAATTATGGGAGAATAGCAACACCTCTAACAACATTATTAAAGAAAGATGCATTTTCATGGACTCTTGAATCAACTAAGGCCTTTGAAAATCTTAAAGAGGCAATGTGCCAAGCACCGGTCTTAGCTACGCCAGACTTCACAATTTTTTTTATTGTGGAATGTGATGCCTCGGGAAATGGATTTGGTGTTGTTTTAATGCAAGAAGGAAGAACCATTGCTTTTGAAAGTCATCCAATCAAAGGAAAGTATTTACAGAAAGCTATTTATGAGAAGGAAATGTTGGCAATACTACATGCACTAATGAAATGGTGACCTTACCTAATGGGAAGACACTTCAAGGTAAAAACTAGTCATGATAGTCTTAAATACTTTTTGGAACAAATACTATCTTCAGAAGAGCAGAAAAAATGGGTCACAAAGATGTTGGGTTATGAATTTGAAATCATCTACAAAAAATGGAGGCTAAATTTTGTTGCAGATGCACTTTCAAGAAAGGACGAGGATATGGAAGAATTTCTTTGTGCCATTTATATTACCCAACCCGATTGGATAACCAAAGCAAAGGGAGGAATGGAAGAATGACGAAGAAGTATGGACACTCATTCAAAAGTTGTAGCAAGATCCTAGTACATATGATACATTTATTTGGAAAAATGATTCGTTATGGTACACAGATCACTTATATATTTGTAAGAATTCCCAACTAAAACAAAATATTCTTTTGGAATTGCACACCCATCACTTACGAGGACACTTTTGGATTTTTAAAAACTTACCACAGGGTGAAGAAATAATTTTTTTGGGATGACCTTAAATCTAATATTTAAAAGTTTGTAGCGGAATGTTTGGTTTTCCAGAAAAATAAAGTTGAGACAATTAAGACCATGGGTCTGCTACAACCTTTATCCATTCCAATTCAACGTTGGGAGGAGGTTTCAATGGATTTTATCATAGTTTTACCTAGTTCTAAAGGAAAGAGTGTCATCATGGTGGTAGTTGATATAATTATTAAGTATGCACACTTTTGTGCATTATCTCATCCATTTAAAGTGAGTATAGTTACTACTACATTTATGGAAACAATTCAAAAGCTACATGGAAACCCAAATATTATTGTAAGCGATAGAGATCCCATTTTCACTGGAAATTTTTGGACGAAATCATTTTCTTGTTTGGGTACTCAAATAGCTCATAACTCATCTTATCATCCTCAATCTGATGGGAAAACTGAGATAGTGAAAAAATGTTTGGAAGGATATCTTCATTGCTATGTATCTAATAAACAAACACAATGGGTCAATTGGTTACCTTTGGCTAAATGGTGCTATAACACTCCCTTCCACACTGCAGCAAAAATTACCCCATTTATGGCACTTTATGGATATCTTTTGCCATCCATCACATCTTTTTTAAGAGAAAATTGTAAGGTTCAAACAGTGGAAGATCACATCGAGCATCAACAACAAGTTCTCCAACTGTTAAAGGATAGCCTAAATTTGGCACAAAATCGAATGAAACAACAAGAATATCAACATCACAGCGAGGGAAGTTTTGATGTAGGTGACTGGGTATTTTTACGGCTACAACCATACAAAAAAATGTCCCTCAAGCAAGCTAAGAAGGATAATAAATTATCGTCAAAGTACTATGGTCCTTACAAGGTGTTGCAAAAGATTGGTACTATGGCATACAAGTTGGAGCTTCCTGCATCTTCCCGAGTGCACCCAGTTTTCCATGTTTCATGCTTAAATAAGGTTATAGGTGACTAACTTCTGGTTCAAACAATATTGCCATAACTTGATGAGGAAGGAAAAATCATATTGGAACATGAAGCAGTCACAGAAGCAAGAACTCAATAGCTACAAAATCGATCAATTTCAGAGTATCTATCAAGTGGAAGAACTTACCCACTAAATATTCCACATGGGAGAATGAGCATTTTATACATAAGCATCCATAGCTACTCAAGTGTTGAGGACAACACTTTTTTGAAGGAGAGGGGAATGTTAGGGCCCTATATTAGAGTGTATTCCCTTATTGTTGTTAGTTTATCCCCCTTATTTTTATTGTTGCACCCATGTAGACCCCATATTGTTATTATTGTGCCCCATAATAGCCCACTATTGTTATTGTTGCGCCCTTACATTATTATTGTTAAGTCGGCTAGGATTATATTGTGACCCCATGGCCTCTTTTATATATATATATATATAGGATGTTTTTTCATTTGAATCATCTAAGAATTGTTCATTTATGTAATGTAAAGGAGGTTTCCCCCTCGAAGTGGTTGATTTCTAAGTCATTGATATCTCTTTTCTTCTATTTTGTGAGCTGGTTTCATAACAAGATAAGAACTTGAAATTGGGTAAGTGTGGATGACCCAAAAAAATATGTTTCATGGTTTAAAAGCCAAAATTCCATGTAATGAATAATATGTCCATAAGGTAGGCTTTGAATGATTAAATTTGTGTTGAAATTCAATAAGAAAATGCACCGCATACTAGTGTGGGATTCCACGTCACACATGAGTGAGGAATTCTAATGACACATTAGTGAAAATGTGGGCAACCAATTTTTAACTAAATTGGAAAATAAATTGTAATCTTATCTCATAACAACTTGTAATAGTTAACTAAGTGTGATATAATTAGTTAGCTCACGAATTTTGAGTTGAGGGTCAAAGGATAGGCATGTAGGGTGATTCTATTATTTACAGGGTCCAGTTGCAGTTGTAGCACTAGTGTGGTGTGAGTGCAATTAGTTAACTCAAATTAATTGAGTTAAAATCAATTTAACTAGTTCTAACTGATTGATGAGGTAGTGGAAGATCAAGTGAATTAAAATAGATTTAATTCACAAGTAGTGATCTACCAAGTAACTGGTGATTCACTATTAATAGCTGCATGCATGTCAATTCTGATGACAACCCAGTTGAGACAAAGGTTAAAGGTAAGTAAACTATCAGTTGTATTTTTAGAAAAATTCCCAGGTGCAGTTATAAAGCCACAACAAGCCCATGATGGATTGAAAAGTTAAGGAAGGTTGGAATTCCTATTTAATAGGAATTATTTTGCCTAGGGATTGCGTGAGCAAGGCAGGTTGAAGGTGGGCAGGAAATTGGCTGTGCATTGGTCCAATTTTTCCTAGATCAATGTGAGACAATTGGTAGAGTGTATGAGGTTGTGGTGAGCACACATGCATTGTATTGTTTCATGATTCCTTGGTTGATTATACAATAAAGATGGAGGGGTTTTGAGTAGTTTCTTTCTCCAGGAAAATTTTGTGCTGTGTGATGAATTTACTTCTTTCTCTTACTTGCATGTGATTGAGCGATCGTGATTTATATTCCGCAAATATTGTAGAAGGATTCAATATCTTGTTTTAGTACATTGCATGATCGGATTGAATCCATTGGTGTAATTTATGCATGGTATCAAAGCGCCAAGAATCACAATAGTGGAGAATAAATTGAGTTTGTGTTGAACAATATTCAAATTTGCAGATAATGTCTTTGGAGCTAGAAGCAGATCAAGATGTCTTTAAATGGATTGAGACTCGAATATGAACTCGAGGGAAGTTTGAATTATATTTCATGGAAGGGCATGATGGAGGCAGTGTTGGAGGAAAATGGGTTGAAGGAATTCATAGATAATGATATTCCCAATCCCGTAGAAACAGATGCCCAACTTCTTGATGCATGACAGAAGAAGGTAGCAAAGGTGAGGAGGATCTTGTTAGAGGGAGTTCAAGATCGTATTGTCTCGAGTCTCCATGGAAAGGAAACTCCATATGATAACAAGAAGGCCTTGAAGATCTGTTTCAAAGCAATAGTGACCACAAAAAATTGGCACTCAAGGACAAGCTCAGGAAAATCAAAATGGAGAAGGGCGACACAATCGAGAAATACTTGACCAAGTTCACTCAATGTCGAGATGAGATTGGAAGTGTTGGGATTACTGTAGTTGATGATTACTTGGTGAGCCTAGCACTTCTAGGCCTTCCCAAGAGCTTGCATAGTTACCAGGACTCTGTGAATGGGAGGGATAAATTACCAGATTGGGAGAAACTATGGTCAGATTTGGTAAAAGAAGAGTTTTGGCGGAATACCAGGTATGAATCCTCATCCAAGACTGATGATGAGGAAAATTGTGCCTTGGATGGCAAGGAAAAGAAGGGGAAGGGAAATAAGTCCATTCCAAATCTGAGACCAGCAAAGAAGGCAAGAAGCATGACATGTCAAAGGTGAAATGTTTTCACTGTCATGATCATGGACACTATGCCACAAATTGTCCACAAAAGAAGAAGAAGAACAAGAAGGCTCCGGGAGATGTAGCGGATGAAGCTTTGGCCTCAAAGTTTGAGTTGGAATTCTCTCTCATCACATGCATGGCGTCAACTGTGATGGGATCTATGTGGTACTTCGATAGTGGAGCACCTTTCTACATGAATGGAAACAAAGAACTCTTTAGTAGCTTAGAGGAGAAGGATCTTCATATGCACATCGAGATGGGTGATGAGGGGAGGTATAGTGCTACCAATATTGGTACAGTTAATTTCCAGAGACGGTCAGGTAAACATTTTATATTAAAAGATGTCATGCATGTACCAGGCTTGACAAATAATTTAGTTCCAGTTTCTATGTTGGCGGATCTTGGATATGATGTGGTTTTTAGTGAAGGAAAGGTGTTCCTTCGTCACAAAGCCACATGAAATGTAAAGAATATTTGGATTCATGTGAAGAAACTCTATAAACTTGATGTAGATGGTTGCGCATCATTGGGCAGTAAATCAGGGAAGGTGGTGAGTCGGGATATAGGTGAGTTATGGCACATGAGATTGGGCCATCTACACCACAATGCTTTGAGGATCATGCATCAGATTTATACAAGTCTTCCAAAGGGTATTGTTGCACAGATAGGCACATGCAAGGGATGTACCATGGGGAAGTATACTTAAGACACTTTTCATGAGAAGGAGAACTGAGCAGCGACAATCCTTGAGAGAGTTCACTCAGGTGTGTGTGGACCATTCTCTACACCTTCCATAGAAAAGCACATGTATTATGTGATTTTTGTTGATGATTTGTCTAGAAAGTGTTGGATCTTATTTCTACAGAAGAAGGATCAGATGTTGTCCAAGTTTTGTGAGTTCAAAGCACTAGTAGAGAAAGATACAGGGAAGAAGATGAAGGCTCTAAGGAGCAGCAATGGTGGTGATTATATCTATAATGAATTCAAGAAATTCTGTGTGAAAGAAGGAATTCAAAGAGAATTGATTGCACCTCATACCCGACAACAGAATGGGGTTGCAGAAAGAAAGAATAAAACAATTGTGGGAGAAGCATGAGCTATGTTACATGATCAGGGCCTACCATTGCATCTATGGGCAGAGGAATGCAACACAGTGGTATTTGTGCAAAACCGTAGTCCTCATCAGATACTTGGCATGAGTACACCAGAGGAGGCTTTTTTAGGTAAGAAACCAGATGTTTCATATTTTAAATTTTTTGGCTCATCTTTGTATTTCCATGTGACCAAATATGCCAGGAAGAAGCTAGAACCAACAACAGAGGTTGGGATATTTGTGGGGTACATTGATACTCCCCACAATTATTAGGTGTATTTTTCGGCTAACATAATGACAGTTGTATGGAGAGATGTTAAATTTGATGAGGAGAAAGCCATGTGATTGTCCCTTGAGAGAGAACTTCACTTGCATGCAGATGAGGAAATATTAGTTCCAAAGGATGAACCTCGAGATGTGGAGCAGCCACAAGCAGAGTATCATGAAGTGGTAGAAACCACTCATGCAGAGCCATCCAGCAAAAATGGTAGGAAGAGCACCAGAGAGGCTGACAGATTGATGCTAGATGCGACAGAGCATGTAGGTGCACCTACATCAAAACGCAGGAAGAGAAGGTCCCCATATAGGTACACTGGATACATGCCTCTTATGAGGGATTTTATTGTGACAAAACCATCCTCCTTTGAGGAAGCAGTGCAACAACCAACGTGGGTTGATGCCATGGTTGATGAGTATGAATCCATTATCAGAAATAGTGCATGTGAAGA
This sequence comes from Pinus albicaulis, assembly GCA_034641835.2. Lineage (NCBI taxonomy): Eukaryota > Viridiplantae > Streptophyta > Pinopsida > Pinales > Pinaceae > Pinus > Pinus albicaulis. The sequence goes on from CM076584.1 coordinate 452,180,251, forward strand.
AGTCCCAAGACCAGTGGGGAAGTTAGTGGTTGGATCCAGGTGGATCTACAAGGTGAAGCAAGCAATAAATGGGAGTGTGGAGGAATACAATTCTATATTTGTGGCCCGAGGATTCTCACAGGTAGTGGGGATTGACTATGAGGATACTTTTTCACCGGTTGCAAGGTACTCATCGATTAGATCCATCCTTGCACTCTCAGTCCAGATCGGGTGGCAGATACATTAGATGGATGTAAAGACAACCTTTCTCAATGGATTTATCGAGGAAGAAGTGTACATTTAGCAGCCGAAAGGTTTTGAGACCTTTGACAGGGAGTCGCATGTGTGAAGACTCAAGAGAGCATTGTATGGGATGAAGCAAGCACCTCATGCTTGGTACACCAGGATCGACAACTATTTCACCGGTTTAGGCTTCACAAAGAGTGAAGTGGATGCAAACCTATATCATATTGTGGTTGATGGTAAGATTTTGATTATTGTAATTTATTTTGATGATCTAACACTGAAAGGTGATGGGAAACTCATAACTTCTTGCAAATAGGATCTTGCAGGAGAGTTTGAGACGAAGGACATGGGGCTCTTGGATTATTTCCTTAGCTTAGAAATATGGAAAAGATATGGGGAGCTATTTGTATCTCAGGGAAATTATTCCAAGGAGATTCTGAGGAAGTTCCACATGGAGGGAAACAAACCCATGGAGACTCATCTTTCAGGAAACTGGAGGAAGGAGGATGCTACTTAAGGTGAGGTAGTGGATGCTACTATTTATAGGCAGCTTATGGGTTCACTTATGTATTTGGTGAACAAACGACCAGACATATGCTATGCAATTAACCACCTTATTCAAGCTATAGTTAACCCTACTAAGTTATTTTGGAAGGTGGGGAAGCATGTTTTGAGATATCTCAAGGGCACTACAGAGTATGGATTATGGTATAGACGAACAGAGGGAGTGAAGCTTCAAGGCTTCACCGATGCAGATTGGGCAGGTATTCCATTAGACAGGAAGAGCACATCAAGGGGCATCTTCAGCATAGGATCAACAATAGTTTCTTAGTACAGTAGGAAGCAGAGATCAATTGCACTCAATTCAGCCAAGGCAGAGTACATGGTAGCTAGTCAGGCTGCATGTGAGGCCATCTGGATGAGGAAGATACTTGTTGGTTTGTTTGGTCATCATATGGATCCGAAGGTGATACATTGTGATAACACAAGTTGCATACAACTCTCGGTTTATCCAGTATTCCATGACATATCCAAGCATATTGACATCTGGTACCACCATCTCAGAGATTGTGTTGAGAGGTACATTCTGTTGTTGCAATACATTCCCACGGAGGATCATGATGCAGATATCCTGAAAAAGGCGCTTGCAAAGAGAAAATTCGAATACCACAGAGGCAAGATCAGGGTAGCAGATAATCCCTTTCTTGTTGAGAGGGAGTGTTGAAATTCAACAAAAAAATGCACCACATACTAGTGTGGGATTCCAAGTCACACATGAGCGAAGAATTCTAGTGATACATTTGTGAGAATGTGGGCAACCAATTTTTAAATAAATTGGAAAATAAAGTGTAATATTATCTCATAACAACTTGTAATAGTTAACTAAGTGTGATAGAATTATTTAGCTCAAGAATTTCGAGTTGAGGGTCAAAGGATAGGGATGTAGAGTGATTCTATTATTTAGAGGGTCCAGTTGAAGTTGTAGCACTAGTGTGGTGTGAGTGCAATCAGTTAACTCAAATTAATTGAGTTAAAATCAATTTAACTAGTTCTAACTTATTGATGAGGTAGTGGAAGATCAAGTGAATTAAAATAGATTTAAGTCACAAGTAGTGATCTACCAAGTAACTGATGATTCACTATTAATAGTTGCATGCATGTCAATTATGATAACAACCCATTTGAAACAAAGGTTAAAGGTAAGTAAACTATTAGTTGTATTTTTAGCGAACTGCCCAGGTGAAATTATAAAGCCACAAGAAGCCCATGATGGATTATGCAGTCAAGAAAGGTTGGAATTCCTATTTAATAGGAATTATTTTTCCTAGGGATTGCATGAGCAAGGTAGGTTGAAGGTGGGCAAGAAAATGGCTATGTATTGGTCCAATTGTTGCCTAGATCAATGTGAGACAATTGGTAGAGTGTATGAGATTGTGGTGAGAAAACATGCATTGTATTATTTCATGATTCCTTGGTTGATTATACAATAAATATGGAGGGGTTTTGGGCAGTTGCTTTCCCCAGGAAAATCTTGCGTTGTGTGATTGATTTACTTCTTTCTCTTACTTTCATGTGATTGAGTGATCATGATTTATATTTCACAAATATTATAGAAGGATTCAGTATCTTGTTTTAGTACATTGCACGATTAGATTGAATCCATTGGTGTAATTTCTACAATTTGTCTTTTCATTAGACAAATTATTTGTGTTGGTGAGTGATTTAAGGACATTTAATGTGAATTTCAGTGGTGATTAAATAGTTGGCTTTAATAGTTTTATTAAACGATGCATATAATGGTTTGATTCAAATTTTATGAAATGAATCTTATATAATAATGGCTAAAATGATTAATAAGTAAATGCCTTTCATTGTGTATCTAAATAAATTTATAAGAGAGAGAAGAGACAAAATAGAAGTACAACTTGTCTTGGAGTCATAGCTTGGAAGGAAATGAAATAAAATAATTCTTCAAAATTGTATGCTTAATGATTGAAATCAAGAGAGAAAAACCTCAAGGGAATCTTTTCTATTAAATACTTAGGTCATGTGTTAAAGGATTTGTATTCTTCCACCACGAAATCCTCAGACAAAAGCGAATATTTCCGAGATAGCAAATGATTATTCTTTCCCGAACCAGAATTACCTAACAGTCTCTTCTCCCAATTTGACACATAAAGTTATATAACTTGTGTATTATATACCTAGTGTATAGTTAGTACATGTAAAGTCAAATGAAGATGGCCATGGATGCCAAAAATGAAATTGTCTCACGGAATATTAAATTTTATGACATGGAGAATTCATTAATTTTTAATAATATTTTTGGAAGTCAAATAATTTGAGTTTTTTATTTTATTTTATTTTTAAATAAACAAATTACTAATATTAATTTTAATTTATTTTTTTGGTTATGTGAATTAGGTAGACTAAATGTTATATTATATCAAATAAATATGATAACAAGTTATGTGTGTATGATTGGTCTTCCACCAACCTATATCCAACTTAACTTCGAATCTATCAAGCGCTGAGAGGGATCAAACCTCTCGAAGTGCAAACCATTTGCTCGTTTATATATAAAAGTAAGACTCAAGTAGAGATCACATCCATTGACACAACTATTTTTTATTGAAAGGATTGGAGTGGTTCCTAGGTCTGGAGGTTAGAATGTTTTCCCCTTTAGTGTGGAATTGTGCACCCCATAAGGTGATTGCAATCTTCAAAATACAATCTACCCTGCAATTTGAATGCAGAGGAGAAGCACCAATTTTTATAAAATAATATCAAAAAAGGGGATTCGACTGGAGTGCTTCCTGAGGCCTGGAGGTTAGAAATATTTTCCCCTTCAGTGTGCCATTGTGCACCCCATAAGGTGACATTGATGATGCACCCTAACATGTAGCACAAGGAGATAGTTTCCTTCCACATTCCCATCTCCTCCTTTCGAGATTCCTTTTCACCTCTCGGTGCAATTTCTAGTTGTAAATATAATAAATAGTTGGGGATTAAGTGAAATAATATGTAAAAATTGTATATTTAATAAAACCCATTACCAACTATATGTGGATAAGGATAGAGTCATGGGTTATGTTTCCATAAGGGAGAGGGGTCTAAAAGGAAATTATACATGCCTAATAACCCCAATTCATCTTTCGAAGGTCAATTTTGAAATGAATATTTTATTTTTCTTTTTTAAATTGTTCAAAAACTCAAAATTCCAATCATTGAATACATGTAAAAGTCGTGTCACCTAGTTATTGAAAGCATGTTGAGTCAACTTTGGGAATCGAGAGAGTAAAACATGCATGGGAAAATGAAATTTGAATGGGGTGAGAGGGGAATTTTGACCACTACAGAGAAAAGAGGAAAAGAGTTCTAGATGTTAGGAAGAGAATGAAACCATAGTAGGTGTTGAAGACGGTTTGTTGGTCCTGGAAAATGCATGGAGAGTTAGGATATTAATCCTATGAGTGATTTTATATTGAAGAAATTACACAAGAGCAAGTGAAATTTCTAATGTTAGCATTCTTGTTACACTTGGAATTTCTAGGATCTCCAATTAAGTAGAGAATTTTCATGATTTTGTGTTTCATAAGACAACATTTGAGAAAGGGTAATTGATGATTTATATCTGATTGTTGATGTGGCTGAAGCAACATCCATTAGGGTTTGATAGATTGTTGTTGTTGAGGCTACTAAGAGATTGTATTGCAGAAGTAATTTTGGTTTAATGTTATTGTTTCAGTGATGATGAGCTATGCATTGATTACTGGTATATGCTAGTAGGACATGATTAATATCGATGTATGTTGCGCTGAAATTTCTACTTGAAGATGCCAAGGTTTGATCAAGACATGTATGTCCTAAAAATTTGTTGTTAAATATGCATGTTGGTGATCATTTCTAGTAAGAGTATTGTTGAAAGATGTTTTTGCAGAGGTTTTCTGATTAAACAAGTTAATGTAACTTGAGAAGAAGTAGATTTGGTTGTAGAGCATAAGTTGCCTTATAGTTCATTTTGTATTGCGCTAGGGCAAGTTGGTTCTTGTGTAGGGTGTTAGAGTATTATTTTAGTTGGAGTTGATAAAACTAGAGTGTTGGAGTGTCTTTCTAGTTGGAGATGATAAATCAGGGGATTGGAGTGTCCTTCCAGTCTTTGATAGTATGTCTAATATCTACTATCTTTGATATGATGCATTATTGAATGGTGTTGTTGATTCATGTTTTGGTATTATGTTAATGTAAATTAATGCTTTGTAAAGATAAAATTAACTAATTGAACTGAAATATTGATTCACCCCCCTCTTAGTGTTTCCAACACAATTCTACTTGACACCCTTGGGGTTAGACTCTGATTAGTTTGGCCGGTGGGATGTAATCCCTTTTGGGTGGATTTGCCTATATTTTCTCTATAATAAAAATTGGCATTGGTCAATTCACAAAACACCATGGGATGAAAAAGTTTGATCCCTCTGGTAATCCTAAGAGAGTTGAAGATGAAAAGCACATCTCTCAGATACTCTTAGATTGTCCATAGTATACTCACATTTGATCTAATTTTCAAAATAATTGTCACACTACTATCTTGACCTTTTAAGTCAACAAAATTATGGTGATTTGGGAATGCTTCTCTCACTTCTTTATGAGCATAGAAATACAATGTTAAAGAATTATAATTGACATATTACCTTTTTAAGGTCCAATAAATCATATAAATTTTAATAGATATTAATCATCATCGTCAATATATTTATTTTAGTTTTTATTAAAAATACAAATTTAAATACTATGTGTTGGGTACCAAATCTGTATACTTTTCTCTCCAATTTTTACCCACCTTTCTATCTCTTTGTATCATTAATTGTTCTAAAACACACGAGGTAAATCCCTTCCCACTGTCTTATATGGAATATTTTATTAATGAAGTAATAGTCATGGAGGTTTTACCTTTGCAAGTATTAACTCCTTTATTTCCACATATTCAGCAAAGTAAAGGATTACATTTGCAAGCCACGAAGCAACTCTGAATTCTCACCGGTATCTCAACATGTTGCAATAGCGCAACCTATTCCAACTTACCCCAGATCTATTTTAGTTTTTTCGTGGTTTCCTTTCGGCAACTAGTTTGTTGTTGTAACAATCGTATAATTGTAGATATTTAGTTGTTAGAAGGAAAATACAATTTTCCTGAACATTGGTATAAAAAAGGCCTCAGGGCTGTGAATCGGGGTTAAGCAAAAGGAATTGGATATTGTAACAGAAGCATTTTTAATCAATTGAATGCACAATGTTTTGATGTTCCATTTGTGAGTTGTGAGTTTACCGCATCCCTGATCAGAGATTCAGGCCCACTCTTCTGATCAGGTGCTGCGTTATTTTCCTTTTTTTTGATTTTGTATTTCTGTTTATTATTGTAACTGTTGTTCTGGTACAATTCTGTAATTGCTGTGAATACTTTTATAATTATGAAATCCATCTTTAATTGTTGTTACAATAGTTTTCTTGCTTTCATTGATTAAGCATGTGATTCAATAACGGATTATGTTATTGCTCTTGCATATACTGTGCACGTTAGTCTTGTAATAATCAACGCACACGGATTGATAATTAATGTGGAAAAAGGTTTTGAGTATTTGTTCACATCTAGACACCAACATTTTGGCGTCATTGTCGAGGAGGCTAACAAGGTGCAAGAACACGATCTGCAATTGGTTTAAGGGTCGATCTCTTAACTTGGGGAGGGAATTTATTGCCCTGCTCAAAGTCCTGAGCATAATGTTCTATTTTCTTGATTTTTCATTCTTTTTTTTAGAACTAATCTCTCGTCGTGGGGAGGGTATTTGTTACCCTGGTCTAAGTCCTGAGTGTAATGTCCTGTTTTCTTTGTTTTTCCATTGTTATTTTTTAGAACTGATCTCTCGTCTTGGGGAGGGGATTCATTAACCTGCTCTAAGTCCTGAGCGTAGTGTGTTGTTTTTCTTTTTTCTTTTTCATTAGAACCGATCTCTCGTCTTGGGGAGGGAATTTTTTACCCTGCTCTAAGTCCTGAGTGTAGTATTTTTCTTTTCTGCTTTTTGATTATTTTTCTGAAGGGACAACTTCTCGTCCTGGGGAGGGTATTTGATCACCCTACTTCAAGTCCTGAACTTTGATTTACCTTTAGTTTATTTGATTTTATTTTTGAACCTACTCTCTCGTCCAGGGGAGGAAACAATCCGTCCTACTCTGGGTCCTGAGTGCTTCTGGTATTTTAATGAATTCTTCCCACCAATTGCATGAACCAATATTTGAATAAGAGGGGTAGAGGAAGACCCCCAAAGAAAGGAAGGGATCTGGGAAGGAAGACGTATATCCAAGAGATCATCGCAAAGGTTGAATCTGAAGCATCTTCTTGTGCTGCTGTCAGTGTAAGGGTTCAGAAGAAGTCCGAAGGGTAGTTGGTTGAGCAGCCAGTGCCATCCACAGTACCAGAGGAAATTCTTTCAACAACGGAAGGAGTAATAAATAAGGTATCGGTGGAGGAGATATCCTTGCTTCCAGCAGAATGGGGAAGAAATAGAAAGTAGAGGGTCAGAAGAATTGAGCAGTTCCAATTGGGAAGAAGAACCCCCGAAGTGGTTTGCGTCACCACGAGACCAAGGGAGTGCTATGAAACCTCCTGCAGTTGAATTGAGTAATTCCAATTGGGAAGAAGAGCTCTTGACGAATTTCACATCACCACGAGACCAAGGAAGTGCTGTGAAACCTCCTATAGTCGAATCACCCCAAGTACCAGTTTCAAAACCAGTTGAAATCCCAGGTGAGTATTAGAGGATATTCATGGCACCTACAAGTTCTTCTATTGATTTTCCAATTGGAAACATTATAGGTGATGCACCGATGAAGCCCATTCCTTTAACAACTCTGCCTAATTTTCATGGGTTTTCTTTTGAAGACCCTGATACATTCCTCTTTGAATTTGACATTGTCTGTTGAGGGTATGATTATATCGTCGATGCTCAGAAGCTAAAAATATTTCCTGGTATATTAAAAGGGACAACTCTGCGATGGTTCATGGGTTTAGGAGGAAAGACTATTTCCTCATGGGATGCAATGAAGGAAGACTTTTTGGATAAATACCAAGATTATTGTAAATCACGTGACATCAAGGAGAAAATTTTTAAGTTTTCACAGAAAGAGGACAAGAACATGGAAGATTGTGTGTAACAATTCAAATATATACTGCAGATATCGGGCCATAGTGACCTGGATAAAGATATTCTTAAGTTCATCCTTCTCCGGGCACTCAAGGGAGACTCCCTGCAACTTCTGAACATAGTAGGAAAGGGGGAAGTTTTGAAAGAAGACTTTGACACTATCTATGAGTTGTGCATTCAGTGTTCACGAGGAGCTGCAAGAAGTGGACAAGGAATTCAATCATTAAAGACTTCTGGTGGACGAGTTACAAAGGAAAAAATTGGAAACCTACTGGATAACCTAAGGACTGATATCCTAAGCACATTATCCACACAGATGGACACTCTGCAAGTGAAATATAAACAAATAGAGTTGGAGAAGACTATGGCTATATTCTGCCCATAGTGCAGAAAGAAGCATCCATTGAAATAATGCCCATTAAACACAGTGGAAGCCTGCAAAATTTGCGAACAGACCCATGCGACCATCTCATGCCCTTACTTTCCAGGACTGAAGGCAATTTTTCAAGGGGCAAGTGAAGAAAATGTGGTAGATAAACTGTACTTCATGGGACCAAAAAAGCCATGGCAACCTTGACCACCAGCTATGAATCTAGGTATGCCTCAAGACCCATCTCAGTATTTTAATAATTTTAATATGGGTCCCTAGTCTGTACCTTTTTCACCGATGTGGTATCAGTATTATTATCCCCCTTGGCAACAATAGGCTCACCAGACCAGTTCGAATCCTTCATGGAATCAGAACTGGCATGGACTCTCTCCTACTAGGAAATTTCCCCAATCTAAGCCTCAACAACAACTTCACTTTCCCTCCAATGTACCTCCAGGAAACCCATCCCTTCGACCCCAACTTCCTATCCAGCCCAATCCAAATCCTAATAATAAAGTGGTCCAACAAATAGACACTCTTAACCTTCCATCATATAGCATTTCTACCACAGGATTTAATGAGATAAAATTACGATCTGGGTGGGTAGTAAATGCTTCAAATTCACCTATTATCATAGAATAGATTGACAGTCAAGTTATAGAACTAGAAAAAAGGATATTTGGGCATAAACCAGACCAAAACATGATAAACCAAACACCTCCCCAACCTGTTCTTAACTAGGGTCATCGAATTACTCCACCATATCCTGAAAGATTGACCCTGCATAAAAAAAACCCTCAAGCAGAGTTTGACTTCCTGGGGGAATTGAAAAATATTTTTGTTAAAATACCCCTACTCCAAGCTATGAGGGATGTACTTATATATGCAAAAAATCTCAAATATTACTGCTCTAAGAAACTTGGGAAGAAACCAAGGGATCCGTTAACCATTCATGTGATGGGTAGGCTGTCTGACATCATGAAGGAAAGACCATGCCTGTAAAATATGGGGACCCAAGGAACCCAATTCTAACAGTACAAATCAATGGGGTTGAAATCCCAAATGTAATGGTAGATTTGGGTGCTGACATCAATATCATTACCTTCAAAAAAATGAATGCATTAGGTCTCGAAAAAATTAAGCCAACCCCTACTATCTTGGAATTAGCAGATAGGTCTACAATTAAACCAGTAGGGAAGTTGGAAGATGTGACTATTTCAGTGGACTCGTGGCACTATCCTATGGACCTCCTTGAATTACAGACACGATCCTCAATTTGTGGTCATCAATTGAGCTTGGGAAGACCTTGGCTCGCAACCGAAGATGCCTATATTGGGTGTCGATCTGGACATATGATTATATCAAATGGGACGGTTACAAAGAACCTTACTCTCTACCCCCCTGCAGAACCCAGCCCATGTGAAAAACTATTAGCCAGACAGAAACCTCTGCCAATAGAAGAGTCTGAACCTGAAAATGAAGAAGTTAGACCAATCCTCACTATTGGGTAGGCCCTTCAATTCAAAACAAAAATTGAAGATGATACCATTAACACTTTTATTAATGATCCCTATTCTGTTTCCAATTAAACTTGTCAAATTTTAGAGTCTGCTATGAGCTGTGAGACACAGGAAAACATCAAACCAAAATATGATATTGAAGACATTCCTATAGCCTCATCCCATCATAGTGTTCCGATTGAAATTGAAGCAGGGAAGACAGTCAATATCAACCTGAATCTGTTAGAATCCCAAACAAAGTAGCTTTTAAAAGTCCTTCAAGACCATAAGGAAGCTTTTGCCTGGGAATATACCGACATGAAGGGGATCCCTGCTAGTTTATGTACTCATCATATTTATAGTAAGGAAGATTTCCGCACTGTGAGACAACCCCAAAGGAGAATGAATCCTACTCTAAAGAACATTGTCAAGGAAGAATTACAGAAATTACTAGATGTAGGTTTCATTTACCCCATCTGGGATAACCAATGGGTGTCTTCGCTAGTTATCAATCCCAAAAAGAATGGTAAATGGTGGATTTGCGTAGATTATAGGGAGATAAAAAAGGAAGCTCAGAAAGACCATTTCCCTTTGCCATTCATTGACCAAGTTCTGAAAACGCTGGCTGGGAGGAAGTTCTTCTCCTTCCTAGATGGGTTTAGCGGGTATAACCAGATCCAGATAGCCCCGGAAGACCAAGATAAAACAACTTTCACATGCCCATGGGGGACCTTTGCATACAAGGTCCTCCCATTTGGCCTGTGTAATTCACCTACAACCTTCCAGAGGGAAATTTTGGGAATTTTTTTTTATTTAGTCGATGATAGTGTTGAAATATATATGGATGATTTTACTCCATATGGAAACTCATTTGAAGAAGGGTTGGAAAATCTGGAAAAAGTACTCAAAATATGTAAGCGTACCCATGTATCTTTGAGTACAGTCAAATTCCATATGATGAGGGAAGAAGGAATAGTATTGGGACATTTTCTCTCAGCTGCTGGAATTCGAGTTGATGCGGCCAAAGTAGAGGTAATATTTCACTTCCCATTACCCAAGACACCCACACAGGTACGTAGCTTTATTGGTTGTGCTGGTTATTATAGACGCTTTATAGAAAACTTTGCTAAAATAGCACATCCACTTTTTCAATTGCTAACAAAAGATGCAGAATTTTTGTGGACAGAAGACTGTGAAGCAACTTTCATGAAAATCAAGGGACTGGTTTGCAAAGCTTTGATCCTTTGAGGACCCGATTGGGCATTTCCATTTCACATACATGCTGATGCCTCTCAAATAGCAGTAGGAGCAGTCTTAGGACAGCAGGTAGACAAAACACCATATGCAGTTTACTATGTCAGCAAGAATTTAATTCCTGCTGAATTGAATTACACGGTGAATGAAAAATAATTCTTGGTTGTCATCTATGCTATCAAAAAGTTCTGACACTACATCACCGGGTATCCTACTTTTGTACATATTGATCATGCAGCAATAAGGTATTTGATGAATAAACCTATCACTCCTAGTCGCATTACAAGATGGTTGCTATTGCTTCAAGAATTTGATATCACAATAGTAGACAAACTAGGAAAAGATAATGTAATTGCTAATTTTTTATCTAGAATGGATAACAATGATGAATGCACACATATAGAAGATAACTTTCCCAATGAGTATCTTTTTGCAATTTCTACTAACCCTCCGTGGTATGTAGATATTGCTAACTATCTTACTACAGGGAAGGTGCCTCGTCATTTTTCATACAGGGAACAACGGAAAATTATTCATCACAGTGCCAGATATTCTTGGATGGTAGGGTACCTCTTTCATACAGAAGCCGATAAGCAGATTCAATGCTGTGTATCTGAGGATGATATTTATGAAGTGCTGAAGGATGCCCATGATGGCTCTTATGGGGGGCATTTTACAGATAAAAGAACAGGCCATAAGGTGCTACAAATGGGATACTACTGTCCTTCTATCTTTCGAGATGCGCAAAATTATGTATGGAGGTGTGATAGTTGCCAGCGCATGGGGCATCTTGGTCGATCTGATGAAATGCCTTTGCAAGAATAGGTAGTCCTCGAACCTTATGAGAAATGGGCTATCGATTTCGTTGGACCCTTCAACCCACCCTCCCAGAAAAAGGTTCACATTTTGGTCTCCACGGATTACGTGACTAAGTGGGTAGAAGCCAAAGCTATGTCAAAAGCAATAAAACAGGTGGTTTCATATTTTCTATTTGAAGAAATTTTTTCTCGTTACGGTACCCAAGGGAGATTGTTTCAGATGGAGGAGCACAATTTATATCACACATGATAGCAAAGCTTATGCAGAAATATGGGGTCAAGCACAGGGTGACATCTCCATACCATCCCCAGGCAAATGGACAAGTGGAAAGCACAAACAAGACATTGAAAAATATCTTGACAAAAAATGTGGCATACCATCGTCGGGATTGGGCTCAGAATCTACCTGAAGCTCTCTGGGCATACATAACAACATGGCAGAATACAATTGGGTTTTCACCATTTGAGTTGGTTTATGGGAAATCCCCAATGTTTCCAATATAATTTGAAATCAGTATGCTCAGAACAACTCTTGAAGTTGGTTTGGATTTGTCAGATGCCCAGAAATAACGACTAGCTCAGCTTAATGAACTAGATGAAATCCATTCAATGGTTTTTTAGAGGACTACTACTATTCAGCAATAGAGGATGAAATGGCACGATAAGTTTATCAAAAACAAGGTGTTTCATATGGGAGACTAGGCATTAATTTATGACTCCCGTTTTAAAGATTTTAAGGGAAAGCTTTGCACTCGCTGGATGGGACCTTACGAGGTGGACGCTCTATTTGATAGTGGAACAGTCAGGCTAGTTACAATTGATGATACATGTGCTTCTTTCATAGCAAATGGACATCACCTGAGATTATACCACTGTCTAGCCTCTAAGGATTCTTTCATCAAACATCTCTCCGAGAAATCTAGTTTGAAGGTTATCGGCACAGAGAACTCTTCCTCTACATCCTCGCTATATATATATATATATATATATATATATATATATATATATATACTATTTATTTGTTGTATTTTTTTAGGAGTTACTACTAAGGAGTAATGTTTCAGAGCTTGAAAATTTTATAAGTATCGATGTTGTTACCCATGATGTTGGTACTCATTGGATGCGGCTACTTATGATGCTATTACTCGGTTGCTGCTACTCATGATGCTGTCCCTCTAGATGCTGCTATTCGTGATGTTGTTATGTTAGGACCCTAGCTATATTACTAGTATAGTCCCTTATTGTTGTTAGTGTAACCCCCTTATTGTTATTTTTGTACCCCTGTAACCCCCATATTGTTATTATTGTGCCCTTAAATTATTATTGTTAGGTCGTCTAGGATTGCATTGTGGCACCACTAGGATTACATTAAGGCCCCATGGACTCCTATATATAGAAAGGAGGTTTTTTCATTTGTATCATCCAATAATTGTTCATTTATGTAATGTATTGGAGGTTTCCCCCTTGAAGTGGCTGATTTATAAGGCGTTTATCTCACTTTTCTTCTATTTTTGGAGCTGGTTTCACAACATTTGGTATCAGAGATTTGGATTCTAGGGTTTCGCTGCTCCAAACAGGTTATCGTGGAATTTTCGCTATACCTTTTTTTTACAAAGGTTCAGAAGCTAAAATTTTTAGAGCACGAAGCCAAAATCCTGAGGAACATCGTCACAAAATTTCAGAGCTTGGTTCACAATATTTTAGGATATGTGATCTGTGGAAGTTAGGGCTTTTTCAGGCTCCCGAATTTCATCTCAAAGAGGTGATCATGGGAAAATCTTCATAACTCTCCCTCTGACAATCAGATTGGAAGAATGTAAAAAGTGGTCGCAATTACACAGACTCTAGTCTCTTTTCTATCAATTTTAGAGCCGGAGGAGGAAACAATGACACCTGGAAAGTCGTACAATTTCGCTCTATTGAACGAGTCCATAATTAGGTTATTGTGGGAGATTAGACATAAATTTTCCTTGAAGAATCCAAATTAGGTCAGACCTATAGCATTCGAAAGAGGATTCAGAGAGCTACCACAGGGCCAAATTTCAGATATTGAAGATTCGAAATCACAGAGATAATTCAGTTTCATTATCTAGCTCCTCAAAAGCAAGAAAAAGGTGTGTATTTGTTTCCGAATTGCATAAGTCTTGTGTAAAAAAAATTAGTTTGAAGTGATTCCAAGTCCTATTGAGCATATATTTCAGTATTGGGTTTTAAAATGCCTCCTAAAAATAATTCAACACCCATAAAGCCCTCAGAATACTCTACTATGAATCATGAAGATGAATAATTGCAACATGAACTATCAAAATTACAAGAGCAAGTGCACCAAATTTCGCTTTTGCAAAGAGCAGCAAAAAATGAAATGGAAGTTTTGAAGAAAGGCTTGGAAGTGAATATGGATGGTTTGAACAATAATATCGATGGTTTGAAGAAAGGCGTGGAAGCTAAGATGGATGGCGTGGAAGCTAAGATGGAGGACATGGAAGAAAAACTGAAAGACAACATGGAAAACATGAAGAATGATCTAAAAGTAGACATCGAAGGTTTGACAAAGTTGATACAAGAAATTATTCCTAATGGTGACAAGATAGTAGAGGAAACTCATGATGATAACAAAATAAACTTTAATCGTGATTTCATAAACTCTAATGTTGGATTGAAGAACCACCATATTCCAAATATGGATATGAGGAACTTTGATGGCAAGGATCCCGTAACATGGGTACTACATATGGAGCAATATTTTGATCTCAATAATGTGAAAAACACACAAAAGGTACACATTGAAACTTTACATTTAGAACAAAATACATTTGTATGGTAACGATGGCTTTGTTCCTGTAAAAAAAATTGTCACTTGGTCAATTTTTATGGAGGAAATGATAGCACATTATGAGGATACAAAGAGCAACACCTTCTTTATCCAATTGATAAATCTAAAAAAAAAGGGTTCAGTGGCAGAGCACATTGAGGACTTCCAAAAATTGAATATAAGGGTAACTGATATTCCAGAGGAACACATGATTGATGTCTTCATAGGGAATTTAAAGGATAACATCCAACATGAAGTTCACGTTTGGGAACCTGATTCATTGGAGAAGGCATTCAGGTTGGCAAGAAAAATTGAATGTAAAATTGTGGCGACAAGGAAGCCTACCACTCATATCTATAAAGATGGAAGTGTTGCTAATCCTAGACTTCCACAACCTACAAGGTTGACACCACAAAAATTGGAAGAAAAAAGAGCAAAAGGGCTTTGCTACAGTTGTAATAGAAAATACACTAAAGGTAATAAGTGCACTGAGAAAAAGTTATTTTACATAGATTGTGAAGAGGAGGAAGAAAATGAAGAAGAAAATTAAAAAGTAGAGGATATACACCAGGAAGAAACCCTAGAAGAAGAAGAAATGAGTCCAATCATATCATGTAATGCATTGGCAGGAATTACCACTCCTTAAACTCTCAAGATAGAAGAACATATCAAGAAGAAAAAGGTAATAGTGTTGATTGATTCGGGTAGTACCCATAATTTTATTCATTGTAAGGTAGCCAAGGAATTGAATTGTTTCCTATACCC
This sequence comes from Pinus albicaulis, assembly GCA_034641835.2. Classification (NCBI taxonomy): domain Eukaryota; kingdom Viridiplantae; phylum Streptophyta; class Pinopsida; order Pinales; family Pinaceae; genus Pinus; species Pinus albicaulis. Next base: position 452,195,694 of record CM076584.1, read on the forward strand.
AACACCAAAATGTCAAGTTATGGTTGCAAATGGAGGAACTATAAATTTCTCTGGAAAATGCCATAATATCAAGATAGCCATGGGGGAATATGTATTGAATAGTCCAATGATTTCCATCCCAATGGGAGGTGCTGATGTTGAACTAGGAGTATAATGGTTACAATCTCTGGGGACGATAGCTTTTAATTTTCAAGAACTTTTCTTGAAATTTTTTTTGGAAGGAAAGGAAATCGAATTACAGGGTATCGCAGGGAAGCCAGGAAATATAATAAGCTCTAATGTCATGACAAATCTTCTGAATAAAGAACAACGGGGCATAATTTCACAATTATGCCTACTAGAAGTTCCAACATCAAAATCATCTATTTCTCCAGATCTCCAAAAAGTCTTGGATAATCATTCCAGGGTGTTTGATACTCCCAAAGGACTCCCACCTATTCATGATCATGATCATGCTATTCATTTGATTCCAGGAAGTGTTTCTCCAAACATCAGACCTTACAGATATCCTTATGTCCAAAAGAGCAAAATTGAACGCATGATTGCAGAAATGTTAAAGGCTGGTATAATTCAACCTAGTCAAATTTCTTTCTCTGCTCTAGTAGTAATGGTGCACAAGAAAGATGGATCATGGCGCATGTGTCTAGGTTATAGGAAGCTAAATAAGATCACTATTAAAGATAAATTTCCCATTCCTGTGTTTGGTGAATTATTGGATGAATTACATGGAGCAATTTATTTTACCAAGTTGGATTTTCGTTGAGGATATCATCAAATTAAAATGAAGACTGAAGATATTCCACAAACAGCATTTCGAACTCATGAGGGTCATTATGAATTTTTGGTCATGCCTTTTGGCCTTACTAATGAACCTTCTACATTTCAAGGGTTGATGAATTACATTTTCAAACCCTTCCTTAGAAAATTTGTCCTAGTATTTTTTGATGATATACTAATCTACAGCAAGTCTTGGAAGGATCATGTTCAAGATGTTGACAGGGTGCTCAAACTATTGGAAGAGAAAAAATTATATGAAAAAACATCCAAATGTTTCTTTGGAGTACAAGAGGTGGAATGTCTGGGTCATATTGTATCTCACAAGGGTGTTAAGGTAGAACCTAACAAAATTAAAGCCATTAAGGAATGGAAAGTCCCCACAACCATAAAGCAGTTGCACGGATTTCTCGGGTTAACAGGGTATTATCGCAGGTTTGTTAAGAATTATGGGAGAATAAAATCACCTCTAACAACATTATTGAAGAAAGATGCATTTTCATGGACTCCTGAAGCAACTAATGCCTTTGAACATCTTAAAGAGGCAATGTGCCTAGCACCAATCTTAGCTATGCCAGACTTCACAAAAACCTTTATTGTGGAATGTGATGCCTCAGGAAATGGAATTGGTGTTGTTTTAATGCAAGAAGGAAGACCCATTTCTTTTGAAAGTCTTTCAATCAAAGGAAAATATTTAAAAAAGGCTATTTATGAGAAGGAAATGTTGGCAATACTACATGCACTAAAGAAATGGAGACCTTACCTAATGGGAAGACACTTCAAGGTAAAAACTGATCATGATGGTCTTAAACACTTTTTGGAACAAAGATTATCTTCAGAAGAGAAGAAAAAATGGGTCACAAAGATGTTGGGTTATGACTTTGAAATCATCTACAAAGAAGGGAAGCTAAATGTTGTTGCAGATGCACTCTCAAGAAAGGATGAAGAGGTGGAAGCATTGCTTTGTATCATTTCAATTATCCAACCAGATTGGATAACCGAAGCAAGGGATGAATGGAAGAAGGACGAAGAAGTGTGGACTCTCATTCAAAAGTTGTAGCAAGATCCTAGTACATATGATACATTTAGTTGGAAAATTTACTCCTGATGGTACAAAGATCGCTTATATTTTTGCAAGAATTCCCAACTAAAACAAAATATTCTTTTAGAATTGCACACTTCTCCTTTAGGAGGACACTCGGGATTTTTAAAAACTTACCACAGTGTGAAGAGATGATTTTTTTTGGAATGGCCTTAAATCTAATATTCAAATTTTTGTGGTGCAATTTTTGGATTGCCAGCAAAATAAAGTTGAGACAATTAAGATCCTGGGTCTTCTACAACCTTTAACCATTCCAAGTCAACGTTGGGAGGAGATTTCAATGGATTTTATCACAGGTTTGCCTAAGTCCGAAGGAATGAGTGTCATCATGGTGGTAGTTGATAGACTTACCAAGTATGCACACATTTGTGCATTATCTCATCCATTTAAAGCAAGTACAGTTGCTACTGCACTTATGGAAACAATTCAAAAGCTACATGGCAACCCGAAGATTATTGTAAGTGACAGAGATCCCATTTTTACAGGAAATTTTTGGACGGAATTATTTTCTTGTTTGGTACTCAACTAGCTCATAGCTCATCTTATCATCCTCAATCCGATGGTCAAACAAAGATAGTGAATAAATGTTTGGAATGATATCTTCTTTGTTTTGTATCTGATAAGCAAGCACAATGGGTCAAGTGGTTACATCTCGCTGAATGGTGGTGTAACACTTCCTTCCATACTGCAGCAAAAATGACCCCATTTATGGAACTTTATGGATATCATCCACCATCCATCACATCTTCTTTAAGGGAAAATTCTAGGGTTCAAGAAGTGGAGGATCACATCGAGCATCAACAAGAAGTTCTCCAACTCTTAAAGGATAACCTAAATTTGGCACAAAATCGAATGAAACAACAGGAAAATCAACATCGCAATGAGAGAATTTTTGATGTGGGAGACTGGGTATTTTTATGGCTACAACCATACAAACAAATGTCCCTCAAGCAAGCTAAGAAGGATAATAAATTATCGCCAAATTACTATGGTCCTTAGAAGGTTTTGCAAAAGATTGGTACTATGGCATACAAATTGGAGCTTCCCGCTTCTTTGCAAGTGCATCCAGTTTTCCATGTTTCATGCTTAAAAAAGGTTATTGTTATCACTCTAGTAATTCTCAAGTTGTGTGATTATGGTTTTTAGTCAAATAATTCTAGAGCTAACCACAAACCTACTTCAAACTCTAGGATCTAGCCTTCCTAGGGTTTAGAGAGGGCTCTCTCTTTAAAGTTTAACTTTGTTTTAATTTGTGAATATTAGGCTAGTTATGAAAGTGAAGCTTTGGTTTTTTTTTGATATATTTGGTGGGAAAAATCACTTGAAAGGATGGATAGTGGGAAATGTATTTTTCCATTGGGCTATGGAGTCAAAATCAAGCAAACAGGACTAGGATCAAGGGAAAAAAGGTCAAATGTTTTTAGGGCAAGATCGATAACCCTTGGAGATCTTGGAAAATTATTTTTATGAGATGGTATGATCAAGATAAATAGCACATAAGAATCCCTAAATCCGGAAAAGGAAGTAGTACGAAGAGGTCAAGCGAGAGAGGGAGCAATTAAGGGTTCCCTACACTAGAAATCGGAGGACAACATATAAATGACAACTAGTTAAAAACAGGGTGCTTTTAACAAATCCTGTAGTAATACTCCTAGTTATACATTCAGATTTAGCATAAATATAAATGGATGCATGTAACAAAGAGTGAAAAAAATGACAAGTATAGAAAATACTTCACTCCAAATAGCTCATCATGGGAATCTTGAAGTATGATGCCAATTTGGTTTGATCCAACTTGCTACTCGAACTTTTGACACACAAAAGCTTTAAAGTCCAAGAAGAAATGACTATAACAATCCCAAAATTTTTATTCCATCACAATACTTCAAAGAGTGAAGTATTTATAAAAATTCTAAACTAAATTATCTTGAAAAAATATCAAGATTGGTTTACAAATATCTCAAAATGTTTTACATAAATAGAACTTAATAAAATGACACTTAAAACTAATGAATCTATTTCGCACTATGTTTTATGGATAGGTGATGACAAAGAGGATAAATTCGAATTTGATATCAACTCTTAGTTGATGATGATGCATCCAAGTCACTAACTGTTTCCTTTCTTTGTGCATTCTGCTCCAAAAATTCTGCAAACTTGGGGTCCAATGATACCTTTGTATATCTCAATCTGAAATAGATATGTAAAAAGTAAAAGAGGTTATTTTATATAAATATGTTTTTTAGATAAACCTCTCTCCATTCCATAAAATTCAGCTCCAGTTGTTCACAATAGGCTATGCACAAATATGTGTAAAATAGAGCTTTGCACAGTTTAAACAATAGGTTATAAATATGTGCATGTATCTCTCATTCTGTAATACCTGTGAAAAATGAGAGATAGGTTTTTGTATATGGGTCTCTTAGGAACAAAAACCTCCTTCATTTTTGTAAGATGTATTTCTGATTGGACACAATATTCTCTGAAAAATGATGACTTAACGGGAATTTTCTGTAAAAAGTGCTTTCAAATATTGTTTAATATTTCTAAAACCATAATGGCTGTTAGAAAAGTGAGAGAGGTTTTGTAGTTGGACATATTAGGAACATAAACCTCCTTCCGTTTTGTAAAATTCATCTTGGATTGTCCACAATAGTTTCTGTAAAACTATGACTTAAACATGAAATTTCTGCAAAAATGTCCCTTCATGCTCTGTTTTCATCTTTTAACCTTTTTGGTCTTTTAACTGTTTTTACTTTTACTTTGGATAAATTTCATTGTTGGTGAAAGTATTTTCATCTCTGTTTACCATTTACTACCTATGTATTTACTTTTACTTTTTACCTTGACTGCTCTGTAACTTCTTTTGATTTGACTTTCATCTGATACATTTTAACTCTGATGCTCTTTGACTGTTTATGTTTTCACTGTCATTGTGAATTCTTATTTCATTTTTACCATTCACTGTGCAATTTATATCTCTCTGCATAAATGAATTTTTTCTGTTCTGCTGCCTAGAATATTTTGTTAAGGAATATCATTTAAAATTCTTTTCTTTGTGAACTTTTGGAGTAAAACAGATCTTTAACTAGTATTTAGATTGTTTTATCCAAATTCTCCTTTTGCTAATGACCTGCAAAACAAAATAATTGTTAATGAAACCCTGGCTGCAGGGAGGTGATAGTGGCTTTAAGTGGTCACAATATTGGATTTGATTTTGGCACTTTGGAACCTTCAGGATTGCTAGAACTCTGCTTTTTTGGCATTTTGGCTACTTCTGCAAGTTTAGACAGTTTGTAGAAGTAATTTTCACTTTTAGTAGAGGCTTCTTGGATAAACAGGTGAAGTATAGTATTTTCTTAGGGCTTTCTTTCCAATTAGGTCTGTCAAATTGGATAAAAAGGTGAAGTATAGTCTTTTCTTAGGGCTTTCTTTCCAATTAGGTCTGTCAAAGAGGTTAACTGGCTTTTGAACTGACTTAAAACAAGAAACAAGGGTTTCCTGAGTCTTTTAATGAGAAATTGGGTTTAAAAGTCTGTTAAATTTAGGCAAAGAGGCTTATGATACCTTCAAAGGCTTTCTGGCTTAATTCAGAGTTTAAAATAGTTCATTAAAGTGTGAAAAACTCACAAATCTCTTGAAAAATTGTGCGCGGCAAATAAATAGGGTTTCTGGGAAAAATTTGATAGGGTCTGGCCTGTTTTTGGGGCTTTTTGGAAATTTCTTTTAATCAATTTTTTTAAATTCTAAGTATGCTTTTGTTCTTAAAATATCTTTCAAATCATTTTCTGGTTCAATTTTTAGAAAAATACTTGTTATAATGCAGGTATTTGGCTTTGGAAGAGTTTCGGAGTTTTTTTAATGAGTTGATGGCTTCTGTAGCTTTTCTGGAGCAATGTACAACTCCTCGACAATCTTCAAAGGTTTACAAGGTAATTCTTGCAGGTTTCAGCCACAAAAATGGTGGAAAAAGGCTTTAAAAAGGATGCTTTTACGGTCGGGAAGGCGCGAGCATAGGTTTAACGTGCAAGAAGGGTATGAAATGAATGCATTTCTAAGGTTTAATATGCATTTTGGTTGTATTACTTCGGCATTGAATGATTGTCACATCGGCAAGAGGGGTGGTTTCAGAATTCAACAGATCAAAATAAACAGTGGTTATCACGTGGAAATTTGGCGGTAAGCGATTGTTGCTTGAACCCACGCGATCGAATAAGAATCGACCCCATGGAGGAGAGAGGAATTGTGAAACCACCCATTTCGCACAGATTTGGAGCTCGGGTGATCGCGCAACTTTTATACGCGATAACAGATGTTAGCCGTCGGATTTGGGGGATCAATGCGAACGGTCGCGATTGATTGGGAGTTGCATTGGAATGGGAGGTGGGATCGGGCTTTATATGCGTGGCGGGTTATGAATTTAAACATTATAACAAAGGCACTTTTAATAAAGTTTAAAGTTTGGGTATTATGAAAATAGGCGGGGGGTAATGTTTTTATTTAAAACATTTGTGAAATGTTTCAAATTTTTATATGCGAGCGCGATAGTATATATTATATAGTTTTTTCAAACTTTTGACAGATGTTTGAAATACCATAGGGGCAGGATTAATTTTATAGATAGGTTTTAGACCAATGGGTTTGTAGGGCGGGGTTTTATTTTGCGCACATGAGGATATTTAACATTGGTCTAAACTTAAAATAATGGGCTTTGTGGGTTTTTTAAAATATAAGGGAATTAATATATACGGGAGGGTGTAGTTAGGGTTTTAATACACTAAGTTAAGTGTTAATATGAAAAAAGGGTAGTGTAATGGTCATAAAATACATACTAACTCTAAGTAAAGTGCCAAAAAATGAAGCATTGCTTATCTTTGTTGTATCACTTCACTTTAACTTAGGAAAAATGTATTTTTAGGTTTATGAATGATTTTTGAAAGGGAATGAGATTAGTTATTTAGGGTTTAGCTTAGTAAAATTGGGTTTTCACTTAGGAAAAAGGGATTATGATTCATGAATGAAGGGTAATGTTGATGAATGTGGGTCTAGTGTGGGAATTCAATATTTTTAACTAATCAGTCATCGAGCCTTGGGTCCGGTCCCAACAAAAGTCAGAGAAATGCTCTGAGCCTTTTTGAATAATAGTTTAGAATACTGAATACTTGTAGGGGAGGGGAAATTAGTAATTTTTCTACCCGTTGATGCTTTATTACATGATTTCTCAACTGCTTTCTACCCACCCATCTTTATTTATAACATTTTTTCTTCATCTTTATAAGTGCATTTAAGCTTGCAACCTTACAAAAAAATTCTTTCAAAGCATAAAACTATCTAATTCTACCTTATTTCTTATGAGGGCTCAGATTAAACTGTTGAGTTCCTCATTATTCTCTACCTATCTACTGATTTGTCAAGTTTAAACTGTTTGACAAATCTTTATTCTCTATCTAAAACATGAAATTGAAAGCATGAAAAGTTAAGATTAAACTATTTAACTGATCATGGATTATGGCATTTATTGACACTCTACACATAATCATTATTCTTGCAGTAAAGGTAAAAGTAGTGGCATTTGGACTTGCTCAATTTTAGGTTTTATTTCTCTTTTTTCTTTTGGGGTCTATATTTTTCTAAGTCCTTTGATTTTTGTTTTAGGACTTTTTACCCTCTTTTTGGCTTTTTATTATTTTTTCATTTTTTTTAAAATATGGGAAAACAATTTGCAGAAATCAAGGTATGTACATATTTACAAGACTATCAAAGTCAATTCAAAATTATGAATCCTATATTTATAGGACCCTAACAGGGGACAAACTTCTAGTTCAAACAATATTGCTAGAACTTGACGGGGAAGGAAAAGCCATATTGGAACCTGAAGCAGTCACGGAAACTAGGACTCGACAACTACGAAATCGATCAATTTCAGAGTATCTCATCAAATGGAAGAACTTACCCACTGAAGATTCTACATGGGAGGATGAGAATTTATACAAAAGCACCTGGAGCTACTCAAGCGTTGAGGACAACACTTTTTTGAAGGAGAGGAGCATGTTAAGTCCCTATATTACTAGTATAGTCCCTTATTGTTATTAGTGTAACCCCCTTATTGTTATTGTTGTACCCCTTTAACCCCCATGTTGTTATTATTGTGCCCTTAAATTATTATTGTTAGGTTGGCTAGGATTGCATTGTGGCCCCACTAGGATTACATTGTGGCCCCATGGACTCCTATATATAGAAAGGAGGTTTTGTTATTTGTATCATCCAAGAATCGTTCATTTATGTAATGTATTGGAGGTTGCCCCCTCAAAGTGGCTGATTTGTAAGGCCTTGATCTCTCTTTTATTTTATTTTTGGAGCTGGTTTCACAAGATGTTATTCCAGATGCTTTTACTCAAGATGCTGCTACTCGTGATGTTGTTACTCCAGATGTTGTTACTTTGGATGCTGCTACTCATGATGTTGTTACTCCAGATGTTGTTACTCTGGATGATGCTACTAGTGATGTTGTTACTCCAGATGTTGTTACTTCGGATGTTGCTACTCGTGATGATGTTACTCTGAATGCCGCTACTCGTGATGCTGCTACTCGATGTTGTTACTCCAGATGTTGCTACTCTGGATGTTGCTACTTGCATGCTACTATTCAATGATGTTACTTCGGGTGCTTCTACTCGCAATGTTGTTACTCCATATGATGATACTCCTCAATGCTATTACTCTATTCGCATCATTACTGCGTCATTATTCTACCAACTATCACTTCCTCTAGGTAGGCCGCCAAGTATGTATCCATTTGGCTCTTATGGATTTAATTAAATATTCCATGCCAAAGACATTGATTCCATGGACGGATACTTTTAAGTCCGAGGGGGGTGTCGTCATAACTAAACGAAAACGTAATGATTATTCCAAAAGTCATTATTACAACTTCATGTGAGGGTATGCCCTACGATCCTTACCATATTCCGTATAATCATTAAAGATGTATTGGGATCTACAACATACATATGATACGAATCGATATTCCTTTCCACCTCATATGAAATAATTATTATTTCATTCATTGCACTTACCATACTTTTCCATGATTTTCTTCGTTTCCCGATAATCACCATCCTTATTTACCATTATTACCCCTAATTTTTAACCATGTTGTTTTTGCCAAATTTGGTACCCACCACTCTTTCCAACGATCTATTGTTCAAGAGTGATGTGACAGTCTCTACAGGATGGGTGGATTGGTTGTGCCGCATGAACCTGAAAACACAGTCTTAGTCCGCAGCAATGCAGGTGTGTGGCAATTTTTTGTCAATGAAGGATGGGATATCTACTTCGATATATTTCAGGGTTTCAATAAAGGAATCATGATGGAGTTTGCGCTGAATTTGAATGAGAATTTCTCTCGGGTCAAAGGATTAGAAATTCCAGTCACAGAAGAAGTAATCGCAAAAGTTAGCAGGCTAAGACAGTAAGGGCAGCAGTGGTTTTCTCGAAGAATTCCCCTCCCAAAGTTTCCTGAACTATTTTTGCAGGCAACAGAAAGCGTCATTCAATATGGGAGAGGGTATGAGCGCAAATATGTACCATATCCATGGAACGAGGTAGCAGGTTTTGTGATGAAATACATAACCTGCGAAGGACAGGCCACAACTCTGTTCAAATACCATTTCAAAATCCTATCTCACCGACAATTTCCACAGGCATAGGTTCATTCCTTAAACATGCCTTTCTTTTTATTAAAACAACTTTAGCACATGGCAAAGTGTGCTCGGTGTTCGCGCCAGATGCTAGCAGTCCTCTCCAATCATGGACTGGTTCATTTCTTGGTCATGCATGCAATAGTTTGATTTCAAGTTTCCTGGGAAGAACTCTACGAGTCATCGGAAGAAGAGATAACAGTTGTTATTGCTGCTAGAGAGGAAGAACCAATACCTCTGGTTGATTTAGTAGAAGAAGAACAGTTAGAGGAAATGGAAATAGACCAAGAAGAACCAGAAGAAATGGAGATGGAGATAGATCAGGAAGAACCAGAAGAAATGGGGATGGAGGAGACAATTGGTGATACAGTCGAGGCTGCCACACAAGAACCATCCTCGCCTAAGGAACATACAGATGAAGATATTATGGGTATAGCACATGAAGTTGAGACTGTCCTACAGTCATCGACTTTCATTAATGAAGAACAGGAAGGTGGAACATTAGATAGAGGGATGGAAAGTGATGTTGTTACGTAAGAAAAACCATCACATGCCCAAGCATATATGAATATTGAAACAAGCAGGGGTGTCGCACAAGAACCACCCCTGATTCAGTCAGAACAGGGAGATAGAGAAGAAATAATCCGTGAATTTGACATTGTTCCATAAGAACCAGTATCGACCGCAAGAGAGGAAGCAATGCACGAAGAACAGGGAGATAGAGAAGAAATAACCCGCGAAGTTGACACTGCTCCACAAGAACCAGTATTGACCACAGGTGAGGAAGAAATTTACGAAGGACAGGAGGACAGAAAGGAAACGATCCTCAAAGTTGATACTATTCCACAAGAACCAGTGTCAACCCTGACTGAAGTAGCAGTGCATGAAAGTTCAGCCCAAGTTAGAAACAAGGACAACGAAGGTATTCCCCGTTCTCCTTTTCTGTCTATGATGCCTAGAGGGGTGAGGGGGTTTCACTCGTCCCAAAAATTAATGGAGGAGATCGTTGTCCCACCAATATTGAGGTTCGTCGACTCAAGGAAATATATGACCAATATCAATCCATCGATTGCTGATTCTCAGCAAAGGCACCCAGAGGCTCAAGAGGGAAAAGGAAATTTTGTGGAGACACCGTAGCATAGGATGGCTGATGAAAGCATTGACCGAGTGACAAAATTCCCTGAGGTAAATGAGAAGGAGAATGCTCCTGAAGAAAGGGAGCCAAGTCAGAAAGACCTAACAGAAAAACCAATTGATGACATCAACAACGCTCCACCGCCTCCTGAGCCTGCTACAGGCCTGGGAGATTAATTTATTATCAAACAAGAATGGATTGAACAGTGTGAAAGCAGTAGATTACCTCTCAAGAAATGGTATCAGCTTCATTTCAATGAAACCGTGCGATTGAAGAAGGAAGTTCGAGAGCTGAAGAGGAAAGTATCTCGATTGAAAAAGAAGGTAAAAGTATATAAGTGGAAGGTAGTAAAACCTAAAATTGAGGTCTTTGTTTAGTCAATTTAGTGTTCCTAAATTGCTTCCATTAATTATCAACCAGGTCTAGTAAACTGATGAAGTGTGGTGCACTATATGTGCCTAAGTGACCCTTCTCTTACTTCGTTGTTTTTGTTTTTCTTGTTGTTTTGGGGGTTTCGTATTTTTAGTCCTTAGTGTGCTATCCTAGGGAATTTAGAAAACTGAAAATAAATCTAATTAAAAAGGAAGAAAAGGAAGTATTATGAAACTAAGTTAATTTTCTATGAAAGAAACCAAAATTTATGGACAATTTCTAAGACCTATTTTTGGACAAAAAGACAAAGCAAGTACTTCAATTAGTGAGTAAACCTAATCCATGGATCTATGACTCAATTGAGATTTGAAAAATGAAAGCAGGGAAATGTGTCAACTATTGTACTTCAGGTTGTTTCAACATTCAATGATTAGGTCAAAGCCCTATGAGATGAAATCAACTGTTTGCACTTTAGTTGCTTAATATCTAATTAAGAAAATAGAAATTGCAATTGAAATTTATCTAAGATAATTTAATTACTCCATCTACCGAATATGTGGAGAGTGACCCCCTTGAGGTAATGTATCTAAGAAATCATTGCATCTGTCTAAACTAAAGAATTACAATAACTCAAACACTGCATTGAATCTAATCATTTAATCATCCTTGCAAAGTATATTCAAATTAGGCTCTGTCAGGATAACCTTTAAGAATATTGTTTTGTTGCAATGAAATGAGGATCTTCTATCTACAACCAATTAAGTGAATAACTAACTTATGACCAATTTAAGTCTCATCCAATTTTGAAGCTTGTGACCCCTTGGTATGGCTTTCGAATAAATCAATTAAACCCTTAATTCTTAGCAAGAAAATGACAGGAAATGAAACCTATTCAACCACTGCATTTGCAATACATTTAACCATTCAATACAAGATTTTGTAAATAGGAAAAATGGTTTTTATAAATGCTTAGTTAGACACAGCAATTGACAACTATCTTGAAAAATGAAAGCAGGAAACTAAACAACCATGTTTCTCAACACTTCAACTTTTATTCCAATCATGAAGACAGAGTTACCTATCTCCTTGAAAATGTTTCAGAAGGCAACTCTACATAATTGTATCTAATCTATTGAAAACTGGAAATTAAGCATGAACATAAAAATACTAAACGAAATTGAAGAAAATCTAACTAGAAAACATTAAAAACCTTCTTTAGCGGCAGGGGCCCTCTGCTACCAAGTTGGTCAACTCCTTAGCTCCTTAAAAATGTAATCAAAACAACATCTGGGAACTAATCTTCTTTATTGAAATAGATTTTTAGAAAACCTAGTATCTCGCTATAATTCTGAACTTGTGCTACAAAAACTTAGCTTGTTCTCGATTCTATAGAACCTTTATTTATAAGTAATTTACATATATAACTATGAATAAAGATAGCTACAGGTGTATGTTCAAATTACAATCAAACTGGAACTCTTAGGACTCATGATTTTCTATGGAGCAAATCAAGAGTCCTAATTGTTGTGTGAAACGATCTCTTGACTTTGAGCTTTAACCATCGAATTAGGCCTCTTTATTTGTCGATCTGGTCCTTGTGGATAGGAGAAATCCATGTAGGAGGGATTTTGAGACTACCCATGTGGACCATTCCTTCAACGGACACCTGTAACATATTCAACCACAAGAGTAGCTACAGAACACCTGGTCAGCTACGAAACAGGCTGCATTCTGTAGCCAATCTGCAAAAACTTATTAAAATAGCCAAAATCATGAAAATACAATATGTCAATCAATTGCATGTATCCTTGAGACAAACCTAAACATTCTTCATTGATTAGGGCTTATGAATTGATGAAAGAGAGGTGAAATGAGATGAGAAATGTATAAAGGAAAGGGTAATTCTGGGTTTCAACAGTCTCCTCTGCGGCTACACAGAATGGTCCGATTGAACATCTGTTTGAAGGTCGAGAATTCTTCCTGGATGCTGAAATTCAGAGATGGAATTTTTTTGTGAATGGACATAAGAAGGAGACAATGTGGGTTTAAGAGCAGGCTGTCAGGATTGTTACAGGTTATATAGACTAGTTGGATAGAGCATGACAGAGGTAATAAAAATAGCAGGGAAAGATAAAGGAGTTAGAAGAACAAGTGAAAATGCTGCAATCAGATAAGGAGAAGATGTTTACTTTGGTGCAGCAGCTAATGGCCTGTAGACCTCCCGCACATAGTTATGCCTTATTCCTTCATGAACAATTTATTTTCTTTCACCTTGAGAGTATATATAAGGAAAATTTTCACGAAATTGAGGATCAAGTCCAGTTCCTTAGTATTTTGAAAATTCATGACATCATAGGTCATCAATTAATGTGCAAACTCTACATGTATGGTTACTTCCTAAGGCATGATCAGGCCTTCAACCTCGTTCCATTCATGGGGGATATTCATTTAAGAGCCTTCACCTCCTACACTATCAATCAGATTAAATGGAGAAAGGCCTATGATATGTTTGAAGAAAACCAAGTTACAAGGCTGCTAATGATGAGAAGGGAGCATGGCCAGGCAACAAATATTTATAACAAGCATTTTACCTTTTTATATATTGAGGGGCATAGGGGACATCTGTTGACAACCCAGAAATGGTGTGCTGACCTCTGTGTCAGACAAATAGTAACTTTCCAAAATGAAGCCTTGGACAGTTGTTAAAGGAGGTGGATGTTGTCATCATCAACTGTTAGAGGTCGAGAACCTTTTGGAGCACCCAACTTTGTACGAGCACTAGAAATACTACCATGTTTTGTAGCATGCATTCAAACTTCTGGGGTCTGGTGGATGGGGCTGAGGTTTCAGTTGCCCCTCATTTGGTTGCCAACAGAGCAATATACTCCTACATACAATGTCGGCCCAGATTTTTGGAAGGATGTTGTTCTGACAGAAGGTTATAAACCCCATGGGATAGAGATGGCTAGAGAATATGACCTCGCATAGCTTCATGCCAGCCATAGTCAATGCAACCCAGATCTGAGAAGACGATGAGCTGCATGAGGACATGCAGATAGACCAGTCGGGGGGAGATGTTGGGTACCAAATCTGTATACTTTTCTCTCCCATTTTTACCCACCTTTCTATCTCTTTGTATCATTAATTGTCCTAAAACACACGAGGTAAATCCCTTCCCACTGTCTTATATGGAATATTTGATTAATGAAGTAATAGTCGTGGATGTTTTACCTTTTCAAGTATTAACTCTATTATTTCCACAGATTCGACAAAGTAAAAGATTACATTTGCATGCCACAAAGCAGAGTATGTTATTTCTCTTGCATATTTGTGTGCATTAGTCTTGCAATAATCAACGCACCCGGATTGATAATTACTGTGGAAAAAGGGTTTGAATATTTGTTCACATCTGTACAGCAACACTATGTAAAAACTATTATTTTTCCAATATTATAAATTTATAAGAAAAATATATTACAAAATCAAAATGTTCATAATGCCTTTTTCCCTAAAAATATATTAAACCTTAACCTACAACTTATTAAAATGAGATTCCTCAAATCATCAAGAGAATTACCTCATACTTATAATCCTTTCATCATTAGTAAGAAAAGCCTTCGTGGGAAAACTATATACCCATCAAGCATTTCTATATAAATATCATAACTTTATACCCATCCCACATTTTTTTCTGGAAATTTGTATATTCGAAGTGTTTTTTCCATAAGAGTATGTCTAAGTGAAAGTTTTTTTTTTTTTTTAATTCCCTATCTCGTATTGACTATTTTTTTTTTTGAGTTTTTTTTTATCATCTTTATTTATTATATTCTTCCAATCATATAGCTAATTTTGATTTTTAATACGTATTAGTGGTTTATAAATTAAATAGTAAAACAAAATAATAACATATAAAATAATTTGCAAAGCAACTAGTTTAAAAAAAAGATTAAGATCAACATTATTTCCCAAAAAAGAAATATTTATATTTTTAAAAAGAAATATACATATTTTACTTAATTTTATGTCATCTTCTTTAACATAAGAAAATACACCATGGTCACGAGCTTTGTAACCCTAGCTCTCGATTGGTATGTGTCTTCTTGGTTCCATCACCTCTGCAAGGGCATGGATCGCAAATAAGACTATATTTAGGCGCTGGATCTCCACCATGCTACCCCCAATCTGATAGCTCACCCCTCGGATTTGAGAAAAAATCTTGGAAACTCTTCAAGACTGACTTGTTAAGCTATCAGTTGGTTTTTTTCTTGTGATTGGGAGTTCTTCATAATGGCACAGTCACGACTGATGGAAAAAATGTAGAAATTTGCTGAATAATGAAGATTTATCCACTGAGATTATCCTGGTCACACACTAATTCGAATTCATGCATAACACATAACCTCTTCTACAATTGATCATCAATATGCAGAAATAGAAACAGTCGCATGCGCACATAAACACAATATGTAATGGGGAAAGCTTATAGCTGAAAACCCCCAGCTATTTTGTATATTATAACAGAAGAGAACATGTAACAATACATAGCACCATACTCCTCACAAGTACTCAGTACTATCTCCAAAAGTTACACACAAACTAGCTCATTTTTGAACAAGTCACGGGTTCAAAACTCATCCACTGTTTGCCTGCCTCTATTACGCAATCCAAGTTGGTGTAATGAGAGATCCAAGTTCGAATCCCACTGGCTTGATCTGCGCAATCCTCATTGGCAATCTCCTCCAATGCTTGTGCAAATCTCATGCACAACTATTGTCGCAACTAATAGCAAACTCACCCTTTCATCTACCTCTTCCACTGGTCTTCACTAAACTGTCCATGCACTGCAGTCAACTGATGTGTTCTTTAGTTGAATAATGAGTTAATATTTAGTGAATTAAATAATATTTAATTCACCTCACTCATCTCTAGTGTATTAGCCAGTTAAACTAAATACAACTAGTTCAACTAAGTTAACCCGAACACAACTCCACCAACTGTCTCATCAACTCCACCAAACTCCGCCACTTGAGTTATAACTGAAGCCAACCATGCATGAGCTCACCAAACCCCTAGGAATAGCATAATTCCTTTTTCAGATGCATGGGCCACATCCGTAGCTCCAACTGAAGTGCTGCAAGAGGATAAACTGAAGTTTATAGTCCAAATATTATTAAGGGTAAATAATATTTGACTGACCTATTTTTAGACAGGCAGTCTAAAAATAGACTTCGACCTGTATGTCTAAAAATAGTTGTCCATCTATTTTTACCAGCTCGACCAATCATCCAAGAATAGCATACTGCAACTCCTAGACCATGCTCCATATGTCTAAAAATAGACTTTGCGCCAAAAATAGCACAGAGCCCACTTCATGGAAAGCGACTTCATTTCCACTAAACTCCATCATCTTGTTGCATTTTCAACATCTCCCTCTGTCAAGATATGGATTATACGCAACCCCTATACCGCCTCTGTGGAATTCAGATTTGCTCCTGGTGAGCGCCTTCGTCAGATGTCAGCATCCTGACCTCTAGTGGGAATATGAAAAGTAACATGATTCATTGCACACAATCTCCCCGATATGGGAATTTTTGATATCGATGTGTTTGGATCTATCATGAAATACTGGATTAGCTGAGAGTTTAATGCAACTCTGGTTATCACAATAAATCACAGTAGGCTCCAAGTGTGACCCGAACAACCCGACCAGGATCTTCCTCATCCATATGGCCTCGCATGCGGCCAAGCTTGCTGCCATATACTCAGCCTCTGCTGAACTGAGTGCCACGGATCTGCCTTCTATTTGGCCTGCCCGGGAAAGCTGCTTTGTCGACCATGCGAAGATTCCTCCCGGATGTGCTCTTTTGATCTAGTTGGGCTCCTGCCTAATACGCATCGGTGAACCGCAAAGCTTGGCTCCATCCTCATGTCTGCACCACGAGACCATATCGATGTGCCACTGCGATAACGCAATACATGCTACGCAGCTTCCAAAGAGCTTGTTGGAAACCCAACCATGGCACCTGCGAAAGGCAGTTAATAGCATAGCATATGTTGGGTTGTGTATTGACCGGATACATAAGCGACCCCACCAACTGTCGATAAACAGTGGCATCCACTACCTCCGCTGAAGTAGCATCCTCCTTCCTCCATCCACCAGGAAGAGGAGTATCAACAGGCTTGCGGCCATGCATGTTGAACTTCTCCAGTATCTCCCGGGCATACTTACCCTGAGAAACAAACAGTCCACCACTGCGCTGCCAAATCTCCAATCCCAGGAAATAATGAAGAAGGCCCAAGTCCTTCATCTCGAACTCTCTAGCAAGATCCTCCTTGCATGAAAGTATCAACAGCTCATCACCCGTCAAAATCAGATCATCTACATACAGTACAATGATCAGCAACTTCCCCTCCACCACAATCTGGTACGGGTTAGGATCCGCCTCACTCTTGGAGAATCCAAGTCCGGTGAAATAACTGTCTATCCGTGTGTACCAAGCACGAGGTGCTTGCTTCAACCCATACAGTGCTCTCTTGAGTCTGCACACATGCGACTCACTGCTGAAGATCTCGAAACCTTCGAGCTGCTCTATGTACACCTCCTCCTCAATGACTCCGTTGAGGAACACAGTCTTCACATCCATCTGATGGATGTGCCACCCCATCTGCGCTGAGAGAGCTAGGATCGTCCGTATGGAAGAGTACCTTGCGACAGGTGCAAAATTATCCTCATAATCGATCCCCTCGATCTTTGAGAAGCCACGGGCAAAAAATCTTGCCTTGTACTTCTCCACACTCCCGTCAGCCGCCTGCTTCACTTTGTAGATCCATCGTGAACCCACCACTGATTTCCCCTCCGGTCGCGGGACAATCTCCCATGCACTGTTTCTGATAATCGAATCATACTCTTCCACCATGGAATCTACCCATGCGGGGTCCTCCACAGCCTCCTCGAAAGAGGATGGCTCTGTCACGACACATTTGCTCACAAGAGCCATGTATCCAGTGTACCGGTCCGGTGACTGTCTCTGTCTACGCTGTGCTGTAGGTGGTCCTACAACCTTCTATGAATCTCGAGCCAGTCGCTCAGCTTCTGTAGTGCGCTTGCACCCTCTGATGGTTGGCGCTGCATGAGTGGTCTCTTCCACTCCATGAACTTCCTCTTGTGGTTGATCCACATCCGGAAGCTCCTCCTTAGGAACTAATAGCTCCTCTTCTGCATGCAAGTGTGGCTCCCTCTCAAGCGAACACTGCATGGCTTTCTCCTCCTGAAATTTGATATCCCGTCGGAAAACAGTCTTGCGACTGTCTGGAAAATACACACGATAGTTGTGGGGCGTATCAGTGTACCCCACAAATATCCCAACCTCTGCGGTCGGATCCAGCTTCTTTTTGGCATCCTTCGTCACATGCATGTAGACAGGTGAACCAAAAATCCTCAAATGGGAAATATCAGGTCTCTTACCAGAAAACGCCTCCTCCGGTGTACTCATGCCAAGTATCTTGTGAGGACAACGGTTCTGCACATATACTGCAGTATTGCATGCCTCAGCCCATAAGTGAAGGGGTAGGCCCTGATCATGCAACATTGCCTGTGCAGCACCCACGATCGTTCTGTTCTTCCGCTCAGCAACCCCGTTCTGCTGTGGGTTATGGGGTACGATGAGCTCTCTCTGAATCCCTTCTGCGCTGCAAAATTCCTTGAATTCAGCAGAGATGAATTTACCACCATTGTCGCTCCTAAGAGCCTTCACCTTCTTCCCTGATTCCTTCTCGACCAGTGCTTTGAACTCACAGAACTTAGAGTATGTCTCGCTCTTCTTCTGCATGAAGAAGATCCAGCACTTCCGAGAGAAATCATCAACAAAGGTCACATAGTACTTGTGCTTTGCTGTCGAAGCTACTGAGAAAGGACCACACACGTCTGTGTGAACTCTCTCAAGGATCGTCGTGGCGCGACTATCCTTCTCGTGAAAGGTGGCTTTCACATATTTTCCCAAGATACACCCCTTGCACTGATCTGACTATGCAAGAGTGCCCTTAGGAAGCCTAGTAGAAATCTGTTGCAGTATCTTCAAAGCTCCATGGTGAAGGTGGCCCAATCTCCGGTGCCACAACTCACCATCATCCCGGCTCACCACTTCTCCCGCCTTGCATGCCATTGCTGCGCAGCCATCTACTTGCAACTGATAAAGGTTCTTGACTCGAACCCCTATCTTCCGGGTCTCTCTAGTTGTCTTACTGCGCAGGAAAGCTTTTCCCTCGCTGAAGACCACATCATACCCCTTGTCTTCCAACATCGCCACAGAGATCAGATTCTTCATCAATCCTGGAACATGCAATACTTCCTTCAATATGAAGGGTTTACCAGACTCCCTCTCAAAGGAAATGGTACCGATATCGGTCGCACTATATCTACCATCATCGCCCATCTCGATGTGCACTCCAAGATCTTTTTCCTCCAGATCTGAAAACAGATCCCGATCTCCTGTCATGTGAAATGACGCACCACTGTCCAAGAACCATATTGATCCCATCACACTTGAGACTAAGCATGCGATCAGTGAAAAATCCAATTCGAACTAAGAAGCCAATGCCTCTCCCACTGCAGATCCAGCAGCCTTCTTATTTTTCTTCTTCTGCGGACAATTTGTGGCATAGTGTCCGTGCTGGTGATAGTGAAAACACTTCACCTTGGACATGTCTTGCTTCTTTCCTTTCGCACCAGACTGAGAAGCTTTCTTGCTCTTCCCCTTCTTTGCTTTGGCAGCCAAAGCGCAATTTTCTTCATCAGATACCTTTGATGAAGATCCGTCCCTGGTAGTCCTCCTTATCTCCTCTTGCATGAGATCCGCCCAAAGTCGCTCCCATCCTGGCAACTTCTCCCGACCATTGACAGAGTCTTGATAGGAATGCCAACTCTTCGGAAGACCAAGGAGAGCCAGGTCCACCAAGTCCTCTTCATCGACAGTCACCCCCACACTTCCCAGCTCATCTCTGCATTGAGTGAACTTCGTGAGGTACTTGGCGATACTGTCACCTTTCTCCATCTTAATGTTTCTAAGTTTATCCTTGAGCGCCAGCTTCCTTTGGTCGCTCTTGCTCTGGAATAGATCTGTCAACACTTTCCACATCAAATATGGAGAAGCTTTTCCATGCAGGCTGGATACAATGTGATCCTTCACGCCCTCCAATAGAATCCTTCGACATTTCGCCATCTTCTTTTTCCAAGCCTCAACTTCAACAGGATCAGTAGGCTTTTGGAAATCCATATCTACGAACTCCTTCAGCCCGTTATCATCTAACACCGCCTCCATCCGGTCTTTCCATGCAACATAATTCGAACTACCTTCAAGGGCATACTCGAGTCGCAAACCGTTGAAAGACATTTCAACTCCGGCACCAAGAAAACAATCTGCTGCAAAATTCGAATTCCAAGCTCAAAACTAAACTGCTTCTGGATCTGTGAGAACAAATTATTTCTAGCACAGAGATCAACTGTAAGGGCATTTACTGGATATATCACCTTTCAGAGAAAGGATGGATCCAGAGGCTACCTGGCCCGTTACAGACTCTGTCTACCGAAATAATTGTAATCACTGTAATAGATCCCGATGATCAATTCGCTCCGATACCATGTAGAAATTTGTTGAATAATGAAGATTTATCCACTGAGATTATCCTAGTCACACACTAATTTGAATTCATGCATAACACATAACCTCTTCTACAATTGATCATCAATATGCGGAAATAGAAACAGTCGCATGCGCACATAAACACAATATGTAATGGGGAAAGCTTATAGCTGAAAACCCCCGGCTATTTTGTATATTATAATAGAAGAGAACATGTAACAATCTCAGTACAATACTCCTCACAAGTACTCAGTACTGTCTCCAAAAGTTACACACAAACTAGCTCAGTTTTGAACAAGTCACGAGTTCAAAACTCATCCACTATTTGCCTGCCTCTACTGCGCAATCCAAGTTGGTGTAATGAGAGATCAAAGTTCGAATCTCCTTGGCTTCAACTGCGCAATCCTCATGGGCAATCTCCTCCAATGCTTGTGCAAATCTCATGCACAACTAATGTCGCAACTAATAGCAAACTCACCCTTTCATCTACCTCTTCCACTGGTCTTCACTGAACTGTCCATGCACTGCAGTCAATTGATGTGTTCTTTAGTTGAATAATGAGTTAATATTTAGTGAATTAAATAATATTTAATTCACCTCACTCATCTCTAGTGTATTAGCCAGTTAAAATAAATACAACTAGTTCAACTAAGTTAACCTGAACACAACTCCACCAACTGTCTCATCAACTCCACCAAACTCCACCACTTGAGTTCTAACTGAAGTCAACCATGCATGAGCTCACCAAACCCCTAGGAATAGCATAATTCCTTTGTCAGATGCATGGGCCACATCCGTAGCTCCAACTGAAGTGCTGCAAGAGGATAAACTGAAGTTTATAGTCCAAATATTATTAAGGGTAAATAATATTTGACTTTTCTATTTTTAGCCTGGCAGTCTAAAAATAGACTCCACCCAAATGTCTAAAAATAGAGGTCCATCTATTTTTACCAACTCGACCAATCATCCAATAATAGCATACTGCAACTCCTAGACCATGCTCCATATGTCTAAAAATAGACATAGTCTAAAAATAGACTTTGCGCCAAAAATAGCCTGCGGGCCCACTTAGTGAAGGCGACTTCATTTCACTAAGCTCCATCATCTTGTTGCATTTTCAACAAAAAATAAGGCTAGTAACCAAGATTCTAGTAGATACCTGAATTGATTTTGGGTGTATTTATTGAGGGTTAGAAAGGAACTAGAGGCTTCCACCATATCTCAAGCAGGCCCCAAATTAGCTAGCATGGCGGGTGGATATTTGCATGAGATACTCCTCACTCTTGGACAATGGAGGGGGCTCGATCTTGGCAGAGGTGTGGGAGTCCTCTCATCGGATTCTTTGTACGGCTAGATATCAAGACCCCACTTATTTCAGGGTTGGCATGTGCCTAAGATGAGTTTACATTAGAGAAATTTTGAGGTAAAAAATGGGCCTCAAAACTGTAGAAAATCCGTGTAGATTCAAACTGCTAATTGTAATATGCTAAGAGAATAGACTTGAATCTACTCTACCAATTGCAGAAACCAATTACGATCACAAAATCACAAAGCATAAAATAGAAAGAATTCCGATCACACATTACACAATGATTTCCTGTGGAAAGCCACAACTGAAAACCTTGCTATCTATATATTTCAATAGTCAGAAAATATGAGAAGATTACAATGATTTTCTCCAACCTGAGAAACCTCTGCACTATCTCTATCTGTCTCACTACTTCCTAGACAAACCTAGGCCAATACTTAACCAATTTTTTGCCTGCCTGGATTCCTATTTCCTTGCGTTGTTTCATTGGGTAATTAGCTCCTATTAATTACGGAAAGCGAAAATTCGGAGACCCGAATTCCTACTGAAACAAACTAATATTACTTCTCCAACTTGTTAAATTCTACAAGTTATTTACTGTGTTCTACAAGTAAATATTGAAACAAATACAACTACATTCATCACTAAATAAATAAAATACGGAAATATGTGCTGAGAAAGAAGGAAATCAAAGACACATATGCAACTGTTATTTTTGGATAATTGTCCCTGAAAAAATCTAATGCGGGAAAATCGGTGCAACAACTAAGGGTTTGTATTATTAAGAAATAGTTCTGAATACAGTCTAGGATGCCTTGCTGTTCATTCATACAAAGAAAATAATTGGTAGAGAGTTAGTGAGAAAATGTCCTCACACTATCACTGAAGAACTGACATTGATCCAGCCCCAAACTGACAAGCCCCATGCTGCCTCTACGTAGCCTCTACGTCACACTGGCTGGTAACTGCATCACTTCTGTCAGTTGATATTTATGTTGGCTGGCTGGATGCTTCAATCTCTGTCCCTCCAGTCTCACACCCCGACTCCTAGCACTGAAACTGATCTCACCTCAACAAAATTGCAGATCTCCTCAAGGCTTCAGCACTGCATCTGTGTGGCACTATGCTGCCTAGTGTATCCCTTACGCTGCCTATTCTGCATCCTCTATCTTCCTTCTTTGTGATGTATTCCTGACTCAGGAAAAATCTCCAACTGAAACTATATTTTCCCCTCGCTAGAAGAATCAACTCGATGATCTCTCTGGCTGCTCACTTCTGAAATATATCTCTAGAGTCTCTCTCGATTTGTTTTCCAAATGCCCATCAAGCCTTCTCTTATAACCTTCTCGTTGAGAAATCAATGGCCCGAATTAAAACATAATCAAGGGCTAAGATTAACTTGACTTGATCTTCAGCTTTTTCTAAAAGATTCACACCCAGTTCTATTAATATACTTTAATTATTTTAATTCCCTAAGTTTAGACTTAGACTCCCATTAAAAATAATTAATTATTTTAATAAAACCCCATCCTGGTGGAATTTCCCAAACGCTTTCTGGGTATTTTGGAATACATGTGTCTAAGGCTCCCTAAAAAATTTGTGACTTAGAGCACATCTGATGCTACCAGAAATCAACACTCCTCTTGGAGAGGAATGTGCTCTAGTAATGCATCTTGATGAAGCATTACACTGATTTTGTAACATCTCCCTCTACGTTGTCGATGCCTGACGTTGTTGTCTTCCAACTACTCCGTTGTTGGAGCTATGTTGCTTTTTACCTTGCATATTGCTGCCAAATGCATCTGCACTGCAACTCAGTTATTGTCGCAGCAGAAAAACATCCAAAATACTGAACTAAGTATTCAACATGATGCATCTAATACTGAAGATATGATTGTTTCTAGTCTCTGCATTGACCCTCTGAAGCTATTGCGATGTTGTTAACTCTACACTTTGCCTTACTGCACTGATGCCAACTCATTTATGCATTGCTCAAACTTTGTTGCTCTCTAGCCACTACATTGTCACTCCAACACTCCACTGAACCAATTGACACTCGTCCATCCTGCTACTTCTGATATGGGCTCTCATAGCAAGGTATTGATCCAAGTGGCAGACTGCTCAAGGATATTTCCCAATTGCAACTCTTTCAAACTACAGTTCTACATCACCCCAATTCTCCCCTGGAGATATGTGGGCAATCAAGGAAAACTCCTCCTCCTCGATCCTAACAATTTTAGCCTGCAGATCATGTTTCTATTCCTTATCCCTCTTCTTGAGAGGATACTGCATAGCGTAGTACCACACCAGAAACACTTGATCTTTGATACATCATTTTTTCACCCCCTCTGCTCCTGCTTCCCCTTAGATGCAAGGGTTGCATTCTCTTCCTCCTCCTTGGGCTTATACCCACTGTTGTTGTTTCCCTCAATTTTTCACTTGATCATATCTTGCCTCATCTCTTCTTGCTAAAGAGAGGCCCATACCAATTCCCAATTAAGCAAAATTTCTATGCCAAGGATGCTCTGGACAAAGACTTTCCATTTTTCTGAGACTAATTCAGGACCAGTCTTACCATCTCGGTCCCTTGCGGCATTGATCCTAAAGCTACCAATTGATCTCAAGTTTCCTGAAGCTTCGCAAGGAACGAATCAATGTGTTCTCCCTTATGCATCCTCGTTGATCGCATCTTATCCCACAAGAAAATCTTCCGCTGCTCAGAATATCCTTGATACAACGTCTCCAAGGCATCCCACATCTCTTTTGCATTTCCTTTGCCAGCAATGCGACATACTACATGATCCCTCACTCCGTTGAGGAACAAACACTTGGCTTTCTCCATATCCTTCTTGTAATATTTCAACGGATCTACATCCACAGGGAACACTACCACACCATCGATGAAGGCTTTGAGATCATGCTCATCTAGCATACACTTGATCCTTGCCTGCCAAATCACATAGTTAGAGGCTTGTTAGCTGCCATCTCTGCCAACAAAATTTGAACTCCTCCCTCTCTCCTCTGCGTAGCTACTAGCCTAGCCTACACACTCCCTGCTAGAGTTAGTATATCTTATCCTTGCTACTGCTTCTTTTCAACTGAGAAATATAATTCCTTGGCTCTAAACTCACTAAGGAATAAATTCCATCAAATCATTTTTTTCTTCTTCCTTATTTTGACGCTTTCTACACTAGCAACTACTACAGTGAAAATTGTGTCTCACAGAAATTTGCTCTGCGTTGAATCTTTTGCTGCGCTGCTCCCTCTGCCACTGAAAAATCACAAACTGGAAATTCCTACCTCTCTACCAACTCACTCAGAGAGAGACTTCCTTGCAAATATTTCCCTTCCTGGCCTGGACTATGCAAACCCTTGGGGATTTGATTTTTTTCCTACGCAACTATTCGATCTCCCTCTTTCTCTTCAACCCTGAGCTTTTCTGGTCTACTCTCTTGCTTCACCTGTACTACTCGAATACCATGTGAAAATTCAAAGACTTGAATTCTACTAAAGAAAACTGATATTACTTATCGTACTTTTTAAATTCTACAAGTTATTTACTGTGTTCTACAAGTAAATATTGAAGCAAATACAAATGT
This sequence comes from Pinus albicaulis, assembly GCA_034641835.2. NCBI lineage: Eukaryota > Viridiplantae > Streptophyta > Pinopsida > Pinales > Pinaceae > Pinus > Pinus albicaulis. The sequence goes on from CM076584.1 coordinate 452,221,323, forward strand.
AGTTGTCACTAAATAAATAAAATGTGGAAACGAGTATTGATTAAGAAGGAAATCAAACACACATATGACAGTGTTATTTTTGGAAAATTTCTCCCAGAAAAACCCAATGCAGGAAAATCGGTACAACAACTGAGGGTTTGTATTATTAAGCAGTAATTCTGAATACAATCTAGGATGCCTTACTGGTCATCATAAAGCGAAAACAACTGGCAGAGATTTAGTGAGAAAATTTCCTCACACTATCACTAAAGAACTGACACTGATCCAGCCCCAAACTAACAAGCCCCACATTGTCTCTGTGTAGATCTGCCTCACACTAGTTGGGAACTGCATCACTTCCTTCAGAAGATATTTCTGCTGGATGGATGCTTCAACCTCTGGTCCTCTAGTCTCACACCCTGAATCCTGGCACTGAAATTGATCTCAACCTCAACAAAATTGTGTATCTCCTCAAGGCTTCAGTGATACCTCTGCGTGGCATTGTGATGCCTAGCGTAGCCCTTACGCTGCCTTTTTTGTGTCCTCTCTCTGCCTTCTCTACGATGTTGTCCCAACTCAAGAAAAATATCCAACCGAAACTATCTCTGCCCCTCACTGCAAGAATAAAATCGATGATCTCTCTGGCTGCTCTGTGCTGCTCACTTGAGAAATCGATCTCTATAATATCTCTCGATGTGTTTTCCAAATGCCCATCAAGCCTTCTCTTATAACATTCTCCTTGAGAAATCAATGTCCCGTATTAAAACATAAACAAGGGATAATATTAACTTTACTTGATCTTTGTATTTTTCTATAATATTCACACCGAGTTCTATTAATAGACTTTAATTATTTTAATTCCGAGTTTAGACTTAGGCTCCTATTGTAGCTGCTACAACACCCTCCAAAATTTCACCCTTTTAAAATTTTTGAGCCCCTAATATTTTGAAAAATAGAGTTTAGCCCATGTTCACTTTTTCAAAATCTCAAATCGAAAAGTCACAGAAATGGTCAAACCAAACTCTCTTGCGACCCATCAGGTCGTGAAATTGTAAGGTCGCACATAATCCAGAAACCAAAGAATTGCGACCCTGCGACCTTGCGACCCCCAAGTTGCAAGGTCGCATCTCTCATCAACTCAACTCATTTGCGACCCTGTGACCTTATGACCCCCAGGTCACAAGGTCGCATCTCTCATCAACTCAACTCTTTTACGACCTTGTGACCCTCATTTATTGTCTGCACGTGCGACCCCTTTATAAATAGAAGGGTCACATAGGTCGCATTCGACCTGCGCGACGGAGAAAGAAAATGCCTATGACAAGCCAGCTAGAGCACGTTTTTCCCGGGTAAGTTGCCTAATCATCCAGTTGTTTCCTTTTTTTTTATTGTTGCCTCCATTACCCTCACCCTGGCCTATTTAAAACTCATCCTACTTTCTATTTAAGCCTCCCATGAATTTTGTTGCTAATCTTTCTCCTCCCCACAGCTTGACTTCCCTGTCGACCTCCTTTAAGAAGCTTCCCTTGCATCAGTCTATTTCAGGTTCCCTTCCCAGCCCTTTTCAATGAGGTGTTTGATGTATTCTTTCCACTTGATATGTTTCCTTACCTCCCCTTTTTTTTTAAAGCAAACGAAAATCTTTCGTCGCCGCGTCACCAGTCTGTTGAGCCCTAGAGCGATCCCGCGACTCCGCGACCTCGTGATATAATGACTCAGTCGCTAAGTCACAGGGTCGCCAGGTCACATATCCGTGAAAGTTTCAAGTGGCATGACTTCGTGACTCAGAGACCTCGCGACGTAGTCACGAGTCGCTAAGTCGCTAGGTCGCATTTCCGTGAAAATCTAAACTGGTGCGACTCCACGACTCAGCGACCTCGCAACCTAGTCGCAAGTCGCTAAGTTGCTAGGTAGCTTTTCAGTGAAATTTTAAACCAACGCAACATAGCAACCCAATGACCCAGTCACAAGGTCACCAGATCGTAGGTTCATCCATTTTCTTGAAAAATAGTTGAGTAGAGATAGGAGCAGCCCAAGTATTTATAAATATGACATATGTCTTATCGTGGGATTGTTTCATGAATATGCCAGGGAACCTCAAAGCCGAGCTCGAGTGCGTATCCATCCCGTCGACCTCAAGAAATATGGGGCCTCTGGCAGTTTGAAAAAGGAACAAAAGCCCTGAGATAGAAAACTCAGAAGAAGAAATGCCTCTTTCTCTCCCCCTATCTATGGAGATACTGCTTGCACATTCAGAAAATGGGATAGTATGAGTTGGTATCAGGTGTACCAAGAATTCACAAAGCTTGAATTTCTAGAGGACCTCCTAGATCCGCAGGTGTGTGTTCAGTTCAAGGGATCCAAGCTCCACTACGCAGGGGCCCATCCGCATATATTCCCATGTGCAGAGCTGATCAAATGGATATTGCAAAAGGTCGACCCCAAGAACTGGGTTATTTAGGATCATTCCGGGAAATGATTCATAAATATGAAGGGGCGGGATGTAGAATTCTATTATGCACTTCCCACCCAATAACAAACCTTCACCAAGGAATGGGCCACCACTCATACATTTCCCATACCCGAGACCTTAAGGGGATGGTCGGAGGACCCTAAAAAATTCAAGTTCAAAAAGGACTAGGAATATCATACAACGAGTCTCAAGAAGGTCTAAAAGCTTGTGGTGTCAATGTTATGTAGGATGTATGGCCGCCTAGATGCCACCACTTTCAACGACACTTGGGTTTCTCTCATGTACTTTGTCACCGTATACGACACCCGCTTCAACTGGGCCAACTTGATAGTGGCAGCCCTCAAATCAAACATATCTTCGGCACTAGCGCCGGATGAAGGGTATGCATTAGAATTTTATATGGCCTCCTATATTTTGCATGCAGTATGTGCAAGGTTTCATTTTGAGGGTTGGGTACACAATTGGGATCTAGAGCACGGCGGTCCAATTCACAAGCAGTTACGGGTGTTCAGGGACTCTAGATATAAGCAAGATATGGAGTCAATCTTGCACAGCTTCATCCCCGCACACTACGGAAAAATATTTGGCAAAGACACCCCGTGCATGTCCGAGCGAGCCACGGAGACAATAACCTGAGTGGCCAACTGGTTTCCTATCATGGATAGCACTTTCATCCGAGTCTTCGGGTCGCTCAAGGCTCCCCACGCACTACCCCAGTTCTTCACCGACAAAATACTCCTCCAAGAAACATGTTACCTGATGTCGCGTGGTTTTTCAAAGTTTCTCACTAAGGGCAAGAAGAAGCCATGGCCCATTCTGCCGCTCACTATCAGTGCCTACACAGTCAAAGATTTCAGGGAAGTAGAGGCAGAGGCTGAGCAATTCAAGGGATTTTTTCTACCTCCCATGACACACTGGATGTATGATCCTGAGAGAATCATCCCCGCCCATTATAAATGGGCCAAATTTAAATGGAGTTACCAGCATACTGAATGCCCAACTGAAGATAGAATAAAGAACTGGTACAAAATAGATAGGGAGGTTGCTCCAGAGGTATCAACCGATCAGGAAGATCAAGACGATAAAACTTTAGAGGAAAGAATCCACATGCTAGGAGGAGCCCCGTCTTCCAAAGCCAAGAAGCAAAGGACTGGTACAGGCCATAAATATTCTGCCCAACGAAGAGAAAAGGAGGCTAAAGCTCAACAAGAAGCTGAGAAGAAGGCAAAGGAAGAGTAGGATAAATGAAAGAAACAACTGAAGGAAGAACAAAGAAAGAAGCGGGTGGAAGAAACCCGCAAGAAAATGGAAGAGGAACAACGGAGGAAAGAAGAGGAAGAAAAGGCAGAAGCTGAGCGCCAACTAAATATAAAGCAAGATAAATCTATAGTTGAGCGCCAGCTAAAGATAAAGCAAGATAAAGCAGAAGTTGAGCGCCAGCTAAAGGAAGATCAAGTTAAAGTAGAAGCAGAGTGCCAACTAAAGGAAGATCAAGATAAAGCATAAGCAGAGTACCAGATAAAGAAAGAACAAGATAGAGCAGAAGCTGAGTGAAAGAGAAGGGAGGAAGAAAGTCAAAATTCAAGGGAAGATTCCTCCAAGGAAGCCGAAGGCAGTAAGACACCTCCTCCAGAGACAGAGAAACAAATGGAGCTGCCACACATCGAGGTGCCCCAGAAAACTCCTGCAACCAATGTGCATTTTTCTCTCTCGGAATTGGGTACCTCCAAGGATCAATATGAGGAAGTCTTTGATCTGACAAGACTAACGTATGATCAGTTCACGCACAAGATCAGGCAAGAGAATAGAAGATGCTTAGCACGGAACCCTATTGCACCCCTTACGACCACAACAGAAAAGGATATAGTCTTGGATACCAAGACCAATCCAATTATGATTGCATCAGCTAGCACCGCTTTTGCAGCAGCTACATAGGAGAATGTAAGCAGAATGGGTAGAGAAATTTTGTCCTTGTAGAGTAGACTACAGGCCTCCGAACAAAAGACAACTAAGTTGGAACAAGAAAATAAGGAACTAAAAGAAGAGATCCAACAGCTTCAGGTTAAGAATTCCCCTACTAATGAAGTGCCACTCACTATTCAAAGAGAGCTAGTCACTTTGGAAGCCACCATGAAGCAATTATATGAAGAATTGTTTACAATAAAACAGACTGTCACGCCACTACTGAAAGCACAGGAAAAAACCAAGAGGAGGAACACACAGCTAAAGGAAGCCTTTACTGCCTTGGACATAATACTAGAATGGTCAAACATGTATCCAAAAGCTCCGGACACCTTGCCTAGAAAAGATTGGATTGGCACCCAAAATGACAAAGTTCAAATCTGGATAAAGGTACAATCCAAAGAGAAACTTATTAAGGATTTGGAGAAAGTAATGTCTACATATGAACATCTGATTAACAACATTGAATCAATGTCTGAAGTACACTAAATTCCTTCTCTGGGTGCACTGGGCGAAGAGAAAACATGGGAAGAATTTTCCAAAGACATTCAAGCATTTTTACAACCCATAAGGCAAGAAACCACCTCCCAAGACCTTCCCGCATCACAAGAAAACCTCATTCAATTCATTGTGACACTGGTCTAGATCTATACCAAACTGGCCTCCCTGTCGAACCAGATCACGATCAAGAGAGACACTTTGATCCCAAATGCTCTCGAGTGCCTTCACAGGTTGAGAGAATATACTCCTCAGGTCTCCCCAGTTGCTGCAGATTATCGAGCATGGCGAAGTTACCTCAAGGAACAACAACAGGTAGATGTCCCTAATCTCGTAATCACCCAACTGGTTCCATGACCAAGTCACATATTGCAGCAAACAAAATAGGTCGTAGGTTGCAACAGACAAGGGGTCACAAGTCACAGTTAAAGCCAAGGTCGCAAGTCGCAAATTCCCTCGAGTCGCAGAGTATGTCAACAGTCAGGAATGCAAAAATTCAGGGATACCCAAGGATCAATTTTGTTCTATAAACACTTCCTTTGGAAAATTGTAAATCATATTTTTTGGGACTCCAAAGAAGCAAAGAGATTTGTATAGCATTGAATACACCTTTTTGAGAATGAATACAAACACTTGTTTTGATTCCACTCTTACATCTGATGAGGAATAATGTGTTAACACTATGAATATTTTGTCTTATGTATCTGATATCTTTATGATTAATTAATTTGGATTTTCTGCTTATATCATTTATACATTTCTTCTCACTAAATGTGTTAATGATGTTAGGTTGTTTACTTAGAAGATGTTAGCAACTTCGTTACTAACATTTATCTTATCTTTGAGACCGCTTAAGGAAGTGAAGGGTGCTCTAACCATAAAGAACTGTTTCTTTTGTAGTTTGAACAACTTTTACAAGCATTACCCTAATGATGTGCTGCTAACAGCATTTCCTTTGGCTACATGCTTCAACTCATCTTTCTATTTGTAGTGTTTTATGTTCATTGAGACTCATCAACCATTTTTCTTGTACCATCTGAATAATCGTGTGTTCATAGGTCTGCAGGGCTCGTTTGTGTTCGAAAAAAAGGAGTATTCAGCGGTAGCCGGACCAACACCCCGAACGGGATCCTTATCACAAACGGTTTAGTCCAATCGGGACTTTTTACGGGGGAGATCCCTTACTATTGACCAAAACTTTCTTCCCATCAATAGATTTGGTGCTAGAAGAAAATCCTGAATGGCAGGCTCCCAGTAGACAAGAAACATTCCATTACAAACCCCGCAGGGAAAAATCTTGTACGAAAAAACTGGTCCACCACCCCTTGAACATTCTCTTGAAGAAGATCCCCCGTGAGCTCATCAGAGGCTTAAAAAACGTCTCGGCCGCCGGTTCCCTCGTCAACCCTCGAATTCTCGTGGTCAACCAGACTCGCCAGGGAGCCCTGGTCAGTTCCCTACCTTAGCTAGTAGGTCTCATGATAGAATATTATGCAGATGTAGTAGAGCATAATTTGGTAGAGCCCCCCGACAATCCCCGAGGGAATGAAGGAGGCGGCCTAGAAATCACCAAAACCCAACCTAACCAACCTATGAACGATGACACTCAAGCAAATAACCAGCCTGAGGGCGCAACCAGGAGGGGCCTGTGAAACAGGGGCTGGGGAGATAGAGGTTGTGGGAAAGGTAGAAATATGGGACACCCTCACCACAACCAAAACCAAAATAGGTTCCCTTTCCTTTATAACTGGTGAAACATCAGGAATTTAGGCAACCACGGGAGAAATCAGGCCATGCACTCCCATCATGAAGGCGAAGCATTCAGATCAGGCATAGGGAGCGAATCTGAAAGTGAAATAGGTCATGTCTACATACGACACCACCAGCAGGCTAGGTGTGTGCAGCCGCCGGCTTGGATGGCACAATCTCCCCTAGCCTCCAGGGTCCCCTCCATGACATGCCCCGACACCCTTAGAAGCACCTTCCTAAGTTCAACCCTGAAAAGGGTACATTGGCCGAAGATCACATAAGCAACTTTTACCTGGCCTTAAAAATGATGAGGGTGTAGTCTGATGGTGTAGCTTGCCGACTCTTTCCTCATACTTTAGAAAATAAAGCTGCTACATGGTACTGGTCTCTCTTTGTTGCTTCCATTTCTTCCTAGGAGCATTTTCGCTAAACCTTCCTCCAAAAGTTTTCAGAGGACAAAAATCCTTTTATTCTCCTCACAAAACTTGGTACTTTGAAATTCCAGAAGAAGGAGAAAGTCAAAGACTTCAATCAACGCTTTGCTACTATATTGAACAAATTCCCTCCAAACATCGCCCTAGATGATTCCATCACCATTGACTACTACACATGGGCTCTCCCTCAGGATATTTCTGTGTTCGCAAAATGTGAAGCTAGAGCTACCTTAGCGAAAAATTACACGACCACCCTCGCTGTTGAAAGGGACATGCTATCCATAGGATCCATTGATTATGACGGACGAGATGATCAAAATTTGGCCACAAAGAGAGTCCAATCCTCAACCCATAAGGCTGGAGACAAAGACAAAGACCCTTTCGACTTCGAAATCATCACAAAGTCTCTCAAACTATTAACCAATGAAGTCTCCAATTTGAAGAGGAAAAACAATGACTATGCCTCAGGTGCCAAAATGTAGAAACCTTTCTTTAGAAAGAATAACCCCATTGTCCACCAGCCTTCGTCAAACTAGAGTATTGGCCTCAACGTTGAAGAAATTGGCAAGGATAATTTATGTTCTTTTCATCAAGCCTCCCACTCAAAGAAAACCTACCCTTAGTGGATCAATAGCATGACCGTCGTGGTGAATCAACTTCTAGAAGACCAGACCCCTAGGGATTTAGAGGAGGACTCTATTTCAGATAACGAGGAAGCCTCTCCCCCAGATGAGGATATGGGATCCATTTTCCTTTCCTTTGAGGTTGTCCACGGGGAAATCCCCCCTTCCACAACTAAAGTAAACTTGGCTGACAACCCTAAATCCAAACCCCCTCAAAAATATGGCTTAAGGAGCAAAGGCCCAGTCCCTGAGCAGTCCTTCGAGGAAAAGAGAAAATCTTTCTTAAGGAAAATCCTGCCACCAAACACAGAGAACCAAACTAAGACTCCTAAGAAATTTAGCCCAACCAATCCCTGAGTAAGCCCAAAGACTAAATCATCATTAGTTTCTCCAAAAGCCTCCACCGAACTTATCTCACACCTAGACTCCAGGTATAACATTATCGAGGAAATGAATAAAACATGGGCCAATATTTCTCTCTACAAACTCACTCACATTTCTAACCAACGAGATATTATCCTCAAAGCATTTTCCAAACTTTCGACGACCAAACCCGTGAGTACCACGTCTACCCAAGCTGCTGCTAGTCCCTAGTCTATCATGAATGTCGTTAATGCAAACTCCAGGGGTTCCACTCCATGTTTCCCTCTATCCTTCGAGATCTTCAACTTCAATTTCCATAATTGCCTCGTCGATTCTGGTGCATCCACAAATTTTATGCCCTTGTCTGTATGCAAGAAGTTAAACATCCACCCTGAGAAAATTGACGCCAGTATCATTCAACTCAATAGATCTCAGGTTCCTACAGTAGCTGAATTGAATAATGTCATCATCCGCTTATCCTTTGATTCTAGGGTGCATCAGTGCAGTGACATAGTGATCGTGGATATCCCCAAGGCCTATGGTATTCTTTTGAGCAGATATTGGTCTAGCAAGCTGCAAGGATACTTTTCCACTGATTAGTCCCACCTGTGGCTCCCTTACAAGGGCAGGAACAATCAAATCCGAGTCAAAATCGAGCCTTACATGAAACACACGGTGACCGACCTGGACACAACTAACGAACCAGTCAGTTTCGCGCAAGAGGAGCTCAGTATGTGCTTCTCAGAATCCATTTTTGGGTGCTACCAAACACCCCAATCTTCGGTCACTCAAGACGTCCAATCAGAACTATTGTTGGTCACTGACAACCACTCTGCCTCAACAAAAGACCCGTTAGAAACTACTACCTCGAGTGCGTCTCCTATGTGCTCAGAGAGCCTTGTCAAATCAGAATATGAAATGCGGACCTTGTACTACGAAAGTTCCAAAACCCATGATGGGGTTGGCATGGGTTGCATTTTGTTGGACCCTCAGAAGAACAAGTTTCTAATTTCCTGCCGAATAGAGTTCCAGTGCACAAATAATACAGTCGAGTATGAAGCATTGTTTCTCAGGCTTAAGAAATCCATAGATCTCAAAGTTCATTTTTTAAAGGTAATTGGAGACTCTGAGATTTTCACCCGTCTGGTATGTAACACCATCCATTGCTTGTCTCCACATTTGAAAGGTTAACAACAAGAGGCATGGCGTTTAATTTCTGCTTTTGATGCTTTCGGTATTAAATCCGTACTTAGAATGCACAATGCAGCAGCTAATACACTTGCCAATGCTGTTGCTCGGTTCACCCCACTTAGAGATGGATTTTCTATTGAAATTATTTACAAGCCATCTGTACCAGACAATGTCACTAATCTGTGCGTTTTTAATGATGATCATCATGTACTGGATTTCATGCTCAATACGGACGTGTTCAAGGACGCAGTTATAGAAGAAGAGGATCATGATCAGGCCTTGCAAAAGGAACAAGGGGATCATAAGGAAAATACCATACCTAAAGGGATTGTGTCGCTCGAAAATTTGTTTGATTTACAGAACTGTTTTTGAGGACCCCCCAACATGAAGGTGCAAATTTCCATGTTAGCGCACCAACAAATAAACCTCGAGACGGAGAAGGAACCTAAATTCTTCAATCTCAATGATGAATGCACCCCTCAGGAGAGGCAATATTTCACTAATTTATTTAAGAAATACCGAGATGTATTTTCCTGGACATTTGATGAGTTACGGACCTATGACACGCGAATCATCTAGCAAGTGATACCCATGAAAGAAGGAGTGAAACCGTTCCAGCAGAAACTAAGAAAAGTACACCCCACTTTAGAGCCGATGATCCAAAAGGAACTGAAGAAACTCTTGGATGCGCGTATAATTTTCAAATTTTGGCATTCAACCTAGGTGTCAAATTTGGTCCTAGTTCGTAAGAAATCTGGCGAGATCCGTTTATGCGTAGACTTCTAAAATTTAAACAAAGCTTCGGAAAAGGACAACTACCCGGTGCCCCCTATGGAGTAAATCCTTCAAGTTGTATCCAGATCGGAAATGTTCTCTTTATTGGATGGTTTTTCAGGTTATAACCAAGTACTAGTGGCTGAACCCGACCGGCTGAAAACCACATTCAGAACTAAATGGGGGACTTTCGCATTTAGACGCATGCCCTTTGGCTTGATTAATGCTGACGCAACCTTCGAGAGAGCCATGGACATCGCCTTCCGAGGCCTCATAGGGAAAAGCGTGGTAGTATACCTTGATGACTTCACCATATTTTCAAAGCATAGGTGTGACCATTTACACCACCTCAATAAAATTATTGAGTGGTGCCGAAAATACGAGATCTCACTAAACCCGAAGAAAATCATTTTCGCCATTTCTGAAGGAAATTTTTTGGGGCACATCATAACCTGAGACGAAATAGTAGTGGATCCAGAGTGTGCAAAATTCATCGCCCAGATCCCTCCCCCAAGTGGAAAGAAGGCCATGCAGTCTTTCCTCGGGAAAATCAACTTCGTGCGAAAATTCATATCGGATCTCACCCAAATAGTGAAACCGTTGCAAGGTATGATCAAGAAGAACGTAAACTTCAGATGGAATTCTCCCAAGAAAGAAGCATTTAATAACTTCAAGTGGATCATTGCATAAGCACTTGCCCTTCATAGTCTGGATTTTAGCAAAGGCTTCATCTTGTACACCTTTGCCTCATATTCATATCTCGCGGCCGTCCTCACTCATAAGGATGGCAACAACGATGAGCGACCCATATCATTCATGAGCGTTGGGTTATAAGGTGCTGAGATGAATTATACATATATTGACAAGAAAGCTTACACGGTGTACAAGGCAGTCAAACACTTCAGGCCATATATTTTGAAGAGTCACATCACAGTTTTCATACCTCACCCAGCTGTTCGCTCACTTTTGGTACAGCAAGAGCTAGGCGAGAGACGAGGAAACTGGATGACTTTCCTTCAAGAGTATGAACTAGAATTCAAGCCGGCATATACTATAAAGGGCCAAGGGCTATGTCGAATGGCCGTGGAAGCCGCAGACTCGCGAGGAAATGAAGAAGATAGTTGGGAACATGAAATTGACATGTATCAAACTGATAGTATATCCCGACAGGATTCCTCCTCATGGTACATTGATATTCAGCAATATCTGAGCCACAGTATCAGGGACCCCACTTTAACCACCTAGCAGAAACGTGCAATAAGGCTGAGAGCTGCATCCTACCATCCAGTGTAGGGTAAGTTGTTTTGCAAACACCACAGCGGAGTTTTGCTACACTGTTTGGAGTATGATGAGTCACAGAAAGTTTTGACAGAACTCCATGATGGTCCAGCTGATGGGCACTATGCAGGGGACACCACTGCTCACAAGATCATGCACGTCGGTTTCTATTGGTCTAATCTATTCAAATATGCACACGCTTATGTCTGGAAATGCCCACAATGCCAAAATTTCGCCAATAGGGAAATATGGTCGTCTGCCCCGTTGCAATCCATCACAATGGAAGAACCTTTTCAACATTGGGGGCTTGAAATGACCAGGGAAATCTTGCCACACTCTTCCAAGCAACACAGATACATCCTCACAGCTACGGACTACTTCACAAGGTGGGTTGAAGCAATACCGTAGCGTCAAATCAATGATCAAGAGGTAATAGCTTTCATCACTCAACACATCATAACCAGGTTTGGTGTTCCAACCTCCCTTGTTTTTGATAACGCAACATATTTTTCATCATTTAAATTATATGAGTTTACTCTAGAAAACGTTATAATGTTGAAACACTCTGCCAACTATTACCCCCAAGGAAATGGGTTAGCCGAGTCAACCAATAAGAACCTCATCCGCACCATCAAAAATACTTTGTTGTCCCAACAACGAAATTGGCATAACGCACTCCATAATGCCCTATGGGCTGATCGGGTCACACCCACATCATCTTTCGACACCTCCCCATTTTTTCTTATGTACGGAAAAGAGGTTATCCTTCCTCCCAAATTGTCTCTCCCAGCCCTTCAATTATCTCAAGAAACTCATGGCACTCCTTGCCCTGCCTTACAAACCCGAATAGACACATTGTTGAAGCTGGAGGAGGAAAGGCTAAAAACCCAGGAAAATTCGCCATCCACCAAAGTCGAATAAAACGATGGTTTAACAAGAAGTCTACCAAAAACAAGTCTTTTGAAGTAGGTGACCTTGTCCTCAAATGGGACAAAGCTCATGAGGATAAAGGGAAACACTCCAAATTCTAGGCCCTGTGGGCAGGTCCCTTCAAAATTAAAGAAAAGGTCGGCTCCCACACTTATAAGCTACAAACCCTTGAAGGGAGGATTGAGGTCCTCCTGGTAAACGAGCACGACCTTAAACACTATTTCACCTGACAGCCCCAGGGGACTGTCACCATACTTGTACCATAGTTTTGTTTTGTTTTATGTGTTTTTCATTATTTATGTTTTCAATAAATCACTTGTTTCAAGCAGACTCTCACTGGCCCTTTCCCTTTGGCATCTCAAGTTGAAGGAGAGACATAGAAGTTACTCAATTGGCATGCTGTGCCAGAATTTATGCTAGTGAAGAATCACCCCTGGAACGCAAAAAATGGTGCGAGATTGCCTGTGATATGCACCCAATGGGGAAACATGACCAAGTCCTAGGAACCGAGTGCAAGTAGCTTACCTAGTATGCTGGCCCAAGGGACTGTTGTACAAAAGAAAGTTTCGGTGTAATCGGTCACTAGACGGAAAGGGGGCAGATCAGACCTCAGGAGACGAAAGGATATCGGGGAAAACCTAAAAGTCCTCATATAGACCAGGAGCAACCTCTCTTTCAAGCAAAATAAGTCGGGATCCCTCATCCGCCTAGGCAATAATTTCCACAGTGAAATAAGTGCCTTGAGCACAGTGAAATAAGTGCCCTGAGCACATTTAAATAAGTGCAATTAGCACATGAATAAAGGGTAAGGGATTGAGAAAGGCTTCCTGCGCAGAGAGGCGATACGATGACTCTAGTGGGGTACTGACTAGGCTCGCTGGTAGCGAAGCAACGTCTGTGACTCCCCCGGAACCACTAGGTTCACTGGCAGCGGAGCAACACAATGAAGAAAAATTAACTATACCAGATCCTGGAAGTCCCTAAGGTTACTCCAACCTTTTCCGTCCGGTCTCTAGGAATGAAAACATGGTGGACCAGCACCCTGGGACATGCAGATAGGTGGAGAAAATGCGCAAGGCCCGAGGATGAAAGTAGTGGGACCCACGGGGTGAAAGGATCAGCATGCTAAGCCCCCCCCCCCCACCCCCCTCAAGATGAAGCACCGACAGAGATCCTAGGCCCTACTAGTGAATCGCCATTTGTTGTAGCCGCTACAACACCCTCCAAAATTTCGCCCTTTTAAAATTTTTGAGCCCCTAACCTTTTGAAAAACAGATTTTAGCCCAAGTTCACTCTTTCAAAATCTCAAGTCGCAAAGTCACAAAAATGTTCAAACCAAACTCTCGCGACCTTGCGACCTTGCAACCCCTCAGGTCGCGAAGTTGCAAGGTTTCACATAATCCAGAAACCAAATAATTGTGACCCTGCGACCTTGCAACCCTCGGGTCGCAAGGTCGCATTTCTCATAAAATCAACTCATTTGCAACCTTGTGACCCTTATTTATTTCCCGCACGTGTGACCCCTTTATAAATATAAGGGTTGCATAGGTTGCATTCGACCTGCGTGACAGAGAAAGAAAACGCCTCTGATAAGTGAGCTGGAGCGCGTTTTTCTCGGGTAAGTTGCCTAATCCTCCTACTATTTCCTTTTGTTTGATTGTTGTCTCCATTACCCTCACCCTGGCCTATTTAAAACTCATCCTAGCTTCTATTTAAGCCTCCCATGAATTTTTTTGCTAATCTTGCTCCTCCCAACTACTTTACTTCCCTGTTTACCTCCTCTAAGGAGCCTCCCTTGCATGAGTCTGTTTCAGGTTTCCTTCCCAGCCCTTTTCAATGAGGTGTTTCATGTATGCTTTCCACTTGATATGTTTCCTTACCTCCCCTTTTGTTTAAAAGAAAGCAGAAAGCTTTCGTCACTGTGTAACCAGTCTGTTGAGCCCTAGAGCGACCTCGTGACTCTGCGACCTCACGATCTAGTGACTCAGTCACTAAGTTGTAGGGTCGGTAGGTCGCATATCCGTGAAATTTTCAAGTGGCGTGACTTCGCGTCTTAGCAACCTGGTCGCGAGTCGCTAGGTCGCATTTCCGTGAAAATCTAAACTGGCGCGACTCCGCAACTCAGCGACCTCACGACCTAGTCGGAAGTCATTAAGTCGCTAGCTCACTTTTCTGTGAAATTTTAAACCAACGCAACCTAGAGACCCACCGACCTAGTCGCAAGGTTGCTAGGTCGCAAGTTCATCCATTTTCTTGAAAAATAGTTGAGTAGAGATAGGAGCAGCCCAAGTATTTATAAATATGACATCTGTCTTATTGTGGGATTGTTTCATGAATATGCCAGGGAACCTCAAAGCCGAGCTCGAGTGCGAATCTATCTCGTCGGCCTCAAGCAATATGGGGCCTCTGATAGTTCGGAAAAGGAAAAAAATCCCTGAGATAGAAATCTCAAAAGAAAAAATGCTTGTTTCTCTCCCCCCTATCTATGGAGATACCACTTGCACATTCAGCAAAGGGGATAGTATGAGTTGGTATAAGGTGTACCAAGAATTCACAAAGCCTGAATTTCTAGAGGACCTCCCAGACCGGAAGGTGTATGTTCAAGTCAAGAGATCCAAGCTCCACTACACAGAGGCCAATCTGCCTATATTCCCATGTGCAGATTTGATCGAATGAATCGAACGAATCTTGCAAAAGGTCGACCCCAAGATCTGGCTTATTCGGGATCATGTCGGGCAATCATTTGCAAATATGAAGGGATAGGATGCATAATTATATTATGCACTTCCCACCTGAGAAAAAACCTTTTCTGAGGAATGGGCCACCACTCATGTAGTTCCCATACCCGAGACCTTAAGGGGATGGTGGGAGGACCCAGAAAAGTTCAAGTTCAAAAAGGACCAGGAATATCAGACAGCGGATCCCAAGAAGGTCTACAAGCTTGTGGCAGCAATGTTATGTAGGATGTATGGCCGCCTAGATGCCACCACTTTCAACGGAACTTGGGTTTCTCTAATGTAAGTTGTCACCGTATACGACACCCGCTTCAACTGGGCCAAATTGATAGTGGCAGCCCTCAAATCAAACATATATTTGGCACTAGTGCCTGATGAAGGGTATGCATAGGAATTGTTGGGTGTGTGTTATATTTTTTCCACGACTAGCCCCACACGCTGTACGTTGCGTCGGGCGTAGCAGGGGGATCATAGGGGGGCGGCAGCGCCGCGGCAAAATTTTTTTTGGTGTGCAGTCCCACTCATAGGCGGACCCACCCATGTTTTGTGCATGAGTTTGCACATCGTTTTTTGGGGTACGATGATTTTCGACCCCTGGTATTTTGTAGATCCGGTCAAGGGAACTACAGTTATGTTATAATCCAGGGTTAATGATTGGGTTTTATGTATGCTTCGGCATGTATATATATGTGTTGTAACACTAAAAGGAATATAATAAAAATCAAGTTGGTCGTCCCGATTTGGGATCCAGGGGAAAATCTTTGTGTTTATCTGTTTTATGCTCTCGCTATTGTTTATTTTCTGTTATAAGATTCATGTGTAGATAATTTTTGTTCAGGGTTAAAGCCTACATTTGGTATCAGAGCTATTTCGGCTTCAAGGGGACGCCTTTGCTACTAAGGTTTTTTTTGCTCGGGCCTGAGGTAGACCCTGTTCAGTGGGAGATCTGTGGGATCGATTCTTGCGGTGAAAGAAGATGGCGAGTGGTGGGAAGATAGAGATCGAGAAATTTAATGGTCAGAGCTTTGAGTTATGGAAGCTCAAGACGGAGGATCTGTTGGTGGATAAAGATCAGTGGATCGTGGTAGATCCAGGTACTAAACCAACGGCAATGTCAGATGAAGACTGGAAGAAACTAGATTGGAATGCTAAGAGGACAATACGGTTGTGTGTCTCAGATTCAATATTGTTGAATGTATCTGGGGAAGCTACTGCGAAGAATTTGTGGGAAAAACTTGGGACTTTGTACCAATCTAAGTCTTTGTGAACAGTTGTTCTGGATAAAACATATAACACGAGGATAAAGGTGGAGACTTGGTGACATAGGCGCGCCAATCTTTTTGTGGTAAGTCGGTGTCATTTGTTGATAGTAAAATCTCGAGATGAAGATAAGTGCATCATTTTTGTTGTGTTCTCTACCGAGACTCATGGGTAAGTGGTTGTGCAATGGAAGTAGCAATACAACCTTTAATTTTGATGAACATTGTCTCAGCCTTGCTGTCGGAGGAAATGAGATGGAGAAATATGGAGGGTCAAAATGGAGATGCCTTATCTGTACGAGGAAGGTCCCAAAACATAAACAAGAATAAGGTTTCGAGTGAGAGATCTAAATCTAGAGGGAGATATAAATCTCCTGGAAAGTTTGGAAAGGTATGCTGGAAATGCGGAAAGGAAGGGCACTACAAAAAGGAGTGCAGATCTAAAGCTCCTGAGAAAGGAAAGGGATCTGATGATGCTCCTTCTGCAGAGGAAAAAACCACCTCGGGTGAAGGTGGGGATGTGTGTTTGGCTTCTTCTTCAAGTACAAATGTAGATCATGAGTCATGGCTGATTGACTCAGGTGCATCCTTTCACTTCACTCCCCATAGGGAGTGGTTCTGCGAGTATGAGAAATATGATGGTGGTGATGTCTTCCTAGGGGATGATAGGAAGGCCAGAATCGTCGGACGTGGAAAGTTCAAGATGAAGCTGCAAGGTGGGAGGATTAGAACACTTCCTGGTGTTCTGCATATTCCTACATTGGGGAGAGAGCCCTGATTTACGCCAAGCAAGACTATTT
The DNA here is from genome assembly GCA_034641835.2 of Pinus albicaulis. Classification (NCBI taxonomy): domain Eukaryota; kingdom Viridiplantae; phylum Streptophyta; class Pinopsida; order Pinales; family Pinaceae; genus Pinus; species Pinus albicaulis. The sequence continues at coordinate 452,238,371 of CM076584.1, forward strand.
ATGCGAGTGTAGGACGGTGTTCTAGAAATATGCCATGCAAGATGGTTCGGGGAGCACTGGTATTAATGCGGGAGTTTGGATTGGAACTCTGTAAAATCTTCAAGGTAGAACTATTATTGATGGGTGCAACAGTTCTGTGGTTCCTGAAAGTGGAGCGGAAAGCCTAACAGTCTCTGGAGAAAATACCATGCTATGGCATCAAAGGCATAGACATATTGGAGAGAAGAGCCTTCAGATACTGCATGGTAATGGTATGGTAGAAGGTATGTCTAATTTCTCTCTAGATTTTGATTTCTGCGAACATTTTGTATATGGGAAGTATAATCGGGTGAGTTTTCCTTCTGGTGCTAAGAGGGCGAACAAGATATTAGAACTTGTGCACGGTGATGTGTTTGGACCTGTGTCAGTTCCATCACTGGGAAAGTCTGTGTACTATGTTTCATTCATAGATGACTTCTCAAGGAATACATGGATATATTTCTTGAGGAAGAAATCTGAAGCCTTTGAAAAATTTAAATAATTTAAGGCACTGGTGGAAAACCAGACAGAGAAGAAGATAAAGGCATTGAGGACAGATAATGGTGGGGAGTTCTACAAGAAGGAATTTGAAGAGTTTTGTAAGAAGTGTGGTATAGCACGGCAGAAGACTACTCCATACACACCTCAACAAAATGGAGTTGCAGAAAGAATGAATAGAATGTTGATGGAAAAGGCACGAAGCATGTTCAGTGGTACTGGGCTAGGACAAGAATTCTGGGTAGAGGCAGTGGAGACTGCATGTTACTTAGTTAACATATCTCCTTCATCAACGTTGGACGATAAGACTCCACATGAGGTATGGACTGGTAAGAAACCCTCTATTTCACATCTAAGGGTATTTGTATGTGATGCATATGTACATGTTCCAAAGGAGAAAAGGACCAAGTTGGATAATAAATCTGAAAGATGCATCTTTATTGGGTATAAGGATGGTTTAAAGGGTTATAAGCTTTGGAACCTAGAAACAAGGAAGGTTGTGTACAACCGAGATGTGGTGTTTAGAGAGGTGAAATATGTTGTTACACATGAAGTCCTACCAAAGGCACCTGAAAAGATAGAGTTTGAGCTAAAGGAGGATGAATCAGACTCTACAACAGAAGAAGATTTAGAAGAGGAAGAGCCACAAACCCCAGCTTTGAGAAGATCGGTTCAGGAAAGAAGGCAACCAGAAAGGTATAATCCATCTGCTTTCTGTTCAGGTTTTGCCTTAACTATAACTGATGATGATCCTATAACTGTCAGAGAGGCAGTAAATTCAGAGGATGGAAAACTCTGGAAGGAGGCCATGGTTGATGAAATGGCATCCTTGCATAAAAATGAGGCATGGGATTTGGTGGAGTTGCCAGCTGGAAGGAAGCCCATCGGAAGCAAATGGGTGTTTAAGAAGAAGATGAATGTAGAAGGCAAGGTGGAGAAATACAAAGCTCGGTTGGTAGCCAAAGGTTATTCCCAGGTGCCGGGAATTGATTTTGGTGATATTTTTTCTCCTGTTGCCAAAGTTACTTCTATTAGATTACTTTTATCTGTTGTTGCTGCATTTGATTTTGAGATAGAACAGATGGATGTGAAGACAACATTTCTTCACGGGGATCTAGAAGAGGAGATCTACATGAAGCAACCTGAAGGCTTTATGGTGAGGGGAAAGAAAGAACTAGTATGTAGGTTGAAGAAGTCTCTGTATGGGTTAAAACGGTCACCAAGGATGTGGTATCAGAAATTTGATACCTATATACGGGGACTTGGCTTCACCAGAAGCAAGGAGGATCACTATGTTTATTTTAAATTAATTGGTGACCGTGTTATTTATTTGGTCTTGTATGTAGATGATATGTTGTTGATTGGAAATGACAAAGAAATTATCCAAGATTTGAAGACCCAACTGTTCTCCAAATTCGACATGAAGGATCTTGGTGCTGCAAACTATATTTTGGGCATGGAAATTAAGAGAGATCGGGCAAAGAGGAAGCTCTGGTTAAACCAGAGGAAGTATGTCGAGACTATATTGCGGAGGTTCAATATGCAGGATAGTAAACCGGTGAAGGTTCCTATTCCTGTAGGTGTAAAGCTGTCTGCTGAACAGTGTCCCAAGACACAAGAAGAAGAGGAGTATATGTCCCATGTTCCATATGCAAGTGCAGTGGGTAGCCTGATGTATGCAATGGTCTTTACTAGACCAGACATTGCACATGCAGTGGGAGTATTGAGCAGGTTTATGTCAAACCCAGGGAAGGAGCATTGGACAGCAGTGAAGCGGGTTTTCAGATATTTACGTGGCACTAGTGATTATGGCTTGTGCTACCAGGGAAGACCAGGATTGGAAAGAATGTTGGACATTCGTGGTTTGTTGATGCAGACTGGGCTGGAGATCTGGACCAAAGAAGATCTACAAGTGGGTATGTGTTTAGCCTATTTGGAGGTGCAGTCAGTTGGATGAGTAAAAGACAGTCTGTAGTGGCGCTTTCAACTACAGAGGCAGAATACATAGCAGCCACTCATGCAAGCAAGGAAGCAGTTTGGTTGCAGAGATTGTGTTCAAGTATGGGGTTAGTACAGCAAGCTATAAGGATAGACTGTGATAGCCAAAGTGCAATTTTCTTGGCTAAGAACCCTGCTTATCATTCAAAGACAAAGCACATTGATGTTCAATATCACTTTGTTAGAGATATGGTTGAGGCTAAAGGGGTGTTACTGGTAAAGGTGGACACTTTGAAGAATGTTGCAGATGCATTGACGAAGTCTGTGAGCACTCAGAAGTTCTCTTGGTGTAGAGAAACAATGGGTGTTGAAGAATTTGCCCAATGACTAAGCTCTCCTGTGGCCCCCTGTGGAAAGAAAACAACAAGTGGGAGAATGTTGGGTATGTGTTATATTCTTTCCACGACTAGTCCCATGTGTTGTACATTGCGCCAGACGCAGCAGGGGGGGCGGCAGTGCCCCGGAAAAAAAAAAAAATTGGTGTGCGGTCCCACTCATAGGTGGACCCACCCATGTTTTGTGCATGAGTTTGCACATGGTTTTGGGGTACGATGGTTTTCGGCCCCTGGTATTTTGTAGATCCGGTCAAAGGAACTACGGTTATGTTCTAATCCAGGGTTAATGGATTGGGGTTTATGTATGCTTCGGCATGTATATATATGTGTTGTAACACTAAAAGGAATATAATGAAAAATCAAGCTGGTCGTCCCGATTTGGGATCCAGGGGAAAATCTCTGTGTTTATCTGTTTTATGCTCTCACTATTGTTTATTTTCTGTTATAAGATTCGTGTGTAGATAATTTCTATTCAGGGTTAAAACCTATAGGAATTTTATATGGCCTCCTATATTTTGGATGCAGTATGTGCAAGGTGCCATTTTGAGGGGTGGGGACACAACTGGGATCTGGAGCACAACAGTAAAATTCACAAGGAGTTATGGGTGTTCCGGGACTCTAGATATAAGCAAGATATGGAGTCAATCTCGCACAGCTTCATCCCCGCACTCTACGAAAAAATGTTTGGAAAAGACACCCCGTGCATGTCCGGGAGAGCCATGGAGACAATAACCCAAGTGTTCAATTGGTTTCCTTTTAGGGATAGCACTTTCATCCAAGTCATCGGGTCGCTCAAGGCTCCCCACGCACTGCCCCAGTTCATCACTGACAAACTACTCCTCCAAGAAACATGTTACCAGGTGTCGGGCAGTTTTTCAAAGGTTCTCACTAAGGGCAAGAAGAAGTCATGGCCCACTCTTCCACTCACTATCGGCGCCTACACAGTCAAAGTTTTCAGGGAAGTAGAGGCAGAGGCTAAGCAAGTCAAGGGATTTTTTCTACCTCTCGTGACACTCCGGACGTATGATCGTGAGAGAATCATCCCCGCCCATTGCAAACAGGCCAAATTTAAATGGATTTACCAGCATACTAAATGCCCAGCTGAAGATAGAATCAAGAACTAGTACAACAAAGACAGGGAGGCTTCTCCAGAGGAATCAACTGATCAGTAATATCAATACAATCAAACTTTAGAGGAAAGAATCCACACCCTAGGAGGAGCCTCGTCTTCCAAATCTAAGAAGAAAAGGACTGGTACGGGCCATAACTCTTCCGCCCAACGAAGAGAAAAGGAGGCTAAAGCTCAACAATTTGAGGAGAAGGTAAAGGAAGAGGAGGATAAATGAAAGAAACAAATGAAGGAAGAACAAAGAAAGAAGCGAGCAGAAGAAACCCGCAAGAAAAGGGAAGAGGAGCAACAGAAGAAAGAAGAGGAAGAAAAGGCAAAAGCTGAGCACCAGCTAAAGATAAAGCAAGATAAAGCAGAAGTTGAGCGCCAACTAAAGATAAAGCAAGATAAAGCAGAAGTTGAGTGCCAGCTAAAGGAAGATCAAGATAAAGTAGAAGCAAAGTGCCAACTAAAGGAAGATCAAGATAAAGCAGAACCAGAGCGCCATCTAAAAAAATAACAAGATAACGTAGAAGCAAAGCGAAAGAGAAGGGAGGAAGAAAGACGGATGTCAAGGGAAGATTCCTCCAAGGAAGCCGAAGGCAGCAAGACACCTCCTCCAGAGACAGAGAAACAGACGGAGCTACCACACATCGAGGTGCCCAAGACTACTTCTACAACCAATGTGTGTTTTTCTCTCTCGGAATTGGGTACCTCCGAGGATCAAGATGAGGAAGTGTTTTATCTGACAATACTAACTTATGATAATTTCATGCACAAGATCGGGTAGGAGAAGAGAAGATGCTTAGTGCGAAACCCTGTTGCACCCCTTACAGCCACAACAGAAAAATATATAGTCTTGGATACCAGGACCAATCCAATTATGATTGCATTAGTTGGCACCGCTTTTGTAGCAGTCACAGAGGAGAACGTAAGCAGAATGAGTAGAGAAATTATGTCCCTGCAGAATAGACTACAGGCCTCCGAACAAAAGACAGCTAAGTCGGAACAAGAAAATAAGGAACTAGAAGAAGAGATCCAATAGCTTCAGGTTAATAATGCCCCTACTAATGAAGTTCCACTCACTATTCAAATAGAGCTAGTCACTTTGGAAGCCACCATGAAGCAAGTATATGAAGAACTCTTTACAATAAAATGGACCGTCGCACCACTATTGAAAGCACAGGCAGAAACCAAGAGGAGGGGCACAGCTAAAGGAAGCCTCTACTGCCTTGGAAATAATACTAGAATGGTCGAACATGTATCCACAAGCTCCAGACACCTTGCCTAGAAAAGATTGGATTGGTACCCAAAATGACAAAGTTCAAATCTGGATAAAGGTACAATCCAAAGAGAAACTTATTAAGCATTTGGAGAAATTAATGTATGCATATGAACATCTGATTAGCGGCATTGACTCAATGGCTGAAGTACACCACATTCCTTCTAAGAGAAAATGTGGGAAGAAGTCGCCAAAGACATTCAAGGATTTCTACAACCCATAAGGCAAGCAGCCGCCTCTCAAGACCTTCCGGCATCACAAGAAAACCTTGTTCAATTCATCATGACACCGGTCCGGATCTATACCAAACTGGATCAAGAGAGACACTTTGATCCCAAACGCTCTCGAGTGCCTTCAAAATTTGAGAGAAGATACTCCTCAGGTCTCCCCAGTTGCTGCAGATTATCGAGCATGGCAAAGTTACCTCAAGGAAAAACAACAAGTAGATGTCCCTGATCTCAAAATCACCCAACTTCTTACATGAACAATTCACATATTGCAGCAAACAGAAGAGGTCGCAGGTCGCAGTCAAAGTTGAGGTCACTAGTTGAAAATTCCCTCGAGTCAATTTTGTTCTATAAATACTTCCTTCGGGAAATTTTAAAGCATGTTTTTTGGGACTCCAAAGGAGCAATGAGAATTGTATAGCATTGAATACACCTTTCTGAGAATGAATAAAAACACTTGTTTTGATTCCACTCTTGGATCTGATGAGGACTAATGTGTTAACACTATGAATATTTTGTCTTATGTATCTGATATCTTTATGATTAATTAATCTGCGTTTTTTGCTTATATCATTTATACATTTCTGCTCACTAAATGTGTTAATGATGTTAGGTTGTTTACTTAGGAGATGTTAGCAGCTTCGTTACTAACATTTATATTATCTTTGATACCGCTTAAGGAAGTGAAGGGTGCTCTAACCATAAAGAACTGTTTCTTTTGTGGTTTGAACAGATTTTACAAGCATGACCCTAATGATGTGCTTCTAACAACATTTCCTTTCGCTGCATGCTTTAACTCATCTTACTATTTGTAATGTTCTATGTTCATTGAGACTCATCAACCATTTGTCTTGTACCATCCGAATAATCATGTGTTCATAGGTCTGCAGGGCTCGTTTGTGTCCGAGAAAAAGGAGTATTCAGGAGTAGCCGAACCCACACCCCGGATGGGATTTCTATCACAAACGGTTTAGAGTCTAATCGGGAATTTTTACTAGGGATATCCCTTACTGTTGGCCACACATTTCTTCCCGTCAATAGCTCCCAATAAAAATAATTAATTATTTTAATAAAACCCCATCTGGGTTGAAATTCCTAAAATTCTTTCTGGGTATTTTGGAATACATGTGTCTAAGCCTCCCTGCAAAATTTGAGACTTAGATCACATCTGATGCTACTAGAAATCAACAATTCTGAATTGGAATTGCGCAATACATCTAATTATTTCCTCTGACTACATGCACCACCTGTACTATTTGGATGATTATACAACTGATAATACACTTCCCTTGAACTCCAATTTCAACTGGGTATTTCTCTAATCTAACATGCATGAGTTATTTATGGTTGATTTGTCAGTTATATGATTGATTATCACATGTGGTTCAAGCTCAAGTTCCACACTTTGACCTCTCACTAGTTTTGCCATCAATTGGAACTAGTTAAATTGACTTTAACTCAAATAAACTGAGTTAATTAATTACAACTCAAAATAAACTCAACCAGGGCTCTTATTTTCTAGGAGCCACTCTACGTGACTCAAGTTAGACCCTTAACTCGAATTAACCGAACCAACCAAGGCAAACTAACTTAGTCAATTCATACAAGTTGTCATGTGATGTGGAATTACAATTTTATTCTAATTTAATTCAAGGGAAAATTAAATTATAATATTTCTTGGTGCCATTTTCAACACTCCCTCTCATTAAGAAAGGCATTATCTGATACCTTGATCCTGCCTCTATGGAACTTGAACTTGCCTCTTAACAGTGCCTTCGTTAATATGTTTGCATATTGTTTCTTTGTAGGAATGTAATCTGGCATCATGATCCACCTTTGCACACAATCTCTTAGATGGTGGTATCTTATGTCAATATGCTTGGACCTATCATGAAAAACTATATTCACCGAGATTTTGATGCAACTTTGGTTGTCACAGTAAATCACCGTGGGATCCTTTTTTTGACCAAACAACCCAAAAAGGATCTTCCTCATCCAGATAACCTCACAAGTTGCTTAAATAGCAACCATTTACTATACTTCTACTGAACTGAGTGCAATTGATCTATGCTTCATATTGTACTAGGAAAATATTGTTGACCCAATATTGAAGATTCTGCCTGATGTTCTCTTCTTGTCGGATGGACTCCCTTCCCAATATGCATTCAGAAGTGTTGTAGCTTCACTCCCTATGCCCGCCTATACCAATGACAAAATTGAGAGGTGCCTTTGAGGTATATCAACACATGTTTGGTTTCCTTCCAATAGATCTTGGTTGGCTTAACCATTTCTTGACTAAGTTGGTTAACCGCATAACACATGTCTGGTCGTGTGTTCACCAAGTACATGAGTGAATCCACAAACTTCCTGTAAATGGTAGCTTCTAACACTTCGCCTGAAGTAGCATCTTCTTTACCCCAATTCCCTTCTAGAGGGGTCTCCATGGGTTTTCTTCTCTCCATGTGAAACTTATTCAGTATCTCATTGGCATACTTTCCATGAGAGACAAATAGTTCCCCATTTCTTTGCCAAATTTCCAAATCAAGGAAATAATGCAAGAGCCCCATGTCTTTCATCTTGAATTCTCTTATGAAATATTATTTTAAAAAATTTATCAACTTATCATCACCTGTTAGAATTAAATCATCGACATATAATACTATAATCAATAATTTACCTTCAACCACAATATGGTAAAGGTTCGCATCTGCTTCACTTTTGGTGAAGCCCAACCCAGTGAAATAGTTGTGGATCATGGTGTACCAAGTAGGGGGTGCTTTTTTTAGTCCATACAATGCTCTCTTGATTCTGCACACATGTGAATCTTTGTCAAAGGTCACCTATTCCCAAATCACTATGTTGAGGAAAGTTGTATTTACATCCATCTAATGTAGTGTCCATCCCATCTACACTAAAAGTGAAAGAATAGATCTGATTGAAGATTACCTTCCTAATGGAGAAAATTCTCCTCATAATCTATTCCCTCCACCTGAGAGAACCCCTTTGCTAAAAATATGGCCTTTTTTTCTTGACACTCCCATTTGTTGCTTTCTTCACCTTCTATATCCACATGGATCCTACGACTGACTTGTACTCCGATCTTGGTACAACCTCCCATGCATTGTTCTTGATAATGGAGTCATACTCCTCTACCTTAGCATTAACCAATATTGGTTGTTGCACTGCTTCCTCAAATGATGATGGCTCATAAGATTTATGTATCCAGTGTATCGATCTAGGGACCTTCTTTTCCTGTGTTGTGATGTGGGTGCTCCCACATTATCTCTAGAATCATGCATCAACCTGTGAGCCTCTCTGGTGTGCTTCCTTCCATCTATGGATGTATATGCATGAGTGGGTTCTTCCACTCTCTGCTCCTTTGCTTGTGGCTGCTCCACATCTTGAGGTTCTTCTTTTGGAGCTAAGAGCTCCTCATCTGCATGTAATTGAAGCTCCCTCTCAATGGAAATTTGCATGGCATTCCATTCATAAAATTTCACATCTCTATGAACCACTTTCATCCTATGAGATGGAAGGTATTCTTGATATTTTTGAGTTGTATCATTTTACCCCACAAAAATGCCCAACTCAACTGTTGGTTCTAGCTTTTTCCGTACATCCTTGGAGAAATGAAAGTAAATTGATGAACCAAATATTCTAAGGTGCACCACATTTGGCTTCTTACCGGAAAAGGCTTCCTCGGGTGTACTCATCTTGAGAATCCGATGAGGATTCATGTTCTTCTCATACACATATGTGTTGCAAACTTCCGCCCACAAGTGCAACGATAGGCCCTGATCATGTAACATCGCTCGTGCAGCTCTCAATGCTTATGTTCTTCCTTTCTACAACGCCAGTATATTGTGTTTTATGGGGTGCTATTAACCCCCGTTGAATTCCTTCTGATGCACATAAGTTCTTGAATTAATTCGACACATATTCTCCACCGTTGTCTCTCTTGAGAGCCTTCACTTTCCTACCTATGTATTTTTCAACAAGTTCTTTGAACTCACAAACTTTTTAGAACGCCTGTTCTTTATTTTGCATGAATAATATCCAACACTTGTGTGAAAAATCATCTACAAAAATCACATAATACATGTGCTTGGTCGTGGAGTCTGTCAAGAATGGTACACACACATCTGAGTGAAATCTTTCAAGTATCGCTTTCACTCGACTGTCCTTATCATGAAAGGTTGATTTGGTGTACTTCCCCAATGTACACCCTTTATATGTATCACGCTACTCAAATGCACCCTTGAGAAGTCTTGTAGAAATATTTTTCATGATATTCAAAGCTTTGTGGTGTAGATGGCCCAATCTTCTATGCCATACATCATTGATGTCTCGACTCTACACCTTCTTTTCTTTCGTTCTCAAAGCAGCACAATCTTCTACATAAAATTTGTAGAGGTTATTTACCCAAACTTCGATCTTATTTACTTGTCCCATGGCTATTTGACGAAGGAACACCTTTCCTTTTATAAAAACCACATCGTAGCCGTGGTCTTCCAACATAGCACCTGAAAATAAGTTCTTCTTCAAACCAGGAACATACATGACATATTTTAATCTGAGAGGAGAACTAGACTCCCTCTGAAAAGTAACAGTATTGATGTTGATCGCACTATACCTTCCATCATCTCCCATATCTATGTGCATCTAGAGGTCCTTCTCCTCCAGGTCGTTGAATAACTCTTCGTTGATGGTCATATGGAATGAGGCTCCACTATCCAAGTGCCACACACTACCCATCATTGATAACACCATGCATGTAATGAGGTTAAAATCCAACTCAAATTTTGAAGCAAGTGCTTCACCTGCCGCTCCTCCTGAGGGATTCTTATCGGCCTTCTTGTGCGGACACTTCATGGCATAGTGTCCCATCTCATGAAAGTGAAAACATTTAATATTCGACAAGTCCATATTCTTGCCTTCCTCGCTAGAATCTGATTTTGAATGGGATGAATTCCCTTTCCCTTTCTTTTCCTTTCCATCCAAGGCACAATTATCCTCGTCATCATGCTTTGAAGAGGATCCATCTCTCGTGTTCCGCCGAATCTCTTCTTGCACCAAGTTGGACCATAAATGCTCCCACTCTGGTAGCATCTCCCTCCCATTTACTAAATTCTAGTAGTTGTGCTATCTCTTGGGAAGGCCTAGAAGTACTAGGCTCACGATATCATCTTAGGAAATTGTAACACAAACACTTCCAAGCTCATCCTCACATTACGTGAACTTGGTCAAGTACTTTGGTATTGTGTCGTCCTTCTCCATCTTTATTTTCCTGAGCTTGTCCTTCAGTGCCAGCTTCATGTGGTCACTTTTGTTCTGAAACAAATATGTTAAGGCCTTCAAAATTTCATAAGGAGTTTCCTTTCCATGGAGTTTCGAGATGATATGATCTCAAACCCTTATTATAGAATCATTTTGGCCCTTGCTATGCATTTATTCCAATATGTTAGGTCATGTGCATCAGCTAGAGCTAGTTTCAGGATGTCCTTGTCAATGAACTCCTTCAATCTATTGTCCTCCAATACTGCTTCTATCCAATCTCTTCGGGATATGTAATTTGAGATACCCTCAAGGGCATACTTCAAGCCTCGTGCCATAGAATGCCATATTGATCCTCCTACTAGATTTGGAGAACAAATATGCAAAACTTGTTCTTCCTACAAGTAAAAACTCGTATTCTTCTCTTTTATAGTGATTTCAACTCTAATATCATGTATAAAATACACGTATATTCAAAATTCTAATTGTAATATGCCAAAACAATAGACTTGAATATACTCTACCAATTGCGGAAACCAATTACTATTATGAAATCAAAAAGCATAAATAATAATTTCAATCACACATTACACAATGATTTTCTCGGAAAATCCATAGATAAAAACCCTGCTATCTCTATATTGCATTAGTCAGAAAATATGAGAAGATTACAATGCTTTTCTCCAACCTGAGAAACCCCTGCACTATCTCTATATGTCGCACTAGTTCCTAGACAAGCCTAGGAAAATACTTAACCAATTTTATGCATATCTCGATCCCTATTTCCTTCTGTTGTTTCCTTGGGTAATTATCCCCTATTAATTAGGGAAATTTCCAATTGGAGTTGTGTAATACATCTAAGGCATTCCTCTGAATGCATGCACCACCTGTACAATTTCAATGATTATACAACTAAAAATACATTTCCCTTAAACTCCAATCTCAACTGGGTATTTCTATGATTTGACACGCATGATTTTTTATAATTGATTTATCAGTTATCTGATTGATCACTGCGTGTGGTTCAAGTTCAACTTCCACACTTTGACCTCTCACTAGTTCCTCCATAAGTTGGAACTTGTTAAACTGACTTTAACTTAGATAAACTGAGTTAATTAATTACGACTCAAAATAAACTCAACCACGACTCCTATTTTGTAGGATCCACTCTACATGACTCAAGTTAGACCCTCAAATCGAATTAACTGAACCAACTAAGTCAAACTAACTTAGTTAACTCATACAATTTGTCAAGTGATGTGGAATTACAATTTTATTCTAATTTAATTCAAGGGAAAATTAAATTAGAGTCTTTATTGGTGCCATTTTCAAAAAAAAATAAAAATCAACTTTATAAGAACCATTAGGATTCAATATGATGATGTCAACCATATGGGATGATTTACCATTTTTGGAGTAAAAAGATTAAAAAAAACTATTTTTTCAACTTATCTCCCTACGATTTCACTCAAATTTTGAGTTGGAGCACTCATTGGATGTAGAATTTAATTCTGCATCCAAGGAGTGCTCATGTTGCATACTTTTGATGGACTCGATTACACGAAAAATGTGAAATTCATAAAAAAAACATGATTGCAATCACATTTTTCCATGTATTTAACATTTTTCGTGTAGTAGGGTCCATCGAAAGTATGCAACATGGGTACTCCTTCGATGCACAATTAAATTTTTCATCCAACGGGTGCTCCTACTCGAAATTCGAGTAAACTCGTAGGGAGATAAGTTGAAAATATGAGATGAAAAGCTAGTTTTTTATTTTTTCCCTTAAAAACATGATGATGTAATCTAATCTTATTTTATTATTTCCACTATTATTTTATAATAGTCATTAGGAGGCCCATTTTAAACCTCAAATTTTTGTAACGCTATTGCAGATCTCGAGAATTTCTCGATCTTGGTGAAACCAATCCCAAAGAGATCCTTTTTTTTGTAGGTTATGAACTCATATCTTGTCTCCTCCCTTATGACAAGGATACAAGAGAAGTTGCAAAACCCATTATGGATGTTTATGGCTCGTTCATAGAGGTTGAAGGTTGCGAGATCAAAAAAAACTTAGATAATATGGCATAACCAAGGATTCCATTATTCATATTGTTGCAAGAGTTTGAGGTGGAGCCAAAGGGGTGGATTGGGGGGGGAATCATCCTCCTCAGCCCCACCTAGATCCTTTAAGGATGCTCTAAAACCAGGTCCTTCTTCTCTAAACCCTAAATCTCTTTGAACCTACATTCATGGTGGAACAAACAATTGAAATCCCTTCTCTCGAAGTGGATAATATTGCATGCATATTCATAGCCACTAATTATGAATGATAAGCAATTATTTTTCATTTCAAAGGTTTTTTGGCCAACATTATTATCTCTTCAGGAGTGGGTACACTAGAATTGGTCTCAGGATGTTGAGATACATTTTTTCTCAAAATGATTTTTTGTTGTGCTTTTTTGTAAGTTAGAGGATAGACAGAAGGTTTTTTTATCAAGGACCCTATTTTTAGGGTCGATCCAGCCTCTCCTTCAAACCTTGGTTTTCATAATTTAATCCTCTATCTATATCGAATCTGACAAATCTATTATGGGTAATGCTCCCCAATTTTCCCATCTATATGACACATCCATCTATCTTGGAAGATGTGGGAAACTTACTAGGATGCTTCATCAAAATTTACTCTGATAAGATTGCAAAAGTAATTATCACATTTTGTATACATATGTTTCAAATTGGACCTCAGTAAAATATTTTCAGAAAAAAATCCTCCTGAAATGGAGAGGTAGGGTTTATTCACAACTGACAGATTATGAAAATACGACTTTTTGTTGCAGGAATTTTCAGCAGCCCAACCACCTATAGATTGTCTGTCCATATTTGTAAGGTTCCTCTTTGCAACTGAATGCCAAGAAGAATAATCATGGATGGTAGTATCCAAAAGGACCCAAAGGTTCCAAGTCCACTGGGGCTCACAGGTTAGATAACTCATATATTCAGAAGTCACCTGATGCCAACATTGTTCCTTTAGACTCAACTCAGGCTCTTGATATTCCATCTCAACCCTTAGAAGAGGAAGCTCAATCTTCGATTAATATGGCATAATATTCATCCATGATTTTGGTATCTTCAAAGAGTGGGCACAAATTTACCCACAAATCAGATCACTCAGATAGTGATAAGGAGCTAACAAATGTGTTAGAGAACTCAACAATGAAAGCATCTCAAGGAAAGTCAATTTTTTTCTGACCTCAATTTGTTCCTGGAAATCCCTCGAGATGGATAGACATCCAAAAGAGGAAAGGAAAGGGAGAAAAACCAAGGCACAATCCTAGGACCTAAATCTAGGAAGGAAAAAAATGTAATCTTTTGTAGTGTGATTAGGGAAAGATTGATGTGATATGATGTTCAAAGGTAATACAAATAGATTCACAAAATAAAAATTAAGTCATGTTTCAGTTTTTTGAACTTAGATTTAAAAGCTTATCATTTTTCTTTTCTTCATTGCCAGTGATCATCCCTTACACAACAAAAAATAATTATAATTAGTTAAAAAATGAACATTGTTTATTTTGAACATTTCTTACACTCTACAATATAAGACTTTTTTTTACTTAACATTACAACTTAATTATTATTAAAAAAAAAAAAAAAACTATGATAATTTTAATAATTTCATTTCAACTCATTCTAATGTCAGTTCGATTCATTACTTCTGTCAGTCGGCATTCATAAACTGGTAATGGCTGTAGAACTACATTTGAAGGCTCCCAACATGATGGAAGGTCGGCGAGTGTTAGCCCTATCCAATCTGTTTCGAACTGTTCCAAACTGGCCGCCACCTTTTCCAAACTGCTCAATGCAAAGCTACGTGCAGATTCCTTTTCTATCACTTTCTAACATTCTGAAGCCTCCTTGAATATAATCTGGATGCCCTGCTTAACCAGTTCTTATGAATTTATACCATTTAAGAGAGAAATATACCTTTTGGCATTTTCGACCCTAGCTAAGGCATCAGTACTCCCTTCGTGAAGTGTTCTTCTGAATAGGCACACTGCGGCCCTCTTTTCTTCAATGATAGTTAAGAAAACCCAACGCTTCTTTACTTCCATAATAATATCGGTCCAAATCAACTGCCGAGCATCCAGAAGGGTAATATTTCCCTTTATCCAGCTCGTGAGATCTCAAATAGTCTTCTCTTGCTGTACCTTCTCCTGTTTTCCCTCCTCTATCTCCTTCTGCAGAGCAACAACCTTCTTGGAATTCTCCTTAAGGAGGGCCTAGAGCTCACTGATCTTTTGTCATGCCGTTAAGACCTACTTCTCCACCGCTTGAAGTTCAGCCAGTGTCGTGGTCAACTACTCCGAGAGTGATCTAGTCCCTTTAGGAGGTGGTGTAGAGCATACATGGGTATCCCAGCTTCTCTACAGCTCATCCATATTTACCTGGAGAGCGGTCATCTCACCAGAAATTCTAGCCTTTTCTTCCCTTTCCTTGGCAAGGGAGTCTGCTAGGTTGGCCTTATCATTTTCCATCTGGGCTAATTCAGCAGTTTGTACGTGCTGGGAGCCAGGTATATCCACCTTATGCTTCAGGGCTGCAACCTGCTTTTGCAATTCTGAGATGACATGGCCTTGAGGGTCTGCTTTACCGCTCTCCTTTCCTTTCACCACCACTTGGAGACTACGTAAATCATTTGAGAGTGCACGGGAGTTTATCTTCTCCATCCTGAGGTTATCAAGCACTTGGTTATGCTTGGTTTGTAAATTCCTCAAATTGAGGGAGAGCTTCACCACCTCGTCCTTTAGCATATCACCAAAACATTGGAACAGATTGCACTTGTCAATTGGTGGGACTTGCGACATGGTTACTGCTATTTCTAGAGCTTTATAGCTGGTGGTGCCAGCCTCTGGGTCTAATATCACTTCAGTCATGGCCATTATCAATTTTTCTTTGTCCATATCGATTACAGCTGAAAACCTAGTCTGATACTTGTCAACATATCCCTCTAATTCAGACAAGTGATTTTCCCTGACCGCTCTGTTCCTCACCTTCCTTTCACTTTATCCTCTGGAGCTGGTAGCAGTGATGGCTTGTGAAACTTCTGAGAAGTCAAAAGATGATGTGCCATCACGTATTACCAGAAAACCTGCTTTGCCTTTGTCCGGTTGAACATAAAATGTTTCTTTTTGCAGCAATTTCTCTTCTCCGATACTTTCTTCTTCATTGTTTCTGGTTCTTTGACTTTTGGAAGGCGGGGAACCTTCTCCTGAAGCATCGACCTCTTCCACCTGTTTCTGACCTGCTTCTTTTGTCGAAGCAGTATCCCCTTTTCCCCTGTCGCAGATGAATCAGTCTCCATCTGTGAAAGCAAAGGCCAGGTTTCAAGATTAGCTCGCCACTCGATGAAGGGTTTAGTTTCATGAGCATAAGGAGTTGATTTAATCTTCTTCCTCTTGTTTGAGATGATGCCTTTTGGATCATAGGGCCAAGATTTCCCTTGCCTTAAATCCATGCCTTGGAGCAGGTTTTCCACTATGGGAAGGGCATGCCTTGAGTTAACAATGAAGGGGTCGATGGTTGTAGGAAGCTTGAGAATGAACCCCTTTTTCGCAGGGAGGAAGTGGACCTGGTCAGCCTTCAAGGTCTGCCAGAGGTATTCCAAAGCGTAAATATACAGGGCGGGAAAAACTGGCAATCTGTAAGGGGAAACTTATGCACCGTAAACCCTGATTTCAGTGTAGTGATCAAAATGATACAATTCTCTTGTGCTTTCAGCCTCACTGTACTCCAGCCATTTCTTCTGTTCAGGAAAAACCCTAGGCAAAGGATTTTCATGGATAATGGTGTAAGCTATGGGCATGAAATCGTTCAAGAAATTTGAATAACCCACCCCATTTTCTAACTGATGCGTTGCGGTATTCCAGTCAAAGACAGGTCTTGGCTGAGAATTTATCCTATAGACTTCTTCTAGACCCAAACCCTCAAACTTATCAGCCTATTGGAAGAGGAAAAGATAGAAGACCATAGAACAAAAACGAAAATGACTAGTATCTAAGAGGTCCTGAAGCTGAGTTTGGATGGTAGAGGCCAAGAAACCTGAGATGTCCAATACAACACCGGGCTGCGACATTAACCATAAAAGGGCTTTGCACTCTTTCGAGACTTGCTCGACCCCTTCTACACCTAGTAGTCCTGCAATAAGAGCGAGGGTGGGTTGAAGGTCCTCCTTGAATTTTTCAAGGTCACTGAATCTGTAGACGGGAAGGATGTGAGGCGAGAGTCAGAAATAGCAGCGATGAAATTTCTCTGTTGCCTCCATGGTAATTTATAAAACTGACGAGATAGATTCATTTCATTGAAACTGATGTAATTCGAACTGGTAGGGTAACAGAGATCTTTTCTGATGATTTCGGGGGAGATACTGAATATTTTGTTCCCCTAAGAGGATAGGAACATGTCCCGGCGTTCATCATAAGCATCTCTAAGCCAACAAATGAATTCAACCACTAGGTATACAGGAGGAGTAATCTGGTGATACAGTCTAGACAAGACAACTCGAAACCTGTCCCTATTTTCCACATGCTTCCTGAACAGCTCAAGCTTGACACTACTAATGAAAAGTGGGTATTGTGGGTCTCAGATGTGGGCTTGCAAATCTGTGAAATATTCTGGTCCAGGGGCAGCCCTAGACTCACGAGCTTGAGGGGTTTCGGGCTCTGACTTCTTGACCATGACCTTACCCATGACCATTATAAAAAATGAAAAGAAAAAGGAAACCAGATAGTGCAAAAGGGATGGAATACCTGCGTAGTAAGGACAATGCTCGGGAAAAACGACACAGGGATATTGAAAACGACTTGGCAGACCTAATATTGGGTGCTCGCGCTTTTGCTTATACAGTAACTCGTAAAAAGAAAGTATTTTACCGCAGTAAGTCACGGAACAAGGTTATACAGCTCAAAAACAGCCCGAAAAACAAGATTAGGGTGATGCTAGTAGGGCTGACGTCATAAGGACATCGACATTGAGACGCGTGGCATCTGGTCATTTGCTTATCAGATTTCGGTTAGGTGCATACCACGTGTCAGGTTAAATGCCGGTACTGGTCGTGTATCGGGTGTCCTAGGACTTACCTTACCATTGGATCGTAGTGGCAAGTGTACATCAGGATCGGGCCCACTAGAAATGCCAGAGGAGTTCTGTAACAGCTTCAGACTTGTAGCCGTTTTCCCCGCATAGTAGTTAACTTCGGGTCTCTTTTTCTACCACGTCATCAGGATTCTTAGGGGGAAGCTTCCGCCTTCCCCTTACCATCCTTCACCCCCCTGAAATTGTTCATGTGTCCCTCTCTTGTGAACGTCTGGAACATGGGCAGGCCCCGCCCCGTACCACTGTCTTGCACCTTTACCTTTTTTGTTTCGTTTCAGAATTTTTGCCGCAAATCTGCCTTATGTATAGTGCCTTATCCCCTTTTCATATATGGATCACTTTTCATATTTTCCTCTCTCACACCTTTTAAACTATTCACCTCTTAATGTTGTCGGGTGATCCGCCTTTATAAGCTTTCTTAGGAATAGGAGGGTGAATGATATAACAACATTGGATCCATTTTGGGACAACACGTTTGTCCTCAAACATGTCGAGAACTTCACAGACCATCTGTTAGCCCCTTTCTATGTAAACACGGCTCCTTGGCACCTTTTCTTCTTTTTCATGAAACTTCAAAACAAGAAAAATTAAAATAAAAGTGACTCAATAATGTACAATATAATACATCAGGCCTTCTAGCCAAAATCAATACTAGAATAAGGGTTTTAAGAATTTCCCATTCACAGGGGCGTCAAGCAGATCACCTTGCAAGTTTTCCAGCTTAAAGGTGTTGTTTCCCCCTTTTTCAACAATTTTGAAGGGACCGAACCATAAAGGATCGAATTTTCCATGCTTTCCTTTTTCATCCCTCTGTACGTCCCATCTTAGTACCAAGTCTCTGACCTACATCTTTTTATCTTTGGCATACTGATCAAACAGTTCCTTCATTTTCTCCTGATATTCATTCAATCTCTGTTTCACTTGATTTTGAGTCTCCTCCAGCTCTACCAACTGGTTCATCCTCCTGGTAATGTCGTTCGGTTCCTCCTAACAATCATGCATGAACCTGGCCACTGGTAAGGCCAATTGTATGGGGAAAAATGTTGCTCTTCCGTAAACCAGCTCGTATGGGGATTTGACCGTTGACCTCTTACTAGTGATTCTATTCGCCCATAACGCGAATTTTTGTTGGGAATCCCAGTTCTTCTGATTCTCATTAATGGCCTTCTTCAGTGCCCTCACCAATGTTTTATTTGAATATTCTGCTAAACCATTCCCCTATGGGTAGTATGCGGTAGAGTGCCCCAATACAATATTATATTGGTGACAGAAACTGATGAATTTAGCAGACTTAAAAGCTTGAGCATTGGCTGTGACAATCTTAGCAGGACAACCAAATCTTGAGATGATGTTATCTTCCAGAAATTTTAATACTACTATGTCTGTTGCATTCCTTGTTGGCACAGCCTCCACCCATTTAGTGAAGTAGTCAGAGGCTGTTCATATCCATTTATGTTTCCCATTTGATGCATGATTAATTTCGCCAATAAAATCGATTCCCCACTGTTGGAAAGGTTCTTCTATGTGTACTGGGATCATGGGAAAGGGTGCAAACTTCTACGTTTCAACAAATTTTTGACATTTTTCGCAAGCTCTTACCCGGGAAAAAACATCTCCGAAGAGCTTGGGCCAGGAAAATCCAGCTTTAAAAATCTTATGTGCAGTGGCTCTCCAGCTATAGTGACCACCACAGATGCCCTCATGAAACTCTGCCATTATTTCTTCCACTTCATTTTCGGTGAGACATAGGAGCAGTATGCCTGATGGGTCTCTCCAGTACAAATGGCCATTTTCTATAATGAATTTCTGAGATTTCAGCCTCAGCGTTCTATATTTTGTTTTGTCACAGCTTAGGGGACATCTAAGGGTCAAGAGATATTCTACAATTTCTTTGTACCATGGACTGAGGAGGTACTTCATATTAGTTTTCCATGTAGTTGTTTCTATCCCACACCATTCATCTGTTTTTTCAGACTCCTCATTTGCTACCATAGATAAATTTATCCCTAAAGCCTGACAATTTGATTCTGACAGGATCTTAGCTAATCCCTGTCCTTTTATTAGCTTGGTGGGACGTATCTCAAATTCATATTCTTGTATATTTGCAATCCATTTGCCTCTTTTCCCCTCACTATCTCCCCAGATCAGGATGTCCTTCACAGCTATCGTGGGTACAAATGCAGTAATGGAGGACTGCAAGACATACATCTGAAATGCCTTGAGGGATTTGACCAGGGCATAAGCTTGTTTCTCTAGGATGTTGTATTTTAACTTAGCATCGCGGAGCACCTAACTGAAGAAGGCGATAGGTTGCTCGTACCCTTCCTCATTCTTTTGTAATAATACTGCTACAACAGTGTGAGGAGATGCAAATGAAAATATCATGAAGGGCTTAGCATAATCCGGTCCAGCCAACACTGGAGCTTCTGTGAAGGCATTTTTAATCCTGTTAAAAGCCTCACGTGACTCAAGAGACCATTTTACTTCATTATTTTTCTTCAGCATCTCAGTTATGTGCCAGACTATCTCTGCATAGTTTGGGATGAACCTTCTCAGGAAATTGATACGTCCAAGGAACACTTGGACCTCTTTCTTGTTTCTAGGGAAGGATATACCATTTATAACTTCTACCCTTTTCGAGTCAATTTTCACCCTAGCCTTTGTCACAATATGCCCCAATAGTTTACCTTCTTCTAAAGCAAACAATGATTTCTAAGGGTTTAGAGAGAGACCATAACTTCGGCACTTCTCAAAGGTTCTGCGTAGGTGTTCAATATGTTCTGCATCATCCCTTGAGAACACAATGATGTCATCCAGGTAGACCACCACTAATTTATCTTGTTCCCCCACAAAAGAAACATCCATAGCCCTTTGAAATGTAGCCCCTGCATTGATGAGTCCAAACGGCATTCGAGCATACATAAACGTCCCCCAGGGAGTGGTGAAGGTGGTTTTCTTTTGATCCTCCGGAAGCACAGCCACCTGATTGTATCCAGAAAAACCATCCATCATAGACATTCGTGAAGCTCCCACTACCTTCTGCAATATATGGTCCATCTTTGGCAGTGGATAATTATCCTTTAGAGATGCTCTGTTTAAGTTTTGAAAGTCGACACACAGTCTTATCTCTCCACTCTTTTTTCGAATTGGGACCAATTTGACCACCCTTTCATAATATCTTAATGGTACAATGATCATGGCCTTTAACAATTTCTTGATTTCCTTTTCTATGGAAGGAACGAGTAAAGGGTTAATTTGTCTTAGCTTCTGTTTGTGTGGCTTTGCATCTCCTTTTAACGGGATCTTATGCTGAATGATGTTGATATCAAAAGTCTTCAAATCTTGATAGGACCATGCAAAAACATCTTTGTATGTCTGAAATAATTTTTGATATTGCTCTTTATATTCTTCAGGAACCTTTTTAGACAACTTTACAATCTTTGGATCAGACTCAGTGCCAAGGTTCAGGTCATCCACCTGATTTTCTTTGACCACCTTACTTGGCTGTAATGGGACATCATTTTTATCGAACAACCTCTCCAAAGGGACTAGTCCTCTGGGTATCACATTTCCTTTGAGTTGTAGCACCTTATGACTAGCCATGGTTTCTTTCCATTTGTTCTGAGGAAGGTCTTCAGTCTCTTCTTCACCGACGTCTATATCCATATTGGAGAACTCTCCAATAGTCTCCATGAATCTTCTCACTTGCTCTTCATCTTCAAACACCTGCCAGTGTTTGACATTGTCGGGGATAGAAGGAAGGTAGCGGACCTCTATCTCGTATCTTAAAAGAGGATTCTGAGGTGGCCGAAAGGTACTAGCAGCCATGGCAAGAGAATATGCCATTATGTTCTGATCTCTTGGCATGAACTGAATATTAAATGCTAAGAAAAAGTTATCTACCAAGTCCCATACCTCATTTCTATAAGCCCTCAGCCGTGGGTGTTTAGTTTGACACTGATTTCTCACCTGTCTCACCACCAATTCTGAATCTCCCATAAATTTCAGGCTCTGAATATTCATACTCCTCGTTGTTTGTAGACCCAGGAGCAGTGCTTCATATTCAGCTATGTTTTTCATGGCTTCATATTCCAATTTAAAAGATAATGGGACCAATTGTACAGTAGGGGATATCAGGAGCACCCTGTAGAAATTTGCTGAATAATGATTAATTATCCACCGAGACTATCCTGATCACATACAATTCGAATTTATATGCAACACATAATCTCTTCCACTCAGATCATCAAACATGCGGAAATAAAATCAAGCGATAACACATCAAATCATCATACACATTAACACAGTATGTATGGGGAAAGTTTATAGCTGAAAACCCCGCAGCTATTGTGTATATTATAATGGAGAAATCATGTAACAAACTCAGTACAATACTCCTCACAAGTACTCAGTACTTTCTCATAAAGTTACACACAAACTAGCTTGGTTTTGAACAGGTTACTGGTTCAAAACTCACCACTAATTGCCTTGCCTCTATTACGCAATCATGGCCTGTCTATATAGAGATCGAGGTTTTAATATCCTTGGCTTGATAGCGCAATCATCATGGGAAATTCCTCCAAGTGTGGTGCAAATCTCATGCACAACTGATGTCGCCACTGATAGCTAACTCCACCCTTTCATCTACCTCTTTCACTGGTGATATCCACTGAACTGATCATGAAATGTAGTGAACTGATGTGTTCTTGAGTTGAATAATGAGTTACTAATTAATGAATTAAATAATATTTAATTCACTCCACTCATAACTAATTGATTAGCTAGTTAAACTAATCTCAACTAGTTCAACTAAAATAAACAGAACACAACTCCACTAGCTGTCTCATTAACTCCACCAAACTTCTGCCACTGAAGTCCTAACTGAATTCAACCATGCATGATGCCATAAAACCCTAGGAATAGCGTAATTCCTCTGTCAGATGCATGAGCCACTTCCAAGGCTCGAACTGAAGTGCTCCAAGAGAGTAAACTGAAGTTTATAGTCCAAATATTATTAAGGGTAAATAATATTTGACTTCCCTATTTTTAGGATAGGCAGTCTAAAAATAGACATCGACCTATAGGTCAAAAAATAGAGGTCCATCTATTTTTACCAACATGACCAATACTCCAAGAATAACATACTGCAACCCCTGGACCATGCTCCATATGTCTAAAAATAGACATAGTCTAAAAATATACTTTGTGCCAAAAATCGCCTGCGGGCCCACTTAGTGAAGGCTACTTCATTTCACTAAGCTCCATCATCTTGCTGCATTTTCAACACTCCCTCTCAGCAAGATATGGATTATCTGCAACCCCTATCCTGCCTCTGTGGAATTCGAACTTGCTCCTGGTGAGCGCCTTCGTCAGGATGTCGGCATCCCGATCCTCCGTGGGAACATATGAAAGCATCATGATCCTCCGCTGAACACAATCTCTGATGTGATGGTACCTGATGTCGATATGTTTGGACCTATCATGAAATACTGGATTAGCCGAGAGCTTGATGCAGCTCTGGTTATCACAGTAGATCACCGTAGGCTCCAAATGCAACCTGAACAAACCTGCGAGGATCTTCCTCATCCAAATAGCCTCACATGCAGCCAAGCTTGCTGCCATGTACTCGGCCTCTGCTGAACTGAGTGCCACGGATCTCTGCTTCCTGCTGTACCAGGAAACTGCTGTCGACCCAATGCTGAAAACTCCTCCGGAAGTGCTCTTCCGGTCTGTTGGGCTCCCTGCCCAATCTGCATCAGTGAAACCAGAAAGCTTCACTCCATCCTCCTGTCTGTACCATAGACCATATCCCGATGTGCCTCTGATATAGCGCAATACATGCTTGCCCGCCTTCCAAAAGAGCTTGGTAGGCTTAACCATAGCTTGCGAAAGCCGGTTAACTGCATAGCATATATCGGGTCGTGTATTGACCAGATACATAAGCGACCCCACCAACTGTCGATAGACAGTGGCATCCACTACCTCCGCTGAAGTAGCATCCTCCTTCCTCCAACCACCAGGAAGAGGAGTGTCAACAGGCTTGCAGCCTTGCATGTTGAACCTCTCCAGAATCTCCCGGGCATACTTGCCCCGAGAAACAAACAGTCCTCCGCTGCGCTGCCAAATCTCCAATCCCAGGAAATAATGAAGGATGCCCAAGTCCTTCATCTCAAACTCTCATGCAAGATCCTCCTTGCATGAAAGTATCAACTTCTCATCGCCAGTCAAAATCAGATCATCTACATATAGTACGATGATCAACAACTTCCCCTCCACCACAATCTGGTACAGGTTAGGATCCGCCTCACTCTTGGAGAATCCAAGCCCGGTGAAGTAGTTGTCTATCCGAGTGTACCAAGCACGAGGTGCTTGCTTCAGCCCGTACAATGCTCTCTTGAGTCGGCACACATGCGACTCACTGCTGAAGATCTCGAAACCTTCAGGCTGCTCTATGTACACCTCCTCCTCAATGACTCCATTGAGGAACGCAGTCTTCACATCCATCCGATGAATGTGCCACCCCATCTGCGCTGAGAGAGCAAGGATCGTCCGTATGGAAGAGTACCTTGCGACAGGTGCAAAGGTCTCCTCATAGTCGATCCCCTCGATCTGTGAAAAGCCACGGGCGACAAATCTCGCCTTGTACTTCTCCACACTCCCGTCAGCCGCCTGCTTCACTTTGTAGATCCATCGCGAACCCACCACTGATTTCCCCACCGGTCTTGGGACAATCTCCCATGCACTGTTCCTGACGATCGAATCACATTCTTCGATCATGGAATCAACCCAAGCGGGTTCCTCCACAGCTTCCTCAAAAGAGGATGGCTCCTTCACAACACATTGACTCACAAGATCCATGTATCCAGTGTACCGATCCGGTGACTACCTCTGTCTGTGCTGTGCTGTAGGTGGTCCTACAACCTTCTCTGCATCCCGAGCCAGTCGCTCAGCTTCTGTAGTGCGCATGCGCCCTCTGATGGTTGGCGCTGCATGGGTGGTTTCTTCCACCTCCTGAACCTCCTCTTGTGGCTGATCCACATCCGGAAGCTCCTCCTTAGGAACTAACGGCTCCTCATCTGCATGCAAGTGTAGCTCCCTCTCAAGCGAACACTGCATGGCTTTCTCCTCCTGAAATTTTATATCCCGTCGCACAACAGTCTTGCGACTGTCTGGCACATACACCCGATAGTTGTGAGGTGTATCGGTGTACCCCACAAATATTCCAACTTCAGCAGTTGGATCCAGCTTCCTTCTCGCATCCTTCGTCACATGCATGTAGACAGGAGATCCGAAAATCCGCAAATGGGAAATATCGGGCCTCTTGCCAGAATAAGCCTCCTCTGGTGTACTCATGCCAAGAACCTTGTGAGGACAACGGTTCTGCACATACACTGCTGTATTGCATGCCTCAGCCCACAAGTGAAGGGGTAGGCCCCGATCATGCAACATCGCCCGTGCAGCACCCACGATCGTTCTGTTCTTCCGCTCAGCCACCCCGTTCTGCTGTGGGTTATGGGGTGCGATGAGCTCTCTCGGAATCCCTTCTGCGCTGCAGAACTCCTTGAATTCAGCCGAGATGAATTCACCACCGTTATCACTCCTTAGAGCAATCACCTTCTTCCCCGACTCCTTCTCGACCAGTGCTTTAAACTCACGGAACTTCACGAATGTATCGCTCTTCTTCTGCATGAAGAAGATTCAGCACTTTCGAGAGAAATCATCAACAAAGATCACATAATACTTGTGCTTTGCTGTCGAAGCAACTGAGAAAGGACCACACACGTCTGTGTGAACTCTCTCAAGGATCGTCGTGGCGCGACTATCCTTCTCGTGAAAGGTGGCTTTCACATACTTCCCTAAAATACACCCCTTGCACTGATCTGACTGCGCAAGAGTGCCCTTAGGAAGCCCAGTAGAAATCTGCTGCAGGATCTTCAAAGCTCCATGGTGAAGGTGGCCCAATCTCCTGTGCCACAGTTCGCCCTCATCATCCCCGCTCACCACTTCTCCCGCCTTGCATGCCATTGCTGCGCAGCCATCTACTTGCAACTGATAAAGGTTCTTGGTTCGAACCCCTATCTTCCGGGTCTCTCCAGTAGTCTTACTGCGCAGGAAGGCTTTTCCTTCGCTGAAGACCACATCATACCCTTTATCCTCCAACATCGCCACAGAGATCAAGTTCTTCTTCAATCCAGGTACATGCATGACATCCTTCAGTACAAAGGGTTTACCAGACTCCCTCTGAAAGGATATGGTACTGATACCAGTCGCATCGTATCTACCATCATCGCCCATCTCGATGTGCACACCCAAATCTTTGTCCTCCAGATCTGAGAACAAATCCCGATCTCCCGTCATATGAAATGACGCACCGCTGTCCAAGAACCACACCGATCCCATCACACTTGAAACCAAGCATGCGATCATTGAAAATTCAAGCTCGAACTGTGAAGCCAAAGCTTCTCCATCTGCAGATC
This sequence comes from Pinus albicaulis, assembly GCA_034641835.2. Lineage (NCBI taxonomy): Eukaryota > Viridiplantae > Streptophyta > Pinopsida > Pinales > Pinaceae > Pinus > Pinus albicaulis. Next base: position 452,264,743 of record CM076584.1, read on the forward strand.
TTCCCGCTTGCTTGTTCTTCTTCTTCTTTGGACAATTGGTAGCATAATGTCCGTGATCATGGCAGTGAAAACACTTCACTTTCGCCATATCCTGCTTCTTGCCCTTTGCACGAGAATGAGAGGTTTTCTTACCCTTCCCCTTCTTTGCTTTGGCCACCAAAGCGCAGTTTTCTTCATCAGCTCCCTTTGATGAAGATCCATCTCGAGTAGTCCTCCTTATCTCCTCCTGCATGAGATCCGCCCAAAGGCGCTCCCATCCCGGCAGCTTCTCCCAACCATTGACACTATCTTGATATGAGTGCCAAGCCTTCGGAAGACCAAGGAGAGCCAGGTCGACCATGTCCTCTTCATCGACAGTAACTCCCACACTTCCCAGTTCATCTCTGCATTGAGTGAACTTCGTGAGGTATTTAGCGATACTGTCGCCCTTCTCCATCTTGATGTTCTTGAGCTTGTCTTTGAGCGCCAGCTTCCTTTGGTCACTCTTACTCTGGAATAGATCCGTCAAAGCTTTCCACATTAAATATGGAGTAGCCTTTCCATGCAGGCTGGATACAATATGATCCTTGACGCCCTCCAACAGGATCCTTCGACATTTCGCCATCTTCTTTTGCCATGCTTCGACTTCAGCAGGATCGGTGGGCTTTTGGACATCCATATCCACGAAATCCTTCAGTCCATTATCTTCTAATACTGCCTCCATGCGATCCTTCCATGCAACATAATTCGAACTGCCTTCAAGAGCATATTCGAGTCGCAAACCGTTGAAAGACATTTTCAACATTGGCACCAAGAAAACAAAACTACTGCAAAATTTCAAATTCCACCTCAAAGCTCAGCCGCTCTAGATCGTGAGAACAAATTATTTCTAGCACAGAGATTGACTGCAAGGGGCATTTACCAAACCTTTCACTTTCCGAAGAAAGATGAATCCGGAGGCTACCTGGCCCGCATGCAGACTCTGTCTACCAAAATAAGTTTGTAATCACTGTGATGATCAATCTCTGCTTCAATAGCTCTGATACCATGTAGAAATTTGCTGAATAATGATTAATTATCCACCGAGACTATCCTGATCACATACAATTTGAATTTATATGCAACACATAATCTCTTCCACTCATATCATCAAACATGCGGAAATAAAATCAAGCGATAACACATCAAATCATCATACACATTAACACAGTATGTATGGGGAAAGCTTATAGCTGAAAACCCCACAGCTATTGTGTATATTATAATGGAGAAATCATGTAACAAACTCAGTACAATACTCCTCACAAGTACTCAGTACTTTCTCATGAAGTTACACACAAACTAGCTCAGTTTTGAATAGCTTACTGGTTCAAAACTCACTGCCAATTGCCTTGCCTCTATTGCGCAATCCAGGCCTGTCTATATAGAGATCCAAGGTTCGAATCTCCTTGGCTTGACAGCTCAATCATCATGGGAAATTCCTCCAAGTGTGGTGCAAATCTCATGCACAACTGATGTCGCCACTGATAGCTAACTCCACCCTTTCATCTACCTCTTTCACTGGTCTCCACTGAACTGATCATGCACTGTAGTGAACTGATGTGTTCTTGGGTTGAATAATGAGTTACTAATTAATGAATTAAATAATATTTAATTCACTCCACTCATAACTAATTGATTAGCTAGTTAAACTAATCTCAACCAATTCAACTAAAATAAACAGAACACAACTCCACTAGCTGTCTCATTAACTCCACCAAACTTCTGCCACTGAAGTCCTAACTAAAGTCAACCATGCATGATGCCATCAAACCCTTGGGAATAGCGTAATTCCTCTGTCAGATGCATGAGCCACTTTCAAGGCTCGAACTGAAGTGCTCCAAGAGAGTAAACTGAAGTTTATAGTCCAAATATCATTAAGGGTAAATAATATTTGACTTCCCTATTTTAAGGAGCGTTCGAAAAGAGCACTTCGACACATAGGTCCAAAATATAGAGTCTCATCTATTTTTACCAACATGACACATACTCCAAGAACCTCATACTGCAATCCCCGGACCATGCTCCATATGTCTAAAAATAGACATAGTCTAAAAATAGATTTTTGCGCCAGAATTTGCCTGCGGGCCCACTTAGTGAAGGCGACTTCATTTCACTAAGCTCCATCATCTTGCTGCATTTTCAACACACCCCAGCTCCATTTCCTTCTTTCGAGTTGGCTCTGTCAAGTGCAATGTCCAAACTCCACCTTCTTGATTCCCTGAGGATTGTTCGGTCTTAATCTGACAGAAAGATGGCTCCTGTAAATAATCTTGGTCTTCTTCCAGCATCAGACATGAAAACTCACCCTCTTTTCTATATACCAGTGAATTTACAGACTTATAGGCCTTAGTGACCATCTTTACGAACCTTTTTTCCCAGTATGATCTCCTTTCTTGGCCTCCAAATATAGGGATGGTAGCATAAGTCAGGTCTATTTTTATCGATCCTCCATTTTTTGTTCCCCATGATCTTGACAATAGGATCCCAAATTGAGCTGGGATATCTGCCACTACTATGTCCATCACCACGCTCTTGGTTGGGATTTGGGCTAGATTTACCACCAAATCCTTGATCATCCCCAAACATTTGACTCTTTTGGAATAAAAAGAGTAGAGGTCTTTATATGGGCGAGTGATTTGTAGCCCCAATTTCTCCATCACCGACAGGGGCAAGAGATTATGAGACGCTCCAGAATCCAGCATACAATTATGCAATAACAAATCATGGATTACTAATGAAACATAGAAAGGAAGGGTTGAAGCATCTAATTCTTCAACATGAGGACCGAACACCATGGGCCTTTCTTCCTAGAGGTTCAAACTATCTGGGATTGGGGCTGATTCTTTGGGAAGCACGAAAGAAGAGACCTGAGACTGGTAGACTGGCTGTTTCAGTAGTTCAGTCAAGGGGACCGGGATTTTAACTTTCTCGAGTTCCTTTTGCATATTAAAGACAGAGGGAGGCTTCTCTATGGTATTTTCTTTTGGCTGTCTACTCTCAGCTAGAGGTTTCTCTTCTTTCAGTACAGGTTTGGCATTTGGATTAGGGGCCAACTTAGAAGAGGAAGGAATAGGATCATTAGAATGTAAAGGCTCGATTATAGGTCTCTTACCTTTATCTCTGACATTCTGCACCGTTGTCTCCTTCTGTACAGTTGTTTCTTTCTGAGGCATCTCTTCTTCTTGTTCTTGTGTACGGGTTCTTTTTCTAGAAGACCTGAGATCATATTTTCTATGAAAATTTGCTTGCATGAAGTCTACGAACTGCTTGCAGTAATCATCGATCTCTGGATCCTCAGTGGCTCTAGCTTTTTATTCTTCTTCTTGCAATGGAAGCCCCACTCTATCTCCTTGTTGCAAAGAAGACTCAACTTCGTCACTATTTGAATAAGAAATATATTGATCCTCTTGCCCATCTGGAATGTCTTCGGTAGGGCCATCCATTTGTCCTTCCAGATATAGTAGGGGTTGTATATATGGTCTTGCTGCTCCTTCCGATCTCTTTGTAGTATTTGTAGAGGTGGCTTTCTGTATTGTGGGTTATAACCCCTATTTGGAGCATTTTGGAATGACTTGGAGGATGAGTTCTTAGCCTCAAGTTCAAGCTTCACCAGCTTGCTTGAAAGGTTCTTGATCATTTTATTCATCTCTTCGATTTTATTTTCATCTACCTCTCTATCTTGACCAGATGTGGATACCTCTTCTTTTCCTCTCCATCTAGCATCGTGATCTGACCTCCCCTTTGATTTACCTGTAGAGGAAAAATTAGCCTCCACCTCCAGTGCATCGGTCTGGGCCTCATCCAGGGTAGCAAACTTCCTTTCTCTTAAAGAGAATCTGAATTCTGAATCAAATGCCGCTACAAACACCACTTTAGCTATAGTCTGGTGAGGTTTCATTTCAGCTGGGAGGCTTGTGTATAGTTTGTTGAACCTTGTAATGAATTTGGGCACACCCTTGTTATGTATTTTTCTGAGTGCATTGAACTCTGTAAGATAATATCCATGGTCTTTCTTTTCTCCCCATTTTCTAATAAAGGAATTTTCCATCTCCTCCCAGTTAGTAATGGAGCGGTCTCCCAAATTTTTGAACCATTTTCTGGCCTCTCCATCTAATGACTAGACAAACAGTCTCAACACTACATCCAGATGTTCGACATTGAAGTTTTCTGCAAAGGCGCAGAAAACTTCCAGGTGTTTTTGAGATTCAATATCATTTTCTCCATTGAAACGAGGTAGGATTTTCAAATAATCTTGAGGCATGTTATTTAAGATCTGAGGCAATGCCAGAGGGGCATATTTGTTTAACAAGAAGCCCGTAACATCCATTGGAGGTTGTGGGGGTGGCGGGAGAATTTGATGCGTAAGAGGAGGTGGTGGAAGAGAAGTATGTATGACAATTGGTATATATTGAATGGAGGCTTGATGGGCTGATGGAAATGCTGGAATGTTAACAGCAGAAAATTTTGTGACTTCTTTGACTTCCTCAATTTCAGGAGTGGGATGGAGAAAGAAGCTAGTGGTATCTACAGATTCGGCTTCATCTTTAACTTGAATGTTTTCCAGAGAGGGGTTATCTGAAGAATAATCAATGGTTCTCACTGTGGAATCAGGACCTTGATCTTGAGCTATTTGGGAGGAGGATGGAGAGTCTTCCAAAGAAAATCTAGGAATATCTGTATGGGCTGACTGTCTTTCTCTCCAACCTCTCTTGTGTAAAATATTTTCTAGGTCAGACACCGAAGGTGTTCTCAACTGGGATGTATCTGACCTCAGATGTGGCTTTCGGGAAGCCAGGACTACAAATAGATTTATCTATTAAATGACAGTGGAGTCGCCAAGGTGAGGGATCTACAAATCTGAACCCTTCCTGCTTACCTATTCTAAAGGGTGAATGAAAATTTTGTCGAGGCCCAGGGATTTAGCTTTTCTCAAATTCGTTTCCCTAGAAACGGTGCCAGAAACATGTTTTCACTCCTAGAGACAGTCTTGAGTTGTACAAAGACCAGTGTCTAGGACATCTTAACTGCAAGGAGCATATGACTCAACTGATAGGAGTTGACAAGACCAAGCTCTCATGCTATAATTTCTTGGGTGAATGGTTTGATGAAAGTGGAACCAAGACCCCAAATTTAAACACAGCAACTGTGAGACTATAGTGACAGAGTACAAACTTCAATATATAAATGTATCCAACAGTTCTAAGACAAAACGTTGAAGAGGGGTTGAATTCTAAAATGACTCACAGCTATTGATAAAAGGTAGGTGATGACCATGTAAGAAAATGTAGTGAATATTAACTATAAAAGCGGCATATCTAGAGGCATAATCCACATATACTGGGCCTATGACATGATAAGAATCCATAATTGAGAACAATTTTAAAGACAAAGATCCATTACAGCTAACATCATAGGAACGATGGAAGAGGTGAAGAGTGAAACAGAATATCCTACCTGAGCCATATTGAAAGCACTAGACATGAGTAAATATGAATATCTATAACGATAAATCCACATTTAACATATGAGCACTTGCATTCCAGAACATAGATATGAGAAACATGGAGATAGGTGAAATGAACATTTGTATTATAAAACATAAGGAAGAGCTAAAAACTGTGGATCATTCTGATCAGAATCCCCAATATCAAAAAAACTCCTTATCACTAAATCCCAATGGGATCTTCAACATTAATATCAAAACTCAGAAAAAACACATACAGAGTCCTTTCAAGTGAGTTATTTGGAAAATCTGGAACCCTGTATATGTCCCTGCTTACTGCTTTTATAACGTTTTCAATGAACATACGCGGAAAGATATTTTTTGGGAAAATATCTTTTCCGCGTGCTAGTATGCAGTTTCAAGTCCTGATCAAAACATCAAAATTTATGATGAGGTAAAAACACTTCCCATCATTTTACAATCCAAGCTAATGGCCGTTTCTAAAGAAAATATCACAACTGTCTAACAGAAAGTAAAATTTTCAAGAGTGAAATACGAATCTCACTCAAATATTGAAAGTAAAAAATAAAATAAAACAAGAGGACACGCGGGCCCAATCATGAGTTGACAAATTTTAGCGGTGGGAAGGAGTCGAGGCAATGGCTGAAACAGGCGGTACTATGATTGCAGAAGATTTGGCTAACGAACTCGCATGAATTGTACATCTCTGCCAAGTGTCGGTTGCAGGCTCAGGTATTATGGTAAAAGCGTCAGCCCGAATGTAAACTTCAGTTAGTTCAGCATAGCTCGCCTAAATGGGTATCCTATATTACACCTTATGAAGAAGCAAGAACTTTTTGCTGAGTATTGAAACTATAGTTCCAGCCTTAAGTCGGGTGGACTTCTCAGTAGGTATGTCAGTTCGATTCATTACTTCTGTCAGTCGGCATTCATATACTGGTAATGGTTGTAGAACTGCATTTGAAGGCTCCCAGCATGATGGGAGGCCGGCGAGTGTTAGCTCTCTCCAATTTGTTCCGAACTGTTCCAAACTGGCCCCCACCTTTTCCAAACTGCTCAATGCAAAGCTACATGCAGATTCCTTTTCTATCACTTTCTGACATTCTGAAGCCTCCTTGAATCTACTCTGGATGCCCTGCTTAACCAGTTCTTTTGAATTTAGACCATTTAAGAGAGAAATATAACTTTTGGCATTTTCAACCTTAGCTGAGGCATCATTACTCCCTTCGTGAAGTGTTCTTCTGAATAGGCGCACTGCGGCCCTCTTTTCTTCAATGATAGTTAAGAAAACCCAACGCTTCTTTAATTCCATAATAATATTGGTCCAAATCAAGCGTCGAGCATCCAGAAGGGTAATATTTCCCTTTATCCGGCTCGTGATATCTCGAATAGTATTCTCTTGTTGTGCCTTCTCCTATTTTCCCTCCTCTATCTCCTTCTGCAGAGCAGCAACCTTCTTGGAATTCTCCTTGAGGAGGGCCTCAAGCTCACAGATCTTATGTCGTGTCGTTAATACCTTCTTCTCCGCCGCTTGAAGTTCAGCCAGTGTTGTGGTCAACTGCTCTGAGAGTGAGTTGGTCCCTTCAGGAGGTGGTGTAGAGCATACATGGGTATCCCAGCTTCTCTGCAGCTCGTCCATATTTACCTGGAGAGTGGTTATCTCACTAGAAATTATAGCCTTTTCTTCCCTTTCCTTGGCAAGGGAGTCTACTAGGTTGGCCTTATCCTTTTCCACCTGGGAAAATTCAGCAGTTTGTACGTGCTGGGAGCCAGTTATATTCACCTTATGCTTCAGGGCTGTAACCTACTTTTGCAATTCTGAGATGAGATGGCCTTGAGGGTCTGCTTTACTGCTCTCCTTTCCTTTCACCACCGCTTGCAGACTGCGTAAATCATTTGAGAGTGCACGGGAGTTGATCTTCTCCATCCTGAGGTTATCAAGCACTTGGTTATGCTTGGTTTGTAACTTCCTCAGAGTGAGGGAGAGCTTCACCACCTCGTCCTTTAGCATATCACCAAAACATTGGAACAGATTGCACTTGTCAATTGGTGGGACTTGCAACATGGTTACTGCTATTTCCAGATCTATATAGCTGGTGATGCCAGCCTCTGGGTCTAATATCACTTCAGTCATGGCCATTATCAATTGTTCTTTGTCCATATCGATTGAAACTGAAAACCTAGTATGATACTTGTAAACATATCCCTCTAATTTAGACAACTGATTTTCCCTAACTGCTTTGTTCCTCACCTTCCTTTCACTTTCCCCTCTGGAGCTGGTAGCAGTGATGTCTTGTGAAACTTTTGAGAAGTCATAAGATGATGTGCCATCATGTATTACCACAAAACCTGCTTTTCCTTTGTTTGGTTGGCCATAAAATGTTTCTTTTTGCAGCAATTTCTCTTCTCCGATACTTTCTTCTTCATTGTTTCTGGTTCTCTTCCTTTTGGAAGGCGGGGAACCTTCTCCTGAAGCACCAACCTATTCCACCTGTTTCTGACCTGCTTCTTTTATCGAAGAAGTATCCTCCTTTTCCCCTGTCGCAGATGAATCGGTCTCCATCTGTGAAATCAAAGGCCAGGTTTCAAGATTAGCTCGCAAATCGATGAAGGGTTTAGTTTCATGAGCATAAGGAGTTGATTCAATCTTCTTCCTTTTGTTTGAGATGATGCCTTTCGAATCATAGAGCCAAGATTTCCCTTGCCTTAAATCCATGCCCTGGAGCAGTTTTTCCACTATGGGAAGGGCATGCCTTGAGTTAACAATGAAGGGGCCGATGGTTGTAGGAAGCTTGAGAATGAACCCCTTTTTCGCAGGGAGGAAGTGGAGCTAGTTAGCCTTCAAGGTCTGCCGGAGGTATTCCAAAGCGTAAATCTGCAGGGTGGGAAAAAATGGCAATATGTAAGGGGAAACTTCTGCACCGTAAACCCTGATTTCAGTGTAGTGACCAAAAATATACCAGTCTCCTGTGCTTTTAGCCTCACTGTACTGCAGCCATTTCTTCTGTTCAGGAAAAATCCTAGGCGGAGGATTTTCATGGATAATGGTGTAATCTATGGGCATGAAATCGTTCAAGAAATTTGAATAACCCACCCCCATTTCCAACTGATGCGTTGCGGGATTCCAGTCAAAGACAAGTCTTGGCTGAGAATTTATCCTATAGACTTTTTCTAGACCCAAACCCTCAAACTTATCAACCTGTTGGAAGAGGAAAAGATAGAAGACCATAGAACATAAATGAAAACGATCAGTATCTGAGAGGTCCTGAAATTGAGTTTAGATGGTAGAGGCCAAGAAACCAGGGATGTCCAATACAACACCGGGCTGCAACATTAACCATAAAAGGGCTATGCACTCTTTTGAGACTTGCTCGACCCCTTCTACACCTAGTAGTCCTATAATAAGAGCGAGGGTGGGCTGAAGGTCCTCCTTGAATGTACTCAAGGTCACTGAATCTGTAGACGGGAAGGCTGTGAGGCGAGAATCAGAAATAGCATCGATGAAATCGCTCTGTTGCCTTCATGGTAATTTAGAAAACTAACGAGATAGCGTCATTTCATTGAAACTGACATAATTCGAACTGGTAGGGTAACAGAGATATTTTCTGATGATTTCGAGGGACATACCAAATATTTTGTCCCCCTAAGAGGATAGAAACATGTCCCAGCGTTCATCGTAAGCATCTATGAGCCAACAAATGAATTCAACCACTGGGTATACAGGGGGAGTAATCTAGTGATACAGTCCAGACAAGATGACTCGAAACCTGTCCCTATTTTCCACATGCTTCCTGAATAGTTCAGGATTGACACTACTAATTAAAAACAGGTATTGTGGGTCTCAGATGTGGGCTTGCAAATCTGTGAAAGATTTTGGTCCAGGGGCAGCCCTGGACTCACGAGCTTGAGGGGTTTTGGGCTCTAACTTCTTGACCATGACCTTACCCATGACCATTATAAAAAATTAAAAGCGAAAGGAAACCATATAGTTCAAAATGGATGGAATACCTACGTAGTAAGGACAATGCTCAGGAAAAACGACGCAGGGAGATTGAAAATGACTGGGCAGACCTAGTACTGGGCGCTCGCGCTTTCGCTTATATAGTAAACCGTAAAAAGAAAGTATTTTACCGCAGTAAGTCACGGAACAAGGTTATACAACTCAAAAAAAAGCTCGGAAAACGAGATTAGGGTGATGCTAGTAGGGCTGACGTCATAAGAACGTCGACACTGAGACGCGTGGCATCTGGTCATTTGCTTATCAGATTTTGGTTAGGTGCATACCACGCATCAGGTTAAATGCCGGTACTGGTCATGTACCAGGTGTCCTAGTACTTAATTTACCGTTGGATTGCAGTGACAGGTGTACATCGGGATTGGGCCCACTAGAAACGCCAGAGGAGTTCTATAACAGCTTCAGACCTGCATCCATTTCCCCCGCATAGTATTTAACTTCGGGTCTCTTTTTCTGCCACGTCATCAGGATTCCGGGGGGGGGGAAGCTTCCGTCTTCCCTTTACCATCCTTGACCCCCCTGGAATTATTCACGCATCCCTCTCTTGTGAACGTGCGGAACACAGCGGACCCTGCCCCGTACCACTGTCTTGCACCTTTACCTTTTTTGTTTCGTTTCAGAATTTTTGCCACAAATCCGCCTTATATATAGCGCCTTATCCCCTTTTCATATATGGATCACTTTTCATATTTTCCTCTCTCGCACCTTTTAAACTATTCACCTCTTAATGTTGTTGGGTGATCCGCCTTTATAGGATTTCTTAGGAATATGAGGGTGAATGATATAACAACACATATAAAAACAAAAGGAAACAAGGAGACCAATTGTTAAACAATTAGAGAAACTAGTTCTTGAACAAATAAAGGTAGTTGAGGAAACACTAATTCAGCCTCTTATTGAAACATTACAAACAACTGAAGATAAAATGACTGGGGAAGGAGAAGGATCTAATATACCAATTATGACTGCAAAATAAAGACTTCAGTATGAGAGGCAAAAAAAATAATGGCAGAGAAAAAGACAGGAAGACAAGAGAATAGAAGCAGAGAGAAAGAGAGAAGAAGATGCAAAAAGATAATATCATAACAAAATACATAATGAGATAGAACCAAACAATGACCAAGAAGCTACTTTTGGCTTCCCAATACTAGACACAAGAGAAATCCTAGGAGAAGAAGTGAAAATGAAAAACATTCCACCTTCTGTTTTGCCCAATTTTTATGGAATGACAACTGAAGATCCTGATTCATTTATGTTTGAGTTTGGTATCTAATGTCGTACATATGGCTACACATATGACACATAAACTTCATCTCTTTCTTGCTACTCTGGAAGCAGCAACACTAAAATGGTTTATGGGATTATGAGAACACACCATTGCCTCTTGGGATGACACGAAGAGAATTTTTCTCAAAAAGTATCAAGCCTATTGCAAGCCTAGAGACTCAAAACAAGATATTTTCATAATGACACAACAAGAAGATGAAAGTTTGGAAGAGTGCTTGGAAATATTCCTTTACAATCTACAAAAATCCAAACAACACTCTCTGAACCTTGATACTATCCGCACATTTTTTATTAAAGGTATAAGAGATGGATACCTTGATATTCTCAATGTGATGGGAAAAGGAGATATCTCAAACTTTCCTTTTGATGAGATTGCTGAACTATGTAAAAAATATTCTAGGGGAAGAGAAAAAACTAGAAAGGGGGATGTTACATCAAGAGCTTCTAAATCTGCAACTGAGGAGGAGTAACAATAGCAGAAATAGGAAGTTTGCTAGAAAATTTTAAAACTGATATTTTGAGCACTTTAGGAACACAAGTTGATGTTTTGAAATCAAAGAAAAAGAAAGAAGAACGAGATCAAATCTTATCAATATTTTTTCCTAAGTGTAGAAAGAAAAATCCACTAAGAGAATGTCCTTTGGATAGTATTCAGGTGCGTGGACTTTGTACAAAGAGTCATTCAACTGAAAATTATCCAAAGCTTAAATAATTGCAAATGGAATAAGTACAAGGGACTGATTCTCTTTACCATATGGCACCAAGGAGACCTTGGCAACCAAGGATTCCTCAGCAATTCCCTCAAAAAATCCCCCAAAATTATCAGTATCCTCCTCAAAATTCATAGAATACTCAGATGCCATGGCAGGCTTGGCCTCCACAACAATACCAAAACCAACTTGCACAAGGTTGGAGAGGATATAGTTATGGAACCTAGCCACCTCAACAAATGTATCCTCAACAATACCAACAATCATATCAGCAGCCATATCAACAACCATTTCAATATCGACAATTCCAACAACATCCTCAACCAATGCCATTTCCACAACAAAATTTTGCACCCCTACTAACTCAACCACAACAACTTTATTTGTCTTATAACCAACCCCCACCTAGACCAACTCAATTACCAACTCAGCTAGTAGCAAATCCGAGTAACAAGGCGGAGAGACCAGCATAGAATGTGGAAGAAGCAACATATTTTCCTACATACTCAATTCTTTCTATACAAGATGTCCACTTAAGGTTTGCGAAAGTGTTACACAAATATTCTCCACTGATCATAGAAGAACAAACTGAACAAGGAGAACAATCTAAAAAATCTCATCTAGGAAACCAAATTCAAAAATGAAAAGCTATAATGACTCAAACACCACCTTATCCAGAGAGGTTAGTAGAACAGAAAATTCCAATGCCTCTTCCTGAATTTTATATTTTGGGTGAATTAAAGAATTCTTATGTCAAAATTCCTTTATTGCAAGCTCTCAAAGATATTCCAATTTATGCAAAAAAAAATAAAGGAGTTATGTATTAATAAAACTGGCAGAAGGAAAAAAGATCCACCCACAATCCAGGTCATTGGTGAATTAGCTAGTCTCATGTCTACAAAAACAACAATTGAAAAATGTATTGATCCTGGGATACCTATGGTTACCATTTCAATCAATAATTTTTCAGTTCCAAATACTTTAATAGATTTGGGAGCAACTATAAATGTCATGACAACAGAAACTATGAAATATTTGAAATTGCCCAATATTCGACCTACTACTACAATTTCGGAGCTGACAGATAGATCTAAAGTTGTACTAGAGGGAATATTAGAAGACATCATTGTTCTTTGGATTCATGGGAATATCCTGTAGACTTTCTAATCTTCCAACCAAAAACAAATCTAGGAGTCCATCCTTTAATTCTAGGTAGACCATGGTTAGCCTCAGCAGATGCCTTCATTGGATGTAGATCAGGAAGTATGATCATAGCACATGGGGATGAAAGGAAACATGCTACACTTTATCCTCCAGCACAATCTCCTTCTTTATTATCATGGCTTGATGAACAACAACAAAAAGAAACTCAATATGTTCTAAGTATTAATCAAGTATTTAATTTTAGCGAAGAGGAAGAAAATGAGGATCTATTAGACCTTTTCATCTCAGAACTAAATATTTTGGAGCAGCTAAGAATAACACAATATGAAGCTTAAAATCATCTTTTAAATCAATGTTTTCAGGAAAAATGTACTATTCAATCATTTCAAAATTCATTTGAATGTATTTTTCCTTTTAACTCAATTACCAATTCACAAAGTAAAATCATTGAAATCAATCTTGGAAGGAGTTTATATTGGTAATAATTTACAATCATCACAGGAACAATAAGAAATTGCATTATTACAAAAATATTTAAAAGGTTTTGCCTGGGATTATACATAAATGCAAGGAATTCATCCAAAGACATGTATTCACCAAATCTACATTGATGATCATATCAAACTATTGAGACAACCACAAAGAAGAATGAATCCTATGATGAAAGAAATAGTGAATGAGGAACTGCAAAAATTGTTACAAATTGGATTCATCTATCCTATTTCAGATATTCAATGGGTTTCTCCCTTAGTTGTGGTGCCAAAGAAAAATGGAAATTGGAGAATATGTGTAGACTATAGGGAACTGAATAAAGCCACATTTAAAGATCATTTCCCATCACCATTTATTGACCAAGTATTAGATTCATTAGCTGGAAAGAAATTATTTTCTTTTCTTTATGGATTTAGTGGATACGATCATATTAAGATAGCATTGGAGGACCAGGATAAAACCACATTTACTTGTCCATGGGGAACATAGGCATATAATTTTTTTCCCTTTGGGTTATGTAATGCACCTGCAACTTTTCAAAAATCAGTCCTTACAATATTTGTTGATCTAATTCATGAGTGTGTAGAGGTCTACATGGATTATTTTACTATATATGGAGGAACATTTGATGATTGTTTGAATAATCTTGAAAAAGTTTTAAAAATATGCATAGAGACAAACCTATCCCTCAGCGATGAAAAATGATTTATGATGTTAACTGAAGGGATAGTGTTGGGACACTACATTTCTTCTTCAGGACTCAAGGTGGACCCAATAAAAATACAAGTCATTGTGAACTTAATGCCACCAACAACACAAAAAGAAGTAAGAATTTTCTTGGGATATGCAAGATATTACAAAAGATTCATTGAAAAATTTAGTAAAATATCTATTCAAGTTACTTGCAAAAGATGTTGAGTTCCAATGGACAACAAATTGTCAAAATGCATTTGAAATATTGAAAGAAAAATTGTCTGTAGCACCCATTCTTCAAGGAACAAACTAGTCATTGCCCTTTCATATATCTACTGATGCATATGATATAGCTATAGGAGCATCACTTGGACAAAATTAAAATCAGTTTAATTATGCCATATACTTCATAAGAAAAAATTTAACTTCGGCAGAAATTAATTATACAGTCACAGAAAAATAAATGTTAGTTGTTGTGCATGCAATTAATAATTTTAGACATTATGTAACAGGCTATCAAGTGTTCATTCATATTGACCATTCAGCCATTAGAAACTTAATGAACAAAGAAATTACAAATGGAAAAATTACTATATGGTTGTTATCAATGCAAGAATTTAACATGAATGTTCAAGATCGACCAGGTAAGGATAAAAAAGTAGCATATTTTCTATCAAGGCTTCATTCACCTGGTGATCCAATTCTTGTTTTAGACAATTTTCCATATCAACATTTATTTGCTATAACAACTAAAACCCCATGGTTTGCAGATGTAGCCAACTATTTATCATCTGGAATATTACCATCCCATTTCACCAATAAACAGAAAAGAAAAATAATAAGAGAAAGTGCTAGATATAGCTGTGTCAATGGTGACCTCTTTTATACTAGTTATGATCTATTAAAAATAAAATGTGTTAGAGAAGATGAAATTCTAGATATTTTTAAAGCATGTCACGACAAGCCATGTGGTGCCCATTTTGCAGACAAGTGGACAACATACAAGGTGGTCAAACTTGGCTACTATTGGAAAACAATATTCAAGGATTCGAAAGCCTATGTTACAATATGTGACAGATGCCAAAGAACTGGAACACCTGTAATATGAGATGAAATTCAATTGAAGCCACAAGCACTCATAGAGCCATTTGAGAAATGGGCTCTAGACTTTGTGAGACCAATTAACCTGCCTTAAATCGGAAATAAGTACATTCTAGTGTACACAGATTATGTTACAAAGTGGGTAGAAGCAAAGTCAGTGGCAAGAGAAATAGAAGAAACAATGGTTTCATTCCTATTTGAGGAAATATTTTTCATATTTGGAGTTCTTAGACAAATTGTTACAGACCAGGGAGCATAGTTCACCTCCAATATTATCTGGGATCTTACGGAAATGTATAAAATCAAACACGTAAAATATTCTTTGTACCATCCACAAGCAAATGGACAAGTAGAATCCACTAATAAAGTCCTGGAAAATATCATGACAAAAAAAGTGCAAATGAACAGAAAGGATTGGTCAGAAAATTTAAGAGATGCACTATCGGCATACAGAATTACATGGAAGAATACAAATGGATTCAGTCCATATTAGTTGGTATATGGTAAGGAAGTTCTTAGTACCCATTGAATTTAAAATTCCTACCTATAAACTTGCAGCAGAATTGGGATTGGAACTATCTGAAGCAAAACAACAGAGATTCATGCAATTAAATGAACTAGATGAAATAAGACAACAAGTAGTGGAGCATACAACACTAGTGCAATAGCAGAGAATCAAATGGCATGACAGATTCATTAAAAATAAAAAAATTTCATAAAGGAGACTGGGCATTACTTTTTGACTCCAAGTTCAAATATTTCAAAGAAAAGTTTACAACTCATAGGCTTGGGCCATATGAGATAGAAGAAATTTTTGACATTGGAGCAGTTAAAATAAAAACAATTGATGAAGCAGAAATTTCATTTTTAGTCAATGGACATAGGCTTAAGGTCTATAATAAGCCTATCATGAAGAGGACTTTCCGAAAAGAGTCTCAACAAAAAATAATATGGAAATAATGGAACAACATAGTGATATTCCTTTCTTACTTCCATAATAAATAAATAAAATAAAATAAGAATTAAAAATAATAGATTTTGGTTGTGAAAATCCAAGAAACTGGCACAATACAAACTCAAATCCATATCAAAAAACCAACTTGTTTGTCCAATATGAATTCTCTATTTTGTTTTATTCTTACTTCAATTTGATTTTGTAGAAATAATCCTCCAAAATTCGAAGACTTGAGGACAAGTCTTAACATAAGCAAGGGGGAAGATTCATAATAAAACTATACCAATAGTTTGAGAAGTTGTATTGCAGAAGGGACCTAAAACATCATTCAAAATATTATTGCAGAAGGGAACTGAAACATCATTAAAATATTAATGCAGAAGGGACCTGAAACATCATTAAAATATCATTGTAGAAGGGACCTGAACAACATCAATATTTCATTAGAAGAGACCTGAACAACATAAATATTTCATTAGAAGGCCCTGAATAAATATCAGATGGAAAAATAACATGAAACAACATAATCTACATCAAGAGGTTCAAATAATGTAATATTCCAAATTTTTATGGAATATTAATTTTTGCCATTTTCACATAGGAGAAGAATAAGATGGGTTGGAGACCCATTCATTTCATGAGTAGGGGATAAAAATCATCTTAGTGTTAAATAGGATCACTTATAGAGCTAGATTTCACACCCCCGTGTGTGAAAAGAGACTTTTTGCAGGAGGACTAGGTAAAGTTTGACCAAGTCAAATAGCGCAGTGGTAAGAGGTGGAAGGCATCTTGTGGGATAGCGTAGTGAAAGAGGAGGGAAGGTTCCTTGAAGGGGAAGCCATCATGAATGGGACCCATGGAGAGGGGGCTCACATTGTTGAAAAGGAGGGCAAGGCAGCCATTGTGACTCATATCGAGTATTATTCATCTTCGGTCTTTTAGACCTGTTGCAGTCTCTTGTTGTTCAACAGAGTTGCAGTGCTACTTAGCACGAGGGAGTCCTGTTTAGTATTTCCTCTCCTTCTTGGAGGATTTCACTCCATTCCCCATATTCAGGCATTGAGGTCAAGCATCAGCCTTCTTCATCAGCGCAGTTTCAGTTGGAGATTGTGTAGTGTTGCTGGGTGTTGCAAGGGAGGTTTTCTACAACACCATACTTGGCTAGTTTTCCAGAGGAGGGAGCTTCCATTCCCTTGGGATATCAGTAAGGGAGGGTTATGATCAGATTCCACCATCTTTGGCACCAGGCCAACCACTTACCATCATTAGCAGCGCAGTCCCTTTCTTAGAAAACGTTATTCTTGGAGAGCATTTGCAGTGAGGGATTAGCAGATAGTTTGGAGGGTGGGATCTTCGATGTTAGGATCAGCCTTACACCTGAGAGATCCATTGGAGGAGGGTTCTTCATTAGATGAAGCCATTTCAGTATTCTGCATTTATTTCCAATTATTGAATTGCAACTACTACCATGCAACTCCGGCATTTTGAAGTTTTTCTTATTTCAGCGAATCCTTCTAGGATTGACTTGAGGTAGTGATTGGGAGCTTAGATATTCTCTCCCAATGATTGTATGAACCATATATTTTTATATCTATGTATTGACATGTGTTTCAGCAGTTTTTCCATATAAAAATGCGCAGTTATAGCCTAGGGCTTTATTCATGTAGCAGTGTTCTTCATATTTTCATGTACATGTCTCTTGTGGCTTGTAGTGTCTTGCTTGAGCGACCGTTTCCTCACAGATTTGTATATCTTATGCTGCTATGACATAAAATGATGGCTATTTGATTCTCTCGACATTTTATGTGTTAATGTATCACTGTTGTTTCCATTGGTGTATTTTTATATTGTTGTAGCTCCACATTGGAATATCTTAAGATATTCCCAATAGTGTAGATTTTCCCTCATTTGGGATATTACAGTGGTATCATAGCATGATATCTGGCTCAGCCTGTGAGATCCAGCTATCAGAAGAATAAAGAGGAGAAGCAGAGATCAGAATGATGGAGAAGATGAGCTTGCTCTCATCTATTTTTAGGACAAAGAAGAGCCTCCCCAAGGAGGAGAAGCGAAGAGAAGAAGAGGAAGGTCCATGCACTTCCTATTCTTATGAAGGCAAGGAAGATAGTCATGGAGGATACTTGGATCATCAGATCTTAAGTAAGTACCTGGGTGAATATAAATCTCACTCTAGAGCATTCAGGGGAACTACAATGTTCCCACAGTTTATTCATCAGAAGGAGGAGAGAAGGCCCTGCAGTAGAAAGGAAATCAGAGGCAATAGGTTCATATTGTCTACATTTGATGGGGATACTTCAGCAAGAGCTTGGGTGAGGAAGCTGGAGGCATTTTTTCTACTACATCCAATGGTAGAGAAAGAACCAGTAAAGATTGCAGTGCTGCACATGGAGGATGAAGCCTCTGTTTGGTGGTTCAAACCCTTGGTCCATTCAAGGGTGAGTTCTTTTGCAAAATTTGCTCAAAGGTTAATCAAAACCTTTGATGGAGAGAAAACAAAGGAGGAAAGGCTCACACCACCATGGGAGGAGGATTGCACCAACGTTGTTGCAGCTTTGGAGGAGCAGCCTTCTATATATATAGAGGAGGCAGCCATTGCATCGGAAGGTAAAGCCATTGTAGCCACACAAGAACATCCCAAGATCCATCAAGGTATGATTAAAGTCCCACTTTTTATTTCAGAAGAAAATTTAAAAGAATGTGGGAATTCATCTTTAAAGGTCCAAGAATCAACACACTTTGCTATTTTAGATCATCTTGATTGCACTACATTGTGCAAGGAGGAAGTAAACCACCATCCTAATGCTTCTTTGATGAGTTACATTCAGCCATTGAGGTTGGAATGTGAACAATTGGAGGATAAAACACACCATGAAACTCCCATGAAAAAAATGAAACAAATTTGAACCGGAGGTTGAAACAACTACTACACCATCGGAGGAATTAGCAACGTTGTTAAACATGGGTGGAGAGGAGATATTACCTCCATCACATTTGGGTCCTCATGGATCCAACATAGTCATGGGTGAGAGATATTCTCTAGAAGGTCTCCAAGGAGCTGCATTTCAAACTTCCATGAAATGCAAAGGGGAAGATATGGCTTGGGAGAATGGTGATCCTCATGAGAGGAAAACCAATGGAGAGAAGAGGAGAATACATCCACAAGGATTTGAGCGGGTGTGGATGAGGAGCAAGAGGTTTATTAGCCACTTGCAAATATATAATACTGGGCAGCAGGAGGCTTGGCTGCGTTGGCTCCTCTTGAAGGAGTTTGGCCATCAGTTGGTGTATCCTCTTTTCAGGAGGATGGGAATGGAGAAGAGGTGGCAGGATGTTTACATCATTGAGCAGCAAGGAGTAGGGATACATGGTTCTGACATGGTATATATATCAGTCATGATACCTTCATCACATGAGTTACATGATGTGAGCATGAGGAGTCAACAAGCACTTGGGTTGCTTGAGCTATCTTGGAGAGAGCACAGGCAGATTTACTCTCATATGATGTAGGGTGTTTCCGGAGTAGAGGAGGGCACTCTCATAGTGCAAAGGGACTACTCCTTGGCTTGGAATAATCAGGAGGAATTTTCATCTTGGAAGGTGCTTCATATCTGCAGCAGCATCATCAGAGGAGTCCTTGAAAAGGAGCATGTCAACGAACAAATATTGGCATGGGCAAGAGCCTTTTTGCATGAGCTCATGGCACTGTCACTTGGGAGAAAGGTCACACACATGGATCCATCTATCATCTTACTTCCAGCCTATGGTAAGAGCCTTGTGTTTACATTTTTTGATTTGCATACTCTTATCATTATGTTGCAGTGCATGGCTCCTCAAAGGGGCAAATTTTTCATGTTGCTCCATGAGAAAGGTTGGGCCAAACCATATGATGGGGACAGCCACCTTACAGATGACCTTGGGAAAAAAAATTTCCACTCCACACATGCTCAACTAATTCATATTATTAGCATTGTATTTCAAAACATTTTTCCTTGTACATTTCTGAAACAGCGGTTTTTAAAACTGCGTTGCATCCACTTGGGAGACTATTGGTACCTCCAAGCACCAAATGAAACCACCAGTGGTCCCATATTTTGTTGTTGATCATGATCTCCCCTGTTTATTTTTCTGGTATGTTGATGGGAGGCATGATTTTGAGTAGGACACAAGGGTTGAATGTGTCATTGAGGGGAGGTGATTCCCATAGTTTATGTATTGCATGTTCTAATGGGAACATGAGGGGAGACATGGCCACCACAACCACCTATTTTCCTTATTTTGAGGTGGGCCATGAGTTTGATGATGTTATCCATCCATTGTATGTATATGGGCATGTATTTGATCTTGTATTCCTGGTTCACTCATTTATTTACTATTCAGTAGTAGAGGTGATATTTTTTGTACAATGCTTGCCATGTTATTATCTGCAGCTACAGTGGATGAGATTGCATTTTAACCCTATGAGACATTGTTTGTACCTTGTTTCATATGGTGTAACCTACATCAAAAATGTCATTGGGATATTCTATGATGATCATGTCCTATTCATCATGGATGAAGTGTCTTGGGCCAGCTTGTTCTTCATTGATGGAGGAGGGGTCCTTGGAGGATTTCTCTTCATTTTTCCACTTGAGGGAAATAATTTTGCAGCCCATGATTAGCACACACTCCACACTAATCATAAGTGGAGAGGAGGATAGCATGGGGCAATCTATGAAGCTTTCCATATTCAAATTTTCAGCCCACCTTCAATTCCGGAGCTCAAGGTGGAGGGAGATCTCTATGAGTTGCCATGTTGGGAGGAAGATTATGTTGTATGGATGATTGCTTGGGGATGGGAGATTAATATGGGGATGATGAGTCCCATTTTATATCAGATCTCATGCCTCAAGGAGACCCTTAGGCAGCCCATTGTTCCTCCATGGATATTTGTTTCTACATGATAGCTATTTGGGGATGTTCACCAAAAGCTAGATTGCATATGTTGGAGGGACAACTTGGACACTTGATTGATGATATGGCATCCTTTTCTTAGAGGATTTCATCATGCATGGATGCTACATAGAGATTAAGGGAAAATAAATCAGTCTGTCCTTGCACTTGCTAGAGGACAAGCAATCTTTGAGAGGGGAGGACTGTAATATTCCAAATTTTTATGGAATACTAAATTTTTCCATTTTCACATAGGAGATGAATAAGATGGGTAGGAGACCCATTCATTTCATGACTAGGGAATAAAAATCCTCTTAGTTTGAAAGAGGATCACTTATAGAGCTGGATTTCACACCCCCATGTGTGAAAAGAGACTTTTTGCAGGAGGACTAGCTCAAGTTTGACCAAGTCAAACAACACAGTGGTAAGAGGTGGAAGGCATCTTGTGGGATAGTGCAGTGAAAGAGGAGGGAAGGTTCCTTGAAGGGGAAGCCATCATGAGTGGGACCCATGGAGAGGGGGCTCATTTTTTAAAAGGAGGGCAAGGCAGCCATTGTGATTCATATCGAGTATTATTCATCTTCGGTCTTTTAGACCTGTTGCAGTCTCTTACTGTTCAGCAGAGTTGCAATGCTTCTTAGCACGAGGGAGTCTTGTTTAGGATTTCCTCTAATTATTTAAGGATTTCACTCCATTCCCCATATTCATGCATTGAGTTCAATCATCAGCCTTCTTCATCAGCGCAGTTTCAGCTGGAGATTGTGCAGTGTTGCTGGGTGTTGCAGGGGAAGTTTTCTACAACACCATCCTTGGCTATTTTTCCAGAGGAGGGAGCTTCCATTCCCTTTGGAGATAAATAAGGGAGGGTTATGAGAATATTCCACCATTTTTGGCACTAGGCCAACCACTTACCATCATTAGCAACGCAGTCCCTTTCTTAGACAACATTATTCTTGGAGAGCATTTGCAGTGAGGGATTAGCAGATAGTTTGGAGGGTGGGTTCTTCGGTGTTAGGATCAGCCTTACACCTGAGAGATCCATTGGAGGAGGGTTCTTCATCAGATGCAGCCATTTCAGTCTTCTCCATTTATTTCCAGTTATTGAGTTGCAGCTGCTACCCTGCAACTCCGGCATTTTTCATTTTTTCCTATTTCAGCCAATCCTTCTAGGATTGACTTGAGGTAGTGATTGGGAGCTTATATCTTCTCTCCCAATGATTGTATGAACCATATATTTGCATATCTATGTATTGACTTGTGTTTCAGCAGTTTTTCCATATAAAACTGCGCATTTATAGCCTAGAGCTTTATTCATGTAGCAGTGTTCTTCATATTTTCATGTACATGTCTCTTGAGGCTTGTAGTGCCTTGCTTGAGTGACCATTTCCTCACGGATTTGTATATCTTATGCTGCTATGACATAAAATGATGGCTATTTGATTCTCCTGGCATTTTATGTGTTAATGTATCACTGTTGTTTCCATTAGTGTATTTGTATATTGTTGTAGCTCCACATTGGAATATCTTAAGATATTCCCAATAGTGTAGATTTTCCCTCATTTGGGATATTACAAATAAGTAGATACAAGTGTATACATTCCATCAAAATTCATCTTTGAAGAACCATCATCATTAAAAATATTCAAGTATGGATGAACTAGCAAAGGTCATCATCAACAAGCATTGAAAAAAAGCTATTATGTGAAAGGAGAAGTATTGCAAGTGTAAAAAAAATGTTCTTAGAACCTTTGATTTTGAATTTTTTTTCTAGAATTGTTACAACTAATTTAACTTGGATATGCATCTACGTCCTAAATTTATCCTACCTATATCCCACATCATATTACATTTATCCTACCTATATTTCACTAACCTCATCCTACCCTCATCATAATTTTACTACATTCATTATCCTACCCTCATCATAATCTTATTATATCCATTACCCTACCATACATTCTACATTAAAAATTTCATCATAAGTCCTACATTAACCCCATATAACTTTCCTTCATTAATCTCATACCCCTACTTTATCCTCCAACATAAACATAAGAATTTTTTATCAAACATTGAGGCTCAAAAATTTTTGCCATAAGGAATTTTTGCTTGCCTACAAAACCACAAAGAGTTAGTATCATTATAAGAAAATTTTGATTTTTAAATGACCTTTCATATGGTCATTTCAAAAACAAATTATTGATGAGCATATAAAATGAAAAAAACAAATGTATGAAATGCAACATAAGAGTTGAAAGGAAAACTATATGAAATGAAATATACAACATGCAAACATGCGGAAATGAATGAAGAGACAATGTATCATTGCAAATAAAAACAAAAGTGGGCATGCAAAGAAATGAACGAAGGATGAACATAACAAAACCTAGGTAATGCAAAATTATGGTGATAAGACAGGCATATAAACCATTGAAAGAGGAATGTAGATGAATCAGAATAACGCATTCAAAATTGGGACACATAGGCAGCCACAGGTACACAAGTCAGAGTATGAGTCGGAGTGGTAAAACGGTCAAAACGCATTCAAACAAATACACCAAACTCCGTGTAATGCTATCTTTCACCAATGTAGTGCAAACAAAGCTTTGTGTTAAGACTTTCGTCCACCATCACAACAAGAATTAAGCTCAAAAAGAGGAGAGTAACTTTGTGCACTGACATGCACTCATACAACACCCTTGTGGAAGGAGGAAACAAGAAAAAAAAACACAAAAAATGAAGAGAGGGTTGCATAAATCAGAGAAGCCCTAAATAGAGAAGAATTTGCATAAGAAATAGGCGAGGAGATTAAAGAATTTTGTTGAGAAATAAGGAAGGAATACATCGGTTTTAACGAGGATATTGAAGGCCGAGATCTCCTCTGCGCCAAATTGACCGAGCTTACCAACAAACTCCAAAAATTCCACAAAGAGAAGAGGTATGAATCACTTCCAAATTTCTATCAGCGGTTGAATGGATTTGAAGGGTAGTTAAGCTCGAGATATTGGTTGAGATGTGTCATTTTATGAGGAGTTAAACTTCAATTATGAATTTGAAAACCTTTCCACCATTAAAGTGACCTTGCCACCTGTGTAATGAGTGAATCCTCAGAGATGTTGAAGAGGAGTTCTAATTAAAATGACATTTTTTAAACACATGAACACAAGTTATTAACTCATAGACATCTACGAGTTTGCTTCTAGATCAGGTAATCGCGCTCAAATCACAAATTCTTTCATGCATAGTTGTGAAATTGTTACATAAGAAAAACGCAGTCCTATTTTTCATACACACAGTGAGAAATTTTTTCCTATTCTCATACACACAGTGAGCAAATTTTTCCTATTTTCATATACACAGTGAGAATTTTTAAAACAAAGAATGGATTTTTGTGAAAAATCTTGGAAAAACAGTGATTGAATCATGAGTTTATGGAGCAGTAAAACATTGTTAAGGTGTTTTTATGATCTTTTACACTGTAAGCAAAAAAAATTATCAGTTTTGAAGAGAAGTGGACTCTTTTTTGTAGCAGAACAGAGGAGATTGAAGAAGACTCAAGCAAGGTAATAATTTCATTTTTTTAAAGAGCTTCAAAGAACAGGTAAGCCTAATTTCCATGATGATTATCCATGAATGAAAATTGTATGAATAAAAATACAGAGGTTTATATATACATGTATTTTTGTTTATGATGGGGATGTTAACTGTCCAAGGGTACATTAATTGGTATACAGAGCACATGGAAAAAAAAAATTGAGCCAAAGGAATTCAAGATAGAGAACTGGGGCAAAGAAAACATAGAGAAATTGTATCAAGTAGGAATTATAGGGTTCCTTCATAAATTTAATGGGCATAATGCCAAGATTACACAAGAATTCATAAATCATTATGAACAGGGACAAAAAATAGTGGGTGACCTCTTAATACCACTAAACCCAAAATTCCTTTCACAAGATCTATATCTTCCATTATCAGGAGAAGAATACCAGAAAGGGTTAAATTTCAAAGAGAAAGGTTGGACATTCTTCTTAGAAAAACAAAGAAAAGGATCTTTTGATAGAGCAAAAGGAATCTTAAGGGACTAGTTGAGTGAACCATGGTCTAAAATAGTATTGATCATCCAAAGATATTTTGCATGTGACAATCGGTTCAGTGTACTCTATATTTACCACATTAGGCTACTTCAACACATGAAAGGAGAACCCAAGATTAATCTACCCTATTTCTTCTCAAGGAGCTTGATCAAAATAATAGAGGGTGTTAAAACTAAAATTGAAGAAAAATAAGCACACTTCTACCATCAAGGGCTCATTAAAACACTTGTATAACATTAGTTGAGAAGCAAGGGATTGATTTGGAGAGAATTTTTGGTTCAACATCATCTTGAGGGACAAACTACAGAGGAAAATTTTGAACAAATGCATGTGACTAGGAGCATTATGAATTCTCCAATGTATCCTAAAACTAGATCCAAGAAGAAACAACATATTTTCATGATTAAGAAATAAATATCCTTCCTATCTGTTCCTAGAAATCCTAGGAAGGAAACACAATAAGAGCCAAGTGAAAAATAAAAATACCTAGAGGTAGAAATTGTGGAACCTCCCACAACATCAAAACAAATCAATGAGATATTGCAAAGAATGGAAAGAGATTCCCAAGAAGAGCCTTTAGAGAAGGATTCCTAATTTGATCATGCATGGGTAGGAGCCACTTCATCACATTCATTTTACAAAGAGACTGTGGGAGAAGAAAGAGAGTTGCAACAAGAAGAACACCTCAAGAAAATAGAAGAGTTGACAAGGGAGTTGGAGGTCAATAAGATTTTGGAAAATCACTTGAAAAAACAAGATGTACAAAGAAAACAATAAAAATATAATTGAAGAAAATGAGAAATTGACCAAAAATCTTGGCAATCTTGAAACAAAGAGCACTCTCATTTCCAAACAGGCTTATAGATGGCTCAAAGAGAAGAAAACATGGCAATATAAATATGAGAGACATAAGGTAAAGGCCACCATATACAAGGAAGGAAGGTATGAGGGAATTGATTGTCTTCTTCAATCTGCGCAAAAAGAGACTACAAGATCAGGAACAGTGGGCACATCAGCACTTAGAAGATCAAAGAGGAGAAAGCAAGCATGAGGACATGCTTGAAGATCAGCAAGGGGGAGATGTTGGCCCTCAATTTTGGTCAATTTTTCTTATTAAAATCCACCTAATTTCCATTATTTTTCACCTTATATCATCCACATATGCCTTATTTTGACCTTATTATGCACATTCAGGTAAATAAATTATGTTTTTCAATCTTTAGATATTTTGTAAAAATTGGGTTTTAAGAGTATTTTTGGATGAAACTGAAAATTCTCGTAATAGCTTCATGGAAGTCATATGTGTAGGACACCTGGGCACGAGTTGAGAATAGATTTTGAAATCTTGGGAACCAAGGATGGAAAATAATCTATTGGTTCGGTCAAACTGAGCTAAAACAAGCTCGGTCAACATTGGTCAAACATGACCTGTTTTCAAAAATCCCTAGGGAAAAGGGCAGAATTAGTATTTTTGGGGAATTTTCCAGATTTTGTGTAACTAAATGGATGATTTCAACCTAGATGGATTGGATTAGGATGGATAAGGCTGTTAGAGACATTGTGTCTTATTTTGTTTATCATTTGTCTATTTAAACCAAGCTTATGAACCATTCAAGCATGGAGAATTTGTATAATTTCATATTGATACTTCTGAATATTTTGAGATAATTTGAGGAACCAGTTCCACCTTCTTCTTCTTTTTCATGTTGTGGATGATTTATTGAATTTTTTGTAGCTGAGAAGTTCTTCAAGTGTGCAAGGCAAGGGTGGAGGGCTCCCACACCAAGCTAAGTACACTTTTGGTTAATTTAGTATAATTTTCATGAACTAGTTTTGCTTAAGATTTATTCAGTCATATAGATGTGTGAATATTTCTTATGTTTGTCGATGCTTCTTGGTTTAATTATAATCTTCATATGAAGGGACAAACAAGAGTTTAAGTAAATTATCCTTCTATCTGATCAAAGAACAACAACTAAATTCATATTCTTTTTTTGCTTAAGTTATTTCCTGAATTTCTAGTTTTAATGCAATAGTAACATTGATGGAATAGAATTGTAAAGATGGACAACATGGACCTCCTCAGTTAGGAGCCTCTTATCCTACTTTTTATACATCATAAACTATTGTCAATCAGTTATCTGGTTTCTCTTCATGAAAGTAGTACTGTGGGGAAGGAAAATCAGGATATCCTAAGTTAGGAGAATCTTCCCTCACTTATTACATATTGAATTAGAAATTACTTACTTAGATTTTATATTTGTAATATGCATTTACATAAATATTATAATTTAGAATATATTTGTAATATTCATTTCTTTCGGTTTCTACATTTTGTCTTAAAAAATTGACTACATCTAAAATCCATATATTTTGGACATGCTTCCAAGTTTACAAACCCAGATTGATAATTAAATACTTGTGTTAGTTTTCCCAATAAATTTACCCAACACTATCATTATTATTTCCTTCGTGGAAACCTTTAGTATTTTATGTTCTAGGGCTCCGTCTTCATAGATTTATGCCTTCAAACTTTTTAGGATTATGGCATCTTCATCCAAGCTAGGGCATCTTATATCAAGCATTAGTTCTATGGCTTGCATCAATAATTTAGGGATGGGGATTTATGATTACATTAGGCATCAATAATCTAGAGTTATCCATTGATTAGATAGAGCTAGGGTTTCATGGTAAGGGTCTGTTCATTCATCATTAGATCATGCATAAAAAATATAGGGCTTGTCATCACATAGATAGGGATATAAATGTACTTAGGGAATATACGCATCATGTGACTTGAATGTGCATCATATAATGCTTAGGGTTTTTCATGAGGTTAGGGAAACATCAAAAAAGGGTGATACATGCATCACAATAATATTTTCCATCTCCTACAATTTCATCTTGACATCAATGAAAACTTTGACCAACAATATCCCCCTTTTTTATTGATGGCAATATTCTTTCCCTTTCAACAATTTCTCCCCCTTTGACATCAATGTCAAATGGTGTGTACAAGTACTCCCCCTATCAAGCTTCTTCTTGACACGTTGCTCCATTAAATTTTCTTCCTTTCCTCATCAATTATAGTTCTCCATGATATAGTACTTCTTGTTATGTTTCTCTTTGCAACTTCCTTTGTCATTATGCTTTTCTTTAATGAACTTTATCCCCCTAAGACTTTGCATGACTTTATGTAAATGGATGAGGTAAATGATCAACCAACTCTCCCTGCCTGCATAAACTCCTCTAACTCTTATTTTTTCTCAAAAAATATTGTTTCCTTGTGATCAAGTGGAATACATCTTCAACAATGGATGTGTAGTGAAGACATAATATCATGAATTTATTCAATGGAATTATTCTCGAGAGATGATCTATCAAGATATTATTGTCCATGTGTGACTCATCAAGGGTTTCATAGGCCTCTTCACAGATAAATTTTGCAAGAATAGTCAAGAATCACAAGCTCCCCCTAACAGTATGCATCAAAACTTATAATATTATCTCTGCCAATGATGCATCAAATCAACAATATGTGTTGTTGGCTTGAGTGTTCAAGATAATTTTTTATCCAATTTGCTTCCTTCTCCATACTTTTGTAACTTTATTTTATGGCTTGGTAGTGATGGTTTTAGCTTTTTTAGTAACCCAAGTCAAGTTACAATCACGATCCATATGACCAATTTTATGGAAATTGAAGCATTCCATCTTGTTCATAAATTAGTGAGTATGAATTATTCTTGAAAAGTTGCTTATAGGGAGCTGATGGGGACCATTATATTTTTCCTTGTGTTATGTCCTACAATCCTTTTCCATATTCCCAAATTTTGTACAAGAATATCAATAACCAAAAAATATACGTTGGTACCTAGAGGATGGAGATTGCCTTGATGTGTTTTTAAAATCATTATGTTTCAGGATCTTTTGATCAAATTTATTACCTCTTGTATACTTGACACCATATGCATATCTTCTTGGAGTAGGGTTTCTTTAAATTTCATCTTGACTCTTATCCTTGCTTTTGTTGGACTTAGGAGCATCAAAATTTCTTCCAAGCTTATCCACGTCCTTGTTGTTTGAAGCATTAGGTTTTGCATGATTTTTGTTTGAGGATTCACTTGCATAACCAAGACCTGATTTATCAAGAGAAGATATTTGATGACTTAGGATGTCATCTAGGATTTGAGATATCTTTAGACTCTTGCTCATATGATCAACTTATTTTCTTAGGATATTAATTTCTTCTTTCATCATCTTCTATTCTTCATCCTTATTTTCTAGATGATTCTCCATTTCACCCTTCATTCATGTTGCTTCACATGATTGGACCTTAAGAGAGGTGATATCGGATTTTAATTTCAATATATCTTCATCCTTTTCTTCTATTTTGAATTTCATGGCATTTCTTTCCTTTTCTGCTTCATTAACTTGTCCTTCCAAGAGGTCCAAATCTTCCATCACCTTTTCATCTCCTTGTGCTTGTTTATTCGCATATTCTAGTTGAGATTAAAGGGATGAGACATCTTCCTTGTATTGACCAATTTTTCTTTCAAGTTTGTTCAAGTCCTCGTGTCTTTCCTCAAGATGGCTTGACAAAGTGTCTTCCCTTTTATTTTCTTTATCCAATTTATTTTTCATTGATATGATTTATTCATGATGCCTTTTTTTTTAAAAGGAAATTCCTCCTTAATCTTGGTGAGCTCCTTATTTATTTCTTGTACATGAAGTTTAAATAGGTAAACTTCCTTCCTTGTCTTGTCAAGGTCATGGTCACCATCTTGTGATTTCTTCTTGAGCTCCTCATTTTCCTTTTTCAAACTCTCTATCTCTTCTAGTGCAGCTACACTTTTTTCCTTTAGAAATTCTTTGAGATCTTCTTCATTTTCTTCATCTTCTAGGTCTTCCTTGGTCTTGATGTCTTCATTCTTGTTTTCAGCTTCCGTAATGGGTTATGCATTTCCTTCTTTATTTCCATCATATTATTGATTAGATATCATGTTAAATGCTCCTTTTGAGTGAATATATTTATGTTTGTCCCACATACCTTTTGTCGATGAACATTTTTCCACTTTAGACTTTATAGGATCTGGTATCCCACTCAGGATTTCTTTTATCACTCTTGCATTATATTCCTTGGATTCTTTTCCATCATGCTTTCAGTCATAATTAATTCACAGACTTCCAAACCTTGATCCATTAAGAAATTATTCATTCTTGCCTTCCATATTTCAAAGTTTCCATTGAACAATGGAGTTTTCCCAATTTGATTATCTTCTAATTTCATGGTTGAAGAAGAAACATCTTTAGAAGGATTGGAGGCTTCCTTCCTTGGCTTTGCCATTTTATTCTAGGGATCTACCTTCAAGATGTTAGGCTTTGAGTGAAGGTGTTGGATTTGATACCAATTATTGGAAATACTGAGAGGGGGGGTGAATCAGTATTTATTTTCAATTGTTATTTTTACCAGTTAAGATCACTTATATTTATAACAAAAAATGAACAATGATATAATAATAATGTTATTAGTCATAAATGGTGAGGATTACAATCCTATTTACAATAATTCAAGTACAATAATAGATTAGGGATCCAACCCTAGATGAAGACTCCAATCTTCAAATCACCAGGCACCAAACTGTACTTTTCCAAGCACCGACTTGGACTTCATGAGGCTCCATGCTCTGGGGATCCAACCCTATATTCCCAAGGCTATAACCTTGTCTCTATGAGGCACCAAAATCTAGGGCTCCAACCCTCTCTCTGGTACAAGCTCCAGCCTGGTCTTCTTGAGGACTCTTATACTCTAGGGCTCCAACCCTATGCTTCAATTCTTCAAGATAAGATCAATAGTTCTTCATGACTCCCAATATCTTCTGCAATGAGCCCTGACAATATATTCACCTTCAGCAATGCCTTCACTTAATCTCCAAATCACTTCATTAATGACAAATTTATCTTCTCAGAAGTTGTCACCACAACTCTTCATTTCACCCAAAAAAAATTATCCAATGTCACTGTCATGATGACTTCAGCAATGCATCATAGTCTCCAAGGATATCCACAAATATTCAATATGTTTCTTCACAAATTTCTCCAATGCTCTAGTTATCTAGTCTTCTTTAAAGGACTTCCAACCACTTTCCTCAATAGATTTTCCCTCCAAACTTCAAGGGACCTTCAACAATGCTTTGGTAATGCTTCTCTTCAAGATGTATATAGCCCAAATTGTCCTCAAAGGCTACTCCAAGAACACCTCAAAAATATTCCCAAGGAAACTTCAAAATGTCTCCAATGGATACTCCAAATAAACCTTCAAATTAATCTCCAAGGGAAAGGATTTATGCTCTAATACTGCTCCAGAAGAGTCTTCACAAACAATTCTTTAAGATCACTTCACAAGTGATCGAAGTGTCTTCAAAAGTTTCTTCAAGAATCCACTTCAGGGATAGCTAACTATAGTCCTTTCCAAGGGTTTGTTCCTTAAATAACTCCTCTTTACAAGAGTTTTCCAATGATGTTTCTTCAACATCTCTTTTTCCAAGTGTACTCCTATGATGTTCAATAAGGTTTGTCCACCAATTTGTCATAGTCCTGAAGGTTAAATTCCACCACAAATTTATTGTCCACAAACTCCTATCACCAGTGATTGTCACACACAGGTTCAAGGCTCCCAAGTAGACTTTTTAATCCGAGCTACCACAAGTAGCAAGTCGAAGGTATTTATTGCAATTTCAAGTGTCACCGTCCGAGAATTTATGGGCTTCAAAATATGATAGACCGAGTCCTAAGGCTAGCCTTCAAAACTGTGTTCACTGCCTGTCACAAATCCGAGCTTTTCAAGGAGAAATATGAGCCTATCCAAGGCATTGTTTTTGAGGTATGAGGTATATATAGGCCTGCCATAGAGTCTGAGCTACTAAAGTAGGTGACAATTCCTAGCTTAACCACTTGTCAACAAACTGAGCCCTCCAGATAGTAATCTGATTTTATGCACTAGGCAACAAATAGTAATACGAGCTATGATCTATCTCCAAAGTTTGATAATTTTTCCTATCCACATATCTGAGCTAATATGCTTATCCTCGTTGTAACGTATATGTGCTACCACAGGTCTGTGGTATACCCAATCACTGAAAATTCAAAAACATAATTAGCTCAATCTATATGATATTTAATGTCCTATTAGTCCTTTGTCTGTGTTTATGCCTCTTATATGTGTTCTTCATCGAGCTTATGGCTAAAACGATGAGATTAAACTTGTATTTATACATGTTTTGACATAAAATGAATAGATGTGTTTGTTGGGTGAAGGAGCCAACTTGCACATGTAGGCTCATGTCGGCTAGCATTAAAAAATAATTTTTTTCAACTTGTAAAATTGTTTTCTCTTATCCTATGAGGAGTTAGAGGGTGAGTAAAGGCTTATTGCAAAGGGGAAAATGTCCTCTACAAGCTGGTGCCAATTTCATCCTCAAATAAGGTCATTTTTCCATCCATAAAATTATATTTTTTGACCTCCCATTTTTATTTCATCCATGGAAACCTTTAGTATTTTATGTCTTGGATGGTGCTAGGGCTCCTTCTTCATTGATTTAGGCCTTAAATATTATTAGGATTAGGGAATATTCATTGAATATAGGGAATCATATATCAATCCTTAGTTCTAGGGCTTGCATTAAGAATTTAGGGTTGGGGCTTTATGATTACATTGGGCATGAGTAATCTAGATCTATCCATTGTTTATATAGAGCTAGGGTTTCTTCATTCATCATTATATCATGCATAAAAAATCTAGGGCTTGTCATCACATAGATATGGATATAAATCTAGCTAGGGATATATGCAGCATCTACATTCTTAGGGTTTTCTCCTAGGGTTTGCATGAGGTTAGGTAAACATCACAAAATCATAATTCATGCATCACAAGAATATTTACCATCTCCAACAATGTAATATTGACATAAATGACAACTTTGACCAACACTTAGGATGATTTCGGGAATGTGACAAGGCTGTAATTTGGTCTGGTTTCAGGCATGTAACAAATTTGTAATTCAACCTAATTTTGGGCTTGCAACTCCCTATCGAAAGTAGTCTAAAACCTATCATCAAATAAGTTTAAAATATCCTCCAACACCTTGGATAGGGGCATCTCCTCCTTCAAAAATAGGAGTAAAATATTGAATTCAACTAGTGGCATAAGGCTCAGCCTCTTTCAGAACCAGCACACAAAATTTACTAGGGATCAACCTCTAGCACTAACCAAGGATATAAACACAAAAATACATAAGTGAATATTCACAAAAATTACCTCTGGATATATTTCTTACAGCTTGGCAATCTTCTTCTATAGCTCAACCCTTTCTCCCTTCGGCTTGGCCTTGTTTCCTAGCTCGACCATGTCACCCTTCATTTCAAACTTGTTTCCTGGATCGACCCTGTTAATTTAACACTCTTCCATTAACTTGGCACTATGATCAAACTCGACACTCTTTTCTCAGAAAATCACTCTTCCCTTAGCTCAAATTGGCACTCTTTCCTCAACTGGGCCTCAACTTAGATCTGTGGTATATCTCACACCTGATTCAACTTATTCATCACCAATTTGCTTACTCAATGAGCCAAATGAGTGGCATTATTTGTACTATACCCATGGGGGTCAAAGGGTAGGTCCAACTTTTCCTCTAGCAAGGTCGACTTGACTTCTAGATGGGTATCTATATTAATATATTCAAAAAATCATATCCCCTCAACCATGAGGATTTAGAGGGCATGCCACATATTACCAAAACATGTCTTGAAATATTTTGTTTTAATATGTAACTTTCTCCCCCATTTTTTCAACCTTTTACATGAATAACAACCATTTTAAACAAGCTCCCCTTTTGTTATTGATGGAAATACTTTGTTATTTGATTCTTCTAACAATTTCTCCCCCTGTCTGCATACTCTCCATACTTCTTGTCAGCTACTTCCCATTTCATCATTCTCTTCCACTTTGAAATCAATATAAAAGGTTTCTCCCGCTATCTGCATATTTTCAACACATCATGATAGTTTTTCCTTTTCCTACCATTAATGATTACTCCCCCCTTAAGTTTGTGCTCCAATATTCATATTAATATCGATAATTTTCAAACAAATTTGAATATGGAAATCTTGCTCCATAGCATGGAACATTATATGTATATAAATAATGTGGAATGTAGTTGTGCTCCATCTAGTCAGCAGTGATATGTATATTTAGAGTGTCTTCAAGACCGAATAGGAATAACTCCACCATGTAGCAAGTATGGAACCCCTTCAAATATACAAATCAAAACATACCAAGGTATAACATTTTCTGCAAAGTGGAACATGTAAGCAAGTCTAACTTCAAAATTGAGTAAAGCCTAATATTATAGTATTTCCATAGTTCAAAAACTGCAAGCTCACTCCAATCAGGATTATCACCAACAAGATTTAAGTCAAGGAAATATATGTCAAACTCAATTACAAAATGCTTCATATGTACAAATGATTCCTAACAATGTTACCGATGAAATAGGTAACCGCAATGTTACCTACTTTTTTTTGGTAGCATAAAAAGCACCCGATTTTGAAAAGTGGTGATGCAGAATCACCATTTTTTTTTTGGTGCACATTTTTGACACTCTAAAAATTTTATTTATGAAGTATGAATATTTGTTTTAAAATGTTAGTGATTTTCATGCTAATTTTGAAATGTATTGATGCAGCATCAATTTTTTTTTTTTTTTTAGAGCGGTGATTTTCATGCTAATTTTGAAACGTATTGATGCTGCATCAACCTTTTTTTTAGAGCAGTGATTTTCATGCTAATTTTGAAACGTATTGATGCTGCATCAACCTTTTTTTTTTAGAGCAGTGATTTTCATGCTAATTTTGAAACGTATTGATGCTGCATCAACCTTTTTTTTTTTAGAGTGGTGATTTTCACGTTGGTAATAAAACACAAAACTTAGATAAAAAAATATATATATATAAAAACAATAAAAAACCAATAAAAATGTAAAAAAAAACAAAAATAGCTCATAAAAATAAAAAATTTAAACAAAAATAAATTTAAAAAAAAAACAAAAATATTTGAAAATTATATCAAAGGAAATGACAAAATTTGAAGAAAAAAAACACATAATTTAAAGAAAAAAAACAAAAATTGACCAAAAAATTTAAAAAAAAAAAAAATCAAAAACATTTTTTTCTAACTTATTAAAAAAAACAATATATTAAAAAATATATATATATTTAAAAAAAAAAATTAAAATAATTAAAATTACAAAATTAAAATTTAGAAAAAAAAAAATTTAAAAAAAAAAAAATTTAAAATAATTAAAATTACAAAATTAAAATTTAGAAAAAAAAAAAAAATTTTAAAAAAAATTTTAAATTTAAAAATTTAAATTAAAAAAAATAATAATAATAAGGAAAAAAATACAAATTTTAAAATTTACAAAAGAAACAAATTAAAAAAAAAAACAATTAAAATTGAAAAAGAAAAAGAAAATTAAAAAATTAAAAAAAGAAAAGAAAAAGCTATCATTAAAAAACAAAAAAAATGAAAAAAACCACGTGCAAATAATTAAAAAACAAATATACATAAATTTAGTGTTTTTTTTTTTTTTTTTTTTTAAATGAAACCATTTATAGATTTTAAAAATGAAAAACTAAATAAACGAAAAAAATTAAGAAAAACAATTAAATTAAATTAAAATTTAAAAATTTTAATAAATAAATTTTAAATTTTAAATTTAAAAAAATAATTATTCTATAATATTAAATATAAAAAAAAATTAAACAAATTGAATTTAAAATAAAAAAATTGAATTAAAAAAATAATTTTAAATTTTTTGAAATTCAAAATTAAAAAAAAAAATCAAATTAAAATAAAAATATTAAAAAAAAATAAAAAAAATAATAAAAAAAATAAAATCAAATAAAAAATAGATGTATATATATATTAAAAAAAAAAAAAAAACGAATTTTATTTTAAATAAAAATATTAAATTAAAAAAAAAATTAATTTTTTGAAAAAAAAAATTATTTTTTGAAATTAAAAAAAAAAAAAAATCAATTAAATTTAAACAAAAAAAAAATCAATTAAAAAAAAATATTGTGGTGGTCGGGGCGCGGCCCGCCCGCTAGGCAGCGGTGGCCGGCCGGGCGACGCCACGGGGGCGGCCCAGCCAGCCTCCCCGCCCCCGACGGGCGGCGCCACGGGGTCGGCCCAGGCTGCCTCCCGGCCCCCGACGGCCGGAGGGCCGATTCCGAGAATCGGCCCTCTGCCTGTTGGGGGCGGGGAGGCCGGCTGGGCCGCCCCCGTGGCGCACCCCGGCGGGCCCCCGCCGCCCAGCGGGCGGGTTGCGCGCGCACAGCCTGCCCGCTGGGCGGTGGGGGCCGGTCGGGTGGCGCCACGGGGGCAGCCCAGCCGACCTCCCAGTCCCCGACGGGCGGAGAGCCGATTCCGAGAATTGGCCCTCTGCCCGTCGGGGGCTGGGAGGCTGGCTGGGCTGCCCTCGTGGCGCCGCCGGGCCGGCCATCCCCGCCTAGCGGGCGGGCCACGCCCCGACCACCACGACATTTTATTTTTAATTGATTTTTATTTTATTTTTTATTTTTATTTTTTTTAAATTTCAAAATATTAATTTTTTTTTTAATTATTTAAAATAAATTTGGTTTTGTTTTAATTTTTTTTGTTTTAAATTTATTATTATTTTTTTTTGTTAATAATTTTTATTAAATTTTGCCCATTTTTTTTATTTAATTGATTTTTTTTTTTTTTAATTTCATAATTTTTCTTTGTTATTAACTTAGTTTTTTAATATAATTTTATAAAATTCAATAAATTTTATATATATTTTTTTAATTTATTTGGATTTAATATTTTTTTTAAATGTTTTACTTTTTTATTATTTTTTTTTTGTTAATTACATAAAATTTTATATTTTTTTATTTCAATTAAAATTGTGTATTTAAAATTAGATTTTTTTTTTAATGAAACTTAATTTTTTTAAATTATTATTTTTTAAAAATTTTTTTTTTATTTAAATTTTTTTTTCTTTTTCTTTTAATTTTCCATTTTTAATTGATTTTTAAAGTTTTTAAAGTTTCTCGTTTAACAATATATATATATATTTTCTTTTATATTAAATTTTTTTTTTCTTTCATAATTTATTTGTTTATTCATTTATTTATTAAAATTTAATATTTTTGTTTTTAAATTTAATTTGTTATTTTAATATTAACCTTTTTTTTTTTTTAATTTAATAAAATTTGATGTATATACCTATTTTAATTTAAGTTCATATATATATTTTATTTTTTATAATTTAAATTTAATTTATTTTTATAGTTTATTTTTATTTTTAATATATATTGTTTTAAATTTGATATTTTCATTGTATTTTATTTTTATTTTTTATTTTTAATTAATTTTTCTTTTTTTTTCCTTTTAATTTGAATAGTGTTTTTTTTTTCATTTTGAATTTTTAAATTTATTAAAATTTAATATATTTCCTTAAATTTAATTATTTGTTTTAATTTTTTTTCTTTTTTTTAAATTTAGTAAGCATTTTATTTTTCTTTTTTAAATTTAATTTCTATATTTTATTTTTTATAATTTCCTTCTTTTTTTAACTTTTTTTTTTTTAAATTTAATATTTTTATTTTGTTTTTATTTTTATTTTTTAATTTCTATATTTTTTAAATTTTAATCTTAATTTTTTTTTGTTTATTTTTTAATTTTTTTTCCTTAAATTTTAGGTTTTTTTTAATGATTGAATTAAAATTTTTACTTTGTTTTTGTTTTTTTTTTTTTTTATGTTCATATATTTTTAAATTTTAAGCTTTTAAATGTTTTTATTTTTTAAATTTATTTTTTTTTGTTAAATTTTTAGGTTTTTTTTAATGTTTGAATTTTAAAAATTAAAAAATGTTACTTCTATTTTAAAAATGCCAAAAGTATGACAAATTTTTTTTGTTATTCCAGCATCAAGCTTGGTTTTGTTTTGAGGGTGTTTTCAATCTTTTTTTCAAGAAACAATTTTGTTTTTACCATAATTTTATAAAATGTTGAAATTTGACCTTCAAAAAAAACGAAGTGCGTTCTGGAAGACACACTTTTTTTTTTGGGGGTGTTTTTTCAATCTTTTTTTCAACAAACAATTTTGTTTTTAGCATAATTTTAGAAAATGTTGAAATTTGACCTTCAAAAAAAAACAAGTGCGTTCTGGAAGACACACTTTTTTTTTTGAGGTGTTTTTTCATGTTTTTTGAGATTTTTTGGGCTAGAGTTCCCGTTTTGAGGTCAGGTTACCTATTTCATCGGTAACAGTTTTTCCTCTCCAAATTCCAAGTAGACTATATGACCCCCTCCAATTATTATTAATACCTGGACGAGTTGGTCATGTACAACGCAGTGACAAAAAAATGTGTGAGTATCTAAGGAAAAACCTTGTAATTATGTTTCTTCTAGATCATTATTTGGGTTCATCAAATGTACACATGTTTCAACGAGGCTCACAAAGAAGAAGGCTTATCTGTAAGATACTCCTTTCTGAACTAGCAGATAAAACTTGACTTTTCTGAGAAGTTTACTGACTTGGTCGTCTTCCATTTCACAGTCAAGAGGATCAAAATGGATTAATCTTCTATGGTCACTAATAGTAGCATATTATCATGATTTTTTGTGCTCTTCTCAATTTCCTCCTCAACAAGTTCAGATAGAACCCTCGTTCTCTACTTCGTATCAACATCAGCCTCATCATAGTCCATATACTTCTGAATTTTCATTTACACAATCTCTTTCCTACCTACATCCCATGATCCACAACTTTATTACTAATTCCATTTGTTATTTTATTTACTTCCATTAAAAGGGGAATTTGAACCAATATTCCCATGAGGTTTATTTCTACCAAATGATTAAAAAACATTACCATCTGCCACTTTAGTCTCTATAGGTTGTATGGTTGCAAATGAGTTCATAGATTGGTTAACTGATCAGGAGTTCATAAATTTTACTCAAAATTCAAAGTTACAGGATTGGGTTGAACCAGGATGGTTGCAAAGATCTCGTCTTCCTGATTTTGTCACCACAAATGGTTTGAAAAACTGATGTCGTATTAGGGAGATATTGTGTTCTGATCGAAAAGCCAGACTGGTAAAATTGCAACAGTTTGACTAGGTTTGACTTGGATGCACAGTCAGCAAGTGGGTGGATGTACAGTCAGCAAAAGGGAATATTCCTTCCTCATAAACAACCCCAGTTGACAAGTATCGCAATTTTAATGGTTGTACATTTTTGGAGGGCTAATTAGGAGGTGCCAGGTGGCTAGCCCTAAGGCCGCCACATGGCCCTAGAACCGTATTGTAAAATTTTGGTGAGGTCCGCAGTGCTCGACCCTGCGACCTCCCTCTGGGCACGCGGACAAGTTTCCAACCGCTCTACGCTTTGTTGCTTAACCTTCATAGGTTGCAAATTTATGTTATGGTTTAAAGAAATCAAGGTTGGGGGTTGGGAACCGTTGGCGGTCCCAACCTGCCAGCGGTTCCCCGATGGCATTCACATG
Organism: Pinus albicaulis; assembly: GCA_034641835.2. Lineage (NCBI taxonomy): Eukaryota > Viridiplantae > Streptophyta > Pinopsida > Pinales > Pinaceae > Pinus > Pinus albicaulis. The sequence continues at coordinate 452,304,280 of CM076584.1, forward strand.
GCATATAAATATGTAACCAAAACTCTGCGGTCAGCTAACCCCCAACCCGCAATCCCTCCAGCATATCCGCGTAGGTTTTCACATGGCTATGGTTTACTGTTATCTCCACGCAGGATATGACTTAAAACGTTGTTTCAACTAGAGTTTAAATTTTTCAAACCACAGTTTATAACATGGGTTCTGCCAAACCGCCGATATTTGCTAACCGCGGGGTTTGGGGGACATGTGCCAAACCATAAACCTTTAATGTTGCAGTTTAAAAAGGTGGACAGTTTGGCAAAGTGCCCCATTTCTAGTGGAGAATCTATTTTAGCTCCAGTTAAGTGGAGTTCTCCACTTTTAGTGGAGCTTTTCTAGGTGAAACTGGGAAAAAGAGTATGAGACTCAATTTTTGCCCATTCTGAGTGAATGAAGAGTCATTTTTGACTAATTGGAGAATTTTGGAGCCATTGGTGTAGAGAAAAAAACCATTAGAGCATTGTAACTACATGTATTTGCAAAATTTTGAGCATAATTAAAGTTGGACATGCCATTGGGAGTTGGACCAGCAGATGTAGCCCAGGAGGGGTGAACTGCTTCATCATGCCTGCTGTGTAAATGTCATGTGGTGACTTATTTCTATGTTTTACACCATTGTTCAGTGTTATTTAAGATTTTTTTATGCTTCTAATTCACCTAAAATCATCTACAATTCATGGAAAAACACCTCAATCTCTATGCAAACTAATGAAACGATTATGCACATGTTTATAAACTGAAAAGACACTTATCACAACAAAATTAATACATACATTTCATATTAGGTTAGTATTAGAGCTACAGTTTATTCCATGGTGTTGTTTAGTGCAAAGAATTGTTTAATTGTTTGCAAGTTTTAGATGCTTACAAGGCTCAAGCTCAAAAGAGGAGAAGACAAATTGGTGGAAGTAGAAGGGTCTCAAGAAGAGCCAAAGCAAAGGAGAGAAATATTTCCACAATATCCACCACCTATTTCACCTCCTAAGGAAGCAGAAGCTCCATTAAGCATGCCTCAAGAGGAAGGATAAATCCATGAAGAAGTTTACCCTAAAGAGGAAGAAAGAGTGTTCAGGAAAGAATTTCTTGACATGACTGATATGGTTAGAATCCTTTATCAAGAAATGAATGAGAGACTAGAAGGAGAAGGATCTAAACTTCACAAGGAAGGACAAGGATCTTCAGGAGGTCAGCATGATGAAGATAAATCTAAGAAGGGAAATGGAGGAAATGTTGGCAATGGAGATCCATCATCCTCACCCTCATCATCATCCTCCTCTACTTCTTCTTCATTACATAAACCACACAAGTCTAAGAACACTAGTAAAAGTCCTTTTTTAAAACTTGATGTTAATTTTGAATTGTCAATGTTTAATGGTGAAGTAAATTTAGAAAAGCTTGTTAATTGGATTAGGAAATTGGAGGTCTATTTGAGAATCCAGAACCTTCAAGATGATGATAAAAAAATCCAATTGGCTTCATTGAGAATGGAAGGTGCATCACTGTTGGAGAGGTAAATCCCCTCTGCGGATAGAGGCGATCCCTACTAGCCCAGACCGGGTCTAGCAACAATCGTCACACGCTATAGTGCAGGTTCCTAATTGCAAATAAACCAACTAGCGATGAAGGCTTACTTGGAATCCAACGCTGTCGCTTGTAGAGAAAGTAGCACTCCTGTTCCTTAACTCTGGAAGATCATGATCCCTCACGATATCCGTGACCGGACACCTGCACACGCAAGAAACAAAACAAACGCAAGAGTAAAATCTAGTATATGCAACTATATGTTAGTCAGAGAAGACATAACTCATTATCATAATCAATAATAGGAGTGGAACCATAACCAATAGTCGCTTATTATTAGTCAATCAAAGGAGGATACAACCTAGCTCTGACGCTGAATTCTCCTTCGGAAGGTCGCCAGCGGAACACGTCTCGAAAAAACTTGTCGGGGATGGGACAAGCCTCTCTCTTCGGATGTCTCGACAATAATCTCCTTGCTTGGATTTGGCCTTAAGGGAATGAATCAAGGCTCTTGCAGCATAAGGCTCTGATGGCTCTTGGGAACTTGGAGATTAGCTTGCAAAGGAGATGGGTAAGCTTTTATAGATGGAGGAAGAGGAGTTGGGATCCCTATAATCATGGGATTGGCCCTATCCTCAAGGAATCTTCCATGAGAGGTGGCAAATCATTCCCTCTACATGGAGATCCAGAGCCAAACCTCCCAACTCAAATTAGATGTCAGTTTATGGATTAGTTAGGACGAAACTTCGACCATTTATTTTTTTAAAACACTCCTTAAAATGGCTGGCGCGAGTGCGACTCTGAGACAGAGCGCCAATTGGCGCGCCCTATATGAAGGATTTCCCCCATTGGCACGGGTATTGAACTGGCTTCCCGCGCCAATGCAAAAAGGGGTGTTTTTAGGGTTTTTACAAGGAGTTCTCTTCAGGGCAATGAAAGCTCATGTTCAGAGGGATGTCATGAAAGTGGTTTCAAGTCATGTCACTACTCACAGGTCACGGAATGAGCCCTCCAATTGTACGGGATGGGGAATTGCAGGGACGGTGACAAATTATTGTGTAACAGATGCCCCCTAAAGCATGAGGCCCGAAAGAGAGAGAGGGGTGAAATGCTTTACGAGAACGTGTCCAACTGAAAACACCGCTGTCGGAAAACCTGCATAGAGAAATACAACTGATATCTCATATACATGATATATATGTGGTATGGGCGCAGCCATCCATAACAGAGTATACAATAATCCAGATCCAAGGTATGGACGCAGCCATCCAGTGAGGATCGATAAATAGACTCAGGTATGCTCGCAGCCATCCAATGAGTGAGTCATGTAACTAATCATCAAAATCCACAAAATCGCAGCCTGGATTATAACAGACAGGAATCCAGGGTCTTGCGCTCCATCTCGACCCGAACAAAGTACAAGTTCAAGCATGCGAATATGTGAGCTGAAGTCGGACATGCAAGAACATCGTCTGATTACCAGCCAATGATGAAAGCTGTTAACAGACGCGAGAGGTACCACCAATAATGACAATGGCCCTCAAGGTACTACAGGTACAATCTACGACATGTGAATCAATTAGTTGGTGTCGAACACCCATAGAATCACTCGATCAGAGGCCAATAATGAGAACCTCACGTCGAACGCGAAGAACCTGCCATTGAGGCATGCAAGCTCCAAGGTACCAGAAGGGAGTCTCTAGATCAGCTTCCTAGATAATTAGCTGAAGTCGATAGGAAGTGACCTTGATCGAAGGTGGGCCATAGTGTTTCCCACATCATCGACACGAGACAGAGGAACATGATGTCTTTGTGAATCAAGATCGGATGAGAATCAGAGGAAGGTTGGAATTTGCAGAGGTCAACTTCTCTTGAACATATGGGCGGCACAACAGTGGATTTGGCAGTATTTGACATCAAAATATCAAAGGTCATGATGATGAGGCAAAGAGCAGATGAGAGTTCAAAAGGGATAACCCAAACCCACGGAGGCAAGTGAAAAACGAGATGAGACGTCCCCAACCCGAAACGACTGCAGACAAGTGCCATGTTCAAGAGCGACATACTGCCGACACGGAAATGATGTTGGTTCCATTTTCCCCACCATTTCTAGCGAGTACCTCTTTATTTTTACACAAGCTTGAAGAGGATACCATATGCTTGTTGTATAAGCCCATCCTAGTACGTTTAACGAGCCCTAGGAAGGAGGAACTCGGATAATGTCATTACGACTGAATCCAATGTCATCAGGGTTTAACGAGTCTGACAAAGGAAAAACTCGGCATCTTTTCATGTTTAGAGAGTTTGAAAAGACAGCGAAAAAGCAAACTCCAAAGGTCCCTTTTTGTAAATAGTTCCTCAGATCCGAAAAGGTAGAAAACAAAATCTGAGAAAACCTCCTAGCCGCGATAGGCTAGGGTATTCCTTTTTCGTAAGTAATCTATCCCAGCCCGAAAAAGGGGTAAATGTATACTGGGTAGATGTCGTTTCGTGTCCACTTTAACGAGATCGAAACGACAAGGAACTCGGCAATCTTTTCATGTTTAGAGAGTCAGAAAAGAGCCGAAAGATGACTCCAAAATGAATTTTTCGTGTATTTACCGAGTCCAAAAAAGTATAAAATACAACTCGTGTCACCATTTAAGTTGCATAAAGACCTGTCGTTGCACATAAAGGCAAGTGTAAAATCCATTTTTGACAAAATATATCAAAATATTAATAAAAAATGACTTTTAAAACCTAATTAGGTTTCAAAAAGTTATAAATAAGTCTCAAATGGTAAAAACAAAATTAATTTTACTATTTACCTCATTGGAGAGTGACAGTGGTCCATTTGTGTGCAAACTTCTGACGGCGACTGCGACTGATCCGGGCTATCATTCAGGTCTCCATTTGTTCCAGGTAAGGGGCACTTCCTTGAACTCCATTTCGATCTATTTTTAAGAGATTTCCATTACGAATTAGACTTCTATGGAAAAACTTTAAAATTTTAGGGCTTCGCCCATTGGCGCGGGTATCAGGCATGGACCCGCGCCAATGGCCTTTTGCTTACAAAGGGGTCGCGCCAACGGGCGCGACTGTTAGGGAAACAGTCGCACCAACGGCAGAACTTAATTTTCCGCTTTGAATTTTCAAATTGTGAGCAATCCAAATGAAATTTCAAGCATAACAGAGATCTAATCGAGGATTTTTTATCATGTTGATGCAGGTTACTTAGGCATAATGGTTATCGAATGGAAGGAGAGGGAGCATGGGGAAGAGGATGAACTGGTTATGGAGAATGAAGCTTGTATGAATGCACTTAAGAACTGTGGACTCAAGAAGTTCTTCCTAACGCCCTGCTTACGAGCTCAACCGGAGCTACTACAATACTTGGTCAGTATATGGGACGAAAATGAAGAAGTGTTTAAGCTTTGGGACCAAGTGTTGGAACTCGAGGTTTCCGACGTATATTTCATAACCGGACTGTCGCGTAGAGGTTCGGTGCCCATCTTGACAGGCAGCAGACCATCTGGAGAAAAGATGGAACAATTAATGGCGAGGGTGTGCCCAAGGGCACGGATCGGATCAGGAAGCGGGAAGGTGGACATCCACACTGTCGAGGATCTAGCACTCAAAGTAGTGCTACACACCATTACACAAGCTGCGGGATCGCAAGCTCCACAAGAGGCAACAAAAGCCCAACTCATACTAGCCTCTGAGTGTATGAGTCCTACACTGTTTTATTGGGCTACAGCGGTGACAACCAATATCAAGAGGCAGCTGACGAGATGCAAGCAAGTCAAACTAAAGAAGTTTGGCTACGGTTCCATTTTGGTGTCGTTCATCCTGGAACGACTACCTATCTTCCAGGGCCAAGGGGCCATAGTTGCTGAGCTGATACCACGAGAGCCGAGGATGGCTCGTTGGGCAACACTTATGCCCAGGTCAGGAGGAGGCCAACAGATGTCTTGGAGGCCTGAGTTTTTTGGATGGTTACGGCGTCAGTTGATCGTGGTCGAGGACTGGCCCTATGTCGAGACCGATTTCACCGAAGATCCCGATCTTCCGCTCCTAGAGGGGGAGGATTGGGATGAGGAGTTGGGTATGATACTCTCTTTTTTATTTTTATGTTTTATGATTTTTTGGTGATACATGTCTGTTCTAACAACAGTTTTATATGTATGCAGATGTCGGCCCAGAGCGACCTGCCGGTATGTCTCCTATTACACGGAGAACTCAGCCCGCAGCTGATCCTCAGGCAGAGAGTGTTGAGGGAGGAGAGTTGATCCAGAACCTTGAGGGGATTGCCCAGGGAATTCCAGACTACGCTCGGCTGGCAGATGTCCCGATGGCGTATCAGAGACATATGGTGGGAGTGCCTAGTCGCCTCCACCGACTTTTGAGACGCTTAGTGCGCGCGGTAGCATGTTACCACGAGCACCATGCGGATTAGACACCTAGGGCTTCTTTCATGCATGTATTTTGAGAGACATGTCGTCTCCGGATGTATTAAGACGAACATGTATATTTTTTTATTTTATGTGATGCACACTTTGTAAAAATTTCGACACACATATATATATACATATCTATTTCTGGATGGATCTTTTTACATGTGATGATGTTTTTGTTTATAAATTGCGCAAATGTCTATCTAGAACCAAATTAGCTACTGCATCTGTTAATGTATTCATATGTATGGGTATGTTTTGATATGTAATATAGTCAAAATTTCTTTCCAGTAGACAAATACGCAGATACAGACGTAAAATGGATGGATTTCTTACTGAATAATGTCCGTTAAGTTGTAATACTACAAGTTGCGAGTCTAGATACACAATTAATTCACGAATGCCGAGGTCCACAGCCTCGGTTAATAATTCCAATACAACACTATATTCCGCGATATTATTTGTAGCAGGACCCAGACACACACCTTGCAGGTCAACCAACTCACCAGCAGGATCATAGATTACCCAGGCTGTCGAAGACAGATTCCTGGTACTGCGAGAGGCACCATCCGCGAAACCCACAAACGGAGTAATAGACATCTGCACAATCAGGAAGACCCGATCATCAGAAATATGCTTACATGCACACCACACCACACATGCACACAAATGAATATACACACCTATGTACACACACCACACCAAAAATGACTTCAAGCGTAGTATTTTTTAAGGTACATCCCATTTCTAGGCTGCGCCAACGGAACTCCTTCATAATCAATGAGCTCATAAGCCCCATTCTCCAATACTCGTTTTACTATGTAGGGCCCATGCCACATGGGTTGGAGCTTTCCTGCCCCGATTTTGTCGTGCGCTTGGTCGTATAGGAGGACAAGGTCCCCTTCGACAAAGGAACGTGGAGAGACTGATTGATCAAAGTGCTCTTTGACCCGCTTTTTCTGTGCCTCAATGATTAAGGCAGCCAAGCGGCGGGTTTCATCCAACCGTTCCAAATACAAGAGACACTCTTCTTTAGGAGAAGTGTCGGGTAAAAGTTCCACAGCCAATTTTAAGGAAGGAATTTCGCACTCAATCGAAAGAGTTGCTTCCAGACCATACACCAATTGGAATGGTGTGAATCCGATCGCACTCTTTGCTGACATCCGGTATGCCCATAGAGCTTAGAAAAATTGGAGGTGCCAATTGGACTTATGAATTCCAACTATTCGTTGAAGCATTGTGACCAAAACTTTGTTCATAGCCTCAACCTGGCCATTTTCCTGGGGGTAATATGGCGTTGAGCTATCGTGTCGTAAGCCCAATCTTGATGTCAGCTCGGCCATCATGTAATCTCGAAAGTGAGTACCATGATCGGTAACAATGGCCTGAGGGACTCCGAAACGTGCAATAATATGGTTGAAGATAAACTGAGCAGCTGTCTTACCATCGGCGGCTAGTGTAGGCATCGCTTCGGCCCACTTAGTAAAGTAGTCGACAACGACGATTATATACGCATGCCCCCCGGCCGAATGAGGGTTACACGTCATGAAATCTACGCCCCATTTTGCGAAAGGGCCGACGGTAATGACAGGGTGCAGAGGGAGAGGTGGCGAGCGCATCTTGCGCTGAAAAACCTGGCACGAATGACATTTGCGGACTGCGACAATACAATCTTTAAAGATTGACGGCCAGAAGTAACCCGCACGCAGAATCTTCTGGGCGGTGGCATATCCAGACATGTGACCGCCACAGGCACCACTGTGACAGTCATTTAAGATTCGTTCAGCCTCTTCCAGTGTCAAGCACCGGCGGAGCACTGAATCAACTCCAACCCGGTATAATGTATCTCCTACAATGCGGTAGGGTTGAGACTGATGCCGAATCCGACGTCGGGCATCTTTGGTCAACTCAGACCGGAATGTTGACGTTTTAAGGTACACAATAATATCGCCATACCACGGGTCACGGGTGCTGATAAGGAAGAGGGTTTCGTCTGGAATATGATCTTCAGAGTGAGAGGGTGTGGAGTCTGTCGAGAGGGGAAAAATTAGATCCGTAAAAACCAGTGATTTGGTCGACTTAGCAGTGGTAAACTCTAAGTCGAACTCCTGAAGGATAATGATCCATTTGGAGTATTTTCCCCCCAGTAATTGTCGAGATAGAATGTATGTCATGGGGTTGCAATCCAAAACCACGGTTGTTGTACGCAGTAGGATGTAGTGGCAAAAACGTTGTACAGCTTGTGCGGCTGCTAATTCCAGCTTCTCGACATGAGCGTAACGTGTCTCTGTGTCAAGAAGGTTCTATGATAGATAATAGACAACATGTTCATTTCCATCATCGTCATCCTGCACCAGAACCATAGCTATAGTGCTAAACGTGGTGGCCAAATATAGAGTGAAATCACGGTGATAGTTTGGAGGCCGAAGCAACGGAGCATTAACAAGTAACGTCTTAAGCTTCTCAAAGGATTGTTGAGCAATGTTGTCCCAATGAAAGGGAACGTTCTGCTTTACAAGACGCGTGAATCCTTTGGCCACTTCCGCGTAGTTCGGTATAAAGCGTCGAAGGAAATTAGCTTTTCCCTGCAGACTCTGCAATTAATATAACGAGGAGGGTGATGGGAGATTGACAATGGCCTCGACCTTTAGGGGGTCGAGGCGAATCTCGTCCTTAGAGACTATGAACCCCAAAAGACGGCCAGAATCCACACAAAAGACGCATTTATGAGGGTTGAGTCAGATATTATAGCGTCGACAGCGAAGGAAAATCTGGCGGAGGTGTTTTGGGTGGTCCTCCCGCCGAGCTGAGTGAGCTGGCAGATCGTCCAGATAAGGCTGAACGATATGGCGTATGTCGTGGAATGCGTAATACATCGCACACTGGAAAGTAGCTCCAGCGTTCTTCAAGCCGAACGGGAACTTTTTATAAGCAAAGGTACCCCACGAACAGATGAATGCAGTCTTGTGTTGATCAGCAGGTAGAATATTTATCTGATTATACCCGGAAAATCCGTCCATTAAGGAATAAATATCACTCCCGGCACATTCGTCAATGATTTGATCTATGAAGGGAGTAGGATAGTTGTCCTTCGGACAGGCGCGATTAATATCACAGTAATCAACACAGACTCTTATAGTACCTTGTTTCTTATCTACAGGGACAATATTTGAAACCCATTCTGTGAGGGGAATTGGGTAAATGAAGCCCGCGTTCAGAAGTTTTTCAACCTCTGCTTTAATGGTAGCGGCTTTGCGAGGATGCACCGGGCGTAGGCGTTGGCACACGGGTTTCGCACCAGGATAGGTAGGAATCTCGTGCACTACTATGCTGGGATCAATCCCAGGCATTTCCTCATAGGACCAAGTGAACACGTCTCTGAATTCTCGAAAAAGATCAGTATAAACTCGTATCTCATCAGGAGAACAAGTTACTCCCACGTGTATGTTCTCAACTATCCCCGGTTTAACGGAGATTTCGATCGAAATAGTTTGAGTAATGTTTCTCAGGTTTCCCTCTGAAAGAACTTCATGTGTTAATATGGGAGTCTGAAGAGGTGGAGTGGGAACCTGAGATGCAAAAAACTCTAGGAAATCTGACATTGCCCCCAGGCTGGGCATGAAGGAGGAACGATGATGTCCATCGCTCCAAGGCAGCTCCTCAAGAGACATTGTTTCAACAATGGCTTCATCAGAAGAGAAAGTCTCCTTAAGAGGATCAGGCGAGTCGGCCTCGCCGAGCCAGGGGGATTGAGAGTATACATCTAAAGCCATGCTCGAAGGAGCACGCTGAGGGGGGGGAGGATTAGATGCGGCAACGATTTCACAGTAATTAATCTCTACTGGAGTTAAGGGCATCGATTCTCCAAAATCAAGCACCTGCTCAGGCGAAGGGATGAGCCATGGGTCGTCAGACCTAGAGATCATATTAACTTGAGCGGTGCGTGGTGGCGGTGCGGGAAAAATACCCATGAGGACGGGGTCTTTGAAGAGACCGGGTCCTACACTGTCAGGGGGATTTGGGATCTGATCCACGTAAGGAACATTGTTCTCAGAGGTGGAGGTGAAGAAATACAACTGATCCACCGTAACGATTTTTCCCTCGTGAGGGAACTTAAGAAGTCGAAAGAGGGTGGATGGCACGCATAGCATGGCATGAGTCCAACTGCGGCCGAGAAGTATATTGTATTTAAGCTTGGCGTCAACCACTTCTACTTCTACGTTGACTGTCTTCCCCTATAAAGTAATCGATAAACTCTCGAGAACACCCAGGGGTTTCGATTCCCGACCATCGAATGCCTCTAAGGCATTGGGAGAGGATGAAAGGGTTGGAGAGACAATGGCCTTCCAGCAGGCGGATGACATGACACAGGTAGAAGCACCTTCATCCACAACGGCCCTATGGATGTTAAGACCGATGATCCCGACTTGAATAACAAGAGCGATCTGATGCGGGAGTCGGGGGGTGAAGTTTTCTAAGTCGAAGGTGAGAAGATTAGAATTAGTGGGATCAATCCCACCAATTGTAGACAGTAAAGCTTTCCGTTGTGACGGGAAAATTTGGAGAACTTCCAATGCAGACATAGCAGAAGGCACCTGTGCCAAATCCTCAACAATACTGTAGTGCTGAGCGGCACGGGAATTTGTGTTGTAGGAAGATCTTCGTAGAACACCTTTAGAAGGTGGCCTCACAACAGGTTCAGCGGTAGGCTTCTTAATTTCCAACGGACCGGAGACAGGTGGGGGAGGTGGGCCATCCACAACTTCCTTCCCAGCTGCCTGGCGCGATCCAGCATAATCCTTCGAACGCATAGCAATGGAGATAGGTGCAGCACCATTCATCATAAAGACCTGGGACCCAAATGGTGTAGATGGTGAAGGTTGTTCAACCATCTGGGTCTGCTGAGATGAGAAAGGTTCTTTTAGAACTGTCGGAGTCCCTTTGGGGCCTTTGAGAAGTTGACTAATTTCGGACCGTCGGGGACAATCCTTGGTATAGTGATCTCCTTCATAAATAAGGCAAGGGTACTTCGGTTTTCGTTGAGAACCGTCCTCAGTCTGAGGTTTGGAAGACTCTGGCTTCGGAGCATCGGATTTGGATTTACCTTTGCCCTTCTTTTTTCCTTTGGAGGCCTTTTCCGTAGGATTGGCCTGAACGGCGTTCACCTCCGCAGTTTTTCCAGAATCTGGAGGGGCGGGAAGAGCAGAATTATTGGAAGAATTGGACTTCTACTTCCCATTCGAAGATTTTCGAGAATTCTGAGATACGGAACCAATAACACCGTCCACCGCAAGGGTAGGTGGATATTTAGAGGTTCCTGGGCGTGGAGCATCAGTCAAAATTTCATACAGCGTGCCAGACTGAGATTATACCAGATCAAGATACTGAGCACACGCTATGGCTTGTTCTTCAGTCATACATGCCCCCATAGCAATATCTTGGGCGATTTTGTTAACGAAGGACGTGGTGAACCAATGAGTTAGTAGCTAATCAGGAATATCAAACTTGATCAGTCTACGACGACGTCGCCACTCATGAATGTGATCCGAGATGTGGGTGGCTTTATCCTGCTTCAATGAAGTCAGGAGATGCGTCCCGGCTTCATAGAGAACCGGTAACTAAAAGTGAGTCAGAAAAGCCATGGCTAACGTATTGAAATATTGAAAGATGCCACGGGGTAATTCAATATACCACTTGGCAGCAGCGCCAGTAAGAGTACGCTGGAAGAGATGTAGACGAATTGAATCGTCCACCCAAGATTTGGATGAACACCAAAGATGGTAAGTCATTACGTGAGCTTGGGGGTCCTCTCCAGCTTTACCCTCAAATTTTGGGCAATCGCCGGGTACCTTGGTCGGAACCGGAGGCCAATAAGGATTGTGTAAAATCGGATCATTAGGTAATTTCAAAACATCTAGTAATTCCAAGGTAGCCAAGAACGGAAATTGTGGATTGAACGGCATGCCTGGCCCTCGATAAGGACCAGTACCTGTACTCCACGTTGGTTGAGAATATCCCTACCCCCATGGGTTCTGTCCAGCAGGATTCTGACCGTAGGGGGTATAGGGTGTATAACCAGTCTGATTTGGTTGCTGGTAACCAGCGTACGGGGCTTGATAGCCAGAGTATGGACCTTGATTATATGTCGGCCCCGTATGAGCAGCATGTGGATATGGCTGTTGAGCATAGGTGTAGCCAGGTTGTTGAGAGTAATAGTTAGAACTTTGGGGCTGGCTATAATTCGGTCGGTATGGACCATGATAATAGTAACCGCCTTAAGGTTGGGTAGGCTGCTAATAGGTGGGACCCTGCTGAGCCTGATAATTAGGGTGCAGCGGTTGATTTGGCTGCGGCATTGAATAAGTCGGCTGTTGGGCAGGGTTGATGTAGAAATTTGCTGAATAATGATTAATTATCCACCGAGACTATCCTGATCACATACAATTCGAATTTATATGCAACACATAATCTCTTCCACTCAGATCAGATCATCAAACATGCGGAAATAAAATCAAGCGATAACACATCAAATCATCATACACATTAACACAGTATGTATGGGGAAAGCTTATAGCTGAAAACCCCGCAGCTATTGTGTATATTATAATGGAGAAATCAAGTAAAAAACTCAGTACAATACTCCTCACAAGTACTCAGTACTTTCTCATACAGTTACCCACAATCTAGCTCAGTTTTGAACAGGTTACTGGTTCAAAACTCACCGCCAATTGCCTTACCTCTATTGCGCAATCCAGGCCTGTCTATATAGAGATCCAAGGTTCGAATCTCCTTGGCTTGACAGCGCAATCATCATGGGAAATTCCTCCAAGTGTGGTGCAAATCTCATGCACAACTGATGTCGCCACTGATAGCTAACTCCACCCTTTCATCTACCTCTTTCACTGGTCTCCACTGAACTGATCATGCACTATAGTGAATTGATGTGTTCTTGAGTTGAATAATGAGTTACTAATTAATGAATTAAATAATATTTAATTCACTCCACTCATAACTAATTGATTAGCTAGTTAAACTAATCTCAATCAGTTCAACTAAAATAAGCAGAACACAACTCCACTAGCTGTCTCATTAACTCCTCCAAACTTCTGCCACTGAAGTCCAACTGAAGTCAACCATGCATGATGCCATCAAACCCTTGGGAACCACGTGATTCCTCTGTCAGATGCATGAGCCACTTCTTTAGCTCGAACTGAAGTGCTCCAAGAGAGTAAACTGTTGTTTATAGTCTAAATATTATTAAGGGTAAATAATATTTGACTTCCCTGTTTTAAGGAGAGGCAGTCTAAAAATAGACTTCGACCTCTTTAACCTAAAAAATAGAGTCTCATCTATTTTTACCAACATGACACATACTTCAAGAATCTCAAACTGGAATCCCCGAACCATGCTCCATATGTCTAAAAATAGACATAGTCTAAAAATAGATTTTGCGCCAGAATTTGCCTGCGGGCCCACTTAGTAAAGGCGACTTCATTTCACTAAGCTCCATCATCTTGCTGCATTTTCAACACTCCCTCTCAGCAAGATATGGATTATCTGCAACCCCTATCCTGCCTCTGTGGAATTCGAACTTTCTCCTGGTGAGCGCCTTCGTCAGGATGTCGGCATCCTGATCCTCCGTGGGAACATATGAAAGCATCATGATTCTCCGCTGAACACAATCTCTGATATGATGGTACCTGATGTCGATGTGATTGGACCTATCATGAAATACTGGATTAGCCGAGAGTTTAATGCAACTCTGGTTATCACAGTAGATCACTGTAGGCTCCAAATGCAACCTGAACAATCCTGCGAGGATCTTCCTCATCCAAATAGCCTCGCATGCAGCCAAGCTAGCTGCCATGTACTCGACCTCTGCTGAACTGAGTGCCACGGATCTCTACTTCCTGCTGTACCAGGAAACTGCTGTCGACCCAATGCTGAAAACTCCTCCAGAAGTGCTCTTCCGGTCCGTTGGACTCCCTGCCCAATCTGCATCAGTGAAGCCAGAAAGCTTCACTCCATCCTCCTGTCTGTACCATAGACCATATCTCGATGTGCCTCTGATATAGTGCAATACATGCTTGCCCGCCTTCCAAAAGAGCTTGGTAGGCTTAACCATAGCTTGCGAAAGCTGGTTAACTGCATAGCATATATCGGGTCGAGTATTGACCAGATACATCAACGACCCCACCAACTGTCGATAGACAGTGGAATCCACTACCTCCTCCGAAGTAGCATCTCCCTTCCTCCAACCACCAGGAAGGGGAGTGTCAACGGGCTTGCAGCCTTGCATGTTGAACCTCTCCAGAATCTCCCGGGCATACTTGCCCTGAGAAACAAACAGTCCTCCACTGCGCTGCCAAATCTCCAATCCCAGGAAATAATGAAGGATGCCCAGGTCCTTCATCTCAAACTATCGTGCAAGATCCTCCTTGCATGAAAGTATCAACTGCTCGTCGCCAGTCAAAATCAGATCATCTACATACAGTACGATGATCAACAGCTTCCCCTCCACCACAATCTGGTACAGGTTTGGATCCGCCTCACTCTTGGAGAATCCAAGCCCGGTGAAGTAGCTGTCCATCCGAGTGTACCAAGCACGAGGTGCTTGCTTCAGCCCGTACAGTGCTCTCTTGAGTCGGCACACATGCGACTCACTGCTGAAGATCTCAAAACCTTCAGGCTGCTCTATGTACACCTCCTCCTCAATAACTCAATTGAGGAACGCAGTCTTCACATCCATCTGATGAATGTGCCACCCCATCTGCGCTGAGAGAGAAAGGATCGTCCGTATGGAAGAGTACCTTGCGACAGGTGCAAAGGTCTCCTCATAGTCAATCCCCTCGATCTGTGAAAAGCCACGGGCGACAAATCTCGCCTTGTACTTCTCCACACTCCCGTCAGCCGCCTCCTTCACCTTGTAGATCCATCGCGAACCCACCATTGATTTCCCAACCGGTCTTGGGACAACCTCCCATGCACTTTTCCTGACGATCGAATCATATTCCTCGATCATGGCATCAACCCATGCGGGTTCCTCCACAGCTTCCTCAAAAGAGGATGGCTCTGTCACAACACATTGACTCACAAGAGCCATGTATCCAGTGTACCGATCCGGTGACTGTCTCTGTCTGCTGTTTGTGCTGTGAGTGGTCCTACAACCTTCTCTGCATCCGAGCCCGGTCACTGGGAAGCACCGCGGAGTGCGCATGCGCCCTGCGATGGTTGGCCATTTGCCTGGGTGGTTTCTTCCACCTCCTGAACCTCCTCTTGTGGCTGATCCACATCAGGAGTGACTCCTCCTTAGGAACTAGTAGCTCCTCATCTGCATGCAAGTGTGGCTCCCTCTCAATCGAACACTTCATGGCTTTCTCCTCATGAAATTTGATATCCGTCATACGGCCCATTGTTTATTGTCTGACCAATTTTAGATAGATAGGAGGTGTATCAGTGTACCCCACAAATATTCCAACCTCAGCAGTTGGATCCAGCTTCCTTCTCGCATCCTTCGTCACATGCATGTAGACAGGAGAACCAAAAATCCGCAAATGGGAAATATCGGGCCTCTTGCCAGAATAAGCCTCCTCCGGTGTACTCATGCCAAGAACCTTGTGAGGACAACGGTTCTGCACATACACTGTTGTATTGCATGCCTCAGCCCACAAGTGAAGGGGTAGGCACTGATCATGCAACATCGCCCGTGCAGCACCCACGATCGTTCTGTTCTTCCGCTCAGCCACCCCGTTCTGCTGTGGGTTATGGGGTGCGATGAGCTCTCTCGGAATCCCTTCTGCGCTGCAGAACTCCTTGAATTCAGCCGAGATGAATTCACCACCGTTATCACTCCTTAGAGCAATCACCTTCTTCCCCGACTCCTTCTCGACCAGTGCTTTAAACTCACGGAACTTCGCGAATGTATCGCTCTTCTTCTGCATGAAGAAGATCCAGCACTTTCGAGAGAAATCATCAACAAAGATCACATAATACATGTGCTTTGCTGTCGAAGCAACTGAGAAAGGACCACACACGTCTGTGTGAACTCTCTCAAGGATCGTCGTGGCGCGACTATCCTTCTCGTGAAGGGTGGCTTTCACATACTTCCCTAAAGTACACCCCTTGCACTGATCTGACTGCGCAAGAGTGCCCTTAGGAAGCCCAGTAGAAATCTACTGCAAGAATCTTCAAAGCTCCATGGTGAAGGTAGCCCAATCTCCTGTGCCACAGTTCGCCCTCATCATCCCGGCTCACCACTTCTCCCGCCTTGCATGCCATAGCTGCGCAGTCATCTACCTGCAACTGATAAAGGTTCTGAGTTCGAACCCCTATCTTCCGGGTCTCTCCAGTAGTCTTACTTCGCAGGAAGGATTTTCCTTCGCTGAAGACCACATCATACCCTTATCCTCCAACATCGCTACTGAAATCAGGTTCTTCTTCAATCCAGGTACATGCATGACATCCTTTAAGACAAAGGGTTGCAGACCTACGAAAGGATATGATGCCATAGATACCGATCGCCTTTGTATCTACCATCATCGCCTCTCGTGTGCACCTGCTTTGTCACCGGTCCCGAGAACAACTCCCGATCTCCCGTCATATGAAATGACGCACCGCTGTCCAAGAACCACACCGATCCCATCACACTTGAAACCAAGCATGCAATCAGTGAAAAATCAAGCTCGAACTGTGAAGCCAAAGCTTCTCCATCTGCGGATCTTCCCGCTTGCTTGTTCTTCTTCTTCTTTGGACAATTGGTAGCATAATGTACGT
Organism: Pinus albicaulis; assembly: GCA_034641835.2. NCBI lineage: Eukaryota > Viridiplantae > Streptophyta > Pinopsida > Pinales > Pinaceae > Pinus > Pinus albicaulis. The sequence continues at coordinate 452,321,025 of CM076584.1, forward strand.
GATCATGGCAGTGAAAACACTTCACTTTTTCCATATCCTGCTTCTTGCCCTTTGCACCAGAATGAGAGGTTTTCTTACCCTTCCCTTTCTTTGCTTTGGCCACCAAAGCGCAGTTTTCTTCATCAGCTCCCTTTGATGAAGATCCATCTCGAGTAGTCCTCCTTATCTCCTCCTGCATGAGATCCGCCCAAAGGCGCTCCCATCACGGCAGCTTCTCCCGACCATTGACACTATCTTGATATGAGTGCCAAGCCTTCGGAAGACCAAGGAGAGCCAGGTCGACCATGTCCTCGTCTTCGACAGTCACCCCCACACTTCCCGGCTCATCTCTGCATTGAGTGAACTTCGTGAGGTATTTGGCGATACTGTCGCCTTTCTCCATCTTGATGTTTTTGAGCTTATCTTTGAGTGCCAGCTTCCTTTGGTCGCTCTTACTCTGGAATAGATCCATCAGTGCTTTCCACATTAAAAATGGAGAAGCCTTTCCATGCAGGCTGGATACAATATGATCCTTGACGCCCTCCAACAGGATCCTTCGACATTTCGCCATCTTCTTTTGCCATACTTTGACTTCAGCAATATTAGTGGGCTTTTGGACATCTGTATCCACGAACTCCTTAAGACCATTATCTTCTAATACTGCTTCCATGCGATCCTTCCATGCAACATAATTCGAACTGCCTTCAAGAGCATATTCGAGTCGCAAACCATTGAAAGACATTTTCAACACTGGCACCAAGAAAACAAAACTGCTGCAAAATTTAGAATTCCACCTCAAAGCTCAACCGCTCTAGATCTGTGAGAACAAATTATTTCTAGCACAGAGATTGACTGCAAGGGGCATTTACCAGACCTTTCACTTTCCGAAGAAAGATGAATCCGGAGGCTACCTGGCCCGCATGCAGACTTTTTCTATCGAAATAAGTTTGTAATCACTGTGATGATCAATCTCTGCTTCAATAGCTCTGATACCATGTAGAAATTTGCTGAATAATGATTAATTATCCACCGAGACTATCCTGATGACATACAATTCGAATTTATATGCAACACATAATCTCTTCCACTCAGATCAGATCATCAAACATGCGGAAATAAAATCAAGCGATAACACATCAAATCATCATACACATTAACACAGTATGTATGGGGAAAGCTTATAGCTGAAAACCCCGCAGCTATTGTGTATATTATAATGGAGAAATCAAGTAACAAACTTAGTACAATACTCCTCACAAGTACTCAGTACTTTCTCATGAAGTTACACACAAACTAGCTTGGTTTTGAACAGGTTACTGGTTCAAAACTCACCACTAATTTCCTTGCCTCTATTGCGCAATCCAGGCCTGTCTAAATAGAGATCCAAGGTTCGAATCCCCTTGGCTTGACAGCGCAATCATCATGGGCAATTCCTCCAAGTGTGGTACAAATCTCATGCACAACTGATGTCGCCACTGATAGCTAACTCCACCCTTTCATCTACCTCTTTCACTGGTCTCCACTGAACTGATCATGCACTGTAGTGAACTGATGTGTTCTTGAGTTGAATAATGATTTAATAATTAATGAATTTAATAATATTTAATTCACTCCACTCATAACTAATTGATTAGCTAGTTAAACTAATCTCAACTAGTTCAACTAAAATAAACAGAACACAACTCCACTATCTGTCTCATTAACTCCTCCAAACTTCTGCCACTGAAGTCCAACTGAAGTCAACCACGCATGATGCCATCAAACCCTTGGGAACCACGTGATTCCTCTGTCAGATGCATGAGCCACTTCTTTAGCTCGAACTGAAGTGCTCCAAGAGAGTAAACTGAAGTTTATAGTCTAAATATTATTAAGGGTAAATAATATTTGACTTCCCTATTTTTAGGAGAGGCAGTCTAAAAATAGCCTTCGACCTCTTTGACCTAAAAAATAGAGTCTCATCTATTTTTACCAACATGACCAATTCTCCAAGAATCTCAAACTGGAATCCCCGAACCATGCTCCATATGTCTAAAAATAGACATAGTCTAAAAATAGACTTTGCGCCAGAATTTGCCTGCGGGCCCACTTAGTGAAGGCGACTTCATTTCACTAAGCTCCATCATCTTGCTGCATTTTCAACAGTTGACAAGATGTGCAGGCTGGCCCGGTTGGGCAAGTTGACCTGGCTGAATGGGCTTCCCTGGTTGAACAGGTTGACCCGGATAAACAGGTTGTGCCGGTTATGCAGGCTGACCTGGCTGTTGAGGAGCACCAGGTTTTGCTGGATTGGTCGGTTGGCCTGGTGGCGGAACAGAGCCAGGTGGTGGCTGATAACCGGTTTGACCCGCAACAGGACCATAAGATGGCCCTGGTTGATGTGCAACGTTGGGACCAAGAGGATATTGAGGTTGCACGGGTTGAGAAGGTTGGACTTGTCCCCCAGGACCATATACCGGCCCTGGTTAGTACCCCGGTTGACCTCTGAGTCCTTGAGGTTGCGCAGCTAGGACTCCAGGGAGAGGCTGCACGAGTTGACCTGAAGGGTTGTAATACTGTCCTTGCGGACCGTATAATGGCCCTTGCTGGCCTAGAGGGTAGCCCTGTATGGGCTGTCCCTGCAGGTCATAAGGATAGCCAGGCTGGCCCCAAGGTTAGCCTTGAAAAGGTTGTCCTTGTGGATTATAGGGCTGCCCAGCCTGGTTATATGGTAAAACCTAAGCATGAATTTGAGACTCAGGAGCGGGTAAACGTAAAGGGTTCCCATGCTCATCGTACTGATATGGAAAAACGTACATGGGTGTACCATCCTGTGCATAATGCGAAAAATACGAGTGGTTGAGATCTTGAGAGGGTTGTCCAACCTCGGGGTTCGATTTTTTTAGGGACAATCGATACTCCTCCGGAGAAATGTTCTCCGGCATAGCAGATGCTATATAGATGTCTTCGGGAAGCGATGTGGTCCTTACGAACTGAGTGGTAACAGCAGGTGTAAATGTAGCCACACACACAGTGGGCCTGACGGGTACAGAAGTGACCTGACGGGATGACGTGACAGGTGTCCGTGGAGACATCCCCAATGAAGGAACAACTGGCCTCGTAGAAGGAGCTGATACCCCCATAGAGGCAACGGCGGCAATAATCTGACCCAAGGATCTATACCCTGCTGGTAATGAGGGACCAGGTGATGACATAACAGATGGTTCAGGGTTGTTTCTGGGAATAATTGTCAAGGGAATAACTGGTAATCTTCACCAGACGTGGGGATTTCCTCACTAGGATAATCACTCATATTTGAACCTGCCGCTAGATCTCGTAACAGACGGCAAGGAATAGGAGGAATGACAGCAGCTATAAAAGGCGAACCCGATGTAAGAGGAGGGAAATCTTCCCCTACTCCAAATCCAGACCAAGGGTCGGAAAAGGGCCAATTGAACTCAACTGGTCCTCCAAAGGGAAGCTTAGATAGAACCGGTCCCCCGTCGAGAAACTCGGAAACGATGGGCTGTTGAGGTTCAGCAGAGGATTGAGAAGCCTCTGATGAATCGTCCGTATATGGACTACCAGTAGACGAAACGGAAGGTTTCGCCATTGTGACAACAATGACAAAAGATCAAGCACAACACACACGGGCTAAAAAAGAGTCAAGACACACAATCAAATGGCCAACAAGCAAAATCTAACAGGGCGTGTGATCGCGGGTGATTTATTTTACCACATTGAAACTTAGAAACTCCATCGTTTCATGTTTTAAGAGTCGAGAAACGGATGAAAGGTGACTCTATCTCTTTCATTTTTGAAGCAAGCGTGAAAGGACAAGCGCTTGGTGATCCTTTCAAATTTACAGAGTCAGAAAAGATCAAATTACTACTCAGGAATACTAGGCAAAGGGTGTACCAAATAACCGTGAACTGCAATATACACCTTGGTTTCAAAATGAAAAATAAATCCACCAAGGACTTAATGTACGTGCAGGCAATCTCCTCGAATGTTGTGTCCAGTGTATCACGGGTATAGGGCGGCAGACTCGACTTCCTATGGCTAAAGGATAGAAACCTAGTGGGGTCTCCCTTTATATACTCGACAGTACGGGGAGCACAAGTCCGTACTAGTGCTGTCTAAATCCAAGAGGCGAACGATAGCTACTAGGTTTAAAGACGTCGGAACACGTCTCTAGCCTAGACCACTAAATTTTGCGTTAATGTTTCAATGTTGCCTTAGTGTAAATTGAATAAATTGTAATGTTTATCTTTAATTACGTTTCATTTTTCAGGCCCTAGCGAGTGTTATGTCTCGGAATCTCCTAAATTCACACTATATGCCATAGTATATCATTTTATTCGATGAAAGCTAATTACAAGAGAGTTAATAGATTTTCACACAATAATAAAATGATCAGAGAACAACCAGCAAAGTCTCTAATGCAGGTAATGGAAGCCAAAAACTTTTCTCTCAAAGTCACTAATCACTAATAACACCGAAAATATTTTAATTTGCACTAACTAATCGAAAGCAAAAGAGATTTTTTTTTGTATTCCCAATGTTTAATAGCAAAGTGCACTAAACAGAATGAAAACTAATGAAAAGAGCAATTTGAGAAGTGATGAGGAAAGAGTAAAAAAACAAATTTCACTCAATGCAAACACACAATCAGATCTCCAAATTGACAAAGCAGTCCCTCAAAACCAAGATAATCCCAAAGACTCAAACGGACCATGAAATCTAGGCCCAACGCGAGAGAAAGCGAAACTCGAATGAAGAAGAGAAAAATCACTCAAATAACGCAATAAAATGATAAACAACCGCCAAACGAATGCAGAGGAGCAATCAAAAGGTTGACTGAACAAATAGAAACCAAAAACTCCCAAGGGAGGCTCGACACACAAGAGCACCTAGATGCCCTAGGGCTAGAATGTGAAATTGATGGAAACGGGCAAACAACCAAAAAACGAAGGTCACAGCCATTCAAACAAGACTCTAGAACACTCAAGCAGTCGAAAAACAAGACCAAACACACTGATCAAGCTCAGGAAGCTCAGAACAGAGAAAACCCTAGTACCTCACAGGGTTGGCGCGACTGTGAGGTTGAAACTAGCACCATATACGAATTGGCGTGGGTAATACATTAGCAACCTGCGCCAATGGGCACGACTGTCAAGCTGTAAAGCGCGCCAGTCGAGTTTGCTATGGAAAAATAAAAACAAGCAATCCAACAAGCAGACCAGTGATGAACAAGCTAACCAAAAGCCAAAATCACAAAAAGAGCCAGCCAAAAGAGCCGATCAAGCAAGCAGAATCGAGAAACAACCGAAAAGACAAGACAATACTCCAAGTGTTCAGTTCATAAACTAAACCAGAGATTGACTGAAGCAGCTTTGATCTACTTCGCTAATGCAGAGCAATAGCGTTTCGAAGGCTATCTGGCTAACTTCAGGCTCCGTCTGTAGCTTACAAAGCAGGACAACAACAAGCTAGACGATCCCCAGTGGAGTCGCCATTTTGTTGGAGAGGTAAATCCCCTCTGCGGACAGAGGCGATCCCTACTAGCCCAAACCGGGTCTAGCAACAATCGTCACATGCTATAGTGTAGGTTCCTAATTGCAAATAAACCAACTAGAAATTAAGGCTTACCTGGAATCCAACGCTGTCGCTTGTAGAGAAAGTAGCGCTCTCGTTCCTTAACTCTGGAAGATCATGATCCCTCAGGATCTCCGTGACCGAACACCTGCACATGCAAGAAACAAAACAAACGCAAGCGTAAAATCCAGTATATGCAACTATATGTCAATCAAAGAAGACATAACTCATTACCATAATCATCAACAAGAGTGGAACCATAACCAACAGTCACTTATCATTAATAAATCAAAGGAGGATACAACCTGGCTCTGACGCTGAATTCTCCTTCGGAGGGTCGCCAGTGGAACATGTCTCGAAAAAACCTGTCGGGGATGGGACAAGCCTCTCTCTTCGGATGTCTCGACAATAATCTCCTTGCTTGGATTTGGCCTTAAGGGAATGAATCAAGGCTCTTGCAGCATAAGGCTCTGATGGCTCTTGGGAACTTGGAGATTAGCTTGCAAAGGAGATGGGCAAGCTTTTATAGATGGAGGAAGAGGAGTTGGGATCCCTATAATCATGGGATTGGCCCTATCCTCAAGGAAGCTTCCATGAGAGGTGGCAAACTGTTCCCTCTACATGGAGATCCAGAGCCAAACCTCCCAACTCAAATTAGATGCCAGTTTATGGATTAGTTAGGACGAAACTTCCGCCATTTATTTTTTAAAAACACTCCTTAAAATGGCTGGCGCGAGTGTGACTCTGAGACAGAGCGCCAATTGGCGCGCCCTATATGAAGGATTTCCCCCATTGGCGCGGGTACTGAACTGGCTTCCCGCGCCAATGCAAAAAGGGGTGTTTTTAGGGTTTTTACAAGGAGTTGTCTTCAGGGAAATGAAAGCTCATGTTCAGAGGGATTTCATGAAAGTGGTTTCAAGTCATGTCACTGCTCACAGGTCACGAAATGAGCCCTCCAATTGTGCAGGATGGGGAATTGTAGGGACGGTGACAAATTACTGTGTAACAATCACTTGTTTGGTGGGAATCCAAGACAAAGGAGGAAATCAAGAAACATGGTAAGATAATTCTATCATGGTCAAATTTCATTACTGCTATAAAACAACAGTTTTATCCAGTAGCTCATATGCATAAATTCATAATCAAATGGTAAAAATTTAGGCAATTGAAGGGCCAAAATGTGCAAGAATACACCCAAGAATTTAGGAGAAGAGCTCCCTTATCACGGGTAGATTTGCAGAGCCAATACACTTTGCTAAAGTACATAGGAGGCTTACATAGCTACCTCAAAAATACTATTATCACATTTAACCCCACCATTCTAGATGAAGTATGTGTTCAAGTCATACATCTAGAAGCTAGAAGGAAGAACATTTTTGAAGAAGGTAGGAAGAAACCTTTTAAGGGTAAAGCCAAATAAAAGACCTCAAAAGGTAGAAACAAAAAGAATGCATATTTTAAGAAAGAGGGAGAAAAAGTGGTTTGTAAACATTGTTCAAAAGAAGGCCATGATGAAACTCATTGTTGGAAATTACATCCTGAAATGAGGCCAAAGAAACCCAATAACAAAGGGAAATCGAAATTGTTGCTACAGCTCAACATGATTTAGGATTTGATTCATGTAATGACTCTAAGATTATAGCCATGGGATTGAAGAACATGAAGGGAAAATAAATTGAAACTAAAACCAATACTAGTACATCAAATTGTCACATAAACACTCCAAATGAAGAAGAAATAATAGAATTGTTTCATGTGAGGGTCATATCCAAACATACCAAGATTGACACATTGTTTGATAGTGGGTCACAAGAAAACTTAATCTATGAATATTTGGTCAATAAACTTAACCTTGAGACCATACCAGATCCAAAACCATATTCATTGGGTTGGATTTATAAGGATGCAAATTTACAGGTTTCAAAGAAATGTATATTGCGGTTTGCAATCACTACAAATTTTGTTGACACGGTTGAATTAGATGTGGTTTTGCTTGACATCACTGGTATTCTATTAGGGAGTCCTTACTTGTATAATAATGGGAAAGTGATATTATATCGCCATGAGAACAAGTATCATTTATTCAAATATGGCAAGGAGTTCATTGTTAGGGCACATCGCAAGAAGACAAACATTTTTATGGTAAATGTTGGATAGGTAAAAAGGCTGGTAAATTCAAGTAAGAATTTCGTTCTTATTATGATTAAGCCTAAAGCTGATATTAATCATGAATAATTTAAGGGATGTGAACCTAAGTTGAAATCATATTTATATGATGTAGTTAATGCACATCATGAGACTTTTCAGGAGCCAACAGGATTGCCTCCAAAAAGAGAGATTCAACAGCAGATTCAGTTGCAGCAAGATTGTCCTCTTCCAAATAGTGGTATGTATCACATGTCGATAATGGAGAATGTTGAAATAAAGAGGTAAATCAAAGATATGTTGGACAAGGGAATCATAAGGCCAAGCACCTCGCCATGCGGTTCACCCATAGTCTTGATACCAAATAAAGATGGGACTAGGCGCATGTGTGTAGATTTCAGAGCTTTGAACAAGATTATGGTAAAGAATCGTTACCCACTCCCAAGGATAGATGATTTGCTTGATCAGCTGAAAGAAGCAAATTTTTTCACTAAGTTATATTTATGAAGTGGATATCATCAAGTAAGAATTGCAGAAAGTGATATATGGAAAACTGCATTCAAAACCAAACAATGACTCTTTGATTGGCTAGTTATGCAATTTTGTTTGTGTAATGCACTGGTAACTTTCATGCATCTTATGGATAGTGTTTTACGTCCATTCCTTGATGAATTTTTTATTGTCTACTTAGATGACATATTAATTTTCAGAAAAACAAGAGAAGATCATGTCTTGCATGTGAATAGAGTGCTTGATATTTTGAAGAAAGAGAAATTGTTTCTTAAGATGTCAAAGTGTGAGTTTGGAAAGACTTCTTTGGTATATTTGGGACATATTGTAGGAGGAGGAGAATTGAGGATTTATCCTTCTAAAGTGGAAGCCATTGTGAATTGGCCCACACCGAAAATAGTAACCGAGGTAAGAATTTTCTTAGGTGCAACTCAATATTGGAGAAAGTTTGATGCTAACTTTTCTTCCATCGCAGCTCCTATACATGCAGTGAGAAGTGTGAAGAAAGTATTCCAATGGGGAGGCAAAAAACAGAAATATTTCAAAGCTTTAAAAGACAAGATCGGTTCAACTCCAGTTCTTGCATTACCAAATTTTAGACAGTCATTCAAGATTCAAACCGATGCTAGTGATTATGCCATGGGCAAGTACTTTTGTAGCATGGTAAGCCTATCGTTTTTCATTCTGAAACATTTAATGGTGTTGTGACTAATTATCCTACATATGAAAAATAAATATATGCGTTGGTACAAAGTGTCAAGAAGTGGATACATTACTTGATGGGTAAAGAGACTATTGTACATACCGATCACCAACCATTACAGTACTTGCAGTCGCAAACAAAATTGCAGCAATCAAGACATTTCAGGTGGATGGGATTTCTTAAACAATTTCACTTGGTTATAAGGTGCAAGAAAGGTATTTTCAATAAAGTTACAGATGTGATTTCAAGACCAATCATTAGTGCTTCTACTTTACTCAAAAATGATTCTGTTGTACATGAGAGTTACATAGAAAAATATGCACATGACATTGATTTTCAAGATGTGTATGCTAGTTTGAGTGAAGGGAATCAAGTTGAAGAAAAAGATTATCACACACATAACAATTTGCTGTTTCATTTGGGAAATTTGTGTATTCCACAAGGAGAGAGGCTAAGTGTCATGAGAGAAGCTCATTCATCTCTTATTGTTGGACACTTTGGGGTAAGAAAAACAGTGGCGCATCTACAGAGGTATTGTTATTGGCCTCGCAAGGTAGATAGTGCGTTGCGTTTTATAAGAGGTTGTTCTATGTGCGCAACAAGTAAGCCTAGTAATAGGAAGCTTCGATTGTACATGCCACTACCGGTACCATCAAGGCCATGGGAGAGTGTCTCCATGGACTTAGTTGGAGGTATACCTATGTCAAGAAGACAACATGATTATCTTTATGTAGTTGTGGATAGATTCAGTAAAATTTGTATACTTATGCCATGTAAGAAAACCATTACTGCTGAACAAACTGCTGAACTTTATTTTCAACATGTTTGGGCTCATTTTGGATTGCCAACTTCTATTGTTAGTGATATGGATTCCAGGTTCATTGGGAATTCTTGGTCAAATCTATGGATAATGATGGACACAAAGTTGAAAAAGAGTACCGCTTTTCATCCAAAAACAGATGGACAAACAGAGGTGGTGAATAGAACAATTGTGCATCTATTGAGAGGATATTGCAGCAAACATACTAAGTTGTGGGATGAGCAACTGCATTACATTCATCACGCTTACAACTGAGCAAAGCACTCTTCTACACAAACCTCACCTTTTGAAGTATGCTTTGGTTATTTTCCAAAATCTCCATTAGAATTCATATTTGGGAAGGATGTTGCAATTGATGGCCATAGTGAAATTGATAAGGCTAGAAAGTTCATTGAGAAAATTCAGATTATACATCAACAAGTTCAAGAACATCTTGAGAAAATTCAAAGCAAATACAAAGAGAGGCATGACAAACATCATGTTGATCACAAGTTTCAAGAGGGAGATGAGGTATGGTTTCACATTAGCAAAGAAAGGATGCAAGAGGAAGGTAAAAAGCTCAAACCATTCGCTATGGTCCTTTCAAGGTCATAAATCAAGTTGGTAATAATGCATTCCAACTTGAATTTCCTTCTTATATAAAAATGTATTCAGTTGTTAATGTTGAAAACTTACATTTTTATGAGCCACCTTTGATCGATGATCAAGGAAGTGATGTTCAGCTACCTTCTATTGAATATTTCTTGCCAGAATTTCTGGATGAGCTCAAAGAAGATACAATTCTTGACAGGAGAACAAGAGTATCCAAGAGGGGAAGTGTTGACTACCTACGAGTTGGGCTCAAAGGAACTAAACCAAACAAGGAAAAATGTATGGAGGTTGGAAAGGTGAGGGAGTTGTACCCTCATCTATTGAACAGGTAATCAAGTCTTTTTGGGTCCAAAAGCTTCAAAATGGGGAGGAGTGATCAGGAGTTCATAATTTTTTCTCAAATTTCAAAATTACAAGATTGGGTTGAAACCAGGATGGTTGCGTAGATCTCGCCTTCTTGATTTCGGCGTTGTGAATGGTTCAAAAAACTAATTTTGTATGAGGGAGATATCGCTTTCTGATCAAAAAGACAAACAGGTAAAATTGCGACAATTTGACCAGGTTTGACTGGGATGCACAGTCAGCAAATGGGTGGATGTACAGTTAGCAAAAGGGAATATTCATTCCTCAGAACCAACCCCAGGTTGAAAAGTGTCGCAATTCTAATGGTTGTACATTTTTGGAGGGCCAATCAGGAGGTTCCACTGGAACCGTATTGTAAAATTTTGGTGAGGTCCACAGGGCTCGACCCCGCAACCTCCCTTCGAGCACGCAGACAAGTTTCCAACCACTCTATGCTTTGTTGCTTAACCTTAATAGGTTGCAACTTTATGTTATGGTTTAAATAAGTCAAGGTTGGGGGTTGGGAACCACCGACGATCCCAACCCACCAGCAGTTCCCTGACGATGTTCACATGGCATATAAATATTAAACCAAAACTTCGCAGTCAGCTAACCTCCAACCCACAATCCCGCCAACATATCTGCGTAGGTTGTCACATGGCTACAATTTATCGTTATCTCTGCGTGGGATAGGACTTAAAACAGTGTTTCAACCGGAGTTTCAATTCGTCAAACCACGGTTTATAACATGGGTTCCGCCCAACCACCGACGTTTGTTAACCGCAGGGTTTGGGGGAAGTGTGCCCATCCATAAACCTTTAATTTTGTTGTTTAAAACAGCGGACAGTTTGGCAAAGCATGCCATTTCTGGGGGAGAAGCTATTTTAGCTCCAATTAAGTGGAGTTCTCCATTTTTAGTGGAGTTTTTCTAGGTGAAACTGGTCAAAAGAGTAGGAGACTCAATTTTCACCCATTCTGAGTGAATGAAGAGTCTTTTTTGACTAATTGGAGCATTCTCGAGACATTGGTGTAGAGAAAAAATCCATTAAAGCACTGTAATTACATGTATTTGAAAAATCTTGGGCATAGTGAAAGATGGACATGTCATTAAGAGCTGGACCAACAGATGTAGCCCAGGAGGGGTGAACTTCTTCATCATGCCTGTTGTGTAAATTTCATGTGGTGACTTATTTCTCTATTTTACACTATTTTTCAGTGCTATTTAAGCTTGTTTTATGCTTCTAATTCATCTAAAAGCATCTACAATTCATGGACAAACACCTCAATCTCTATTCAAACTAATGAACTGATTATGCACATGTTTATAAACTGAAAAGACGCTTAGCACAGAAAAACTAATACAGTCATTTCATATCATTAACATTGATACTTGATCTCAATGCTCATTTTTTTCTAAATTCTTTATACTATGGTTTACATCCTCTAATACTACATCATGAGGGTCATTCAAACTTGTCAAAATATTATTCTTGAGCCATTTTTTCTCTCCAATAGAAATTTTAAGTCTATTTTTCCTTGAGAAGGCATCATGGATTGTTTAAGAAATATTGTCCAAACGGATTTCACCATTAGCGCTATTGGAAATTGGCTTTGCAATGAATTCCATTTGAGGGTTCTTTTAAGGAGCTCACTTTTTTTTATTCTTCACTATTGTGTTTGACTCCCACTGCTTCATTTTCATTGTTGTGGGGATTCTTTTTATTTCTCCTATTCCAATCACTTTTCAAATTATTTGGAATTATACACATTTAGCTTATTTGTTTAAAAATAAGACCTTATCCTGCATGTAGTTCACTAACAAAAATGATAACTTCATCTTATTTAGAGTTGAAGCAATAGGGTTCACCCAAGTCATTTCCTCTTGTGCAATTCGCATAACCATGTTTATTCAAATCAATAACTTCACTTGCAAGTGCTCCTTGTATTTCCAACCTTAATGGTTGTAACTTCCTTCTTTTGCAGCTAAATGTTGCCTCACTAATATTGCTTTCAAATTTTTTTAGATGGAGCTTGGTTGCATGATAGAGTGTAATATACTTGAGCTATGAAAACTCATATTTGTAAACCAAAGAGGAGTTACAAATTTCAGAAGCAGCATATCCATATATCTTTCATCAACATCTCCTTCTTCAAATGGATTTCCATGTTCTATTCCTAAAGAAGGATCTTGTAGAATTTTCATTAGAAAGATAGCCAAATTGAGTGGATCCACAAGAAGTAGACCTCTGAAAAAAATCTATTTCAAAATATAAATGAAATCGAGTTACAAGGTGTGATTTTGCAACCCCACAACTAGACAACATTAAACTTATACCATTGTACAAAAGTGTCGAGACTTCCCATTCTTTAACTTGCTTCAGAGCATTCAACCTTCCATGTACTTGAAGAATCTTTCATCAACAATTGATACCAATATCTTAAGCATTCAGATCCATTTTTGGCTCTTCTTGTTTTCTTCTCCACACCTTGGTGTATTTTCTTTATGCCTAGTAGAAATATATTATTCCTTGGTTTGTTTATGAAACCATCTCGTGTTTCTTTTGTAGTCACGTGCTATATGCCCAAAATTATGGAATTTGTATCATTTTGTATTGTCCTTGAATAGAGGAGTGAATGGATTATGATTTATGTTGTTATATACTTTAGGAACAGTGATTTTATTTCTTGTAATTTTGTTTCTAGAGTTCTAATAAGGGTCTCTAAAATCATCATTGGCATAGGCTTTACAATCCCTTACTTTATGTTCAATGTTTGTGCTTGAAAAACAATGGCCAAGAAATATAGTTTGATACATGGTTGATAGCAATTTTCTTGATGAAGTAGCTCCTCTAAAGTTTTTTTTTGCTTTGGAGAAGATTATGTTTAAAATTGGATAAACCAACGCTCCCCATGTGTTTCATGACATATGCTTAACCGTCTCTTGTGGATCTGTTAACTCTGGCGATGCGTCTATTTACTAACACTTGCAGGTTTTGGTGAAACGGAAATCGTGATTCCAACAAGTGGTATCAGAGCAAAATATCTCAAGTTCAAATCACACCTGGATTACAATGGGGGGAGATTGTTGGACATTGGATAAGCCAGCGCTCCTTCTGTGTTTCGTGGCATGTGCTTAACCGCCTCTCGTGGATACGTTAACTTTGGAGATGCGTCTGTTTACTAACACCTGCGAGTTTTGGTGTAATGGAAATTGTGATTCCAACATATTCAACTCTTTATTGATCCTTGTCTATTATTTCGTCGATGCTTATATTATGTAGGGATCCCTTGAGAGTGTCAACATAGATTTTAGGCGTAGTTTCTCTTCCAAACTCATCAATATTTTTACCCTTGCTTCCACTATGGTTGTGGCTTTTAATAATATTAGCATGACCTTCAAGTTTTTCCTCAATGATTATTTTTTGGTGACTGAAGTCTTGCATCTTCTTTGTATGAAGTCTTTCCCACATAACAAAGACTACTTATGTCGTGTGGTGATATTTTAATGTAGATAATATCATCCAACATTTGAGAAATTTTCAAGTCCTTGTTGAACTTATATACTTCATTCTTTAATGAGACCATCTATGCTTCAATCCTCTCACAATTTTCTTCTTTTTCCTCTAGCTAGAATTTCATCGCTTTTGTTGTTCTCTTTGCTTCTTATTGCTAAATTTTCAAGGAGATGACTTATTCAAATTTTGTATCTTACTCTTCCTATTTTTTATTAACTTTTGCTTCTAGCTCCTCATAATCCTCAACCTTTTCCTTCGCTAACTTGTCAACTTTCTTCTCTCTTTTTTTCTTTTTGAAGTCTCAAATGAACAAATTTAGTTTCATTAATGTTATTATTCTTCTCTTCAATATTTTGTGACTTATCTTTAAGCTTTTTATTTTCTTTTCTGATGATGACTATTTTTTCTAGTGGAAACCCAAGGTCTATTTAAATGGTGTAAACTTCTTCTATATATGATTGTTTCTTTTGATCGCCTTCATATTCTTTACAATTTTGTATTCATGGCTATGGAGGAGACTTCTTTTGAAGGTTTGGAGACACACCTTCTTGAATTTTCCATTTATGTTTATGAGGTTTGGCTTCTAGTTGTTAGGATGTGTCTAAAGGAACCTACTTTGATACCAATTGTTGACAATATTAAGAGGGGGGGTGAATAATTATTTCATTACAGTTAACATAATTTATCTTTTAAAACATTTGATGCTCATAAATCATGAAACACGGATCTTTATAAGAAACACTTATACGATTTTTCTTTGTAAATATTTTTGTAAACTTTATTGCTCAAAGTAAGCACCAACTTATAATTTTTTTAGGCACCAAATTATAGGAGACTCCAATCCCTTTAACTAAGCACCAACTTAGCAATTTCGTAGGCACCAACCTACTTCTTCAATTTCTACCTTGGATTTTTCAACAACAACTCTTCATCACAACCACTTATCCTTCCAATACTTGTTAGCCATATCCTCTTGACTTGCCTTTGACTCTTCAACTTTGCTTAGCTCTCCAACTTTGAATTTCCTCTTCAACTTGGTTTGGTTCTTCAACATAAAATCTTACCTCGGAGTATAATACACTAATACAAATTGGGGTTTTTTCTAAATGCGGAACATGGTACAGTCACATTATCGATGTTTTCCATATTCATCGTAATTACAACGTCTACCACACATCAGTACACCAATGAAAGGACGAGTAATATGTTCTCGGAATATCGACAAAAAGAGGACTCGTATTGTTTCACACGATCAACGATCAATGCGGTTGGTCTAGCGCCAAAAGTATACTTACTTCAACGAAAACTATCGTCGGAACACAGACGGACTATTATATCACTATACCGATGGAAAGAAGACTCTTATGGTGTCACACTTGTCAACAATCACTACGGTCGGCCTATTTCCGAAAGTATATTGACTTCGACGAAACATGTAGTTGGAATACATATAGACTTTTACCGACTACCAAGACCCACAGGCATAGGATTCTGAAGAACAAAAAGAAAAAAAAATTGTTGGAATACCGATGAATGGCAGTTGTCACAATTTTCGTCGTAATAGAGATGAGTAGTAGTTATCAACCATCGTAAGACCAACGGTTAGGTTTTCTTTTTTCTTTTTTTTTGCACTAGATAGATATAAGGAAACAACAAAACTAATTGAGAGAATGTATCTATAAGAAGGGATGCATCCGATACAAAATACAAAATCAATAGCCATTTATTTTAAATAAATAAATATTTTTGTTTTATGGTCAAAATAATTTGACACTTTTGTTTTCTAAAAAATTTTATAAACTTTTATTAAGTTCTATAGGAATTCTTATATTAAAATTTATTTTATAAAAATTAAAATTGTTTTTAGAATATTTCAAATTGGAAAACTTTAATTTTTTAATTAGTTGAAACCATTTATACTATATTTATGTGGTTTAATTTTGAATGGTCACATATTATATATATATATATAACACATTTGCATCAATTTAATGTATAGTACCCCGGATGTGGGTGTTTAATTCAAAAGGGGATGTGGCGGCTCCTCGGCGTGGCACATGGCCTAGCCACATGGCCACGCATGGTGCCTGTCTTGCAGCTATTAATTCCTCCAGGTGCTTGCCTCACGCCATCACTAATGTCTCTGCCTCCGGCTTTAATGCCTATTCGTTCTGCAAGCTCAAGCGCTACTTCATGGCGCCCCTCAACTCTTCACTGTTATTATCCTCCTGCAGCCTCAACCTCTTGGCTCTCTCTATTTGTTGCTCCTATGCGACCTTCAATATCCTCTACGACATTCAAGTTCCGCTTGCCTTGCAGCCCCTGGCCTCCAATCACACTTCTACCTCTCCCATTCCACTCGCTCCCTCCTACTCAGGTATGTCGCGGAGGCACCAGATGAGATTTTGTCGGGCTATGGCAGAAGCCAATCCTCTTGCCTGCCCATTCCCATCCATGAGGGAAGTCGTCCCCCTCCTCCTGAGGGTAATTCAACCTCGTACCAGTGCCGGTATGACTACACCTTGGACCGCCCTCTGGTCACCGCCACCCTCACTCTGCGCTTTCAGGAAGCATCATCCAGCTCTATTGGCTCTAGTTCGAGAAAGTGTCTCAGAAAATATACCATTTCCACTTCTACCCCTCAG
Organism: Pinus albicaulis; assembly: GCA_034641835.2. NCBI lineage: Eukaryota > Viridiplantae > Streptophyta > Pinopsida > Pinales > Pinaceae > Pinus > Pinus albicaulis. The sequence continues at coordinate 452,337,849 of CM076584.1, forward strand.
CAATCCCAGAAGTCTGAGGCGTTACTAGTCAAAATTGGAGTGCATTCTTCCAGTAATGAAGGCAGTGGCAACGGAAGTCCAGAGCATTCATTATATGACAAGGGGGAAAGTAGCGGAAACCCTGTGCGTTACGCTACTACGCTTGAGCCCAAAGTATAGCAGTCGAAGAAAGATGAGGATACGTCGGACAACTACAGGTGTCTCATCATCAAAGAGCCTCCGCCTCAGGCTCATGACAAGTAGCATGCCATGTAGCCTTAGAATCGATAGGTTACCTCTCTCTGTGTTGTTTCATCTTTTAGATATCATGTTTTTTCTGAACTATACGATAATCTCCTAGTCATTTTTTGTTAATTTTGGTTTCCCTATCCAAGGTAGCAATTTTTGGATTGATTTCCCCAATTGGGGCAGTCACATTTTTGTTTTTCTAAACTCTGCTCCCTCCGAAATCAGCTAGCTTAGCAACTCCGGAGGACAGCTTCGAAATGCATATTATGTGCAATATAATAGAATAGTCTTGTTTAGTAGTAAAAAATAATAATAATAATAATAATAATAAATAAATGTATAGTACTTGATATGAAATGGAGAATTCAAAGAAAATCAATGCAATTGTACTCTTCACATCCTCCTAAGATCCGCCTTGGGAGACTCGGTCACCATTCAACCCGTAGTGACAAAACTCATTGATATTAATTAGTATTTGTTAATTTGTCAACAGTCAGTGGCTATAATACCAGGCTGAGCGATTTTGTGAGCATAGAGCTCCAAACGGATCCCTCCTTTATTAAATTAGAAATGATGGAAAATAATTGGCATCTCTTCATCCATAGCACAAAAAAATTGCTTGAAATATCAAGCATTAATGGAGCAGGTTCAACTTGCAGAGTTATTTGGAAGGCAGTGGATTTCTTCACCCGCAAAATGCATGGGAATCAATGTTGCAATGAAAGCGATGTGAAGATCGAAAATTTGGGGAAGGTGAGTCAATGTGTTATAAGAAGTGGATGGATCATTTCACCAGTATAGGAATGCAAGCCTAGTTCTCAATTCATCTTGCAAGAGAGGAGGATCGTAGCGTGAATTTCTCAATGGAGAATCAACCCAATAATGAGAATGAGGAAGTCTCCTATCAATTGGCCCAGTTTACGATCCCTATAGAGTTTATCATGGATTTTATTTCTAGGAAATGGGAAATGATATTGACTGGGTCTCGTGCTCACTTATCTATGTTGAACCATAAAAACTTAGTTTTATGGAGACCAAGATCGAAAGGTTGCAGGTGGCAACTCATATGCTAATTTTAGGGTGGGAAATTTGGACATTTCGACTAATGCGCGGGTGAATGCAAAAAATAATGAAGAGGATGAAGAAATCATGTTGCAACAAGATGCAACTCCAGATGTGCAGGTGGTGCTCGTTGATGAGGTGAATGGAGGCTTGGTTTCTCCTCCTCCTCAGTCATGGCATAAAAATCATGGAAATGAAGATAATTCTATTTTCTAGGTGAATGTGGTAGGATGGCTTAAATTCCTGGTTTAAATTATCTTTTACAAATATGTAGCAATCTTAGGAGTTTTTTGGAGGCTATATAAGAAAATCCATCTTAGAATTGTTGCATTTATACATAGGGATATAACACTTAGTCTTTTTGTGAATCTTATGAATGTAGTGGAAGAATTTTTTGCCAGAGGTGTAAAAGGTTCTAGCCTTCAAACTAGACTAATTTAATAGAAAATCCATAACCGTTTCCTTTATATATATATATATATATATATATATATATAAACATTTGAATAAATTACTAGTTTGTAATGAAAATATACAAAATAATCTACTTAATAGGACGAGCATAAATGTCGGGAATTGTTATATCAAATTAAAATATAATGTGGTTTTTATTAATTATTATCGTTATTATTATTATCACAAGTATTCCTTCCATTAGTGCTAAACTTGTAACACTTTATTTATTTCTTATTTAAAAAAACAAAAAAACCAAAACAAAACAAAACAATAAACAATAAACAAAAACAAAAAACAAACAAAAACAAAGAAAACAAAACAAAAAACAAAAGCAAAAAAAACAAAAACAAAACACAAAAACAAACAAACAAACAAACACAGGATCATTGTGGCATCAGCCTCACCCTCGTGGCATCATATGAATATAAAAACATACAACTAATGAGTGCAAGGTGGGCATACTTTGTAATTGTTTTTATCTCACTCCTTGGCATGGCATCACACTAGTAAAAAACAAACACACACAATTAATGACTAAACGTAGAGAATCGAGAAGGCACATTTTACAATTTCTTTTACTAGGTTGCTCCTTGTCAAGGCATAAACATCATCCTCATGGCACCACAATGGTAAAAACACCTAATGTAACTAGTGACTGTAAGAGGGAATGATTTATATGATACACATATATCATATACTTTTGGAATGATTTTCTCTTTGATATTTTGAAAAAATATAAAATATGTCAGTATATTAATGTCTTGTTTATTCATGATGAAATTTAGTATTGTGTTAATATTCTGATGAAATTTAAAGGTTATATTGAATGGGAGATACATTGTTGGAAACATTTATAGGTGTTTATGGGTAAGAACATTAATATAATGGATAAGTCAAATTGGGAAAAAACCAACAACAAGGAACCGCAAAGATTAAGGGTTGAATTACAAATGGAAATGGAAAAATTCCAAGAGAAATTAGATGGCATGGAAGACACAAAGGAGAAGAATAATAGGAAAGAGGAAGAAGAATGGAGACTCAAATCTAGACATTTATGGATACATGCAGGAGATAAAAACACCACCTTCTTCCATAACACAACCAAAATGAGAAGGATAATAAACCATATTGACAAAGTTAAAGGAAAAGGGGATTCTGAGATCAAAGGGAAAGAGGATTTTAAAAAGGAAGTACATAATCATTTCAAAAACTTGTTAACAACTGAACCAGGAAACTCAGGCAGGGAATAATTCATAAAGCATATCCCAAGGAGGATAAATGATGAAATAAACTCAGAAATACTAAAATATTTTACAGAAAATGAGATCATGGCAATTGTTTGGGGCCTTCAACCTAACAAAGCTCCAGGACCGAATGGGTTTTCCATAGCATTCTATCACACCTTCTAGCCCTTAATAAAAAATACCTCTTAAAAATGACCAAATATGTCTTCTAGAAGAAGAAGATAGGAGGATACAAAAATTCAACCCTTTTAGCTCTTATACAAAAAGAAGCAAGGCCTTCATCATTCAACAATTCCACCCCATCTCTCTCTGCAACTCTTCTTACAAAATTATCTCAAATATCCTTGCAAGTCACATCAAACCTCTTCTCCACAATTTAATCTTAGAAAATGAAGGGGGATTTGTCCCCAGCAGGAAGATCATGGACAACATCATGATTTTTCAAGAGGCTCTGCACTCCATTTTAGCAAGGAAAGAGCAGGGCTTTATTCTAAAAATCAACATGGAAAATTATTTCGACAGAGTTAATCTTTCCTTTATTGCAAAATTTCTAGCCAAATTTGGTTTCTCCACTGAGTTCATAGAGATAATAAAGGCATGTGTTAGTAGCCGTTATATATCCCCTCTTTAAAATGGCATACCTTGTGAATTTTTTCAAAGTTATCGAGGCCTAAGACAAGGCTTCCCATTGTTCCTGTTCCTCTATATTTTTATGGAAAATTCATTGATCAGAAAATTGGAACATTGTAGAAGAAATCACACTCTAACAAGACTCTTATTTAGCACGGGCACCAAGATTATAAACCACTCCTTATTTTCATATGATACTCTTCTAATGGGAGGTGTGTCCTGCATTGTAGCAATAAGTTTCAATAAAGTGCTAGAAAACTTCATGGAAGCTTCAGGCAGTTTGCTTAACAATAGCAAGAGTAGAATTTATGGATGGAACACCCTATTTTTCACCCTACATAGAATATCACAAATCCTGGAAATCCCCTTTCAAGCATAGTTGAACCACTTACCCTATCTCGTTCTGCCAATCACAAAATAAAATTTGAAAGCAGAAATATGGACCAGCTACATAGAGAAAATGAAAAAAAAAAGATACAATATTGGGGAATGATTTGGCTCAACCTTGTTGGAAGAGTCATCTTAATCAAATCAATCCTTTCAGCGCTTCCCCTCTACCAATTTTCTACCATAGTTGCTCTAGCAAGTATTCACAAGAAACTTGAACTAATCATTAGAAGCTTCCTTTGGCAAGGAGGTAAAATAGAGAAAATGAAATTTAGCCTCATAAAATGAGAGCAAGTCGCATCACCCTATGAGAAACGAGGACTCTCAATTAGATTTCCAGGACTGATGAAATTAGCCTTTGGAGCTAAAATAGTATGGAGATTCATCACTGGAAATAACTTTTGGTGGAAGCAGGTACTGGAATCAAAATATTTAAATGCCTCTAGAACCTCCCTTATAGCAGGAAAAGATCCAATAAGGCCCTGCACCCAAATTTGGAGACTCGTAAATAAGGCACTTCCTCTCATCAAGGATAATATTTCAAGACTACCAAGGGATGGTCAAAACACAAATATCTGGAATGACAGTATAAATGGAATGGACCCACTATCCAATAATAATAAAATCCATCCCGGATCCAGGTGAAATTTTGTGTGATCCCTCTAGCGATCATGACTCACGCATGGCTCAACCTCCCACGGATGAAAATGATGCACCTTAGCCTGAACCGGCGGCACCATGCCTAGCTGCCAGCTCCTCATCACACCAATTGGAAATTTAATGCCACCTTCATGAATTTCAATGCATGTCCTGAAGCTAGATCCAAGCATCCCCGCCATCACCTAAGGCACTTAATGCCATCTATCACCTTAACTCGGGCTCTCCATTCGACACTCAGGAATTTAAGCTCTCTCAACCCCTCCATCAAGCCTAATCTTCTTATGTTGTGTATTCTCTCTGCATTTTCTCCTCGCCATCTTGGCTCTTCCTCCCAGCGTCACCAACCCTATGTGTCTTTGCCCTCACATCGCTACCTTTCTCAATTTCGACACCATGCCCCCTCTCCAGCGCTGGAAGCCACGCGTAGGCATTTTGGAAGTGCTCATGATCCCTCTTTCGCCTCCATTTCCTAGCCAGCAGCCTCTCCTTCGGGTTCCATAAGCGCGGAAACCTCCCTCAACTCCATTAGTAGCCCCTCCTTGCCTAGTCCGCCCATAGCCAAGCACAAATGCCATAAATTGACCATCTCGCCCTCTCTATCGCCTTTGCCACGGAAGCTCAAGATCTTACCTGTAAAATCCCCTTCAATGCACATGTTGAACCTCTCGAATCTGTCAATGGATGGAATATGGAGCAGGGAAAATAATTTCGAGGTTCCGCATAGGGTTCCACACATCCTCACAGCAGAAGAGGAACAGATAGCTTGCATCTATGGATGCCCAATGACAGAAGAAGAACCTGCAAAAATTGAAGTTGTCCAGAATGAAGATGCCAACAAGACTTGAAGGTTCTGCCTCATGTTCTACAGTTCTCTTTTGGACACATCTGATAAATTTGTTTTTTCTAGTTTTCAATAGCACTTTACAAATGATAGCTATCTCGGAACTCTCTATATTGTTAATGGGTTGGTTTCCTTGTCAAGGGCAGCCCCTTTTTTGATATTTTGAAGAAAAATTCGAGTAGGAATAGGCTAAATTCCTTAGCTCTGACTATGCATTGTACTATATTTTTTCTTAATTAATAGGTCTTAGTCCAGCTTACAAAAAAAAAAATCAAGAAATCCAAAGAATAAGGAGGTGGATGAACTCAAAATGTATTTTCACACTGGAGTCAATATCTCAATGGGACCATGATAGATCATGGAAACAATGGAAGTCTCCAAACCTCCCTGGAGGTATAAAAGACCAATGGAATTCGCCCATTTCCCTCCTCAAAGGAGCAACACCAATCAAAAAATGAAAACATGAAAATTTCATTTGGAACCCCTCTGGAGGGGATTATACAGTGAAATCGGGATACTTAAAAATGAAATATCAATAAGGACATCTCGACTGGAATCCATGGAAATTGGTGTGGAAAACAGAAAGCCTCCCAAAACTTAATATCTTCATATGGACTCTTTTAAAAGGGAAAATTATCACAGCTGAGAACCTCAGAAAAAGGGGTATTATTAGACCCTCGATATGCCCTTTATGTCTTCATGGAGGAGAAACCATTCAGCACCTCTTCCTTGATTGAATTTTTTCAAAAGAATGTTGGAATCTCCTTATGTGCCCTCTGGAAACAACAATGAACTTATCTCTCTCCTTTAATGAATTTTATGTAGATTGTAAAAACAAGTATCCTTATTCTCTTAAAAACAAGAGTACCATCAAAATATTTTGGCTAAGCCTCCCCTCATTCCTCTGCTAGAAATTTTTTCTTGTAAGGAATAATCAAAATTTCTTGAACACTAAACCAGTTGTAAGAAAGGTGCTCTCAAAAACCTGTGGATTAGCTACAGAATTTCTATTAGCAAAGGGAACTAGGATAATAGAATAAACCAGCTGCAACAAGAAGAAATATATTGGATAAGAGACGCAGATAGTAGGAAAAAGTTACCAAACCTTCCCAACACAAAGAGGACAATAAAAAATGGAAAATTCGACTGAAGGAGGAATATTTCATATTATGGATGAATGCACTCAAAAGGCCATGTCTCTTCTTTGACAGCGCCTCAAAATCAAATCTAGGGAAAGCAGGAGCAGGGGGCATAATCTATGATCAAGGCAAGAAAAAACCCATATTCTTTGAATGGGGATTGGGCACAGTATAAAATAATAAGGTTGGGGCCTATGGGTTCCTTTTGGGAGTATAAATAAATAAAAGGAATTTAATGAATCTAGTAATCCTGGGTGACTCCTCCATCCTCATCCAGGAAATGATTAAGAATACTAAATTGAAAAATGCAGCTCTTGCCCACATCATATCTAGGATTAACCGGCAGCTTACAGGTCTGGGTCAAATCACCTTCTTTCACATCTTAAGGGACAACAATAAAATGGCGGATAACAAGGCAAACAAAGCAGTGGCTCGGTCTCTAAGAGAACCTTGGATTGACAATGAAACATGTACCCTCCCAATTCCTTGACCTTTCACTTTTGCTTCAGATATTTGGAAACTGGAGTTGATATTTTTCAATTTCGGAAACCATCATTCTCGGTTTGGGGCAGGATCCTCTCCATCCTCCTCGAATCTGCTTTGTGCCCCATGTGGTCTTATCTGTCTACATGCTTCCCTATGGGAGATTTCCCTCCCTCACCATCTTCCCATGACTGGATCTCCTCTCCCTCCTGCCTTCAACCTCCTCCCCTCTCTTCTACCTATTTATCTTGCCCTCCCTACTCTCCTCCATACCCCCTCCCCTATCTCTCCCAACATCATCTTCCCTTTTTCCATATCCTTGCTGACATTCTTCATGTCACTATGGATTCACCCAACTCCAATCCTTGCTCTCACTGTAAAGGGAATAAATTCATGATCAAGCATGTCAAGGAACTTCTTAAATGGCTCAAGGAACAAAATTGAGTGTAGCACACCTCATCCTTCGTTGACTCAGTGAATACAAAAAGGATTATGAAAATCTCAAAAGCATATGTGCTCACATGCAAAACATATTAAATTTCCTCTGAGATTTTATCACCAAAAGGTCTGAAGGCAGTTCAAACTCAATGGATCGCAATAGTCTGATCAGGCCTATGGAAGACGAGACTGTAAACAATAAATAAGTGATCTATATCACTCTATGTAATTCTCTACTGCTAATGCATATCTATGTGTGTTAGTCTCTTTTATCTCCATGCTAAGTTTTAGTTGTATTAGTTATATTTCAGTTTTCAGAATGTAGTCTATCTTTATTTGAATCAATTGTATTTCTTCCCAAAGTCTATAGTAGAAATGAAATGCAAATTTATATTACTACTCCAGTAATATGTCTAAATCTACAAGCTGAGAGTTGTAGGAGGATCAGTTTGTAATGATGTAAAGGATATGGATGTCAAAAATGCATCAAACCTTCGTATTATGCCTCCATTTTGTTTTGTCCATCATTTTATAATTTGAAGCTCTTCTTCCCTTTTTGGAATATAATACAAAATACCCGATCATGTTAAAAAAAAGGATAATGGATAGGTCCAAAAATCATAATAGTATAGTAAAATACCATACAAGGCGATAGTGACATAGTTATAGTAAAGGAGGGTATTAACAAAAATGTATTTAAATCATACCATGACTTGTTTAACAAACTCATATTATTATATAATGGAAATGATAATTTTTCCTATGGGAAAAAAACTCATATTAAATATTGATTACTTTGGGAATATGTTAACGAAAAAAATATTATCGAATTATATGTGTGTATGTGTGTGAAACACATCTGATATATGTTCTATTGATTCTGAGGGATTCCAATTGGGTCTGTTAAAATATGCCAAACAATTGAAATAAAATGAAATAAAAAAATACGACTACGATAATACTATGAGATAAGGTGTCTCTAGCCTGCAAAATTTTGAAAATGTTAATGATTAAGTGATGTGACAAAATAATAATAATAATTAATTATATTACATAGTAACAATATATTTGATTTACTTTAACCATTAAGTTGCGTTAATGGAAATTACTTGTATTATTAAAAGCCATTAACTAACCACCCTGTGAATGCCTTTTCTCCCCGCACGAATTCAACTAATGGTTGACACAAAATCAATCCGACGAACAATATTAATCCGGGTCGCAACTAGCGTGGAGGCTCATGCTTACCATTCAACCCGAATCCATCGAACAGTCACTGAGCGGTGTATTCAACAGTAGATGTTGATTCGGGTTTCAACTTACTCATGCTTTAACCTCCCTTTCACCATACAAAACAATTCGATGATTAATAACATAGTATATGAACGACTTACATTTGTTTCAAGTCACAACTAGTGCTTGCTTTAACGATCATGCCTCCACCTAATTCTCCCTGCAATATGCCATGTAATTGGTGGTAGACTTGTATTAAATACTTTGTCCCATCGCATTTATAATGAAAGGGAGGTGTACAGTGAAGTAAAATAATTACATTAGAGGTTTTAATTTAGACTTTGAACATAGAAAATATCATTATTTTCATTGTTTTACCTCGATTAAGCTCTAGTTCTTGTTAATCCAAAAAAAATTGAACTTTGTGTTACAAGGTTTAACTAGCGCCCAAAGCCATGGTAACTATTGAAACCCAACTCCTACATATTGACATTTTTGAGTTCTTCTCGAGTTATTAAGAAGAAAATGACTTATAATTCAATAGAAAACAACGTTCTTCTCGACCCCTTAGTCCATGTTAGGGATATCCAAGTCATTAACACATATATATATACTTTAACAAAGATTTTAGAAAATATGCAAACCATTCTGTAGATGAGTATTTAGTAAATATAGGGCTCTTGTGGAACATTTTCCATTTGTACATTATGACCCCAATTCAATTACGTTTCTCGTCAAAAATATGAACCACGATACCAAGAATATTTTATGTCTAGATAATGATCATGTTTTCCTTGAAATATCCCAAGAATACTTAGCCAAAATGTTGAATTTTCCCACTTCTGGTAAAAAAAAATCTGATAAGGAGTTGACTGAGTTGTTCCTCGTATGAGCTAATGAAGAAAAATCAAAATTCTTTCAGATTCTACTTAAAAACCCTAGTGATGTCTTTGAAGTGCCTTAAATGTTTGAATAATTATCTTAAACCCATGTATCATATGTTAGCCTCCCTCCTAGCGGTTATTCATGGGTATTCAAATGATTCCAAGGTGGAAGATTCAATTATTGTCTTTATGAGAGAAATACTAAATAACCCTAATGAAATTACTACAAATTTTCTAGGGTATTTAGCTAGAAACATGTATGTGTACTTGACAATAATTTAGAGATTTAAAATCTTTGTATATTGTACATATTTGATGCAATTAGTCTTGTTTAATTATCCTGAAAGATTATTTGATGCAAGTAGTCTTGTACATTATACTTTAGAGATAGATTGTTGGTCACAATTATTGTATTAAGAAGGATTCATGGAATTTATTGTAAATTTATAGACCAATTCTCATTTTACTTATAGGTTAAGATGTTTCAAAGGTATCTTGATAGGTTATCAGAAGAAGCTATGAGAAATTTATACGTAACAGAGGAAAATACCATTGGACAGTGGTTTCTTCTACCTGGTTATTCCATTATCTGAGCCTATGGCTTTGATGGAGAACCTTATTGTTTGCCTAATTTTATCCTACCCCAATTGTTTGATTTGGAACTCGTTAGAAAATGAATACAACTCAATTAGTTTCATTTTGTGTCTAAGGATAAAAAAATTATGGTTGTTACACCTTTTGGTATAGGTAAATTATTGATCAAACATAAATATACTTTCGAAATCGTAGAAAAGGAATTTTTGGATTGAGATCTTAATAAATACATATCCTGGAATTTCGATCATTTAAAAATCATATCAAATGCAAGAAATTCAATTGATCTACCAGCATGTGCCCATGAACCAAATCCTAATCTTGAAAGACTAGCTAACATTGATTGTTCTTCTCAAAATAATATGAATCCAACTGAAGTGAAAGTGCCTTAGGTGGCTATGGTAGAAACAATTTTTGACAAGGGGAATCCTATGGAAAAAAATGTGCTTTCAACGATTCATGAAGAAAGGAAAATAATTCGGGTAAAGATAAGTCTTCTAGGTGATCAATTCCAAGGAATTCTCTGAAGAGGAAGTTAGGAGAAATTAGCTCCAATGAATTACAATTGTCAAATAAAGTAGTAAAATATGTTAGTGATAATGATAAAGAAGAAATTGTGTTCTAGAAATAAAATGATGAATTACTAAAACAATTGGAAGATACCTTGGAGAAAACTAAACCATAGGATTTTGGAAAAACAAGTTGTATCAGTTGGAAACAACAACATAACTAAGAATCTTCTGAAGGATGGAAGCTGAAAACTAATTTTGGTCTTTGGAGGAATCGAAACAACAGTTGATATTATAATGAAGGAAATAAATTCATATTCAAGACCAAGATTCTTAACAAAGACCAATTTTTATAACAATATGTTTAATTTAACTATTCTACAACTATGAACATATACAAACGCATAATTTCTTGGTTCGAGACTCACTTCTGTGAACTCAACTTGGATAGAAGAAATGAAACTGGTACATTTGATTGGCACAGAAAAACTAGTGAGGTAGTTTCCATGAGACTATTGGATTCTATGACTAATAATAAAAAAATATCAAACCATTATTTCCAAAGTCCAAGCACATCTTAATCAAGTCAGGGTTGTGGTAAGGACCATAGTTAACCAAATAAAATACCTAGAAGAAAAAATAATCAAACAATCTAGTATGCCAAAAGATGGTATGATAACCAAAAATGTCTTAGAGGATAACGATAAAGAAATCAAGAGTTTAAGGTTGAGCTAGAAGGACCCAAAATACAATATGAACAAGTTGGTAGAAGTTTTCCATCACAAGGAATAACAAGACAAAAATTTGCAAGTGGAGAAGTCATTGAAATCGAAAGAGAATCAATGTAAGGAAGTAAAGGGAAAATTTGGTATATTAGTTAAGGAAGCATAGGAGAAATAAAAGAGATAATTTGAAGAAATAAAAAAATATATATATATAAAGAAGCTCTTGATGCAACCTTGAAAGCAGATTCTTCAGGAAAGGTAGATCCATATAAATTGAAATTGTTTGAAGCCAAGGTTAATAAATTAGAAAAATAATTTGAGGAAAAGAATATGGAAATATGATAATCAATAAAAGGCTAGAAAAACCATATTCAATAGAAAAATGACATCATTGAAGACATGAAGACCATTGCATTAAATAAGGATAAAAAAATTCAGTTCTTACATAAATGTCTATTAGAAGTTTCTTTTAAGAATGAAACTCTGATCGAGGCAAAGGATAAAGTATGGGTCATGATTAAGAGAAATTTTTATGTTAATTCCATATGTGAATATTTTAGCAAATTGTGAAAAAACAATAATCCTAAATCTAAATATAGACATTAAGAAAATGAGCCCTACGGTTGAGGAAATACTAAACGAAGTGGATTCAATCATATAGATCATTTTAACTCCTTAACTAATCCAAATTTGCAAACTCTCAATTTTCCTAACAAAGATGATTGCATCATATCCCTTACATCAATCAAAGAAGCTAAGAAGTTGATTCAGGAAACCAATGATCAAATTTATAAGACTCTGGAAATTATCAGTAAGTTTAAAGTAGAGGACTTACATACAAATATGTAGTGCTCCATCACTATGGACCAATATTGTTTGGGTAATCTCCAAACAAGCATTTAAAGATGAGATGAAAAGAGTAAAACAAAGCTTTAGATATTTCCAGTATAACAAATAAGGATCAATCACTAGTCAAGAGATCGTTGATTCTTTATTTAGAGAATTCATTGTTTTAGTACTCGTAGATAAAATTACACAACAACTATCGACTACCCGGTATTGGATCAGATAAGAACTTGTTTTTGTTTCAATAAAGCTTTAAAAAGTCCCATGGGTATAATAATTTAGAATGGGAAAATACATGAGGTTTAAGAAGGGATTTGAATGACCTACTCTTCCTACTTCATCCCTACATACCATCACTCCAATTCCACCTTTGCAATCCATTATTTAAGTTGTTGAATATGTGCACATTGAAGCAACAATCACCTTTCATAATCCTAAGAGAAATAACATGGTGATTCTCAAGATTCTAATACCTACCATTAACCCAAAGAAAAAGACAAGATTTACTAAAAATACACCCAGGGAAAGAGTGTTTCTCGGAATCAATCTTAGTTTATTTTATTTATTTTACTTATTTAATTTTCTAGATATAAAGACAAATTTTATGATAGTTATCTAAATTTTGCATATAATGACCTTGCTTCTCATAAGAGGGCATCAATTTTTTGAGAGAAGAAACTTATTGTTAAAAAATTATCCGAATGTACTTGCTACACTAACCAATCTTGATGTTGTTATGATATTATTTATGCAATTTGAATATAGTGTATCCACAGTTTTCTCTTTAATTTTCTATGTGGTCATATTCTAATTTATGTTGTGATTTACTTAATTTACTTTATCTTATTCTCTATGTGGTCATGCATTAGTCAGTTATCTTCATTGTGATTTCATCCATCACATATTATTTGATAGGTTCAATAAAGATAAGCCTTAATTTCTATTCAAATTTGAAGGTCGTTGGTTATATTTTTGATCTTCTTCTAAAGGAAAAATTTATTTAAAAAATTCTCACATTGTTCACGTATTGGGATCTATCCATGAGCTCATTGTATTGGTTCGTGGATTTGGCATAGATTAGTCTATGTGGAAGCATTTGGTTTCAATTCTAGAAGTATGATATAGGCTCATCATGTTTGTCAACATGAGTGTAGGGATGACCAATAAATACTTCTTGATTTTAAGAGATATTCTACTCTTATGGCTATGCTTCTAATATTCTATCCATTCTTGAATATTTCATGTGAATTCCTGTTTTTTCATGGGGCATTCAACCTATATCCTGTTTGGGATAGACTACAATGTAATTTTCCACTATATCCAAAGCAATCAATCCTAATACATGCCAATTAAATGGAGAATGTGGCACATACCCCTTGTTTGATAGTTGTTCTTTCATAATCCTGAGTGATATAACCCCACAGATCTAGCTTCGACTCCTAGCACTTTCTTCCTACACACAAGAGAACAAGAACATCAATATAAAACCCTTTCAAGCAATAGGAATATTGACTACTATTATATATAACCTAATCTACTCAATGAAGATTAGATCTACCATTTTTTTTTCCATAAAAGACTTAATACACAATATAATGAAGGGGAAAATCATATAGATCTATATCCCTAGCAAGAGATACATTACATCAACCAAGTTTTTCTACCTTAAGTCCCAATTGAAGGTCTCCTATATTCTTACTCCAACTCCTCATTGGACATCACAGAAAGATGAATTATCTAATATCTAAAGGTTGTTGCAGAAGATTCAACCAACACTTAAAGAATCGGTAAAACAATAAAATAAATTAACAAACATGTTATGAATAAATAATAATTAAAAATACTTGAGTGCATGAATACTTTAATGAGATCCTCTTCATTTGAAAATAATTTATTGGAGTAGTACAATCTTGGATCAAACCTCCCTTGATTTGACGAAGCAACATCAAATTAAACATTTAATTTTCTATTTCTTTGTTAGATGGAGGGAGGTTTTCTCTAAGATTATTTGAATCCTAATTTATTCTCTACTGAATAGGGCCAACCATGTGAAGGTGGAAGCTCTTATGGACCCTCACCTAAACCATTTAACTTAAAAATGGCAGAATAGACAGAGGAGAACTTTATATTTCATTTTTTTTTCTCTTCTTAACAAATACGACATGTATCCATTGTAGTGTCTCCACAATCCATTAGTGATTGTGGAGATGCTATAATGGATGAATTTTGTATTTTTCAAGAAGAGGAAAATAGAGAATATATGGAGATTCCATGTGCGTGTTCTGCCATTTTGAAGGTATGGGGTTTAGGGGAATAGATAAGAGGGGTTTGTATAAAAGAATCAATGCCAAAGCTTCCTACTGCAATCTCCTCCAACAATTATTCTATTGATTCAACCAACACTTAAAGAATCAACAAAATAATAAAATAAATTAACAAACATTTTTATGACTAAATAATAATTAAAAATACTTGAGTGCATGAATACTTGAATGAACTCCTCTTGGTTTCGAGACTAATTTATTTTAGTAGTATAATCTTGGAGAAAACCTCCCTCGATTTGAAGGAGCAACAACGAAGTCAACATTGACTCTGTTGTTGTTTTGTTGGATCATGGGTGGTTTGCTCCAAGATTATTCAAACCCTAATTTATTCTTTACTAGACAAGGCCAACCACATGAATTTGGAATCTCTTATGCACTCCCCCCCCCCCAAAACATCTCTCTCAATTCCCAAGTACCCAATCTATCTACTAGAAAATATTTGTAACAACACATTAAGAGTCATGAATAAACACTAGCAAACCAAAAAATTCATAAAGAAACATATGTGGTTTTGTACATAAAGAAACATATAGCAATCATTCATTAACATATAACATCCATTCATTAATTAATAATCGATAAAAAATACTTCATCTCAATCAATTTTATCTTCAAAAATATGTTTTCACAATATGGTGTAGAAAATCTACCAACGGGATTCAAGATGATCTTATAATGTACTAAAACAAGATATTGAATCCTTCTACAATTTGGAAAAAAATACGATCGCACCATCACATAGAAAGGAAGAGAAAGAGACAATCAATCACATGACACAAGATGTATCTACGGAAAGAAACTGCTCAAAACCCCTCTATCACTATATTGCATATGGTCAAGCTCATGAAACAATACAATGTTATTCCTCACACTGAGAAATTTCATGCACTCTCCTGACTGTCTCACTCTGATCCTTCTCGAATCTGTCTTGTGATCTAAGAAAAATCGATCAAGTATTTAACATGTTTCTTGCCTCTACCTGGCCTTCCTTGCTTATGCATTCTTGGGCTAATTGAGCCCCTATTAATTAGGAAAATACCAATTAATGATTGTGCAATCCTTAAAGGCCTTCTTGATGATCTCATGCATGACCTGTACAATTTTCTAATAGTACAACTCATAGATCTATTCCCTTTAACCTCAGTCTCGACTAGGCCTTCCTTAGAACTGAAATGCAACAGATATTTATAGTGAATTATCAGTTAACTAATTAATCACTACTTGTGAATTAAATCTAATTTAATTCACTAGACCTCTCACTAACTCATCTCTCAGTTAGAACTAGTTAAACTGTTTTTACTCAATTTCTTGAGTTAACTAATTGCAACTAAAATATAACTATATCTGGACCCCCTAAAAATATAAAATCCCTTTGCATGCCTCCTCTTTGACCTCTAACTCAAATTTCCTAGGCTAACTAAGTCTTCCTGACTCAGTTAACTAATACAAGTTGTCATGAGATGAAATTACATTTTTTTCTTTCAATATAATTAAGGGAAAATTAAATCAGAAGCCTCATATGGTAGCCATTTCTGGATTCCAATTTCACTATTTCTTGCTACAAATTTCAACACCGCCTCTCAACAAGAAAGGAATTCAATCTATCTCGATCTGATACCTTTGGAATGTTATGCATGCAACACTTCTCTAGTGTTTTTTTCTCCTACAACTCCTGAAACTGAATAGCCTCAAAAAAACTAAATCAATATGATGAACTTGTCATCAGAGTCTCTAACTATTATCGATTACTACATTGTCTACTAAAAGCTCTATGTTGTTGTTGACTCTGCAACTGTGCCCTATGCACTGCTTCCAACTCTGATTTTTGCTCCAGCATCTGACATTTGTCACTTTGATTTATTTCTTCCTCACATCTTACTGCATCAATCTTACTGATCCTTCCTGCTACTATGTACCATGGGCACCTCATAGCCAGGTCTGATCCATGAGACAAGCCATCTCAATGGATCCCCGCCCAAACTTCTTCTCTTGGGATTATATCTGCACATCGCCCCACCTCTCACCTAGAGATATGGTTTCATGTCTCCCTCTGCCCATATGGTTCAAAATTTCCCCCTACTAGACTCTGCTTGAGTGGACGCCTCCACTCGGTCTCCTCTCTGCTTCTTCAATTGTCACTACTCCACAACCTTCTGAGACTGCTTATGAGACTCCATGTTGAGAGGTAATTTGTGCTCCCTCTCAACCACCAAGTCAATAACCTCTTCTTTTCTCCTCAAATATTTCCATGCATCCTCGAACTCGAGAGAATACAGTTTCTTGACTCTTGCACCGATCTGTTTCACTTGTCTCGTGGTGATGTGTCTAAGGAACATCTTTCCTTTTCTAAATATGACATCATAACCACAGTCTTCCAATACCGCTACGGAGACAAGATTCTTCTTTATTCCTCAAACATACAAAACATCTTCCAGTCTGAGAGGGGACTGTAACTCCCTCTGAAAGGTAATTGTACCTATGTCAGTCACATTATACCTCATGTCATCTCCAAACTCTATGTTTTGTTGGAGGCCCTTCTCCTCCAAGTCATTGAAGAGATATCTATTCCCCGTCATATGGAATGAGGAACCATTGTGTAGATACCACATGCATCCCATTATGGTGTTTTCCATGCGTACAATGAGAGTAAAATCAAGCTCGAACTGTGAAGCTAGCGCTTCACCCGCTGCAACTACAGGTTCCTTCTTGCTTGCCTTCTTCTGTGGAAAATTCGAGGAATAGTTCTTGTGCTCGTGACAGTGAAAATAATTGATATTGGACAAGTCTCTCTTGCCCTCTTAGCCTTGGGACTTATTTCCCATGGCTTTCTTTCTTTTTCCCACCAATTCAAAATCTTCTTCTTTGTCTTTTCTGGAGGTCTCGTCTCTGGTGCTCTGCCTTATCTCTTCTATTACCAAGTCGGACCACAATTTCTCCCAATATCATAACTTCTCCCTCCCATTCACAGAGTCCCAGTAACTATGCCAACTCTTGGGAAGGCCTAGAAGAGATAGGCTCACCAAATCATCATCAGCAATAGTCACCCCAATGCTTCCAAGCTCATCTCAACACTGAGTGAACTTCTGCAAGTATTTATGGGTCATGTCACCATCCTCCATCTTGATATTTTTTAGCTTGTTCAGATCCAACTTCCTATGGTCGATACTATTCTGAAACATATCTTTCAATTCCTTCCACATATCATATGGAGTCGCCTTCCCATGGAAAATCGAGACAATATGATCTTGAACTCCCTCTAACATGATCCTTCTTGCCTTTGCTACCTTCTTCTTCCATGCATCAAGATTTTGAGCATTTGTTATTGCGGGCTTGCGAATATCAGCATCTATGAATTCCTTCGACCTGTTGTCCTCCAACACAGGCTCCATCTTTTCCTTCCATGCTATGTAATTCGAATTTCCCTCAAGATCATATTCGATTATCAAGCCATTGAAAGACATCTTGATCTGCTGCTAGATCTTGAACAATAGATCTGCAAATTTGAACCTGCTCAAAACAAAATTCTATTCTTCACTTATATTGTGATTCATAGTGCTCTGATACCATGTATAAAATATACCAATGGGATTCAATTTGATATTATAATGTACTAAAACAATATATCGAATATTTCTACAATTTGCGGAAACAAAATATGATCGCACAATCACATAACAAGTAAGAGAAAGAGACAATCAATGGCACAACACAAGATGTATTTGGGGAAATAAACTGCTCAAAACCACTCTATCTCTATATTTCATATGTTAAAGATCATGAAACAATACAATGTTATTCCTCACACTAAGAAACTTCATGCACTCTGTTGATTGTCTCACTCCGATCCTACTCGAATCTGGCTTATGATCTAAGAAAAATCGATCAATTATTTAACCTTTTGCTTGCCTATGCATGGTATACCTTGCTTACGCATTCTTGGGCTAATTGAGACCCTATTAATTAGGAAAATAACAATTAATTATTGTGCAATACTTCAAGGCCTTCCCGATGAACTCATGCATGAACTATACAATTTTCTAATAGTACAATTGATAGATCTCTTCCCTTTAACTTAAGTATCAACTGGGCCTTCCTTAAAACTGACATGCAACTGATATTTATAGTGAATTATCAGTTAACTGATTGATCACTACTTGTGAATTAAATCTAATTTAATTCACTGGACCTCTCACTAGCTCATTTCTTAGTTAGAACTAGTTAAACTAATTTTAACTCAATTTATTCAGTTAAATAATTACAACTCACAAATAACTATATATGGACCCCCTAAAAATAGAAAATCCCTTTGTGTGCCTCATATTTGACCTCTAACTTGAATTTCCTAAGCTAACTAAGTATTCCTGACTTAGTTAACTAATACAAGTTGTCATGAGATGAAATTACAATTTTTTTCTTCCAATTTAATTAAGGGAAAATTAAATCAGAAGCCTCATATGGTAGCCATTTCTAGGTGCCATTTTCTGGATTTCATTTCGAGATGCCAATTTCTCTGTTTCTTGTTGAAAATTTCAACATATGGTACATGATGTTTCTATTTATATAACTAGTTCAAAGATTTCTTATTCATTTTTTTTCTTTTTTGACATAAATTGAGAAATGATGACATCAATTTCTTCTTACCATTTAGTTGTTATGGCCTTTGTAACTCTTCTTAACAACCTGATCATGTACTCACAATGTGCAGGAGGTTGTTCTAATAGGGGAAAACGATAAGTTGCAACAAGAAATAAATGTCAAATTGATATTTTATGTTATTATTATTACAAGTATTTCATTAATAAAAAGAGCATTAGAGCATTCTTTTCCTGCTTGAGTAACGGAGGCAGGTGAAGTAGTTTCTTTTCTAGCCGAATCCTCTACCTGCTCTACAGCTGAAACATAAAATGTTATAATTAATACACCATTTTCAATTAAATATTTTTAATTGTAATCCTCTTCCTAAATGAAGAAAATGTGAGGCTAGCCATGATTCTAAGATCTCATTCAAAAGCAATATCATTGAAGTAGTTCATTAATACTAAAAAATACCTTTGTAATAAAATTATTTACCTGGTGCACTAGTTGACATTGTTGGAATGGCTGCCTTGTGCTCCTCTTCTATTAGAGGATCCTCATATACGATAGGCTCTGTCATTCAAAGCACAAAATTTATAAGTAAATCATCATAAATTACCGCTATAAAATTGATAAGCACAATCATAAAATTACCTCCATGGACCTCATCTAAAGAAATATCATGGGGATGCACCCCATTTTCATGGGGTTGTATGGGATCAGATGTTTTGGATGCACTCCATTATCAACAGACTTCTCGTTGATATTATTGCTCCCTTAATTACAACAAATAAACACATTAACTTTATGGGCAATATCAAATATGATTGTTTTTGTAAGTAATGAAAGGTTAATATGGATTGATTTTTATTTACCATGTCATTAAAATTCGATATTGGATTTTGTCCCATTTTTATTCGGTGATCAACAAAAACTTCAAATGCGAACTTGAAACCAATCTGGAAGTATTAATTTGTGGCTTCGGTTTTGAACTCCTCATCGTCTAATGCATAAGAGTTTTGACTTTTTTTATTAACTAGCACAATCCGAGACAGTTGGAAGGTTATATAACAACTAATAGTATCAATATTTTTGGGTACTTACAACTCATGTCTATAACTTCAAATAGATGCCCTAGCCTAGTTTGTGTTTCCCATATTTCTCAAGCCTTTCCTCGATGGCTTTCTAAGTGTCGAGGAGCCTATGAAAACTTTCAAGTATGTTATATTTTATTTAAAACTAAATAAAATTAAAAGTATTGAATTGATAATGTAATTTACCTTGGTGCACCAAGTGGTTTTTTCTCCTTCTTTTCTTTATTTCTTCTCCTCTGCGTTGGTGATGAGGGCCTTCCATTCCTTCATAGGAATCATGGGTGGATTCTCATACCTATATTTCTTTTCCAAGTTACCCCTATACATGTCTCATATATATTTTAAATAATTTCCAACTGTGGAGGTGACCACGCTCATATTGAAGGCATATACCCTAAATAGGCCTTCAAGGTAGTGCATAAGCTCTTTCTTCAGTTTGTAAATTTCGGTTTTGTAACCTGTGAATATGGTGGGCCAAAAAATAAACAGCAATTTGTCATTTATGTGTTTATAGAACAAGTTGTTTCTGATACAATCATTAGTTTGAAAGAAATTATACATGATTTATGTTTAAGAGAGACAACATGAAATAATTAAAACAATAATAATGACCTAATATTTTTGGTGTTTTTATTGGAATTCCTTGCTCATTCTCCAAAAATGTGTAAGGAGTTGTCCCCATGTCGATAACACATGACGATCCAAGGAATGAACCCATAAACTCATCAATGGGGTCACATTTGTCACCACCTCTGGAAGTTGGTTGTGTTTTTTCTTCTAAGGGTGTGTGCTCAAGGGTAGGAGCCAAAGGTCTGGACCCAGCCTAACTACTAGTCCTATGACCAGTCAAAGATGGAAAAGTGAATAGCCTTGTAGGTATATGTTGCCTCATTTTGGTCACATGTTGTGGCGTGGCTGTCAAATAATCATATTGAAGAAATAAAATTATTTTTCGATTAGATAATGTAAATTTTAAAAAACAAACTTTCATAATTCAACTTATGACATTAAAAAATCACTTTAAAATATGGTCATTACCATGACCTCATATCTATTAATATATTTGTTCAAGAGGTGCATCCTTTGTTTCATCTCGGGATTTTTATCTCTAATGTGAATCAAATGAATAATTTATTTGTTTTCTTTAACCACAGTCTTTTTTATTGTTTCGAATAGGTTGGGAGAATCAAATAACTCCTTCCCATAAAACCAATCACGATCACTATGTTCATGTCCCTCGGACTAGATATTTCAACAAAAGAAAACTTGTTTCGATTATTTAAATAGATAATCAATTTCACATTCAATGTAAATCAAAATTGTTCATCGTTTACCTATTCTAACTCATCTGGCGCCTTTCCATGATCATCTTGCCACATTATAATAAAACTTTTAGCTTAATAAATACATAATAAATCATATGAAGACCAAACTTGGACTCTGGTTAGTTGGATCATATATACCCATTCTTATAAAAAAATTAGCCATAGATTCGTTTATTTACCCCTCAAAAATGAAAAATGACAATAGATATAACTTTTTGATAAGTCGGTCATATGATGTTCAGTGGCCATGAAATTTTGATATGTACTACCCCCATAATAATGATTTCGATTATATATATTCTATTAAAGTTGTAATTTATCAACAATTGTTCTCCTACAGCTATTGATTTTATTATGAATACAAATACATAGTTTCCTTCACGCCCCTCAAATATGAAATTGGGTTGCTTATTTGTTGTCATGATTTGTGCACTTTTTATAAACCCTAAAATATTCCCCAATGCTTTTGGCCTTCCTTTAATATAAATAGACGCTCCTTAATTTTTGTTGTTGTCTCTTAGCTAAATAAAATTTGCAGCCACTTTGTATCTCCGCATACCTCACGTATATTGGATCAACCACATTCAATCGTTGTAATAGTAACAGGATCTGACTGATCTTGGATCTTTCCTTTAGTGATGTTAAATTTACTTTCTTAGAGATCATTAAATTACCATAAAAGAAACATTCAAGAAGAAGAAACACAAAATGGAGACATTATAAACAATGCACTAAGATTTTTTAACGGAGCTCACCCACAAGGTGTGAGCTATGTCTTCGGGCCCAGCTTCAAAGTGGAGAGACTTCCATATTATCTCAACAAAATAATAGTAAGCACATGGAAAAATATATGGCAATACCTCACTTCTTGGAGTGACCCAAAGTTCTGCTACTTAGATCCCAATTCTAACTGCAGTAGTGGATTCCTTGTGAGATTTCATGAATAATGAATATAAACTTAACCAAGTTTTGTAACTTCCACATTTGGGTCCCCTAGGGAATATTCAAGATGCCACAACAGTGAAAATATTCTATGAATATTTCTGTAGAATATTCCCTCAAATATAATATAGGAATATTCCTCAAAAATCATGCTCACCTAGGTGTTGGTCCTCTCTTAGCCCATGTGTTGAGACTTAATACGCCCAATCCCCATTCTCTCTCCTCAGTAGACTGTTATCGGTAGAATCGGTATGGATCTATATAAATTTGGGTCGGTGGACCTATCAACGTCTGGGTCATTGGTGCATTGGCTGGCATGTGATATGTCGGTACATTTGTTGGTAGGCGTCTCGGGTTCAAACCCACAAACCCCAACCACTTTTGTTTGATATGTTGGTTATAACATACACCGACCTCTGCCATAGTTAACCCGCTCCATAAAATTTGGCAATGTGCCACCAATCTAACCATTTCCATGTGACATATGTCTTGGGTTGGCTAAGGCCCATTTGGATGTTATGTGCCACCATTTGATTGGGCCATGTATCCCCATACTATTGAGACACATACGCACTTAGTCAACCCTATTCTACCATGTCAGTTTTCTAGTAGGACGCCACATCATTCGATGTGGAGTGTATGGTGGGTGACATGTGGTGCTCTTTAGGGTTTCCACATGGCACTATCGCTGCAAAAATTTTATTGTTTGCCAATAACTTCAAATGAGCATAAATTTGTCATATGCACTCATGTTGAGGTGTTGTTCATGCTATTGGAATTATCTCTCTGAGATATACGATATTGTGTTATTTTTCCATAGATTTGAGGACTTCGAATTTTCAGCCCTTTTGGATTCTTTTGGATCACTGACATACTCCATCAACTCATTTAATCCACTGCAACAAACATTTATGCCATCCATGGAAAATAACCCTAAACCATGTAACGATGATGGAGAAATGTGATATATCCTCACTTTGAGGCAAAAGTCGGTGTTTACTTAAGGAAGATCCTTAGGTACCCATTGTTTCACTAGACATTTGTACCTTAAGGGCACCTTGATGTCGTCTATGCTCTCATTATAGAAATTTTGAGGTAAAAAATGGGCCCCAAAACAAAAATGTACAACCAAAATCAAATTTATAAGAACCAATAGGATTCAAGATGATCATGTCAACCATGGGGGATGATTCAACATTTTTGTAGTAAAAAAAGGAAAAATATTAAAAATAATAATATAATAATAACTATTTTTTCAACACGTGTTTTCAACTTATCTCCCTACAGTTTTACTCAAATTTCAAGTGGGAGTACTTGTTGGATGCAGAATTTAATCCTCATCCAAGAAGTACCAATTTTGCATACTTTTGATGGACACAACTACACTAAAAATTAGAAATACATGAAAAATGTGATTGCAATCACATTTCATGCAGATTAGTGAATTGATGGCCTATAACATGTAGATTATTTCTACCCAAATAACTCTCAATATACTTCAAGGTGGTTATCTATTTGAAAGCAATATAAGAGAACCTCATTGACACACAACATGGTTCATCATAGATTTGTTATGTATGTACGTTTTTTTGGCAAGCATATGTATGTTGTGTCAAGTACAAGGGTTAATCATATGTATGTTGTGCTAAGAACACAAGGAAAACTTTGCAGATTTTCAAACCTATATGTGGGATGTCATTACATGAAGGAAGTATTGGAAATATCTTTAATATTGTTGAATGGAACATATAAATGGGAAAGGAACTTTTATTAGAAGTATTCAAAACCTTATATGAGGATAAGGATTGGTTCAGTGAATTGGCTCAATGGAAATATCACCATGCATAATTTTTCTGAAGTGAAGTACCATGTCGTGCAGAGGCACAAATTCATAAATTTGTGTTTTTTTTTTTACCTTTTAATATATATATATATATATATATATATATATATATATATATATATATATGCATTTTTTTTTCCTATAGTGAAAAAATGCACATGTACATTAAGCATGAATTCCATATGGAATTGTGGCAGAATACAGAGTGTTACATTAAGCATGAATGCCATATGGCATTGTGGAACAATATGGTTTGTACAACTACCAAGGTATTTCACTCTCTAATTCTATGTTTCCACATGTCAAGCACTTCTCTAAGCAAGATGGTGCATACTCCAACAAAGGCTCTTTAAGTCAAGTGCTCATCCTCAACATATGTGCAAGGTGGCTCTAATACTCCTAAGGATCTATACCCAAACTCCCAATGCATAACACCCTACTCCAAGGTGGTTATTCCACATGTTATAAGTTTCCATCCTCCTCAGCAAGATCCCCCCTATAGAAGATGTCAAATTAACACATGTGTGCCAACTACCACATCAAGAAGTGTGCTACATGTTACTAATCCTAAAGTTAAGTATGCACCTGCTAAGCTCTCCAAATGTAAGTCAATAAAAATATAAGACATTGGATAGGGGGCCACAAGCCCTCCCCATCACATGAAACACTCTGCTAGCTAGTTGAAAATATTTTTACATCAACCTAAAGCTAATATCAAATTGTATGAAATATTTAGGACCAATGTTTTTCTTCGTCGATGTCTAAGGAAACTTTGAATATCAATTCCTTCATAAATGCTTGAATATAAATAATTTCATGAAATCATAATTTGGCACGAAAAGTTAAATGATTAACCTCATTTCAAAAGGCTTTGTGGAGGAATCAAACCAATTATAGCTCTCATGATGTAGATATACTTTAGGTGTTTGTTTTATATCTAAGAAACATTTTGTAATTTATGCAGATTTGTAACCTATAACCACTTGATTATTCCTTGCCATTACCTTATTTTACACAATCAAAAAAAATCATTGCTTTCTTTGTGCTTCCTTCCCTTTGCATTTTCCCAATTTTTTCTTTGATTTCCCTTTTCTGAAGAAAACAAAAATATTCCTTAGTATCTTTGTCAATATTCTTAGGTTTATCATTTGTCATAAGAAATAATCATGGGTCCCAAGGATTATAATGGGATATAAATGATTGTGAATAAAATAGTATTGTTATATAAGGGTAATTTGATTAATATCATTTCCTTAGCATCATATTTTTCAACGTTAATGCCCACTTCATGTATTTGTAGTAATTTCTTTCAAGCATGAACATGACTAGACATTGAATCTACTTGACCATCTTAAATCCAAGTATCTTCTCTTTTTAAATGAATTTTGTATTCTAAAATTGTCATCCAGATACCCTATTTAATTTCTTGAAAATTTCATTTGAAATTTTAGATGGCTCAAGGTGATGAAGTTTTCTATTAGATATGTTGTAACATTTTCTTCTTAAAAAAAAATTCCAAAGAAAACAATTGAAAAAAAAAAAAGTGTACTTTGTAATGTTTAATATATAGTTTTTCTATTAAATAAAGTGCTATATATTAAACTTAACCTTAGTATGAACTTTAGTTTTAAATTTTAATCAATGAATCCGAATAAAAAGTGCTTTGGTTAAAGTGCTTTCCCTTTCCAACAGCGTAAATATTCCTTGGAAAATCTACGAATATAAATCAAATGTGGACCTCACCCCCACCCCCTCGTTCGAGATTTAATGAAGTGGGGGGAATGGGGTATGTGATTTTTTGTTTTATTGAAACTACCAAAAGGTACAGGGGATCATATGGTGGATATGAGACCCCTGTTGCCCGGTTTTGAATTACCCCCCTCTCCCCCACCCCCGCAATTCCATTGTGGTTTCGCGTCACACCAAGTTTGATTTCATGCGATAGTTGAATCTTTATTGTCACCATTAGAAGGTTCATAAATTAAATTTGAAGGTGAAAGTTATTGTTCAAAGGATTATTTTTGCAGTTTTCAAAGGAATCAAAGGTTGGTGCATATAGTGTACTCCCATTTGACCAACAAACTTATTTTTTTGGGTAACCCTTACCATTTTTTCCTCACATTTTCTCTATTTGAAATATGATTCAACGGAAAGGTAGAACTAGTAGAGCTCAATTGAAAACAAAATTATTTCTATTAGCTCTATAAACTTAGATGAGATTCTATTAATTGGAAGAGATGCAGAAATCATTAAAACCTAATGTGTGTTCGACCTTTATGAATTGTGAAATTGGGAATTTCAAAGATTCCAAGACCAAAATGGTGAATTATATGTATGCAAATCATTTCTCCCTCAATTCATTTTCCCTCAAACCTATCATTTTCCTGAACTTGTTGTCTGGTGTTCAGAAAGATATTTACCTAGTAAACAGGCCATCATTTTAAAAAACGGTATTCCATTGTTCTACATTACACCTAAGTCAATTCTATAAACCCTTTAGGTTTTTACGCCCAGTCAAATTTAGTCTCTTTCTACTCAAGTCTTACAAGAGATATTTCAGAAATTAACTACTCAAGGAATACTCTTCTTGAATCATTTTTGCCAAAAATAGCTAATATTGCTCAGAGTCATCCTCCATACCCTTCAACCATATTTCTTGAAATATCCAGAAAAAAATTATATCCATGCTCTATTGTCTATTAGGTTATGATCAAGTCAAAACTATGGATGAAGTTGTATTATTTTTTCTATCTACCCATTCTCCAGGAAAAAAACCCTTTGTTTGATTAAATTCCAGTCAATACATATCAAATGCATTCCATAAGAAATTCATGAATTCCAACCTCAATAGGTCAGTTAAATATCGAACGGTATTGGTATATTTATTTATGTTTATTAGTCATAAAAGTTTCCTCAAATCCACTTTCAAAGACAAAATTTAGAAGGCAACTTATTGTTGGCGATACATTGGACATCTATGGTCATAAAACAATTAAAATAATTCTCATTTTTAGATTTTGTAAATCAATTATTGTTTGCTTATTGCAATCCTTTAAATGATACAAAATTTCCAATAATTTTGTTAGAGGTCAAGCGATTTTTACAGTTTAATGAAGAAATGAGAGTAGGGGATTGGTATTTATATCTAAATTTTATAGACATAAGATTATATGGTTGTGAGTCTCCTCCATATAGATTACAATTTTGTCTCCCTATAAGGATATTTGCTCTTAAATTAATAAGACAAGGCTTAAATGTAATTGAACTCCATTTCTTATGAAGAAAAAATCTTGCTCTTTTCAAGTTAAAAGAAAAAGTTGGACCTTTTATTGAAAATACTAGGGAAACAGATAATGAGGTATAAGAATTGTTACAATAAATGGGGCTGAAAAAGGGACAGCATTGGAATTATGATCCTTTTGGAAATATTTATTCTTTAATAGTTTAGCGGGGTTTTGCTCCTTATATACATTTACCAAAACCATCAATTGAAAAGTATGCCAATAGGGAAATTTGGGAATAAAATACTCTGGTAGATATTATTGAGGAGAAATAAACATAGTAGTCCATTAAACATGCGATTTTATCCACTCCTTAGTAAAAGGAGAAAGAAATTAAAAGGCCAATTGAAGATATTCAACAATCAACATCAGAATTAGGAGGGGATTTTAGGGTACTAAAGAGACAGAGGATAAAAGAAACAAATACATCTTTATCAGATACTATGACTTAAGAAATCGCTACATCTAGCAAAATCACTATATCAAGCAAGCCAGTGTATACTCTAAAGCATTTAGAAACAACTCAAGAACAATCATCTTTATCAGTTGATAGAAATTAAAGTATCTTTTCCCACTTTGTGTTAATCAAAAATAAAAATGAGGCTTTGAGAAATATAATCTATAGTGAATTATATAAACAAGGTTCTTTTACAAAAAACATATTATTTTTAGCCTTAAACGCTGAAAAGGGAAATTTTCAACTAGAATTTTTAGAACCAGAAGTCCAGGTTGCCAAATCAACTGAAGATTACAAGGCTTCTGTGTTTTCATTCAATACAAGGAAAATTCATCCTATAGATCATATTTATCTTCACGGGAAAATAGGAGAAATATTGTATAAAACCCTAACAAGTTCAATTATTTATCTTTCTAATCTACAAAACTCATTTAGAAAATAATTGCTTAATTAAATAGGGAAAATATGCCTTATATTGCAAAGGATAATAGGATAAAATCCTTAGAATATATAATTATTAAATTGGGAATTGGTCCCAATGATGTCAATGTTGTTCAGGGATTGCTCAAAGCCAGGAATTCAAATATCCAATCCCTTGGAAAGAAGCTTAAGCTGCCAATTGTTGAACATCCTCAAACACAGGAAATGGAAGACATACATAAAGAATTTCTTCTTTCAGTAATGATTGATAAAAATAAAATGATGGAAAAACTAGAATCACATGTTGAAAAATTATTAAATAAAATAGCACAGCAAGGGTAAGTGATAGTTCCAACATCTCAAACAAGCACTTTTGAAGAGAATTGTTCTTAGAAGTTAGCAGGAAAAACTCCCATTTCTTTCTCTGAAAGATCAAGAAATTGATGACTTCAAGAAATAATTAAGCAAATATCTACAATAATCAAATAAAAAGGATGATTTATTGATCAATGAACTTCAGAATAATGTTGTTTTGCATAAGCATATTGAATGGCACGCCAATCAGGATAATAGCACTCAATGTTGGATTCATGCCAAAAGTAGATTATGGATGGACATTATTTCGCCTATGTCTAAATTTTGGAAATCAATTGAAATTATTACTTAAGAAGAAGAACTATTATACCTTGTTAAAAGAGAAGTGAATCACATAGAGAATGATTTGGAAAATAAATGTGTTCTAGCTGACATGATTATAAGATTGTTTAATACAAAAACTAAGTTGTGGCTAAGAGAAATGAAAATTTCTTATATAAATCAGGTGATCATGGAAACTAAAAGAGTTCAAACTAAAAGAAGTTTTTTAATACATGTGAGAGATAAATGTAGGGTTATACATGATAAGGTTTATAAATTCCACAAAAAATTTAGTCTTTTACAATAGAAGGGACTACCATCATTCAAAAATCCAAAAGGTAAACTTGTGTCTAAAAAAGAATATCATAAGTTACTAAATGATTGTGCAAATGATGAGTCAAAATTCGTTGGTTTGACAAGAGCTCTAAGTGGTGAAAAGATTCTTGATAAACTATCTGATGATATCTTGTTACATTCAAATCTCTTTTTACAGTCAAACCAACTTTCAAAAATATATTGACTTGGATGAAGCATATAGAAAACTAATTTCTTTTACATATCCAATTGGATAATATTAGGATAGACTCATTGGACTTCTGTATTGAATTTCTCAACTAAATTACCAATATCATAATCGACATGCTACATTGAGACACAGAATCAGGGTAGATCCAGATTTTCAGAGTATATCAAACAGTCAACAAGTTAGCTCCAGATTTCCAGGAAGAAGATTTTCAATCAAGTTCGAATTTCATGTGATGAATCACAAGTAGTTCATTATTGATAAAGTTTGTTTCCTTATATTATATTGAACTTGAGTATTGTAACGACTCTATAAATATTGTAAATTTTAATGTAATAAGGGTTTATCATAAATCTTCCAGAAAATCACATTATCATTTGAGAAGCTAACGTGTTACGAACACTTGGTGTAGTTCATCATCATGGGAATAATGATACGGTTGATCTAGATCATTCAGTATAAATAATGCAAATATTAAACGGTCAATATACCAACCACCACAAAAAATTAATGAAGAAGAATGTTAAGAAAATGAAAATTTAATAAACATAGTAAAAAATAATAAAAATAATAATTAAATTGAAACAAAAATCAATAAAGTAATAATAAAATAGTAAGATTAATAAATAAAATCATAAAAATTTGTGAAAGTAACATAATTAAGATTAAATAAACCGAAATTCGCAATTTATATAGCAATTATTATAAAATATTAATAAAAAAAGAATAGCAATACCAATATTAACAGTAGATCTAGTCAAATTAGTTTTTTTTTTTTTTTAACAATGTTGGGTGCTGGTTTGTATTCCAAAAAAGAGAAGGAAAAGTTCATTTTTTACATGCTAGAGTTCTTGAGGAGCAACAAAGAAAATAGCTACAACAAAATGCTACACCTTATTTTCTTCTGTTGTTCAAAAAGTACTGAAATATAGATAATGCGTAGATTCGGACAAACTGAGAAAGGAGAAAGAAAAACTTAAAAGACATGCTAAGAAGAGAATATGGGATCATTCGATGCTTATTGGGCGCCCAATCGAGGCATCTGTGTTATCCTCATTGTCAGCATTTCTCACATTGTTGGAACTGGAGCTTGGAGCTAAGCGTTTCTCAAGTATGTATTTGAGAATTTGAATTGATTCTTCAGCATGAGCACACCGATTGGAGAGTTCATTTTACTGTTGTTGGAGAGAAGTAACCCTGTGAAGGAGGACTTTCACATCATCTTGATGCTTTTCATCAAGGATCTTCACATCTACTTGTTGCTTTCCGTCAAGTATTTTTTGATGAGCACGGATCTACTCCAATTCTGCCTACAGATTCGCACAGTGAAAGCAGCCCTCGCTGTGAGCCATACTGAAGGATGGGAGGGCAGAAAATGAAATGAAAACAAAGGGTGGACGCAGGACAAGGTGAGATCGCAGAGCAGGAGGCCAGCGAAGGGAGGGGAGGGAATGGCACGGGTGTGCTACAATGAATAGTGCAACAGAGATAGCAGCGTGGGGGTGCATGAAGGCATGTAGGGAAGAGGAATAAATAACGCAGCACGATGAGAGGGAGGCAGCGAGGAAGCAGGCCCAAGGGGATAACATCACAAGAGAGAGGAGAGAGGGGGTACGAAGGGGCCTGCGAAGTTCATAATTTTCAAAGGGGAGAATCCAAGGGAATTTGTAATCCGCCTGAGACGAGATCATCGCAGGGGCATCATATATGAATCATCATTGCAAAATATTTTTCCAGAGGTTTGGGCACAAGCCTTATTAGCGAGATAGTTTGCATCCTTGTTGTTCCTTCGGAGGATGTGGTAAAAGGATATGTCTTCCATGTCTTTTGAAATTTCACGACATCTACTGACTATTCGATGGAGATCTATGTTGCTTACCGGATTCTCATGGATCATCATGTTGATGATGATAGAAAATTCCCCAAAAACCATTGCATTTGAGATGTTGTGCTTTTTTAACTGATGAAGGCCTTGGAGGAGGGCATAGGCTTCCGCTTTGTTATTGGAGAGTGAGCCGAGACCCCATTCAAATGAGAGAAATCTTCTGCCATTTTCATTTTTGATAATTCCTCCAACACCTGCTATGCCTGGATTCGATTTAGAAGCATCGTCAAAGAAGAGAGTGGGCCTTGAACAACTGCCTAGCCATTCTGCAAAGTCCTTGTCTTTGAGACGAATCTTCCAACTTGAGTCGTTTCGAAAAGGTTGGATAGATGGGAGCTTGTGAAAGCCAGAGTTGTCCAGCAGAATTCCAAGGAAGTCCATTTCTTCCACTTTTAGTTCACTAATATTGATTTTGTTGTTGTTTTTGGAAGCTATTGTTTTGAGTGAGGCTCTATGCTTTTCTACAAACCTTCCTACATGAGGGCTCTTTGTCGTTGAAGATATTTCTATTTCTAGAGAGCCAAATGTTCCATATGAGCACGTAAGGCAAGGTGTCCCAGACCCTTCTTGCCAGATTTCTTTTCTTTTTCCCCCATGGATAATTGTTCCTCCAAGTTTTAATCACTTCTGAAATGGTGTTGTTATGTTCCCAGTGAGGGTGATAGGAAGAGGTTAGATCAGTCCAATAGTGAGCAGAAAATGGGCACATGATGAAGAGGTGAAGCGCTGTCTCTACGGCCCCTTGGCAGTTGGGGCACCTGGATGGACCATGCACTCCCCTTTTTTTAAGATTTTCTGAAGTGAGGATTTTTCCTTTGAGCAACGTCCATATGAAGATCTTAATCTTGGGGATGGCTTCTGATTTCCACATCATTTTCCAAATTGGCCAAGAAGGAGAGGGGTAGTAGTCATGGTTGAGTTGTCCATAAGCAGCTCTAATGGAGTATGCAGAACCAAAGGGATCCCAACAAAATTTATCCATACTGTCTTTTCGCAAGGGAGCAGCACTATGGAGCAGAATTTGAAGGTTGGAAAGATCAGCTTCCAAGTGAGCAGGGAAAGTGGGAAAAAGCCATCCAATCCAATTTTGGGAATGATCATCCCACTTAGAAAAATGACTTAAGAGATTTAGGCCGAGACTTTGAAAAATGGGAGAGAATGTGTTGGGTGCCAGGCCTATCCAAGAGAGGTTTTTATCCCATGATTTTGTCTTTCCCAATATTGATACAGATGCCCCCAATTTGGACTTTGGAGAGATTATGAGTTTAAAAAGGAGTGGTTTTCTTGCAAAGGGCCCAGATTTTAGAGTAAGGTCTGTTAGGGATGTCTTGGTAAGGAATATGCTAATGGGGAGAGTTGAGATACTTAGATTCCAAAACTTTTTTCCACCATGCTTGTTGTCCGTTGATTAAACTCCACACGATCTTCCCACCAAAAGCATTGTTCTAAAGCTTGGGTGAGCGAATTCCAATCCCTCCATGTTCATAATCTTGAGTAACCTGCCTCCACTTAACAAGATTGTATTTTTTCTTCTCATTTTTGCCACCCTGCCAGAGAAAGTACCTTAGGATTGCTTCAAATTTATGATGAATGCTAGCAGGGGCTTGAAGGAGAGTGAATTGGTACAGGGGCAGAGATGAGAGGGAAGATTTGAGAATGAAAATGCGCCCTGCAAGGTTTAACCAAGAAGAACCCCACTGTTGCACTTTTCTCTTCATTTTGTCTATGGTAATGTTCCAGACTTCTGACTTTAATGGGCCAGCATTGACAGGCATTCCCAAATAAGTGAAGTGATCCCAATTCACCTTGTAGGAGACTCCAAATATTTATGCAATGCTATGTATGGTTTGGTTGGTTGCATTCCATCCATAAATGCATCTTTTTGAAGATTGATCAAACCTCCAGAGTAAAGCATGAATTTGTCCAGGATGGTTTTAAACCTTTGAGCGATTATGCTAGTTTCTCCACCCATCAAGAGAGTGTCATCAGAAAATTGCGAATGGTTCATATTTTTGACACCGTTGCCAAATTTAATACTAGTGATAAGGCCAACTCGTCACATATGATCCAAGGCCCTACTGAAGGATTCAGCCATGAGGATAAAGAGGTAGGGAGAGAGAGGGAAACCCTATATGAGGCCACGGGAAGACTGAAATAAGGGTGTTGTCCTTCCATTAATAAGAGGGGAGATCCAAGGATTTGAAATACAAGAATTGATGAGGGAGATGTAATTTGAATCGAAGCCCATTTTCTGAAGGACAGAAAGAAGAAAGGAGTGTCTGACCCTATCAAATGCATTGGCTAAGTCAAGCTTGAGGATAAAACCTTTCTCTTTGCGAGTAATACTTGAGTGGATAGCTTCTTGAACAAGGAGGATCGAGTCAGAAATTTGTCTTTGGGAGATAAAACCGCCTTGATTTTCCGAGATGAGATTGTGGAGGAAGGGCTTGAGGCGCATGGCAAGGATTTTGGTGATAAGTTTGTAAAAGGAGTTGCAGAGGGAGATTGGTCTAAATCTAGAAAAGGAGGGGGTGATTTTCTTTAGGGATAAGGGCGAGGGAGGTAGAATTGCTATAGCCCCCAATTTTCTTCTTTCTTTGAACCCATTGTATCATTTTGACCAAATCCTTTTTTATTAGGTCCCAATAATTCCTGTAAAAACTGATAGAGAAACCGTCTGGACTAGGTGCTTTTTCAGGGTGCAAGGACCAAATTGCGCACTGAATTTCTGCCTCATCTATCTCTTTATTGAAAGTGTTTTTCATCTTCTCTGTCATCATATTTGGTAGATATTTTAAGAGATCAGAGTAGTCTTCCGGCACTTTTGTCTCAGTTAGTAGATCTATATAATGCATGGTGGCAGCAGCTTTGATTAAATCTTGATCTTTCTGAATTTTACCTTCCGTGTCAATGATGGAGGAGATATAGTTCCTAGACTTGCGAACAGTAGCTTGTTTGTGGAAAAAGGAGATGTTCTTATCACCTGCTTGAAGCCACAAATTTCTGGATTTGATTCTCCACTTCTCCTCTTCTTTCCTATTGATTCTGTATAGTATCCAATAAAGATCTTTTCATGTTTGGAGTTATCTTGATTAGGCCCTTGAGAGTCGATGTTGCTATGGATAGCGTCCAGCTTAATTTTTATTTCAATTTTGATCTTGTCCGGTTCCTTATAGTGCAGCTTGGCCCAATCCTTTTGTTAGCCAGCTATAAAATTTGTTATACAAAATGCTGGCTAAAAACTCTTTGGAGCCTTCAAGGAAAAAATTTTATTACTAAAAAGTGTTGGCTCTTGAAGACTCTTGAAGGCCTCATTCCTCTATCCCATTCTTCACTACTGTGCCTATTCTACATTCATAAATATTGCTGATTCCCAAGGCAAAGTACTGCTGCAAACACCATTTTTCTCCTTCCATCCCCTTCTAAAACTAACCTTATTTCCCCTCCTCTTTCTCCCATAAAACCCTTCATTTTCATGATTTCCCCCTTTTCCCTTCATCAAACTCCCTTTGATAAGGTTTAAGACCCTTCTTTTCCTTATCAAAATCCTCAAAACCTTTGAAAAGCATTAAAAAACCTTTAAAATCACATTTTTTATATATTGTAGACTTAAGCCCCCTTGGGATAAGTCTTTAAACCCTTCCCTTCCATACGCCCTGGTGATAGAACCAGGCGCTGGCCACCCACGCGCTTATCGCATCACCCTGATGCTGATTAGCCCTCTGTCCTATCTCCCTCGGTCATATTATCTCCCATGCGCCCAAAGGCCCCGCAGACGGGCGCCAAACCCTATCGAAAATAATTTCCGCCCCAAAGTATAAAACTTTGTTTATATTAATTTTTCAATGATTATTATATTATAAACTTTCCGCCGGTGCAAAAATTCCATTCAATCTCCACCGTCGATATGATCTGCAGGTCGACAACGCGCAGTCTCTCGCCCGGTGGTCCCCGCCAACTACTCACCATTGCAAAACCACGCGGTATCCATCGCACCGCTTTTAAGAGCGGGGCAATTTTTTTTCATTTTACAGCGATTCCATACACCTTTTGACACGTGGCCTGAGCACTGTTCACTAAACCGTCGTTCATCGCGCGTTAAAGATCGGACATGGACCCGGCGCGATATTGACGTCCACCGTCCAATCTGAGGCCGCTTATCGGACGGTGATCGCTCACCAAAGAAGTCCGACAGTTAACCAGGATACGGCGTGGTCATTAAAGCATCTCCGTCGTTTCATCACAATGATTCCCCTGCTTTGACCTTTCGCCTCCGCTCTCGACCGTCGATCTCTGCGCGATCGACGGCCCCGATTCTAAATTCCTTTTCTGCTCCCCTCTGACTTCCTCTAATAAATCTCGACCGTTGGATGATGCCATTCGACGGCCACGCTCTCTCCACGCGCCTTCTGAAGCAACTAACCTATACGTGCAGGATTTTGTAATCTTTTTCGTATTTTGCAGGGTTCAAATTATTTTTTCCGCTATGTCTGAAGAAATTTCAAAGGCGGAGGGTGATGATCCTCCCGCCTTCGATTCACCAGAGGAAACCATTCGCAGGAAGAAGCTCCATGTATCATCAATCATCCATGAGGCATTGATGCCATATCACCCCTGCGCAGCCCTGTACACCAGCAAAAAACCATGAATCGAGCACAGTCAGAGAGTATCAGTGCCAAAGACAAAATTTATCAGAACAGAAGATTAAAGACAGATTTTTTGGGGATTACGTCTAATATGGTTTATCAAAAGCTTAATCCCCAATTAAAACACAGTTTGAAGAAAATCTTAAGTGTTTTATCAAACAGGAAAGCCTCCACCGCCACAGCTGAGGCAAATTGATCCCTCTAGCTACCACGATGCCACCTGTGCCTCAAAGCATTCATATCCGAGGCCGGAGTTAATGATCAGGATCAGATATTTTTCTCAAACGCAGCCATAGAGTAAATTCTGCCAAGGAACTTAATGACAAAACATCTGCAGAGTTACTTTGACACCACACAGAGCCTCAAAGGTCAAAAAAGAGCTCCCACCGAGCTTAAATCTTTATGTAAATCATTTAATACAGAAGACACCTATGTAAGTTTCTTCATCAAGCCCCCAAGGGCCGAGGGACCATTAAGTCTATATTAATTGTCTTTATAGATCTTCTAACAGATCTCGCCTCCTCATTCTTATATAAATACTACTGTAGAAGATGAGAGAGGGGTTGGTTGATATAGTTACTGAACATTGTAATGTAATTGAGCTGGAAACTCCTAATTGTAAATAGTATTCACTGGCTCTTGGAGCTCTGCTTGTGATAGATAAGTTAGGCTGAGATGAGTAGATGATTGCTAAACTAAAGCATTGGACTTAAAGATGTAACTGGTTTGGAGCATCAATACAAGCTGATTTATGGGATCCTGGTCTATGTTGATGGTGATGTTTTTTTTTCTCATTGTAATTTGTTGTTTTATTTCTGTTTTCACTGTGCTTCATCTTCTCTTATAAAGAACAGCATGCATGGAGTTAGGACCTACTATATATCAATACCCTTCTCTGACTGAAAATCTTTATCTTCATGTTTTCTTCTAATCTGTGCTATTTGGGAATGATTTAATTCAGTTTAAGCATAGGAATGTCGGTGTTCCCTCGTCTTATTGTCTTAGCTGAATGTTATTCTTAAATTTTATTTTCAGTATATGTTTAGTGAAGATGAATTGAGGAAGATATGGTGAGCCCTAGTCCTAGTTTTATTCCACAGACCGTCTGAATGTTTCCCTTGGAATGTGTTAAAAGCTGGCTAGTTTCAAAGCACTTACCAGATCTTAGGCCATTCTGTGTTATCTTTGTGATGTTCTTGAAAGTGACCAAATAAAGCAGAGCTAGGAGAGGATTTGTGGTGAGCCCGGCCCGCTAGTTTCTACTCCAACAGTTGCCTTCAAGTTCCCTTTGTTTTTATATGTTTTCTATTGAAAGTGTATCAAAGGCTGCCTAGTTTAAAAGTACTTACCAGATCCTAGTTTGT
The DNA here is from genome assembly GCA_034641835.2 of Pinus albicaulis. Taxonomy (NCBI): domain Eukaryota; kingdom Viridiplantae; phylum Streptophyta; class Pinopsida; order Pinales; family Pinaceae; genus Pinus; species Pinus albicaulis. Next base: position 452,375,523 of record CM076584.1, read on the forward strand.
TTCATGTTTTTCTTAAGTGTGTGTCAAAGGCTGGCTAGTTTAAAAGTACTTACCAGATCCTGGGTTGCTCTTTGTTCTTCATCTGTTTATTTCCCTTTCTTGTTGTATCATTTCATTCCATAAATCAAACCTTAAAGAGATCCTTAGACATAGATGACTTTCCCCATGGACCACTCTTTCCTCTTGCTGTTCCAATTAAACCCTATTGTGACTCCATAGCCCAATGGACTAAAACCTACAGTTATCTACCTTCCTGGTCAAAGCTTGTTCTATTTTCTTGCAACTTCACACCTTTGAAACTTTTTACAGTTAGGACTTTCCACCTCAAACAGTAATCGTGCTCAACCATCCAAAAAAAAAACAAAACCCTTGGCCTTCATAACTAGCCTAATATCATTACCCAAACTTCAAACACAAATCCATCTTTGCACTTATTGGAGAGATCCCTCTCTGGATTCAGGAGGGCTAGATCCTAGAATCCCAAAGTGGTTGAAACGATGTTTCTCCCTACGATCAGACTTTGCCAATCTTGCTAATTACAGGGAACTAACATTTCTGGCGACTCCACTGGGGAACAAAACCCATAATAATTTTCATTTGAAGGTAACCATAGGATATCAGAGATTTATTTCAAAGAACATTTGCTATATCAACCAGCTGAGCCACCAGCAACTAACATTTCTGGCGACTCCGCTGGGGATTTTGAGTCTTTTTGGTCTAGATACCTTCAAAGACCTCAGAAAACACTTGATTCAAGAAAATTGTGCAGTAAGTTAACAGCATCCTTTTCAAGCACTACCAAGAAATGGTAATCATGATGAAAATTGTTTGAATCAGTGACAAACTAGTCAAACCTTAGGATTCTCATAAGACTTTATCTAACCTTGAAAAATCAGTTGGCTTAGCCATAAGAGAACATTGTCTTTGTCTCATGACCGTAGCTAAGTTTTGAAACAAAGTTAGGACATTCTTAAAAAACACATAACTTAAAGATAACTCAGAAAACACCAAAAATATTTCATATTGTTATCCAATAAACATGGTGGTGGATCATAAAACCGTTTACCTCCTTAGGAGCTAAAAAATTCCACTTGGTGACTCCACAATCCTGAATAGACCTTAAGACTCCACTGGGAAGAACCCTTATCATCATAATATCATTCAAACTAAGTTAGAGGACTGTACGATTTAAATTTGTAAAACAGACTAGTTAACCTCTTAAATATTGTCATACCTGGTTGAACTTTTCTTGTTTATTTGGGTCTGAAAAACACAGCATAGTGGCTCCTAGAAAGATTCATACTAGAGCCTACCCTAACCAAAACCCACCTGAGATAGTTGATGACCCAGAAATTATCCTTAGGAAGTCTCCTAGGATTAAATTATCAATTGTTTTCATATCACCCTTAAGAGCTAATTCAGTTCCTAAAAATCTTACAGCTCTACAAGGAACACATGGTGGTGGAACCATAAAACATTTTATCTCCTTACGAGCTAAAAATTTTCCACCTGGCGACTCCACACTCTGAAACTCCCAAAAGACCAAATGACTCTACTGGTAGAAGACCTTGAACTGATTGAACAGACACAGTGACCTCTTATTCTGATTAACAAACATGGATTTAGATATAGACCCAGATGACAAACATATGGTCATAATGGAAAAATTGATGTACATGCTTGGAAGAAGGGTGCATAGGTTTATGGCTAATTTAAACACTGGTGGTCCAGAGCAACATGTGCCTTTTCCTATCCAAACACAAACCCTACCCCGACAAGATATGTACGATGTTCAAAATTTTAAAGAAAATAAACAAGAAATCATGATGGAAAAGATGATGTACATGCTTGGAAAGAGAATGGATAGGTTGACAGCTAATATGAATATTGATGAGCTGGGGCAAGCTATTCTTTCCCCTGATCAAATACAAGCCCAATCACCTCAAGGTCAAGACAGTGACCAAGATATGTTTTATGATCAACACCTTATGGAAAATGATGAGCAAAATTATAAAGAAAGCAATAAAGAAGGTAGTCAAGGAACTTTTGATTTCCTTCCTATGTCTTGTACTATGCTGATAAGAGATCTTCACAATAAAATTGCAAATACTAAAAGTGAGCAGTACTTTGAGGAAACAACAGAAAAACCTCAAATTTTCCCTGCAAACACAAGTCAAGACCTCCTAGAAGAGGCTCAAGAAAACATCCAGCCTCAAAACCAGCCTTTACAAGAAACAGCGAACTGTTGTACCTCTATTCAAAGGGACATAGAAATATCCTCCCCGTTGACAGAAGAAGAGATAGATCAAACTATTAATAAACATTCAGTCTCTGATATTTATTGCAAAACAAATACTCTTGCTCATTCACATAGATAAATTTGTTATAAAGACGCAGAAAGTTCTTTTGTTGGTCATAAAAAACAGGGTAGCTCTTTTTCTGTTTATACTGAAAGAAAAATTTATCCTTTAACAGAAGAACAAATTGAGCAAATACTAAGCAAGAAGCTACCCTCCAAACCATCATCTCAAGCAGACAATCATGAACTTAGTGCCTATTCCATAGAACAATCCAATGGCACCCAAGACAAAGAGGATAGTAAGAAAACCAATGATAATACTGAAACTAGTCCTCTTTGGAATATGAATTTAGATGGGTTATGTACTAAAACTAATGCAGGTGCAGGAATATGGATTTATGATACACAGAACAATTATTCTGAAGCCTATTCATATAAACTTAACTTTCAATGCACAACTGACATAGTAGAGTACAAGGCACTTCTCTTAGGGCTACATTTATTGAAAAAATTAGGAGCCCAAAGATAACAGTTCATGGAAGTGCAGATTTGGTAATTAGGCAAGTGAAAAATGAATGCATGGCTAAACATCCCAGACTTAAATATTATAAGGATGATACCATGGATTTATTAAAATCTTTTAAAGAATTCCAATTTATCCTTGTTCCTAAGGACCAAAACAGTTTTTCTGGAGGATTAGCCCTTGTGGCTAGCACATGTCTAGAACCTTGGGAGAGCAAGAAATATACTATTCAAGAAAAATTCAGACCTGTTGTCCCAAACAATAAAAGATATTGTCAAAACTTTGAAGGAGAAAAACAAATAGCAGACCATCCTATTGAGGATATACTTTCTTTTCAAGAAGAGACTTCTCCTTTCAATAATGTTAATCTGCCATTCAAAGAACTTGAACTTCTATCAAAAGCAAGCATAAATTTAAAGAAATAAGATATTTCATTGTTTGCTATTGTGCAGGTTAAGGATGATGATACTTCCAAGGAACATACTGAAGACATAGCCCTCAAAGCTGAAGTCTTGGAAGCAGACAAACTACCAGACATGGAGACCCAAAAATAAGAGAATCTTCATCTTTTCTTTGTTGATCCTATGGAAGAGTGTGTGGAGTTCCCAACTGGCTCAAATTATCAAGCATGCATCCTTTGCAAGAGCCAAAGACATGAAAAGCTGTCACCTTCTATGATAGTTTTTATTTTGAAGATTAATCTTCAAAATATACTATGGATACCCCTGACAAGCAGCCAGGGTTTCTTCTTCTTCTTGACATTACTCAACTGGCTGCATTGGCACTTTTGTATCATATGAATATGTAAATACTCCATGTTTAGAATAGGTTAGATAGGAATGTCAATAAAGCTAAGTTTTGAGCACTTAGATATTTGTTGATTTTTGTCTCCAAAGAAAAATCAAAACAAAAAAATACAAAAACAAAGGAAAGAAAGAAAAGAGGGCAGACTGTGAAAACAAGAAAGGTATAGCCCCATACCAAAAAAGAGAAACAAATTCTAAAAGTGTGCAAGCTCAAATGCCACTCCTAAAGAACACACTTCTAGTTAGTCAAATAGCCTAATCTTGACTAATTAGTTTTAAATTTTCTGTTGCTATGATAGTGAATTCGATTTGCCAAATTGTTTAATCTTGGCTTATCAGTAGGTAGATTAGGCTAGAAATTATAGGTTCAAACATGCTCAAAAATTGAACCTAAGTTTCCAAAGAGAGATGACTCAAATCTATTCTATTTTCTTGAGTCAGAAACAAAGGTAAATCTAGTTCTAATCAGCTCAAAATTTGAACCAGTCTGACAAAGAAAGAACAGCTCAAACAAAAGTCAAAACAGAGCTGTAAAAAAGATGAAGGAAGTGCTTTGAATTTTTAGATCTTAAGCCTTCCATTTTGATTTAATTTTCTGCAAAACAATATCTATGTGCAGCTTGTTTTTTATTCCATAGACCAGCAACAAGTCAGACTGTTCAATCCTGACTTGTATGCTTTTGAATTTATGTTGTAGAATTAAGAGAATAAAAATCTGTTGGACAGTTTAATCCCAACAGATAGTAGATTAGGTAGAGAATCATATATGACCGATGGCGCGCGCGGGAGCGAATTTTTTTGTTCTAGGGTTTCAGTCTGCCATTGCCGCCGCGGACTGGAGATTGCTGCTCAGGCAGAGCCTCCATGAAATGCGATTCTGCATTATCAGTCCTGTTCCTTGTGACTCAGCTTGGGCTGAGGACGCACCTGTGGGACTCTATTATTCTGCTAAGCCAAGCTCATGGACTCCCTGCAGAACCAACAGAATGAAGCTCTGGTGCCTGACCACTCTGTCAAAAGCTATTGCGAGGTATGATACAAGCCCCTGCGTGTGCCATTGGCTCCTTGGTGACTTTGGGTTTGTACCAGCGACAGGCTTTGTGCTCTGCTGCACCTCCCATGGTGACATTGAGCACAATACTCTGTTTTTTTGGTCGTTTTCTCATGTTGGGTTATCAGTTTTTCTAGTTTATCGGGAGAGGTTTCGGCTTGTTTTTTTCCTATTTATTCTGGCCTTCACATTTACGCCCTGGTCCTCGAGGATGGGCTGTGAATGGGCATCGGACCAGCGCTCTTGGGTTTTGACTGCTCCGTGGCATCTACAGTATTTAAAACAGAAGCTACTTGGGCCTACTCACTTCCCCATAGATGTTGTTTCGAGGAATACAGACCTTATGGGTTCACTGTCGCTGCACTCGAAGCATCTGAGCCCGAATCAAGCCCACTATGATGTGCCTATAACCAAAAAAGACAGCCAGCAAGTCTACTACATCAATTCTCAGGTAGACTCGTCTCCATTTCAAGTGTTCATAAAGCCTCCTGTAGGTAAATGCTTTATTATTTGGATTCGAACTATAGATTCTATCCTACACCTGAAGGAAGCTATTCAGACTATGGCTGGCTACCCAGTTCAGTCACAGTCTCTAATTTCTGGGGGGGAAGCTCTTGCTGACCACTGCTCGGTAAACAACTACTCCATTATCACTGGGTCATCCATCTGCCTCAACCTCAGATTGAGGGGTGGAATGACGGGCTAAAACAGGGCACAGGGACCTTCCATGGGTGCAGGTGCATCCACAACAGTACCCACAAGAGGTTCATATAGGAATGTTTTACAGGGGGACAGAAACATTCCCACAGCTCCTGTTGCCCCTGCTGATAGTTCTCCCAAGCCTTATATTGTAGAACTGCAGGACAGCGTGCCTGAAATAAACATAGACAGTCCAGACATTGATATGCATAGAACTGCCTACGAATCCCAAGCAATTATAGGCAGATTCAACTGCTTCTGGCCCAAACCAATGGAGCTGTTCCATTGGATCTTTACAAATTGTACCATGGAATGTGAAATACACCTATGCTCTAAAGGATACTTCATAGTCAAATTCACATCCACTGAGGTCAGAGATGCCATTATCAGCCAGGGACCATGGTTCTGGGGCTCCACGGGACTCTTTATTACACCATGGTTCCCTAATTTTGATGCTAACACCATGGAGGTGACCAAAATTCCGGTCTGGGTAAGGCTCTACAATCTCCCACTACATTTCTGGAATGAAAATGTTCTTGGCTGCATTGGAAACACCCTTGGCAGATACATAAAAACAGACACTCAACGCCTGGAAGAGCGCATATTCACCTTCGCACGAATCTGTGTGGAGGTTGATTTGAGCAAGGGACTCCCAGAGTCCATTATGCTGAACAACAAACAACAGAGATGGACACAACATTTAGACTATGAGAATACCGCCTTCAGATGCCGGATATGCAGGTGCACAGGCCACCTACAAAACTCGTGCCCGGCAGCAAAAAGGGATAACAGGAAAAAGAAGAAAACAGGCAAAGCGGCAAAAGGTTGGAAATTTCCATCTGAAGAGCCAGAACTACAGGAAGAAGAAGTGGAACCTTCACCACATGAGAATCAACAAACAGATACTTCCTTGGGCACACAAGAACAGGAAATGCAAGAGCAGCTCGACACCACCACAAAGACTCAGCAGGATATGGTACTTGGAACACTAGACAGTGGGGGATACAAAATAACACATTCATCAGACACATCTGACTCCGATAAGGACAATGGAGCACCTATAGAAGGAAATCAGCTCGTCCTTATCGAGACCGAGCCAACACTTGGTGCTTGGCGTAAGGTTGAAAAGAAGAAGGGGAGAAAATCTTAATTGTTTCCCCTTTGCTTTATATATTTGCGGCAATGGAATGTCTTTGGACATATACCAGCTCATGCAACATGTAATTTTGTTTTCTCATAAATAAAATTACGAACTTTTTCTGTGTGAAAAAAAAAGGTAGAGAATCATATGGGCTCAACTGTTTAATCTGAGTCCATGGAGAAATAAGGAGTAGAATTAGATTACTTTTATGCTTTCAAAAGAATAAAATGTTGTAAAAGAGTTTGCCAATCCAAGTGCACTCTTAAGAAGAAAAAATGTTAGATCAGTAGGATTGGGTAGGTAGAAAGCTTGTAGATGAAAGATCCGTTGTTTTTATGGCTACTAATATGTTTTCAGAGCAAGATCATCCCAGCAAAGGAAGGGCAGCCCAATGGATGAGGCACAAGTCATCCCCCCAGAGAAATCAATGGATGAGGCACAGGTCAGCCTCCCAGAGAATGCAAGTCTGAAGTTCTTGATGCCTTCAAGAAGGCATCATCCCCAAGTGGAGCCACTATTAGCCAGCTATAAAATTTGTTATACCAAATGTTGGCTAAAAACTCTTTGGAGCCTTCAAGGAACAAATTTTATTACTAAAAATTGTTGGCTCTTGAAGACTCTTGAAGGCCTCATGCCTCTATCCCAATCTTCACTATTGTGCCTATTCTACATTCAGAAATCCTGCTGATTCCCAAGCCAAAGTACTGTTGCAAACACCATTTTTCTCCTTCCATCCCCTTCTAAAACTAACCTTATTTCCCCTCCTCTTTCCCCCATAAAACCCTTCATTTTCATGATTTCCCCCTTTTCCCTTCATCAAACTCCCTTTAATAAGGTTTAAGACCCTTATTTTCCTTATCAAAATCCTCAAAACCTTTGAAAATCATTAAAAAACCATAAAAATCACATTTTTTATATATTGTAGACTTAAGCCCCCTTGGGCTAAGTCTTTAAACCATTCCCTTCCATACGCCCTGGTGCTAGAACTAGGCACTAGTCACCCATGCGCTTATCACATCACCCCAATGCTGATTAGCCCTCCGTCCTATCTCCCTCGGTCATATTATCTCCCATGTGCCCAAAGGCCCCGCAGACGGGGCGCCAAACCCTATCGAAAATAATTTTCCGCCCCAAAGTATAAACCTTTGTTTATATTAATTTTTCGATGATTATTATATTATAAACTTTCCGCCGGTGCAAAAATTCCAGTCAATCTCCACCGTCGATCAGATCTATAGATCGATGGCGCGCAGTCTCTCGCCCAGTGGTCCCCGCCAACTACTCACCGTTGCAAAACCACGCGGTATCCATCACACCTCTTTTAAGAGCGGGGTGGTTTTTTTCATTTTACAGCGATTCCATACACCTTTTGACGCGTGGCCTGAGCATTGTTCACTAAACCACCGTTCATCGCGCGTTAAAGATCGGACATGGACCTGGCGCGATATTGACGTCCACCGTCCGATCTGAGGCCGCTCGTCAGACGGTGATCGCTCACCAAAGAAGTCCGACAGTTAACCAGGATACGGCGCGGTCATTAAAGCATCTTCGTCGTCAATCTGATCTGCAGATTGACGACCCACAATTCATCACCCCGATTCCCCCGCTTTGACCTTTCGCCTCTGCTCTCGACCGTCGATCTCTGCGCGATCAACGACTCTGATACTAAATTCCTTTTCTGCTCCCCTCTGACTTCCTCTAATCAATCTCGACCGTTGGATGATGCCATCCGATGGCCACGCTCTCTCCACGCGCCTTCTGAAGCAGTTAACCTATACATGCAGGATTTTCTAATCTTTTTCGTATTTTGCAGGGTTCAAATGATTTTTTCCGCTATGTCTGAAGAAATTTCAAAGGCGAAGGGTGACGATCCTCCCGCCTTCGATTCACTAGAGGAAACCATTCGCAGGAAGAAGCTCCACGTATCATCAATCATCCATGAGGCATTGATGCCATATCACCCCTGCGCAGCCCTGTACACCAGCAAAAAACCATGAATCGAGCACAGTCAGAGAGTATCAGTGCCAAAGAAAAAATTTATTAGAACAGAAGATTAAAGACAGATTTCGTGGGGATTACGTCTAAGATGGTTTATCAAAAGCCTAATCCCCAATTAAAACACAGTTTGAAGAAAATCTTAAGTGTTTTATCAAACAGGAAAGCCTCCACCGCCACAACTGAGGCAAATTGATCCCTCTAGCTACCATGATGCCACCTGTGCCTCAAAGCATTCATATCCGAGGCTGGAGTTATTGATCAGGATCAGATATTTGTCTCAAACGCAGCCAGAGAGTAAATTCTGCCAAGGAACTTAATGACAAAACATCTGCAGAGTTACTTTGACACCACACAGAGCCTCAAAGTTCAAAAAAGAGCTCCCACCGAGCTTAAATCTTTATATAAATCATTTAATATAGAAGACACCTATGTAAGTTTCTTCATCAAGCCCCCAAGGGCCGAGGGACCATTAATTCTGTATTAATTGTCTTTAGAGATCTTCTAACAGATCTCGCCTCCTCATTCTTCTATAAATACTACTGCAGAAGATAAGAGAGGGGTTGGTTGATATAGTTACTGAACATTGTAATGTAATTGAGCTGGAAACTCCTAATTGTAAATGGTATTCACTGGCTCTTGGAGCTCTTCTTGTGATAGATAAGTTAGGCTGAGATGAGTAGATGATTGCTAAACTAAAGCATTGGACTTAAAGCTGTAACTGGTTTGGAGCATCAATACAAGTTGATTTATGGGATCCTGGTTTATGTTGACGGTGATGTTTTTTTTTGTCATTGTAACTTGTTGTTTTATTTTTGTTTTCATTGTGTTTCATCTTCTCTTATAAATAACAGCATGCATGGAGTTAGGACCTACTATATATCAGTACCCTTCTCTGACTGAAAATCTTTATCTTCATGTTTTCTTCTAATCTGTGCTATTTGGGAATGATTTAATTTAGTTTAAGCATAGGAATGCTGGCGTTCCCTTGTCTTATTGTCTTAGCTGAATGTTATTCTTAAATTTTATTTTCAGTATATGTTTAGTGAAGATGAATTGAGGAAGATATGGTGAGCCCTGGTCCTAGTTTTATCCCACAGACTGTCTGAATGTTTCCCTTGGAATGTGTTAAAAGCTGGCTAGTTTCAAAGTACTTACCAGATCTTAGGCCATTATGTGTTATCTTTGTGATGGTCTTGAAAGTGACCAAGTAAAGCGGAGCTAGGTGAGGATTTGTGGTGAGCCCGACCCGCTAGTTTCTACTCCAACAGTTGCCTTCAAGTTCCCTTTGTTTTTATATGTTTTCTATTGAAAGTGTATCAAAGGCTGCCTAGTTTAAAAGTACTTACCAAATCCTAGTTTTCTTTCATGTTTTTCTTAAGTGTGTGTCAAAGGATGGCTAGTTTAAAAGTACTTACCAGATCCTGGGCTGCTCTTTGTTCTTCATCTGTTTATTTCCCTTTCTTGTTGTATCATTTCATTCCATAAATCAAACCTTAAAGAGATCCTTAGACATAGATGACCTGCCCCATGGACCACTCTTGCCTCTTGCTGTTCCAATTAAACCTTATTGTGACTCCATAGCCCAATGGACTAAAACCTGCAGTTATCTACCTTCCTGGCCAAAGCTTGTTCTATTTTCTTGCAACTTCACACCTTTGAAACTCTTTACATTTAGGACTTTCCACCTCAAACAGTAATCGTGCTCAACCATCCAAAAAACAAACAAAACCCTTGGCCTTCATAACTAGCCTAATATCATTACCCAAACTTCAAAGACAAATCCATATTTGCACTTATTGGAGAGATCCCTCTCCGGATTCAGGAGGGCTAGATCCTAGAATCCCAAAGTGGTTGAAACAATGTTTCTCCCTGTGATCGGACTTTTCCAATCTTGTTGATTATAGGGAACTAACACCTTTAAGGCCATTTTGGTCTTCTTTAATTTGGTTTCCCAAGTGAAGGAAGGGGATCCTTCAATGTGCTGTAGCCAAATATTGTGAACCAATTTCCTTGCTTCCGAGATATCGTTCCATAGAGGGTTGTATTTGAAAGGGATAGGGCCAAGAGAGAGGGTGATGGGGTAGTGATCAGAGGCAGAGAAGGAGAGAATATTGGAAGAGGTTATGGAGTAATAAGAGAGGAGAGGAACAACAACAAGAAATCTGTCAAGATGCTCCATGATATTCCCTTTTCCTATCCTTTGATTACTCCAAGTATATCTGCGATTTTTTGGAGAAATACCGACCAAATCGTGATCTTGCATGATGATTTCTAGCTGATCTCTAGAGGGATCCGAATTAAAACAGCCTCTCCTTTTTACATTTGCGTGGAGGATTAAGTTGAAATCACCTCCTATGATGATGTTGTTGCTGCCTTCATTATCTATGTATGCTTTAAGAGTGCTTCGGCATATCTCTTTATCCTTATAATGATTGGGACCGTATACATTGTAGATGATGATTTCCTTGTTCTATTTAGTGTTCTACAGCACCACTTTGATCCAGTTCTACATTTTTGTTGAGTTCTTCTGCATCCAAGTGCTTTGATTCCAAAAGGTGGCCAGCCCACCTGAGGCACCCTTAGATTCAGTTTGGGTACCCGCATGATGCTTCATTCTATCTATTATTGATTCCATATCAAGATCTCCTTACTTAGTTTCCTGCAGAAGACTGATGTCCAGCTTTTCCTGATTTATTAGATCTCTTAGGGCTGATATTTTGGAGGGGTACCCTAAACCCCTACAATTCCATGAAAGGGCTTTCATCATTTTAGAAAAGCAGAGCGAGAACCTGTCTTCCCTCCTTGCTCCTTTTGTCCTGAGTCTTTGCTATTTTACCCCAAGATATATGTTTCAATGGGATTCTGAGTTCTGAGGGCTATGTCCTTTTGAGTAGTTTCGTCTCGATGTTGCTTTGATGATTTCCTTCCTGGACCAGTTTTCTTTTTGTTTTCCAGAGTTGCTCCATGCTCTTTCACAGAGTTCCTTGTGTTCGAGCTTAGGAGGGATCAGAAGAGGAGGATGGGGGATCATGATTGATGGGGGAGGGGCGAGGAGAGGCAAGCTGGGAGGGCATATAAAGAAGGGGAGGATCATCTTTGGTGGGGGCAAGGGAGGAGAAGGGAATGGAGGAGGCTAGAGAGGCATTGGAGGGAGGTATAGGGGGATCAACAAGTTGTTGGGAAGAGTCTGAGATCTAAGAAGAGGAGGAGGAGAGGGGATTAGATTTGTGGGGGGGGGGGGTAACGCAGTGAAGGTGGTGCTCTTGGGGTTAGAAGAGGTCTTCTTATTTTTTACAGTTTCCCATTGCTTGTCTGACTCCGGGCTTTCAATATCAATAATTTTAGAACATTTGTTAGCAAAGTGGCCATATTCGTGACATACCTTTCATTTAAATGGGATTTTCTCATAGTCGAGTTGCTGGATGTGCGTCCATTCATCAACTTTTAGCTTGATCGCCTCAGGGAGGCCTTTACCTAAATCCACCTTGACGCAGATCCTAGCACAGGTTTGCATGTTGTCTTTTGGATCACACCGATCTATAAACTTTCCTACAGCATTTCCAATAGCTTGGACAGAGTCATCCCCCCAGCAGTGCAAGGGAAGATGAGGAAGGTGCACCCACACTAGGAGGTCGTTTGGCACATCAAGTTCAGGATCAAAGTCCGGAGTCCATTTGTTAATATACAGGCTTTTGGTGTCCATAAAATACGATCTGTTCCTGAAGATCAGATCCTTGTCCTCTTTCATTTCAAAATTAAAAGTGAAGTAGCCTCTACCGTAGAACCGAATAGAAATTTTGCCATTGATTTTGTCTAACGAGTTACGCTCAACCCATTTTTTAACAGTCTTCGGAGAGGGCCACAATCCGATAAATTGACCAATGAGACCCTTCTCAGCTAGAAAGAGGGCGGCCATGCACGGAATAGAAGGAGGAAGGGAGACCTCCTGAATGCCATCGAGCTTCTTTGCAAATTTGGAGATCATCGGCCAGGGGCGAGAAGGAGCTAAGGAGTTGATCAAGGCAGAAAAGCCCTGGGCTTGATCCAGAGGAGAGGCCACCTCCGGGGTGGACTCCGGAGGGGCCATGCGCGGAGCGAATAGCTGGAGAGCAGTAGTTAGGGTGTCACGGCAGCGGAGCATGAGCTAGCAGCGCGGGCAAGCAGCAGCAGCGATAAAAAAGGAGATCTAGTCAAATTAGTTAGAAATAAAATATTAAATTATTTAAATTAAAAGAAAAAAATTTAACAATAAAAAAATAGTAAAATTTTATAAAAATTCGTAAATAAAATAATGACAATAGTAAAAATAACACAAATACGCAACCAAAATTTTTAAGCAAGGGATAAATAATCACATAAGGAAACAAAGAAAGCCCTAAAAATAATAATAAATTAATAGGGATAAAAAAATCTTATTTAAAGGAAAATAAATATAAAATAACCATAAATGTTATTAGAGCTATATATGATAATCAATAAAAAATTATACACGAAGAAAGATAAAAAAACCAAGGGTAGAGGAGAAGGAATTAAACTAAGAGAATAGGGACGGAACCCAACAGCTTCTAATTTTCCAATCGGCATCCCTATTCAGAGTATGAGATATTTTCTCTATTTCAACCACTTCTCTAAATTTGTGGTGATGGAAATTCTCAACCCTAGCAATGACCTTGGACTCCTCCAAACAAATGTGGTGCTTAGTCTTCCCAGCATGCTCAGCAAGAGCAGGGGACCGAGTCCTACAATGTCGAATATCAGCAACATGTTCTTGAGGAGTCCAATGTCTAATGTCTACATTTTTTTGGATGAGTCCAAGGTCATTGCTAGGGTTGAGCATTTCCATCACCGCAAATTTAGAGAAGTGGTTGAAATAGAGAAAAGATCTCATACTCTAAATACGGATGACGGCTGGAAAATTAGCAGATGTTGGGTTCCGTCTATCCTCTTAGTTTAATTCCTTCTCCTCTATCCTTGGTTTTTTATCTCTCTTCGTGTATAATTTTTTATTGCCTTTATTATTGATTATTATATATAGTTCTAATAACATTTATGGTTATTTTATCTTTATTTTCCTTTAAATAAAATTTTATATGCCTATTAATTTATTATTATTTTTAGGGCTTTCTTTGTTTTCTTATGTTATTATTTATCCCTTGCTTAAAAATTTTGGTTGCATATTTGTGTTATTTTTACTATTGACATTATTATTTATTAATTTTTATAAAATTTTATTATTTTTATTATTGTTAAAAAAAATTATTTTAATATTTTATTTCTAACTAATTTGACTAGATCTATTGTTAATATTAGTATTGTTGTTCTTAGTTTATTAATATTTTATAATAATTGCTATATTAATTGTGAATTTCTATTTATTTAATCTTAATTATGTTACTTTCACAATTTTTTATGATTTTATTTATTAATCTTACTATTTTATTATTACTTTATTAATTTTTCTTTCAATTTAATTAATATTTTTATTTATTTTTTACTATGTTTATTAATTTTTCATTTTCTTAATGTTCTTCTCCATTAATTTTTGGTTGTGGTTGTTATATTGACTGTTGCATATCTGCATTATTTATACTGAATGATCTAGATCAGCCATATCATTATTCCCCTGATGATGAACTACACTGAGTAGTTCAAAACGCGTCGACTTCTCAAATGATAATGTGTTTTTTCGGAATATTTCTGATAAATTAGATATGGATCACAGAATTTTACACTCTCAAGTAATAAGGGTTTATTTTTGGGCTAAATGATATTGATATTTTTGTAAAAAAACTCAATACTTCAAAGTTAATCAAAGAGTATTGGTTTCATCCTATGACAGTAATGTTTTCAAATGTGACTATTTTCCACTTTTACATTATCTTTTCTTTGTACAATTGAGGTTGTGTGGATCTATAGGAGAGGATAGGTTGAGAATTGGCCTCCCTTAAATCCCTTGGCAAAGCTATATCCATCACTGAGTTAGACCGAATGAATTGTTTGTTTGTATTAGTCACTCTACATTTATAGATTATTTCCTTCTGGACAATTTCTATCTGTACTTATTAAAGTTGTTGAAGGATCTTCTCCATGATTTATGTTCTTGTTAGATAATATCAATATTCATAATGGGTATATGTGTTATCTAATATCATATTATATCTTATGTCCAAATATTTCAAAATTGTTATATTATTATCGTTGGATCTCAACACTTTAGTCATACTTTACAAAGGAGGGGTTTATTTACTTAAAGAAAGGATTTTAAACCTTAAGCAACAACCTTAAAATCATATCCTTCACCTAGATGCTTTGACACATTTCCTTAGTTAGGAATTGTTTACAAAGTACAACAAGATCCATTCCTAAACCTATAACTTCCTTATCATCCCTTAAAATCTAGTCATTTATTTTTCCATTTACAGGGAGCATGGGACTCGATGGCATGTAGAAGATACACATAACCTCGACGGTTTTATGATTGGCCCGTGATTACAGTGTTTGGACACATCACCCCAGCGATTATTCCCTGGAAATTTCCTTTGCAGCTCCAGGTTGAAATTTTGGGGTGATGAGGCATTGAGACAAGGTGGCAGTTGGGACCCACTGGCATACAAATGATGCAATGCAAAGGATCAGAGGGGATGGTGTGGAACATACCCTGTTCCTCGGAAACTAAGTATAACCCAAAGAAATATTAATGAGTCCCTGAGCAATTAGGAGTGCTTACTTCCATAGCTCATCATGGTCTTTCTTTCTTTTCTTGAATTCAAGCAAGCTCCCGTATTCGACAGATTTTAGGGTTAGATTGCAGAATCTTCTTATTCTTCTTTTCGAGAGCTAGATTCTTGTGTTCAGGGTTTTATGGTGCATGAAGGAGGTAAGATCTATGTTTTTCAAGGTTTTATGGCACGCGGAGAACACCTATGACAAAATGTATGGCCGAATTAAATGAAATATGTATGGTGGAGTAATATATGTGTTTTTTCAGGGTTTTATGGTGCGCTGAGAGCATTTGAATTAATGAAATATGTATGGAGTGGTGTTATATATATATATATATATATATAGATATAAAATAAATAAAATAAAAGATAAATAAAATAAAAAATAAATAAATAACAAAAAATATAAGAAATAATAAATAATAATAAAAAATAAATAAAATAAAAAATAAAAAAATAAAATAAATCAACGTTGGCATCATTCACAACCCCCTTTGTGCAGGATCAATTAATTAAAACATAATTTCCACTTATTACTAAATGTTAAGTGAATTGAACATTATCTAAACCCAATATCGTCAAGAAAATTGAACCTGTGACCTCTCAATAGCAAATTAAGGTGCTTTGAAGATGGGTACTTGACCAATTGAACGCCTAACCCTTGATGGGGCTAAATACATACCTCAATGAGTTTATCTTGGTTTAAAGAATAATATATTCTCTATTAAACAAGGCCAACCACATGAAGGTGGAAGCTCATATGGACCTTCCTCACCCCCTCCCCCCCCCCCCCGCCTCTCCATCACTCTCAATTCCCCAATACCCAATTTAACTACTATAAAATATTTGAAAGCAACATAGTAAGAATCAAGCATAGCTACAAATTACTAAGAAAACAAAAAATTAAGGTAAATAAAAGAGGACAAATCAAATGAAAACATATAAATACATACCTCATACATTTCTACATGTTGATATCATTAATCTTATTCTTCATCCAAGTCAAAATTTCTATCATTCGGTTCAGAATTGATGTTGATCAAAGGATTGGCCATATTAGCATCATCATCAATGTCGTCATTTACAATCATATCATCATCAAGAACATTTTCTCCTATGTTTCATTTGAATTCTTCAATTTCTTCAACTGACAGTAAATGTCGATATCATCTCCATCTAGAACATCATTGTCTTGATTAACATTTTCTTGAACTTATTTGACATCTTCATCTAACACATGAAGTAACTACTCCTCTACATCATCTTATTATGCCATATCATCTTCTTCTGCTACATTATACTCTAATGACCTTCCTCTTGGATCATATCTAACAACATATGACCAACCCCCTCCGTAACCTGGAACATATTAGTAAAAGACTTGTTCACATTGGCTTGGAAAAACATAGTGATCTAATTCTAGCTTAAATGACCTTATATTAACCATGGAAAATCCGTTATCATGTTGAATAATAGTTATATCAGGATCACGTTTATTCATTCATAGCTTATAACTTTTAACATCAAACATAACCAATTTGAAGGAATTAAAGTCACACTCAAGTATGTCATTCAAATACCCATAGTATTGATTTTCATAGACTTGTGGACGTGTGTCACTTTTATGGGAAACATTGGTGACCTAGAAGACTACAGTTATCCCAAAATCAAAATTTTTCCTCTTTTCATCCAACTTTTTGATGTGAAATTTATGGCCATTGTACCACATAGCCTTGTGGTGTTTCAACTGCAATATGCCAAACACATAACAAAAGGAATTTCCAATTAAAAACATATTTATATAAATTGGAAATTATCTGAAGAAAGAAACACACATGCATTCACATTAATAATTTATAAAATAACTTAATAAAATATTGCAGGGTGAAAATGCATGCTTATATGTTTATCTTTCAAACCATTTACTAAATCAATTTCTCTCTATGTAATATTGGTATCTCCTTTATGATGAGCTTCTATAACAAATGTAGACACCACTTCCCATAATAATCTACCATCATGTTGTATACATCTTTCAATCCATACCTTCATCCACTCAAGATTGTTTGCAATGTACATATGTATTGCGTCCCACTCTCGACCAACTTTATCAAAAAAAATGAATTCACCAATAAATATTAGTTACCATGGTCAATATTAATAATTTTTGAAAGAATAAAAATTAAATAAGAATGATATATATTAAAAATAAATAAATAAATAAAAAGAAAAAAAGTTATATGTATTATAAATAATATTCACATTAAATATTTAATTACATCTCACTTTACTTATTCTACCTTTCCCCAGTAGGTGCTCCCCTTCAATTTTTTTTATGGATTTCACATCCCAAATGCAATCCACATGCATATTTGTTGTTAATTTAGGAATATACTGGCCAATATTCACCATGGAATGATACACCATATATCCCTCCACCATAGAACCCTTGTGAAGTGTTCTTTTTATAACCAAATCATTCAATGATTGCAAGTGCCTCTCCACCATCCACACTGACCTTGTGTGTACATGTCCACACAATTCAATCTCCTCGACTTAGTGTATGAGATTGTGTTCTTGTGCATTGAAAAATGATGGAGGTGGATACTTTTTCATTTCACACATTAGCCGAGGAATTTCTCTCCTCCAATACTTTATATCTTATTTATGGTTTTCTTTTAATGAAAACCATCGACAGATGATACAAGAAAATAACATGTTTCAACAAAACATAATATATTACATTACAAGTAAAACACATGGCATTAAGTTGAACAAAAAATTTAAAAAACACTTTGCATATAAATCTCTACTTACCTGATGTATTTCCCAAGATCATATATAATTTGTTTAACGTTGTTGTCGAACTCATTTGGGAGAGATACAGGTAGAACATATTGTAACAATAAAAATGAATTGTTATTTTTTTAATCCAAATGAGACAAAAAAAACTATGAAGATGTATACCAAAACTGAAATATATATAAAAGTAATAATTACCTTGATGAAGTTATAGCAATCATGTGTTTTAACCCCGCCAAATTCATCTTTCTTTGTTAAGATATTTTTTATGTTTGGAGAAAAACCTATGGGAAATTTAATTCTTCAAATGACCCTTTTACATCATTGTTTTGTGTCTTTATTAATAACCATAGAATGTTATTTTGGTCCCCATCACTATTTAATCGGATCACACTTTGCATTGCATGATTGGCTTCTTGAATGTCACTACAAATTTTGACGATTATTTCTTTATTCCTCCTAGCATCTATGATTTGACATAACGTTTTTGTCACATTCTTCCTGATATGCATTGTATCAAACAAATGAATTATTCTTAGGTCCTCATAGTAAGGTAAACTCATGAATTGATTGGGATAAACGCTCATTCCTCATGGAAGCCCATTATTAATACCTTCACGGCCTCAATGATGAAGCATAAAATAAATCACAACAATAATTATCAAATATGATAAAATAAATTATATAAAATAAAATTTTAAAACATTACATATATGATACATAAACAAATTGCAGACCTTGATGATTTATGTTATATTCCAACTTTCATAGATGAGGTGCCATTCTCTGTGGTTTTAATCCAATATTTTCTTTCCTACTGAAAAGATGTTTTTCTATAGTGAAATACCTATGATTCTTAGAGGAAGTGCCTATACTCATCAAACACATTCTTTCCTAAACTTTTTGAACAATGATATTTCATCTTAAGAACACAAATTGGACATGAAAATTTACCTTTGTTTGAAGACTTGCATTAAGAGATGGATTAATGTTAATTATACGAAGGGATTATTTAAAAAACATGCATGATATCTTCAAATAATTATATATTATTAAAGTGAAATATTGGAACGTTACATACCACAAAAATGTGTTAATGTTGGGGCATCATAAATTGTCCATACAAGTATTCCATGGAATTGAAATTTCCCTTGCCTTATTGGTTTACAGATGTCATGCATAGTCATTGTCAACCCATAACTTTAGTAACTTGTCCATAAGAGGCTTGATATATACATCCATATCTTTAACTTGGTACTTACCTAATAATTGTTTGAAATTACACATAATTAATACCATGATATGTATGTATATAAGTAAATAAACATATATAAAATATTGTGTAATAAACAAAACAAAAAAAATGTTAAATTCAAAAAAATAATGTAAACAAATACCTGAAACAATCATTGTCAACATCACGTGCTCCCTCTTTATTGACATCCAAGAAGGAAGGTCATTATTGGTAACAAAAATTTGCCACATTGAGTAAATATACCTGAGCTCTCCAAACGGATTTACATCGTCAGCTACCAATGAAATCTTAACATTGTAAGGTTCATCTTTAAAATGTGGTCATTTTTCCTCTATTTCCCTAAACTAATAACCATCTGCATGTATTCAAAGAAAATCATCTCCACTTCTCTTTCGTGCATGGTAATCCATAAACAATGTTATGCTTTCACACTTGAATAATCGTTGCAAATGTGGAATTATGGGAATATGACGAAGAACCTTTTGAAGTACCTTTTTTGTTTTTTGAACGATTCAATATCTATTGCTCTAAAATTGCAAGAAATTTGTTTTCAATGCATGTTTTCCATAATATATAATATGATCATTATGACATGCATCTATATCTTGATACTCCCTTCCTATTTCTTTCATAATGGCATATACAAAATGGTATGTGCGACGTAAAATATTTGACGATAGTAACATAATTTCACCTAACAATCTACAACATAAAAAATCACCAATTAGTGTAAAAAATATTAATTGTAAATATTCCATTCTTATTTTACACATTAATTAACACAAAAAAAGGAAAAAATGCAATAGCTATGTATAATATGTGATGAAATATTATACATACTTTGGGATCTGTGTCATACAAGTGTTTGACAAACCATTCGAAACCTTTAAGTTCACCAACAAAAATGTAGCGCAAAGAATATTTGCTTTTGAGCCTTCATAATGTGGTGTTATTGCCTTTTCTATCAAATATTCATCAAAAATATTATCATCTTGTCCTCATCCTCGTCATTGATTGGTCAAGCGAACAAGCCTTGAATCAATTCATTTGTCCCATCATCTTGAACTATGTTATTATTGTCATCTTCTTCCATAGGATCATTAACTTAATCTTCAATATTTTCTCCATGTTCCTCAACATGTACAACATTTCTACTACTACTTGGGGCATTCAAACACCAATTGGGGGGCAAATTAACTTTATAATTAGAAACAATCATGAAAATTAAAAATAGTCTACACAACAAATATTATAACAATATATTTTTTTACAAATACAATTAATATAAACACAATAGATAATGAATATATAGCTTACCAAGGGACAATATTCCTTTGGTCCCTCTTCAATGTTCCCATGTTTCTTACAATGTCTTTTAGTTGTTTCTCTTAAAATTCTTACAGTATGTAAGCCCCCACATTCACCGCAAGGGAAATAACATCTCCCATCATCCCCTTGATTTTTCCCCCGACTAATGTTTGTTGACATTCTTCCCCACAAAAAAATTATGTGATGATTATGTTATAAATTTGAGTATCAAACTAGATCTATTATATTTTGTAATGCAACTGATATAAATAAGAATAAATTTGTTTTTTTCTCAACAAGAAGAACTTATAACATTTTAGAACCATTGTAGTTATAGCGAAAATGTAGCAATGTCTCTTAAAAGAAACATATTTATAAATTAACTTATTGTCAGACTTTTGACAGTAGTTGACCAAGTCAAAGGTTAGCTAGTCAAAAAGTGAC
Source organism: Pinus albicaulis (assembly GCA_034641835.2). NCBI lineage: Eukaryota > Viridiplantae > Streptophyta > Pinopsida > Pinales > Pinaceae > Pinus > Pinus albicaulis. Next base: position 452,396,571 of record CM076584.1, read on the forward strand.
CCAACGTTCCATTAATGGCACAATGGATAGAGAAAAAATATTTTCATCGGTATTGTTATAATTGTCAAATATCATCGCTCTTATGATGGTACGCAGAATAATTTAGGAAGTACGACACGTATAAGACATGTGGTCAAAAGATCGAATAGTTTGGGATGATTAAAATAAAAAATAAAAAATTGACATTAATTATTATAATTTTCGTCAATACGACCAATTTTAGCCATACCGTCGTACTTTTCCATCGAAATGTATTACTATATATATTAGTGATACTTCCATAGTAAGCATCATCAAATCTCAACTTTCAATGGGACGTAGTAACAACACCAAAAATAAATCATTTGTCATCACTCTCGATATCCTTCCCCAAGATCACCACATCCTTCTTCAATCTTGTAAACTTCAAATCCAAAACAATGAAAATTATGACAAAACATATGTCCTTAACACACTTGTCACTCAAAAAAAAATCCTCAAAATGGACATCATCTTCCTTGGGAAATTTGAGCCTGCAAACCAAGTCTATAGCCTACTCCAAAAACCCAAATTCGAGTCATGCACTTAAACTAATTTTGGGCCTATAATAGGTTTGTAATTTGGTTTAATTTTCAGCCTATAACAAGTTTGTAATTCAGCTTAATTTTGGCCCTGCTACTCCCTCTGGGAAGCAGTTTGAAACCTATATTCAAAACAATGTAAAAGAACCTCCTACAACTTGGATAGGGGTGGCTCCTTCTCCTTCAAAAACAACTAGAGTAAAATATTGCTTTCAACTAGTGGCCTAGGGCTCGCCCTCTTTCAGAGCCAACACACATAATTGACTATGGCTCAACCTTTAGAACTAAAAAAGGATCGAAAAATAGAAAATATAAGTGAATATTCATAAAATTTACCTCTGCTGACCTTTCTTACAACTCGATAGTATTATTCTATAGCTCAGCCCTATCACTCTTCAATTTGGCCTTGTTTCCTGGCTTGGCCCAGTCACCCTTTAGCTCGACCTTATTTCTTGGCTCAACCATGTCTCCCTTTAGTTTGGCCTTGTTTCCTAGCTCGGCCCTGTCAATTTGACACTCTTCCCTTAGCTCGACATTGTGCTCAAACACGACGCTCTTTCCTCAGCTCAGATCATTCTTCCCTCAACTCACCCTCAACTCAAATTGGCACTCTTTCCTCAGCTTGAATATGTGGTCTATATCAAACCTTATTCGACTTCTTCATCACCAAGTTTATTTCTCAATGATCCACACAAGTGGCCTTATATATACTATACCAGTGGGGGGTCAAGGGGTAGGGTTGAATTTTATTATAGTAGGGCCAATTTGACTCTTGGTTGGGTACACATATTAATATATTTAAAAAATCATATTTCTTCATCCGTGAGGAGTTAGAGGGTGTGCCACATATCATCGAAAAGGTATTAAAATATGTTATTTGATGATGGAACTTTACCCTTCATTTGTACATCATTTGACATCAATAACAACCACTTTCAATAGGTCCATATTTTTAGCCGGATCTTTTTCATCACTTTTCTTCTTCATTCTTTGCCTGGTATCCCTTCTCCTCGAGCTTTCCTTTTTCCCTTCCTATCCATGTTAAATAATTCTAGTCTAGGAGTTATCCCCTTGCATTCTTAGGTTCATAGGGTGGATTCTCTCTTTGCGGTATCTTCTATTCTTGGTGAACATAGATCTTTTGCCTTGATTGCTCAGCACAAGCTTTCATCAGGACGTCGTGAATGAGGTAGAAGAGGCGAAGCCTCCAACTTGTCGAACCAGACTCGACAATCTGCATCCTCTCAGTTGAGATCCAATGTAATGACTTGGAATGCCATGTACAGATACATTGATGCCATTTTAGATGGAATTCATCAAGTCACGAAAGAAATTGGAGGATAAGTCAAGCATCAACATTGTCTAATTCTGGATGACCACATTGAAAGAGATGCATGTCAATGTATTCCTTATATTGGTCTCAATACCAGGGAAAGACAAATCATTGATCTATAGACAATCACTCTCTATTGACACAACAAAACCATTATGGGTTGTATCAACAAGACATCATGATCAGTCTTGTGGAGATGAAAAAAAATATATGAATCTAGTTGTGGTGTGAGTGGACCAATCTTTCACAGGCACTGCCCCACCACCATCTTGCCACCTTCATAACTCTAAAGAAGGACATGTAGCCTATAAAAAAAAAAAGATAAAACCGGCGAGTTTAGTTTAGTATAATTGATAAACTAGATAGGAAAATCAACATTCTGCCCAAAAAGTAGTCCAATGTTTCCTTTTATTCTTCAAAGGAGAAGAGTGGCTCTTAACCACTAGTTTAGGTGGATTCCCTATCAACTTACTGATGCATGGTCGAAGTCTCATCATTACTATTAGCAAAAAAAACATTTTTGGTGTCATGGTTAGGCATAAGTTTTGTATTTATTGTTTAGCTAATCATCTTAGTAGTTTTCAAGTTAAAAATAGTTTTAGAAACATCAAAATTTTGAAACTTAGCTATGTAATATTTTTCAATAATACCATGCCTGATTTTTTTTTTTTAAATAGAACATAACAAATGAACTCGCCCATGCAACTATGTATTATTTCCATTATGTACTCCCCAAAATGCACATGAAGCTTGGGAGCCTAACCCATATATGGATTGAGGAGATTGTCACAATTCTTGAATTAAAATATTTAGTTTAGGGAGTTGGAAATAAGGAGTTCACTATATTGAGAGCCTCCCAAACTAGGGATTCTCTTCCTTCCTTTTCAATTTGGACCTTGCAGGGAACATATTGGACCACCTTCAACCTCCTAGCCTTCCCTTCCATTTCCATATTGCTTTGATATTTGTTTAATCCCTTTTTTATTATTGTATTAGACATACTACCATATGTGATACATTTCTGAACATAATTTTTAATAGAAATCCATATTATCATAGTAAATATTTTGATTTCATTAGATTTCCCCCCATTCGATGACTACCATATCTCAAAGTCCTTAGATCAAGTCTATATCTACTCATCTTCGTGCAAAAGATAATAACACATCCTCCTCTTTATTGTTATCTTAATAGATGAAATTACCAATAAATTTTGTATCATTTCAATATGTCCTCCCAAAATATGCATAGGTAAGTTTGGGAGCCTCGCCCATAAAGGGATTGAGGAGATTGTGATAGTTCTTAAATTATAGGGTGTAAGAAAGAGGCTGACTATTCTGCAAACAATAGATCACCCTTTAAAATCTAATATCTATCATTTTCATTTGTATATAAATTTTCAAAACAAACAAAAAAACTCACTTTTATCACCATGATTTGGTGTTCCCTCCATAACCAACCAAAACATCAAAAACCTTCTCCATATGCCAATCAAAATCCCCTTAAGGGGTTTTCATAGCCAAGTTATTTGAAAATTTTCCTACAATAAACCTTCAATAAACACTTTCTCTACTAAAATACTTTTCTCTTAAATTCATTTCTTCCACCTAATCATACATGTGAGGAGGTGATTGAGGTTTTAGGGCTTCTTAAATATTTCTCCCCTAAAAACCAACTATGATGTCGATTCTTGAATAAGTGAGATGGGGATTGAAGCAAAATCCTTGGAGGCTTCTGTAGAAATTATATGCACTAAGCATGCATATGTCCTAGACCCACCTGATCTCACACTATTTAACTTTATGCAAGATACTGAATCATTCCACTTGTTAATCTTTTGCGGAAAATTAATTTCACACGCATGTAAAGCATAAATAAAGTCAATCGCACATAACACGGTTGTTTTTAACTGGGAAAGCCTGAAGCTGAAAACCCCAACTATATATTATGTATCATGGAATCATATGACAATCCTCATACAAAGCTTATCAAGCTCTCAGTACAGTACAATAGTCATACACTAATTAGGAACAATCTTGCAAATCCATGCACCGATCTTTGCCTCCTGCTAGCCTGCCTCCACTACGCAATCCCTGCTGAAGAATAGCGTTGAATGAATTAAAATTACTCTTGCCTTGACTGCGCAATACTCATTGGCAACTCCAATGTGTGTGTGATGCAATCAATGCATCACTATAGTCACAACAGATAGTCCATCTTGCCCTTTCACCTATCTCTCCACTGGGTCTCCACTGAAACTGCCATGCACTGTAGTTAACTGTTGTATTGTTTAGTTTATTAATGAGTTATTATTTGTGAATTAATTAACTAATTAATTCACTCCACTCTCACTAGTGTATCAATCAGTTAGACTAGATACAACTAGCTCAACTGAGTCTAACTGAGTTAAACTGAATACAAATCCATAACTACTTCTTCCAACTATGTCATAACTCTGCCACTTGAGTTCTAACTGAGTCCTCCATGCATTAGCTCCAGTAAACCCTTGGGAATTGCGTAATTCCCTCAGTCCACTGATGTGCCACATCTGTGCACTGAAACAAAGTTCTCCAAGAGAATAAGTTGTTGTTTAGTGTCTTCTTATTATTAAGAGCTAATAATAATTGACATGCATCTATTTTTAGATCAGCGATCTATAAATAGACTTCGCCCAATATTATAAAAATAGAATTTCATCTATTTTTCCAACTTGATCAACCATCCACAAATAGCATCCTGCAACTTCTGAAATATGATCACCATGTCTAAAAATAGACCTGCGCCAAAAATAGCCTGCGGGCCCACTTAGTGAAGGCGACTCTTTTTACTAAGCTCATCATCTTGTTGAATCTCAACACTCCCTCTCAACAAGATAGGGATTATCCTTCACCCCGATCCTGCCTCTATGGTATTCGAATTTTCTCCTGGTGAGCGCCTTTGTCAGAATATTTGCATCTTGATCCTCCGTAGGGATGTACTGAAGCAACATGATCTTCCGCTGCACACAATCTCAGATATGATGATACCGGATATCAATATGTTTATATCTATCATGAAACACAGGATTAACCGAGAGTTTAATGCAACTTTGATTATCACAATGTATCATTGTGGGATCTAAATGTGAACCGAACAAACCAACCAGAATCTTCCTCATCCAGATAGCCTCACATGCAGCTTGACTTGCTGCCATGTATTCTGCTTCCGCTGAACTGAGTGCCACGGATATTTGTTTCCTGCTATTGTAGAAATTTGAATAATAGCTTAATTATTCACCGAGATTATCTTGATTACACACTATTTAAGCTTCATGCATAATACATAACCTCTTCTACAATTGATCATCAATATGCGGAAATAGAAGCAGTCGCATGCGCACATTAAAACATAATCAAGCACACATATCAACACAGTATGTAATGGGGAAAGCTTACATCTGAAAACCCCCAAATATCTGTATATTATAATGATAGATAACATGTAACAATACATAGCACAAAGCTCTCACAGCTCTCAGCACTATCTCCAAAAAGTTACACACAAACTAACTGAGATTTGAACAAGTCATGGGTTCAAATCTCCTCCACAAGTCTGCCTGCCTCTACTGCGCAATCCAAGTTGATTAATGATGAGATCCAAGTTCGAATCCCACTAGCTCCAACTACGCAATCCTCATTGGAAATCTCCATCAATGTGTGTGCAAATCTCATGCACAATCATGGTCACAACTAATAGTCACACTCACCCTTTCACCCACCTCTAACACTGGTCTCCACTGAACTATCCATGCATTGCAGTTAACTGATGTGTTCTTTAGTTGATTTATGAGTTACTAATTAGTGAATTAATTAATAATTAATTCACACCACTCATCACTAGTGTATTTGTCAGTTAGACTAAATACAACTAGTTCAACTAAGTTAAACAAAACACAACTCCACCAACTGTCTCATCAACTCCACCAAACTCTGCCACATGAGTTCTAACTGAAGCCAACCATGCAATAGCTCAACTAACCCTTAGGAAAAGTGTATTTCCTTCTGTCAGCTGCATGTGCCACATCCAAGCATCAAACTGAAGTGCTCCAAGAGGATAAGATAATGTTTATAGTCTAAATATTATTAAGGGTTAATAATATTTGACTGTTCTATTTTTAGCCCGGCAGTCTAAAAATAGAACCGCCCAATGTCTAAAAATAGAGATCCATCTATTTTTACCAACTCGACCAATCATCCATAAATAGCATCCTGCAACTCATAGACCATGATCCCTATGTCTAAAAATAGACTTTGCGCCAAAAATAGCCTGCGGACCCACTTAGTGAAGGCAACTTTATTTCACTCAGCTCCATCATCTTGTTGCATTTTCAACAGCTATACCAAGAAACTGTTGTAGATCTGATACTGAAAATCCCCCTTGATGTGCTCTTTCTGTCTGTTGGGCTTCCTGCCCAATTTACATCAGTGAAGCCATGCAACTTCACCTCATCCATCTGTCTGTACCATAAACCATAGTCAGATGTGCCCCTGAGATATCTCAGGACATGCTTGCCTGCCTTCCAAAAGAGCTTGGTAGGATTAACCATCGCTTGTGCCATCGCTTGTGAAAGTTGGTTCACCGCATAGCATATGCCCGGTCTTGTATTGACTAAATACATGAGCAAACCCACCAAATGTCGATAAACAGTGGCATCCACTACCTCTGCCGATGTAGCATCCTCTTTCTTCCAATTTCCTGGAAGAGGAGTGTCGATAGGCTTGCAGCATTGCATGTGAAACTTCTCCAGTATCTCTTGGACATACTTGCCTTGAGACAAACAGTTCACCTTCCCGCTGCCATATTTCCAGTCCAAGGAAATAATGAAGGAAGCCCAAATCCTTCATCTCAAACTCCTTTGCAATATATACCTTGCATGAGTGTATCAACTGCTCATCACCTGTTAATATTAAATAATCAATATAAAGTACAATGATTAAAATCTTACCCTCCACCACAATCTAGTATAGGTTTACATCCGCCTCACTCTTGGTGAAACCAAGCCCAGTGAAATAGTTGTCGATCCGAGTGTACCAAGCACGTGGTGCTTGTTTCAGCCCATACAGCACTCTTTTGAGCCTGCACACATGTGACTCGCTGCTAAATATCTCAAATCCATAAGGCTGCTCAATGTACACCTCTTCCTCAATGATCCCATTAAGGAACGCAGTTTTCACATCCATCTGATGAATGTACCAACCCATCTACGCTGAGAGAGCAAGGATGGTCCGTATGGAAGAATATCGTGCGACAGGTGAAAATGTTTCTTCATAGTCAATCACCTCGATCTGTGAGAAGCCCCGGGCAACAAATCTTGCCTTATACTTATCAACACTCCCATCAGCAGCTTACTTTACCTTGTAGATCCATCTTGATCCTACAACTGATTTTCCCACCGACCTTGGAACAATCTCCCAAGCACTGTTTCTGACAATGGAGTCATACTCCTCCACCATGGCATCTACCCATGTGGGCTCCTGCACTGCTTCTTCGAAAGTATATGGCTCTATCACGATACACTTGCTCATAAGAGCCATGTATCCAGTAAATTGGTCAGGTGACTTCTCTGTCTGCGCTGTGATGTAGGGACTCCTACATTCTGTGCCGCATCAAGCTTCAGTCTCTTAGCTTCTGTGGTATGCTTTCTGCCTTGTCTGATGTTTGGTTCTGCATGAGTGGACTCCTCCACTCCATGAATCTTCTCTTGTGGCTGATCCACATCTAGAGGCTCATCTTTGGGAACAAGAAGTTCCTCCTCCGCATGCAAGTGTAGCTCCCTCTCAAGCGACAACTTCATGGCTTTCACCTCATTGAATTTTATATCCTTTCGCACAACAGTCATCCGACTGTCTGGAAAATACACACGATAATTATGGGGTGTTTCTGTATACCCCACAAATATCCCAACTTCTGCAGTCGGCTCTAGCTTCTTCCTGACGTCCTTTGTCACATGAATGTAAACAGGTGAGCCAAAAATCTTCAAATGAGAAATATCAGGCTTCTTACCATTAAAATATTCTTCAGGTGTATTCATGCCAAGAACTCTATGAGGACAACGGTTTTGCACATAAACCAGAGTGTTGCATGCTTCCTCCAACAAGTGCATCGGTAGGCCCTGGTCATGCAGCATCGCTCGTGCAGCACCCATGATAGTTCTGTTCTTCCTCTCTGCGACCCCATCCTGTTGTGGGTTATGAGGCGCTATGAGTTCTCTTCGAACTCCTTCTTTTCTACAGAAGTCTTTGAATTCACCCGAGATGTATTCACCACCATTATCGCATCGTAGAGCTTTCAGTTGCTTCCCCGACTCCTTCTCCACCAATGCCTTGAACTCACAGAACTTTGAGAAAGTTTCACTCTTCTTCTGCATGAAGAAGATCTAGCATCTACGAGAATAGTCATCAACAAATATAACATAATACCTATGTTTTGTTGTTGAAGCAACCGAGAAAGGTCCACGCAGGTCTGTGTGAATTCTCTCCAGGATCACCGAAGCATGGTTCTCCTTCTCATGAAAGGTGGTCTTCACAAACTTACCCATAGTACATCCTTTGCACTGATCTAATTGCGCAAGAGTACCCTTGGGAATTACAGTAGAAATCTGCTGCAAAATCTTCAAAGCGCCATGGTGAAGATGGCCCAATCTCCTGTGCCATAATTCGCCCTCATCCCGGCTCACCACTTCTTCTTCTTTGCCCACCATTGCAGTGCAGCCATCTACCTCCAGCTTGTAGAGATTCTTAATTCAAACCCCTATCTTCTTGGTTTGACCCGTTTTTTTATGTCGAAGGAAGGATTTTCCCTCACTGAAAACAACATCATAACCTATGTCTTCCAGCGTTGCGACCAAGACCAAGTTCTTCTTCAGACCTGGAACATGCATAACATTCTTCAACAAGAATGGATTACCGGACTCCCTCTCAAAGGTATGGTCCCAATTACAGTCGCACTGTACCGACCATCATCGCCCATCTCTATATGCATCTGGAGGTCCTTCTCCTCCAAGTCACTAAAAAACTCTTTGTCTCCCGTCATATGGAAAGACGCACCACTATCAAGATACCACACCGATCCCATACAGCTTGAAACCAAGCATGCGATCAAAGAGAAATCAAGTTCAAATTGCAAGGCTAAGGCCTCTCCAGCTGCAGATCCAGCAGCCTTCTTGTTCTTCTTCTTCTGTGGAAAGTTAGTGGCGAAATGTCCATGTTCATGACAGTGAAAACACTTCACTTTGGAGCAATCATGCTTCTTGCCTTTAGATTTATATTTTGAAGGAAATTTCTTCCCCTTCCCTTTCCTTACTTTGGCAGCCAAAGCGCAATTCTCTTCATCTTCATTTTTCGATGAAGATCCATCCCTAGTACCCCGCCTTATCTCCTCCTGCACAAGATCCGACTAAATTCACTCCCTTCCCGGCAGTTTCTCCCATCCATTGACACAGTCTTTGTAGCTATGCCAACTCTTCGAAAGAACAAGGAGAGCCAAGCTCACCAAGTCTTCATCATCAACAGTAACCCCGACACTTCCCAGTTCATCCTTACAGTGGACAAACTTCGTGAGGTATTTTGGAATACTGTCACCTTTCTCCATTTTTATTTTTCTGAGCTTGTCTTTAAGCGCCAACTTCCTCTGGTCACTTCTACTTTGGAACAAGTCTGTCAAAGCCTTCCACATTAAGAATGGAGTGGCTTTCTAGTGAAGGTTGGACACAATATGGTCCTTCACACCTTCCAACAGAATCCTTCTCGTCTTTGTTGTCTTCTTTTGTCATGCGTCAAGTAATGCAGCATCGCTAGACCCCGGCTTAGGAACATCGTTATCGATGAACTCCTTCAGTCCATTATCCTCTAGCACTGCCTCCATCCTGTCCTTCCAGGCTATGTAATTCGAGCTCCCATCAAGGGCATACTCCAATCATAACCCATTGAAAGCCATTTCAATGTATACTCAACTTCTACACCAAGAATCTTCTGTAGCAAATTTGAATTGTCCACCAGCACAAACTCACTTCACAATTGCAATCTTCAATTAACAATGCTCCGATACCATGTAAAAATTATATGCACTAAGCATGCATATGTCCTAGATCCACATGATATCACACTATTTAACTTTATGCAAGATACTGAATCATTCCACTTTTTAATATTTTGCGGAAAATTAATTGCACACACATGTAAAGCACAAATAAAATCAATCGCACATAACACAGTTGTTTTTAACCGGGAAATCCTGAAGCTGAAAACCCCAATTATATATTATGTATCATGGAATCATATGACAATCCTCATACAAAGCTTATCAAACTCTCAGTGTAGTACAATCTTCATACACTAATCAAGAACAATCTTGCAAATCCATGCACCGATCTTTGCCTCCTGCTAACCTGCCTCCACTGCGCAATCCCTACTGAAGAATAGCTCTGAATGAATTCGAATTACTCTTGCCTTGACTGCGCAATCCTCATTGGCAACTCCAATGTGTGTATGATGCAATCAATGCATCACTATAGTCACAACAGATAGTCCATCTTGCCCTTTCACCTATCTCTCCACTGGGTCTCCACTGAAACTTCCATGCACTGTAGTTAACGGTTGTATTGTTCAGTTGATTAATGAATTATTATTTGTGAATTAATTCACTCCACTCTCACTATTGTATCATTCAGTTAGACTAGATACAACTAGATCAAATGAGTCTAACTGAATTAAACTGAATACAACTCCATAACTACTTCCAACTGTGTCATAACTCTGCCACTTGAGTTCTAACTGATTCCTCCATGCATTAGCTCCAGTAAACCCTTGGGAATTGTGTAATTCCCTCGGTCCACTGATGTGCCACATCTGTGCACCGAAACAAAGTGATCCAAGAGAATAAGTTGTTGTTTAGTGTCTGATTATTATTAAGAGCTAATAATAATCGACATGCATCTATTTTTAGATCAGCGATCTATAAATAGACTTCGCCCAATATTCTAAAAATAGAATTTCATCTATTTTTCCAACTTGATCAATCATCCACAAATAGCATGCTGCAAATTCTGAAATATGATCACCATGTCTAAAAATAGACTTGTGTCAAAAATAGCCTATCGGCCCACTTAGTGAAGGCGACTCTTTTCACTAAGCTCATCATCTTGTTGAATCTCAACAACTTCCTTGTAAACTAATTGATCTCCCAGAAAGGTTCTACATAAAGTATATTATAATAGTTATTGTATAGTAACTATACAAGTTGCCTGATTAGGTAGTTTAGGGAAAATGGATGGAAATATAATTGGTTTCTTCATTGGAACCTACTTGTATCTCACAATGAGACTATGTTCGATACTTTTCTTAGCAAGAGACGCTATGCAATCCACTGGTGGAAGAAGGTACCTTTGCAATTACAACATTGACTAGGGACCTACAAAAATAATATGTTGCTTATAACATCCTTGAACAATCCTATTTTTTTTTGTTGACATTGAAATTTTATTTTTTTTGTGAAACTTGTTTTTAAATTTATTTCTTAAGGATGTAGATGTGCCTAAATATTGAGCTTTGTGTATTGCAACCAACACAAGGCACACAAGCCTCTTTCCAAAACTTATTTTCAAATTCTTCATTCTATTATGAGCCGATTTTGTCGCAATTTTTCCAATCTCATAGCTTTTACTAGAATAAGCGACATCGTTAAAATTATAAAACGTAGTTATTTATTTAAAGATAATCCTTCAAAAAAAAAAAAATTGAATGTTGTATTAAGTGGTTGTTTTAATCATATTTCAAAAGTAGTCTTATCGATAACACCTTTTTTTTAGGTTAAAACATTAGAATTTTGTCACCATGATCTGTAATTTTCCTAACAAAAACCTTAAAATCAACCATTGAATAGAACAGTGTTGCTACTCGAAGCACCCCCTTCTTTTTGGGTTAAAATTATAACTATTTTGAAATTGTGCCCTTAACAACTAATGTAGTTGCAAAAAAAACTTTAAAATTGATCATCGAATCAAAAAGTGTTTTTTTCTAATAACATCCCCTTTTTATTTCAAAGTTAAAATTATAACTTTTTTGCTACCGTGGATGTGACAAATGATATCAATGTGAATCAAAACCCCAGAGTCACCCCTCAAATCAAAATATATCAGTGTCTATCATATTATTTTTTGTTTTGGACTTTAAGTTGTGAAAAAAAAAATAATAAAGAAACAAACTAACATTTTAAATAAAAAAGAGAAATATTTTAAATTAAATATTAAAAATAATAATAGTTCATAATATAACTAAAAACACTGAAAAAATAAACCCAAAATTATTTATTTGAAATGAAGTAAAAAAAAAAATTACATATTTATGAAAAAGAAAAAAATATGTGTATGTATAGAGAGACAGAGGAACAAAAGTGGTGGGTTTACAACTCATTATTTACATTAGAACAATGCATGAGCAAGGAGAGGGAAGGTGGTAGGATGGCGTAAGGAGATGGATCAAGAGGGGATGGAGGGAAGATGAGGAAGAGGTAAATCAAGGCATTTGGTAGGGAGGGTGAATCCTACAAATAAATAAAATAAGAATAAGTTTTATTTTATTTTTATTTTTTATTTGTGGTTTTCTTTAAATTTTAATTTATAATATTTTAATATAAAAAACATGGGTTGCTATGAACATCACCGTTTTTTTAATTAATGATTGATTTTAAGGATATTGTTCACAACTATACTAGTTGTTGAGGCCATAATTTCAAAAAAGTTGTATTTTTAATTTCAGAAATAAATGAATATTATTAACAACACAATTTTTTGATTTGGGGGTTGATTTGTAGATTTTTATTAACATTATCAATTGTCAAGGCCATACCAATTTCAAACAATTTGTAAATTTAACCAAGAAAAAAAAAATGGAGCACCATTTTCGATTCGGGAGTTGATTTTAATATTTTCCTTTACAACTCCAAAGACAACTAGGACCATTTGGCCAAATGTTGCAATTTTAACTTTGAAAAAGGTGTTTTTGATAGCACCACTTTTTAATTTGTAGGTTGATTTTGGTGTTTATGACCCAAAAAATAAAGGATTTTAGGATTAAAGCTCTTGTTTGAGGTCATTGTTCTTGTCAAATTTATGGCTATGTCACAATGTAGATAATGGTTGGTAATTTCTATAATGGTTTCATTTCCTAGCTATTATAATTGTTGGAAACTAATGTAAGCAATAGTTATAAGCTATCATACTATGTTATAACTTTTTTAGGAAAAGGGAGTTTCATTATATTCTTTTGTATCGAGTTTCATAGGATAATCGAGCAACTGGGAGTGGGAGTTAGAGAGCATAACAGAGGGGGTTAGTGTTTTGTAGTCATTACTACCAATTGCTACAATTAGACCATCCCACGAATGTAACAATGAACATAATAGATTAATGCACTTACCTTCATCTAAAATTTTAATATCAATAGGAAACAATTGACTTACCACAATATTGAAGGCATTTAGATACTTTGTCACAGAGACTCCATCATTCATCCTTAGGAAGTACAACTTATTTTAAATGAAAATTTTGTTTACCAATTACTTATATTACTACAGAGTCCCTAACTTATCCATAATGACTTTATTGTAGCTTCTCTTAAAACATCTAGTATATTATAATAGTTCTCGTATATTTTAGTAGTTATTGTATAGTAACTATACATGTTGCATGATTAGTTACTTTAGGGAAAATGGATGGAAATATAATTGGTTTCCTCATTGGAACCTACTTGTATCTTACAATGAGACTATGTCTAACACTTTTCCTAGCAAGAGACCTTATACAATCCACTAGTGGAAGAAGGTGTCTTTGCAATTACAACATTGACTAGGGACCTACAAAAATAATATGTTGCTTATAACATCCTTGAACAATCCTATTTTCTTTATGTTGACATTGAAATTTTAATTTTTTTGTGAATCTTGTTTTTAAATTTATTTCTTAAAGATGTAGATGTGCCTAAATATTGAGCTCTGTGTATTGCAACAAACACGAGGCACACAAGCCTCTTACCAAAACTCATTTTCAAAGTCTTCATTCTATTATGAGGCGAGTTTGTTGCAATTTTTCCAATCTCATAGCTTTTACTAGAATAAGCAACATCGATAAAATTATAAAACGTAGTTATTTATTTTAAGATAATCCTTCAAAAAATTTATTTTTTGCAGGTTGTATTAAGTGGTTGTTTTAATCATATTTCAAATAGTCTTATCGATAACACCTTTTTTTTGGAGGTTCAAACTATAAAATTTTGTCACCATGATCTGTAATGTTGCTAACAAAAACCTTAAAATCAACCATTGAATAGAAAATTATTTCTACTCGAAGCACCCCCTTCTTTTTGGGTTAAAATTATAACTATTTTGAAAGTGTGCCCTTAACAACTAATGTTGTTGCAAAAAAAAAACTTTAAAATTGATCATTGAATCAAAATTGTTTTTGCTAATAGCATCTCCTTTTTATTTCGAAGTTAAAATTACAACTTTTTTGCTACCATGGATGTGACAAATGATAACATTGTGAATCAAAACAGCTGAATCACCCCTCAAATCAAAATATATCACTATCTATCATATTATTTTTTTGTTTTGGACTTAAAGTTGTAAAAAAAAAATAAAGAAACAAACAAAAATTTTAAATAAAAAAGACAATTACTTTAAATTAAATTTTAAAAATAATAATAGTTCATAACATAATTAAAAACACTGAAAAAATAAACCCAAATTTATTTATTTGAAATGAAGTCAAAACAATTTTACATATTATGGAAAATAAATAAATAAAAATAAAAATAAAAATAAAAAAATGTGTATGTATAGGGAGAGAGAGAGAGAAAGTGGTTGGTTTACAACTCATTACTTACATTAGAACAATGCATGAGCAAGGAGTCAGAGGGTGGTAGGATGGCGTAAGGAGATGGATCAAGAGGGGATGGAGGGGAGATGAGGAAGAGGTAAATCAAGAGATTTGGTAGGGAGGGAGAATCCTGTAAATAAATAAAATAAGAATAAGTTTTACTTTTATTTTTATTTTTCATTTGTAGTTTTCTTTAAATTTTAATTTATAATATTTTATTATAAAAAAGTGGGTTACTATGAACATCACTGTTTTTTTCTTTTATGATTGATTTTAAGGATATTGTTCACAACCATACTAGTTGTTGAGGCCATAATTTCAAACAAGTATTTTTTATTTCAAAAAGAAATGAATGTTATTAACAACACATTTTTTTGACTTGGGGGTTGATTTCTAGATTTGCATTTACAACATTATCAATTGTCAAATCCATACCAATTTCAAACAGTCTATAAATTTAACCAACAACAACAAAAATTGGAGCACCATTTTTCGATTCGGGAGTTGATTTTAATATTTTCCTTTACAACTCTGAAGAGATTTAGGACCATGTGGCCAAATGTTGCAATTTTAACTTTGAAAAAGGTGGTTTTGATAGCACCACTTTTTTAATTTGGAGGTTGATTTTGGTGTTTGTGACCCCAAAAATATAGGATTGTAGGATTAAAGCTCGTTTGAGGTCATTGTTCTTGTCAAATTTATGACTATCCCACAATTTAGATATTGATTGGTAATTGCTATAATGGTTTCATTTCCTAGCTATTATAATTGTTAGAAACTAATGTAAGAAATAGTCATAATCTATCAAACCATGTTATAACCATGCCACTAGGAGGAAAAGGGAGTTTCATTATATTCTTTTGTATCGAGTTTCCACAACAAAATGGTGTAGCAAAAATAATAAATAAGACACTCTTGAATATGGTATGTTCAATGTTTTTTTTCGAAGAATGTGAAGTGAATGTTTTAGGTAGATGTAGTCGATACAAAAGTCTCATTATTATGGAGTCTCTGCAATAAACCAATAATCTCTACTTTGGTGACCTCTGTCATCGGCAAAGCCATTTAACGAAACCCTAAAATCATTGTTTTAGTCACGTGTCTCCAATTTAATGACCAATGGGTCACTGCTAGTGGACAAAGAACTAGTCTCAAACTTCCTGTGTTTAGATATAACCACCAAATTCGATAGAGCATGTTTAACTTCATATAGCAAGAGCACCATGGCTTGTGCTAGAAGTTCACACACAAAGGAAGAGATTATATTGATATATTACCTTGTACAGGACACACAAATCATTCTTTATAGAAACAACCAATTGCATATGCAACAACAACCTTTTGAATTGATATTTGCAACTTTATTATCATGAATTGATCATTGCGTTCAACCCTCACAGAAATTTGAAGAAGATGCATCTAACGCTCCATTTAGGTTCGATCCGTGCAATATTTTCCACTGGAATGGCTCAGTGTGCAGATTTCTTTTGGCGTTGGTTGTCTTCAGCCTTCTTGAATACCAGAGAGCCCTCGAGCCCTCTTCTTGTAGTGGCCAAAAATGACAACGTGTGGACGCTTCCACTAATAGTCGAGAACATATAATCAAAGAAAATCCTGTTTATGATGCATTCCACAAGAATCCTGTAGTGTATGGTTTCTCTACGCTGGCAATGAACAAATCTCGATGCACAGGCAGCGATTGAAGGCAGGTTGCAAAGAAAGAGAGGCAGATGAATAACTGATGTGTTCATATATTGCAAACGAGAATACAAAAAGCCAACTTGGCTCTGACATCGCTGACACACCAGGCTTGAATAACTCCACACATTTAGTAATTAGATCCTGGAATAATTCCAGTAATTTGATCATAAAGTTAAAAAAAAAACCAACTTGGCTCTGACGTGACTGACATATCAGGCTTGAATTATTCCACACATTAAGTAATTTTATTAGTAACACAGTATATGGTTTCACAGTCTGATAATTGTTCTTATTCACCTAAACATTCTCAATTACATAATTTACAAAACACCAATCCTTAAAATTAGATATGGGATAAATCCTAAGACTCAATATTCAAACTTTACACAAAACAACTTATAAAAAAAACACCACAATTGAAAACAAATATTGAATACAAACCAAACTCAAATTATAACTCTAAACTTTAAACTAAACAACTCAAAAAAAATACAAAAAAAATAAAATACAAACCAAAAAACACAATTCAAAAGAAAAATTAAATACAAACCAAATAACTCAAAACTAAAATGTGGCTTCAATCTTAAACAAATTTTTACTTAAAACTCATAGAAGTCAATACTCTCAAATGCAAACATTTACTTTGAATTCGCATCATCACATAGAAAAAATATGTTTCCACGCAAAATATAACTATAATTATGACACATTATAAATTCAATGCAATATATAATGTGTCAATTAGAAGAATCATAAGAATCATGTCTATGCTTACTCTCATATTATAAATGGCACTAAGTAATGCAAATTAAACTTAAGTGATCCTTAACCCCCTGTGCTGCAAAATATGAAACTAAATGGCTTTTATGGTTATTTTGATGTAAGCTCGTGCATTTATTTTTCATGCATTTTCTTTCGAAGTTTTAGAAGTAGATATGCTGTGTGTGTACATTTTCCTTATTTTAAAAGAGAAATAATCACAGCCAAAGTTTTAAAAGTTTTAGAGATTTACACACCACTATTTTTTTAGCTGTACATTTCCTTTCAGAGAAAGGTAATAAATTCCAGCAATGATATTCGCTAGATTAAGTTTATATTCAAGTTGAATATCTAATTAATGACTCAATTGGTTATAAATTGAAATGTAGATTCATCCATTTTTTTCATTTCAAGTCATCCATATATGGTAGTGAGGGTAGTAAAGGTGTGTGGCTTATGCATTGTTGGCACTCGCAGAGAACAGTATACTATAATCATAAATGCTCCACTGATTGCTTCTCAAAATTTGACTTTATTTTTTGCACTTTACAGATTAATTGATATGAAAAATGATACAATTTAAATCTATTACCAGATGAAATTTGTACAAGCATAGTGTAAAGCTAACAAATAAATGTCCACACTTAGTGTCTGTCTACGAGAAATACATATCAGAGTCATAAATGCTCCACTTGATGCTTTTCAAGTTATGACTTCATCTTTTGCACTTTACAAATTCATTGATACTAAAAATGATACAATTTAAATTGATTACCAGATGAAATTTGCACCAACATAGTGTAAAGATAACATATACATTTTCCACACTTGGTGTATGGCTACAAATTTCATCTGATCGACAAATATTTTTCTAAAGTCAATATGACTTGTATCAACGACAAATAATATGAAGAAACATAGAATCACGTATGGACGAAAATGAAGTTGACCTCATCTGTTGACTGCATACTGAATTAGAATCCATAAAAGCTCCAGCATTTCCCAACGGAAGTCACATCATGTTTTGACCTCCATTTACTACCAAACTACATCTTTGATTTGGTTGAGATATTGTGGTCATATCCCTTCAGTTTTTCAGTATCTGAAAATATGAGACAAATCCATAACTTGAGCCTTGCAAATGTTTTTGACTAAAAAGAAAATTCCTCAATGCAAACTACATGGATAGACTTACAATGTGAAGCAATTCCACTGTTGCATTGTTATCATGTCTGCAGAGTGCGTAATGCTTTCTTCGCATACAGTGTGATGCAAATTGTGGTACCAACAGCCATGCAAAATCCCAGAGTATTATATACATTCTGCAATTCCGTTAAATGATGAGATTCAGATTTCATGTCTGCCAATTCTCTTAGCAGCCTGCCACTGCAAGACCAGAAAATGGTAAATATTGTTAAACATACGAATTACACACAAAAACAACATTTAATGTTTCAGTGCAATGTTTTCATGTCCACAATTGAAATAACACATTCTTTCCAAATGAGTCGTGTCCTCAATTGAGTCATGTGCATTGCGCAATAATGACAACTCATCACTAAAATAATTCAAAGATGCAGACAGCGGCAGGAGAAACTCAAACATTTTTAATATTAGCTAAGTGGATGACACTGAATTGATAGAATTGAGTCAATTGACAAGTATCAATGCAGCAAGGTGGAGTGTAGCATTTCTATTCTTACGGTGGTTGAACTGTCACTATGGCATTATATAACTCATATCAAGACCAGACTCATGTAACCAATAAATATCAGATATATCTGCACGTTTACTATAGGAATAACAACCTAAGAGAGTTCCCGTCGTGTTAGAACTGAAACCTCTTCTTGAGACAAAGCCAACCAATTTTGTATTCTTCTCGTTGCATCAAAAGGTATAAGAAGAAAAGTTATTTATGGTTTTTCCCCTTCGAAGTGTTTTGCCCTAGCTTAAATCCTATATCTTGTGTTCATCCTTCTTGATTTTGATCTTCATGATTTTGGCATTTATTTGATGAAACAAGAACAAAAGCATAATAATGAAGAAGAACATAATGTCACAAATAACTGTCATGTAAGGAAAAGTTAAATTAAATGTTTCCCTAATCGATTTTCCAACATGGTATCAGAGCTAAGCTGAAAGGCATGGCAGTTGGAAGATCACTGAAAGGGTTTTTGCATTATTCCAAGAAGCCAAGAAAGGGGGATTGTTTTCAAGGCCGAGATACCTAGATCAAGATCCAAATTAGAAGGATAATTTTTGGGATATTTTTGAGCAAATCTCAGTGAGATCAAACCTCAGAAATAAGGTCGCACTCTTGGGCTTCGAATTCAAAAAAATCTGAAGTATCTAGAAGGATTGGAGAAGCTCACTTCAGGAGGTAATCAAAAGTCCGTGGACTAATATCAGTCATTATATCTAGCCAAGGAAATCACAATTGTAAAGGAATCTAATCCACAGTAATTAGAAGCATTGAAACCTCTACAGGCAGCCCTAGAAGGGGGGCCTATCCTAGGCCGCAAATTTTGTTTCACTTGTCAAGAAAAGCAAGTTTTGTTTGGGAGGCCTACAATGGTATAAAAGCAGTCCTTTAAACGAACAAAAGAGTCACCTTGAAAAGAATACAAGACCGCAAGATGGAGAGGTATTTTTTTAGCCTAGTCTCA
Source organism: Pinus albicaulis (assembly GCA_034641835.2). Classification (NCBI taxonomy): domain Eukaryota; kingdom Viridiplantae; phylum Streptophyta; class Pinopsida; order Pinales; family Pinaceae; genus Pinus; species Pinus albicaulis. The sequence goes on from CM076584.1 coordinate 452,416,500, forward strand.
AGGTTTTGGAATGATTGTAGTAAGCCCTAATCAGACAGTCGAAGTTGCAGTATAATAATCATAAGCTTGACTTCAGATTAGCGAGGTAAGGAAGGACTGTTGTAGATTATTTTGCGCTTACTGGAAGCCCTAGTTTGAGGGTCGAGACCACAGTAAGAACGTCAGAAGTTCCAAAGGATTGATAGAGGACCAGACCTCTTAAAAGACGGTAAAATAAGAATTTTGGTATCTCAGCCAACGTTCATTTGAAGTTGGGAACTACAATCGAAGTCAAGTTTGAGGCTCAGGGGAAACATATGCAACATACCAGAATTCAAAAGGAAGCTAGTCACCTCAGGAAGAGCATCTTATCTTGACAACAATGGAGGTAAAAATGCTTTTGAGATTTTGTGTGATTTTCCTTTTTCTGGTGCTCCTTATGGCATGGTGAGGATGGGCTTTCAGGGTTGGAGGCAGACAAGTCACAGGTGCAGGTTTACTTCATCAGTGGGCCCAGGGGCTTTTGGAGATGTTTTATGGGGTCTGGAGTTCACTTTCCATCTACCATCATCAGGATTGATTCCGCACAACTTACTTCTCGTTCCATTGTATTATGCTAATTCCCATAAAACGGGGTTATTATTGTGCCTAACTCAATTAATTACACTTAAAGTGGCATTCCGAAAGGAATACTTGAAGGAACACCTTAGTGTAATAGCTCTTTGGAACCGGAACGAGAAGATCTACAGGATGGGATGGTTAGTGGGGATTTTCAATGGTCTGAGGAGGCATGGTGACCAATTTACCATTTCCCATCATTAAAAAGATATTTTAATTGAATTAAAAAGAGGGAAATGTGCTCAATGATTAAAATAATAATAAAATAGCAGCTTTTAGAGGGGCCCATCAAATCTATAAAAGAAGAGGAGGCCATTAGAGGACATCTCGAACTTGAGCATTTGTCTTTTTTGAGAGTTCAAGGACGAAGTTCTCTACTTTAGTAGCCCCAAGATGAAAACCCTCGGGTGATTCAGTGATAGTAGGTGGGAACCCATCTCTCCCCTTGGTGAATTCATCAAGAATTCACAAGCAAGCCTAGCAGTTGTTTTCAGTTCAGTTTTGGAGGGCCGATGCAACATTGGAGAAAATTCTTGAGGCTAGCTTTCCCACCTCAACTACATATGGTTGTATCAGCACGTAAACCCCAGTTATCTATTATAAATAAAGCTGAGAATATGTTTGTTCATTCTGTTCTTGAATTGCAGTGTTCTACTTGTTTTATTTTTACGTGGCAATGTTCTGTTAAAATGCATGGGAAATTTTAATGTGGAGAATTTTTTATTTAAATTCCCAAATTCTTCAGTTTGGAATATTACAGTGGTATTAGAGTTGGTTCTCCTGCCAGCTCTGAGGGTTTATTGCTTAGAACATATCTTTATCGAAGAGGCCAAATTATTGTTGAAGAAACTTTATGGTGGGGATTTATCAAGCTCAATGTTAATTGAAAATTTGTTGCACTTGTAGAAAATATCCTACAGAATTACTAACAAATTGTTGCAAGCATGATGATAATTCGACAAATTGGTTGAAAGTCAAAATCAGAAAAGGAATTAATATCTGAAGCTCGATTATTCATAAGGCCAAAGATCAAATGTGTATTAAGTGGGGTCGTAAAAAATGTGGAATGGGAAATTTCATCAAGGTCCAAGGCCAAATATTATTGCATTGCTTTCAAGAGGACGGATTCCTTTAATTTTGTGAAGATCGAGAATTATTCAAAGGCCGACTTCGCAAACCCTGAATTATTATTTTGTGAATTTCATGTCTGAAGCAAACAGAAGGCCGCATTGCCACCCACGCGGACTGGGTCAAATCTATTGTTGAAGTTGTGTTAAATCATTGAAGCCCAATTGCTTGCAGAAGACTGAATCAACTTGAGAGCCACAAGTGCCTACTTTTTTGTGGGTTATTCTTTGTAAAGACGAAGTCGGATTTGGAGAAACCTCAAATATGCAAAGGAGCTCAAGTCAAGATAATCCCTTGTCTCTAAGTTTGCAAGCCGAGACACATTATTTTCCATGAGCGAGTTCTTCACTGGGTGAGTTTGTTCTCACTAACTGGCCGTGAGCATCATTTAAATAAGAAATCAAACTGTAGCCTTCTTTTTTTACCTGGATAGAGATACGCATTCCTACAAGTCGTGAGCAGTTCCTTCAATTCGAGTCGAGACAATTTTCTTGGAAATCGAGCACCATATTCTCTGAAGTCTGATTATGTTGCTTGAAGACTGAGACGACATTTATTCCTCTGTTGGTAATGAAGTTGAGCTCATAAGGGTTGAATTGTTGTTCGAATTGCTGAGGAAGCTAAATGTGTCATTTCTGAAGGAAACAAATAGAATACTCTGAGTTCAAAGTCTTTCAAAAATAAAGGTTGATAACTCAGATTTCTGGGAGCACGAAATTATCCCTACACTTATCAGTTCACCCTGCAATTGAGGTCGAGCTACATTGATTTGTGAAGGGATTGGGTTTATTTCTCTTGCAGATTCAAGCTCTTCACAAGAGGCCGAGATTTGGAAGCTTCATCTCATCTGAAGAGGTCAACAATAGTTTCAGACAATGTGCTCAATAAATTTTGCAGAGGCTTATACTTCAAGGTTGGAAAGGACACGCCACTTATTTTGGTCCTTTATGTTGATGATCTCTTTCTAACTGGTGCAGACGCTCTCATTTATCAATGCAAGAGGGAGTTGACTTCCGAATTAGAGATGAAAGACCTAGGACTGATGCATGACTTCCTAGGCTTGGAGGTCTGGTAAAAGCTAGGCAAGATTTTCTTTTCTCAAGGAAAATACATTGTGAAGTTGTTAGAAAGATGTAGGATGGTGGAATGGAAATTTGTGTCTACTTCGATGGAACTCAACTTTAAAAAGCTATGTGGAAGTGTTGTTGGTCTCGAATTGGCAAATCCTTCTGAATATAAACAACTTGTGGGGGCCCTAATGTTCTTGGTAAATTCCGAACCGAACATATGCTTCGTTGTAAATACTATTTAGTCAATTTATAGTTGACCCTCATCACATACATTGGGTTTTTGCTAAGAATCTCTTAAGATATCTCCGTGGCACTATCAACTATGGACTAAGATACACTGCCGGTAATTTGGGGATACATGGATATTCTGATGTTGATTGGGCTGGCAGTGTGTTAATTTCTGGTCATGTTCTATGCCATTTCAGATTAGGGCACAATACTGAAGAAGATAGAACATACTAATAGATCGATAGAAGACAAGCCAAGACAGAGATAAGAAATGGTGGCGTTACGGCGATCAGCAGGATGCTTCTACCAGCAAAGTCTCCAATAGGTCATTCAGCCAAGCGTGTCACACATAACCCCAGAGCAAACCTAACAAAGAATACTCCATATATATATATCACAGCTCCAACGCTATCCAGAGAGAGAATTCCTCCACATTGATGTGTATCAAATGAACTCCAAGTCTCTCCAATATATAGGAATCTTTGGGGGTGTGTGACACGTCCTTTAAGACATTTAAGTCAATATTTTATTCCAAGCCGACCCAGCACATAAGTGGAATAAATTCAAAGTACATGTTCTGCTCATCCGATCGAGATGATCTTTAGATCAATCTTACACCTCTCCGAAAGAGGAATCCAATAAAAATATTGCGATCGTCATCTGAGCATCACAACCCGGAGTTTTGACCTAGTTGTCCAATTTTAACACTCCCTCTCAACTAAAGAGAACTCCGTCCACTAGTGCAATCCAAACATCGTGCGTCATCCGCCGTAACTTGCTTTGCTGGCCTCTTTATTTCAGAACAGAAGTGGGTCAGTCACAAAGACATCATACCCGGCTGACAGATTCAGCCCAGAGGTCCGAAACCTCTATGAGACTCACAAAGAGTCTCCAACCAACCTGAAGTTGGTTCATCTGACCCGAAGTCAGGCAAAGGTCCCAGACCTCACTAAACTTGATCCCAGATCAAGTGGTTGGACTGTGCCATCCTAGATAGAGAGTACGGCAAATTTTGATGCGTCCATCAGTCTTTGCTACTAGTCTCTAGCCTTTCCCATCTCATTGGCCAAATGAGAGGTACTTCCCATGAGCCCTTAACTCAATGGGTAGGATGCATACGGGGCACAGATAAATGAGAGGCGAACCAGCTCAATAATCACAAGGGTGGGGCAGAAGCATTATGAGTGCTTATAGCTCCGAGAAGCTATCCCCAAAGCCCCCCAGAGCTCCCAGAGCTCATCGGCCAACAGGACCCACATCATAGGGTCTTTCCACGACACCAAGACTCTCACGGAAGGTTAGGAACTTGACCTTCCCCAGGGGCTTAGTGAGAATATCCGCGACCTGCTCATCAGTTCCATATGATCGAGCCTTACGGCGCCTCGCTGTACCATATCCCGGATAAAGTGGTACCTGATATCAATATGCTTGGATCGGTCGTGGAACACAGATTATCTAAATACGAATCCCACTCGGTCATCACGTAGTATCACATGGTATCTAGCATGTCCAAACAAATTTCACTAAAGAGCTTTCGCAACCAAATCGCTTCCACAATGTGCCATACTTGCTGCAATGGCCCGCGCCTCGCCGGTGCTCAAAGCCACCGACTCGCTACCCGCTCATCCATGAGATCGGCGTAACCAAGATTGAAGCAAAGATCCCGGAAGTGTGCTCTTACGACCACCACACCGCTGCAAACGACCGACATCGCATATTCAATGAGTGTCATACCTCTAGCAAGGTATCTCAGCCCATGGTCTATCGTGCCTCAGAGATATCTCAAGAGTTTCTTGGCACCAACCCAGTGAATGTTATGATCAACCACGTGTTGACTCAAAGTGTTCACTGCACAGCATATGCTCGAACAAGTGTTCATTAAGAACATCAGGGTCCCTATGAGTTAACGATACTCAGTAGGACAGGCCCAGCGACGCTGCTACTCAACTTTTCAAAGTTGAGTTCCATGGACTTACAGTCCATCATACCAGAAAAAAAAAAAATTCATAATGTATTTTCCTTGAGAAAGGAAAATCTCGCCAGGTCTCTGCTGGACCTTCAGGCCTAGACATCAGTCCTAGGTCCTTCATCTCGAACTCAGCAGCGAGCTCCCTCTTGCACTGATGAATGAGAGGGTCAGCACCTGTCAGGAAGAGGTCATCCACATACAGCACCAGAATGAGAGGTTTTCCCTTGACAACCTTGAAGTAAGGGTTCGGATCAACATTACTTCGAGTGAAGCCCAGCTTCATCAAGTAGCTATCTATCCTCTTGTACCAATCTCAGGGTGCTTGATTCAGCTCATAGAGGGCTTTCTTCAACCTGCAGACATGGGTGTCCCGATCCTGGACTTCCAACCCCAAAGGTTGCTCCACATATATCTCTTCCTTTATCACACCATGCAGAAATAAAACACAAAAAAAAAAACGGTCTTCACATCATCTGATGAAGACTCCATCCTTGCGTAGCAGCAAGGGCTATAATAAATCGAATGGTGGTATCTCGAGCCACAGGTGCAAATATGTCATCATAGTCTATATCTTCCTCACAGGCAACGAATCTTGCCTGGAACTTTTCAGCACTTCCAACAGATCCATGCTTGATCTTGTAGAGCCATTTCGAGGTGACAACTGCTTTGTCCTATGGTCTTGGGACCACAGCATAGCATCCTTCCAGACTTGATGCTTTACGACTTCCTCAAAGGTATCCAAGGTCAGATTGTACAAAAGTACTCATGGCTGCTAGATATCCTGTTATTAATATGGCTTCTTGCTTTTCCTTCGGAATTTCCCCCTCTGAAGACATATGTCCCTGAGCCATGAGGATCTTCTTTCGTTGAACAAAGACATCCACTCAGGAGCATATACAAATATATCTCCCTCTTAATGTCAGCTTCTCTCGAGAGAGAAGACATCTGTTTTAAATGAGGGCATCCCAGACACCATCTTGGAATTGGGACCTGATCTCCCACAGTCAAAGCCATCCTACAGACTTTGCTGATCATGATTCAAGATTCCAACCATGTGACCAAAAGCTGCATAAACTTCCCAGTTCACATTTTAAGTTTACCATAACGCTCCAATGTAGGACTGATACAGTCACATGCTGCTGCTACATAGGTGTCTATCTATGTCACTGACATACAGGGGGAACATATCAACAAGCCTTAGCTTGTGTTAGAAGTCCTTTCAGCCACTACCTGTTATTCTATGAGTAGCTTCTTCAAGCAGCCTTCTAAGACTGCAGTTTACAAAACTAAGGATCCAATCTACCTTGGTTTATCCTGTATTTGAGGCAATGCACCTCGATTTACTTCCAGATCTGCCCATTTCTGGTTATTTCAGCAGACTGCTCCTAGGACTGTCAAAATTTGCCTAGCTCAATGACTTACATCTATGCCCATTTCGTCAACAATTTGACCACTACATAGAATTTCCCAAGGACTTCAGCAGTCAACCCTTTAAAACTTCCAGCTTCAATCATGGGTGTCTGTCTATGTCACTATCATGATGACAGTGACATAGAATCACAGATTTAGAACTATCAAATTCATCACTGCTTGCTGAATCATTGATCTGGCCAAGACTGCAGATCTCAGTTCAGCGATTTTTCCTCCTGAATTTCACTGATTTAGGAACCAATCATACAGATTTTATACCCTTCTCCATGTCAGTCCATACAGATCCGGCACACTCATAGTGGCACCCCTGCTCATCAATGTTTCAGCCCCAACCATCCAACAAGATAAATCAGGACAAGACACTTCACTGCTCTTAAAGACTGTCAAGTACATCAAAACAATTTCTTTGTCTTTACTTGAGATCCAGTCTATGCCACATGCACAGATTTGGGAATTACTGTGATTTGTCTTAAACATCGAATAACACTTTCTGCTGCAGATGCTTCTTGTAAGGCTTCTACTGTAGCTGAAAGAGCTGCATCTCGTCGTTGCAGAGCTTCCTTTCCAGGTCCAACAAAACTGGATGGCAGTGTATACCATGAAATTCTGCTATCAGTCAATTTCTTATGATTGAAAGTTGCCTTGACCAGATTACAAGGAGGAGCTACCTTGGTAGATGACTTAGAACTCTTCTGAGATGATGGATTAAAACACCCTGTATTCATAGCTCCTTCTGCAGTTCCCACCTTTGAAAGTGAAGAAACTATATTTCGTGTCTTTTGTATAATTTGGCTGTTGGAAAGGGATTGTCCATTAGATAGCCTGGGAATATGTTCAGTTATAGACAGCATGTAAGTGCAGATCAACAAATATATTTAAGGAACCTCAGCTGTCTGTGGAGATGGACGAGATTCCGGAACAGTCCCTACCCCAATCCAGCAAGAAGCACGAGATTACTCAAGAATTTTATGCAGACAATGATAAAACAATCAATGCTCAAATCATATCTGAGAATGCTGAAGGGGAAGTTCTTCATGTCAAAGTCAGAACAAATCATAAAGGCTGGGAATGGAAACAAGCCTTCACAGAAACGATATGCTTCTTGCACTATAGGGAAGCACCGCTATTCCTTTTATTCGGAAGTGGCTCTACCCAAAAACATTCATGATTTTAAGTGTTTAATGGGTCAGCCATGATCTAATTCTGAGGAACATGTATAAATCCACAATCAAAATGCAAAGAAAAGCTCATTAGTGATGTGCTATCTGCTGTAATTTTGAGGCGTGCTACTGCAGATAGCGAGTTTCAGTGATATACAGACGTCCATCATCGATGGAGAAGTTGCAACAACTCATAGCAATAAATCATTGTAGCTATAGAAAGTCGACGCAGCCAGCAACCCATAGGTTCCACGGATTTGAAGGAAACTATACTTTGAGCTGTGTCGTGTTTACTCGCTGAAGTTTGTAGCCGTATTGATTAATGGTGGCCTTATGCAACATACATTTTGGGATTGATTTTCACCCCTCTATTAGAGACGGGATCCACAAAGACTTTACCAACTGTGAACTCTGATCGATGATCATTGCGGATTTGCCCACGACAGACTATCTAGGTGCAGTCCCTCGTGGTGCCAGTCGGCGTTTTGCCATTCTGTTCAGCCTCCAGACGCGACGCGAGGGCAGCATACGTTGTAAAAAAAAATTCGGCACTGTCACGAGAACCTTATCCGAGGAGTCCATTACTGCTAATTACCTCACGGGATTCAGTGCGGGCTTTTAAAAAATTGACAGAATAAACCCGCTCGCCGTTAACCAAATTGGAGGTCCGAAGATTAAACGAATAAAATGCCTTGCAAGAGCACGAACAGCTGCAGGCTTTGTTCTTCGAACGTTTGGCGAGGGTTTGTTTCTTCTGGCAGACCGAGCCCCCGCTCAATCTACTGGCGTACACACCACACAATACCGTGAATGCCTCCGCACAAAACACGCTACGGGAGAGGAATCTGTCCCAGAAAGACGAAGTCACCAGAGCGGCTTCCTCTGCTGCCCGTGGGATTCGAAACCCCGACCAACAACTCCGCGATAGGTTTAGCTCCGTCTGTTTATTATAATTTAGAGATCCCGTGTTCAATTTCGTCAGGGGATTTTCTTCATAATATTAAATACGCTGGCTATGAAGTGGGTTCACCCCGCAAGCTCCTCTCTTTTAAAACGTACGTGGCGACCATCAACAGATTCTGCACGTAAGGCCAAATCACAGAATCTTTATAATTAGATTCCGCAGTTTATGTTGGTCGTTGTTCTCCATCACATGGGGTTCAATTTGGTGAAGCATCAAATCAGACAGAATTTACGAAAACTTAAATTGATGCTGCACGTCATAGACTTCTCCGCAGAAAGCGCATTCTCGAACTTACAAGGCAGGCTTAATTCAGCGTCTAGGGCACAGGAGAACTTCCCACAAACAGCCTCAACCACGCTAAGCCTTTCTTCCACGCTAACTAGGGCATTGTCTTCAACCCAAGCCCTCTGATACCATGTTAATTTCTGGTCATGTTCTATGCCATTTCAGATTAGGGCACAATACTGAAGAAGATAGAACATACTAATAGATCGATAGAAGACAAGCCAAGACAGAGATAAGAAATGGTGGCGTTACGGCGATCAGCAGGATGCTTCTACCACAATTATCTATTGCGGCAATTAGAGTGGGATTCGCCTTTCAAAGAATCTTGTGTTCCACGATCGCTCCAAGCAAATTGAAATCAGGTACCACTTTATCCGAGATATGGTACAACGGGGAGCAATAAGGCTCCATCACATCAAGACGGAGGCACAGGTTGTGGACATCCTCACAAAGCCCTTAGAGAAGGTCAAGTTCTTAGCCTTCTAAGAGAGACTTGGAGTTGTGGAAAGACCCTCCCATGAGGGTCCCGCTTGAGTTGGACATTGAGCTCTAGGAGCTCCTGGGGGCCTGGGGTACTTCTTGGAGCTATGTGCGACCATAAGGTGAGTGGTTCACCTTCCCCTAGAAGTACGTTGTGTACAGGGTGAGTGGTTCACCTTCCCTTATAGGTACGTTGCGTACAGGGTGAGTGGTTCACCTTCCCCTGTGATAACCCATGATGATATATGAGAGCATAGGGTGAGTGGTTCACCTTCTCCTATGGCATATGAGCAGAATGAGTGGTTCACCTTCTCCTGCGGATGCCCCAGCATACATCCTACCCTTGCAGTCTGGGACTCTTAGGAAGTACCTATCATTTGGTCAATGAGTTGGGAAAAGAGGATAGGAACCATAGCACAACAAATGGACGCATCGTGTACTATCATACCCCCTATATCTAGGATGCATGAGGTTCAACAACTTGATTGCTCGAGATCAAGTCAAATTGGGTTTCTACCCCTGGTTATGTGGACTGACTTTTGTCAGTGGAGAGTGGCAAGGTCTTGTGACTCACTCTCGATCGATTCTTCTTATTATCTATATCAATATTCAGCAAAGTTAAGATGAGATGCAGAGATAGTACATGATGACAGGATGGCATGATGATCGATGGTCAAATATTTGCAGGTGGAATTTTCCCTAGTTGAGAGGGAGTGTTAAATTGTGCAACTAGGGCCAAATTCCACTTTGGACAGCTCATTTGATGGAGATGATTATTGCATTGAATTCCTCTTTTCGAGAGGACCAAAATTGACCTAAGGTTCGCTAAAATTGGACAAGAAGAAATATGTTTTTGAAGAGAAGCCCACACATGTGCAAATTGTCAAGGTTGGCCTCACCATCATTTAGGCTCATGAAGCCCAAGAGACATGTCTTTTGACCCTCGTCCATCTCATATAAATAGAAAATACCTCCAACCTCATTTGGCACATTCACAACACATCATTCTTCTCTCTCCTCATATGATTGGGTCGTACAAATCACAGGCATCCTAGTTTCATCTCACACATGCAAATTTTTGGAGGACAGTTTAACTGGCCGTTGACTTTCTGTTTCAGCCAGATTTGACCAGCGTTAACCGAGCCTTGTTTGACCTCATTTGACTGTGATTTTTGGGGAGAATCTCTGTTTCAGCAGGCCGCATATTCTGGCACAGGTACCGAGATTTTCTAAGCAGGTTGACCTGCATTGACCACATGGTTGACTCATGTTTGACCAAGTTTGACCGCTCCAAAGTTGACTGTTTTTGCTGCTATTTGATGGTAAAGAGAGGCTGAGTTCCTCACTCCTTTGACCAAGATGTTTTGGAAGAGTTTGACCAGATTTTGACTGCTGTTGACTTTCTGCTTAGGGCAAAATTTGACTGCTGTTGACCAAGGGCAGAATGGCAGATTTGACTGGCCAGTTTTGGACAGTGGTATTGGATCATCAAATTGGCAAAGTAAATTTTGACTTTGACTTTGTATTATTGTCCTCTCTCTCTCTCTCTGCTGAACATTTGATATTTATAATAAAAAGAATTGATCAAGGGTTTTCCCCATCTTGGGGTTTTTCCCTAGCTTGAGCCAAATTCTTGTGTTCTCTTGTCTTGGCTTGTCTTTTGCATTTATTGTTTATGTTCTATATACAGTCACTGTGAATGTGATTAATGGTTTATGTGATTGCTATTGGAAATTAAGTGGAAATTATCATTGGGCTAATAAAAGGACATTGAAGTAATTGTTGCAAGCATAGAACATACCATTGTTATCTAAAACTAACAAATAAAGATTCAAAAGTCAATGCCAATGATTAAACCCCCATTGATTCTCAACTCATCTTGATGGCCAAAGATTATTGACACGACAAGAAGGAAGCATTGTCCACAAAGCACTGCCAAATCAAAAATAGATTGATGATTGACCTGCGTCATCTTGGATAATGGTAACTGGAAGAACCCAGTGCCGCAATAGTTAGTGGAGGCACTCAAACTACCAACCTCAAAAAATCTCGGGCAATACCAACTTGGATGGCTTAAGGACACTAGACAACCCACTTTGATCATCAAATGTGTTCGATTACCCCATTGGCTATTGTGGCATGATACATGGTAAACCTTACAAATTTGAAAAAAGACCAATTATGATGGTACTAGGACACTTAGAGCATTCACAAAGACAGCAAGATCTACAAACTCATTTTTTCTTTGTTAATCCTCTCATTTTTTGTAGGATAGTTGGTAAACAAGTTAATTGGAATAAATATATGACACCTTGTATGGTCATCAAAATCAAGGAGAGAAACAAGGAAAAGCTCCCTCCCTCTAATATTCAGGCGCTCAGATTCATATTTTGATGCTTTTGCAAAAACCATGGGGCTCCCTCCCTTTTAGGCCATCCAACATTCTGTTGACTTAGTCCCAAGTTCTTATCTACATAATTATCTTACTTATAAAGCAATACCTATTAAGAGAACAAAGATCAAATGACAGATAAACAATTGCTTAAAGATGGAAAAATCAGACCTAGCACCTCACTCGATGGATCTGCACAAATTACAAGGCTCTCAAAAAGATAATTGTCAAGAGTCGCGCTATCTGCTCCCAAGGATTGATGATCACCTTGATCAACTCAAGAGACCGCAATACTTCACTATTATCGATATAGCTTTTGGCTATTACCAAGTCTACATGAACCTAACATGTAAGGAAAAGATCCTTCACAACTAAGTTTGATTTCTATGGGTAGTTTATCATTCCTTTTGGCTTCACCAACACTCTCACAACTTTTATGTCAATCATCAACGGCATTTCAACCCTCACCTTTGCAAATTTGTTTTCGCCTGCTTGGATAATATCCTTTTTTATAGAAAACTCAAGGGAAAACACTTGGAATATCCGGTGTTCAGCCTTCTTCACCAACACAAAGTTGTAAGAAAAGATGAAGTCTTTCTTTGGGCATGTTCAGGTCCAATACCTGGGTTTTTGTTAGTTTTTGGTATCTTGGAAAGTGTGTCCAAGTCCTAGGTGCACATGGCAGAAGAATGTACACTTGCAGGTACAAAGAACAATGCAGTAAAAGAGGTACTGTAACAGGTCTGTACTACAGAAGAAGGTACAGCAGGTACTGCTAGTCCATAGCACTTACAGGCTTGTGTGGCACTCTCAAGAAATCTGCACAGTATTGATTTTGGTGTAGCATGATGGTCTGTTGATGAAATTGCAGCAGTAGAATAGACTAGGACAGTGACAAATATTTACATATAGGCTTCCAGAAGTGAGGACTCATACATGCAAGTATGCGCCAGCTCTACATAGGACAGGATAGGTTATCTGTATAGATTCGAGTTCTAGGAGAGTGTACATTGTTCTAAGTAAAAGATGATACTTGCAGTTGCATGTGTTAATTTCGGTTTATCAAGCAGTTTTCTAATTGTAGCTTAAGTCAGTTAGACACACACATGCAGATAAGGGTGCAGATCTCTAAAAGGATGCATGCTTGCATACCCCATATCATCTCAAGTTGAGGCATTGTTGTGCATGTGTCCAGATTCACTGTACCTACTCTTCTTTGTAGTCTATGAAGGAAAAAGGGGGGCCATAGATTTATTCATTCAGTTCAGCAGCGAGCAGTGAAATAGCTTCCTGTAATTTTCCTGTTGCAGATTTCCATTATGAATTGATGAGAAAGTAATAACAGGTTTTGACAGTTCATCTACTGAGTTTCTATTTTGCTTTTAGAATAAATTAGCAAGTATGCTCTAATTATGTTTTCCTGCTTAATAACAGCAATGTGATTTAGGACAGACCTGTGAGTTTTCATCATATATATTCTACAGTATGTATTTGCAGAGTTTAGAAATATTAGAACAGCAGTTTTGAGTGGGTTTTAAGGTTCAGCTATCTAGTAGGTCAGGAATTCTTTGAGTGCAAAATCCACTTACCATGGTTTGAGAAAATCTAACAATTTTGTTGTTGATGCAACAAGAACCCATAACAATCTAGAAAAGATCAAGTTTCTCAAAGAGCGGCTTATTCTAAATCTAAGGAATCTCAATAATTTTGTAGAGGGCGTGAATTTCTATCAGAGATTTCCACCGTTATCTCATCCTTTCAATCAACTCAGTGATCAAAAAACTCTTGCATGCACTCCATCAACAAATAGAACATTTTAGCAACTAAAGTATGTTATTTGCTCTGCACCTGTGCTTGCACTCCTAGGTATACAACAATAATTTGAAATGGAAACTGGGGCTTTGTCCCACAAATAATGGGTTGTTATACATCAATGTTGTGTCTGGCTAGGCTGTGACGGTGTGACCCTATAATTAGATTATTAATATTTTAATGTGCAATTGACACCAGTCTTGAGTGGGCAGGACACCCAATTGTGTACCATTCTGAAACAAATTGTTACAAGCCAAGCTGAATTACAACATCATTGTATGCATTGGTTACCACTCACATCAATTCTCTCATTTTGAATATGCCTAGAATCTGAGAAGAAATGGAAGTATTTCTAGTGTATATGAGCAGTTAATCAGATTACAGCGAAGGGTGGATTGAAGATTTGAGGCCTATACTTCAGTTTGTAAATCTCCATGTGGGTTCTTCTGCTGGTCAAATGTCCAAAATGCATAAATTTTTATGAAGCAATAATGAGATAATACTTTCTTGTCAAAGAATTCTTTTATGGTCTGACACAGCATGTCTTTCTTGCAATAAAATCCATTCTCAGCGTGACCTGCAATTCTGTGTGTGATGTCACTTTCTGAGACTAAATTTCATGCTTACCTCATGCATCTTAAAATGTTTGAAAATATCATTCCCTGCAACAGTTTCTTTCCCAATTACCACTCTCCCAGAAGGGCTATCATTACTCTCTTCTTGTCATTTATATGGTTTTGCTACAGTCCCTTTAATCTGTGATGTTACATGCAAATATAATATTCCATCAAAGAAAAAGAAGTTTTCTGGACAGCATATGGTATGCTAATTTTTCTATATCATTTTTCAGCACTCTATTCTCACCTGTTTTGTCTGTGCCAAGTATGCAGGTTGGCAAACTCAGTTGCACTTGACACAACTACACTAGTGAATATGAATTACTAAGCAAACATAGACATAAAATAAATCACTGTTCCATGCCAATGACCATGTATTATGAAAAAGTTAAAAAAATCTTGAATTCTGACAACAAATATGATCCAAATCAACTCGATATGCATTCTGATATGTTCCAAACACAGGTGCATCATTTTTTCCGGGTTTTTCCAAGATTTTGAAATCATTCTTCCCTCCCTCCCTATATTTCAGGTAACCAATTCATAGAATACCCAATAAAGAAACACAAGAGCCTATAGGGGTGGAGAAAAACTCCAGATATGCACGATGACCTGCAAACAATTCGTATAATAGCAACACAGAGCGATAGAAGGATGTTTAACAGCACTGCTCAATATGAACATCCCTGAAGGTTTAACTAATGCCTGGAATGGCTAGCTTATCAATCTCAAGGACCAGTTTTCAAGAGCAACAAAGCTACAGCCACCCAGAAACATTTATGGATGGGTACAATTTTCTGATCTCATATAATGATATAATTGAATTCTACTCATTTTAAATATAAAATCCAAATTCCTATGTACAAATGTAATGTCTTAGTAGCCTCAGACTGTAGAGTGTAGATCTTATGATAAGACAAACAACTGAGAAATTTTTCAGTCAATCACTAAATGTCCCCGATTTATTGAGAATATCATAGTATGTTTTTTCATGAGAGCAACCCATATTATCTATTACTGCATAATATTAACAATGTCAAAAACATGCTTGCGTGTATGATTAAAATATCCTATCATCATTTGATGATATGCTCTTAAATCAGAATTGATGTCAAAAGGTAACAAGGACTAACCTGTAGATAGTGATAAAAACTTCAGGTATTGTTCCAACATATGACCCGATTATGTATGGACAATACTTGACATTTGTCGCAACAACAGCATAATTGAAAATAATATAAGGAAATGGTGAGATCCTTAAGAGAGCAACAGCTCGAAACTGATGGAACCAATTTCCCTCTCCTGCTAGCCTGATCACAGCGGCTTTTTTAGGCCATCTTTCAAGCCATTTCTGCATCAAAAAAGTATCTTTGATTCACAAATAAAATTCACCCTTGTGAACTTCTCTGCCTAGCTTTAGCATGTACAAAAACGTAGTGAAACTTGTGAATCAGCTGAATTGTATTTAAACGTAAATAAAATAGATTGGTTGAAACCATACTTGTATTCGGCTGTGAAAAAGTGACCCGATGAAGTAAGGTAAAGACATGCCCACGCTGGTGCCTGCCATTACTATGAGGAATCCAAAGCCATATCCAAAGTTTATTCCTGCTAACCACATCGAAGGTGCCGATGGTAGCAAGAAAACAGGAAAGAAACCTATGGATAAAATAAGCACAAACACAAGAGTGTGTGTGCTAAAAGTCAACGCCTCCCAATCCAAAACTGGTATAATCACCTATCAAACATATAAAAAAAATCCTGAGAAAACCACTACGTTAAGCAAAGGAAACCAAATCCAAGCAATCTGCCTTTCATCTTACAATGTTTGCATAGAGTTTAAACCTCACTCAACTTGGATTAGTTCAAAGTCAAACACAATGGATCATCAGATCTATTCAAAGAGATAAACCAGATCTCCACTGCCCATGGCCTGACCCCCATCCCTGTAGGCTATCCAATCTAAAAATTCTCGAAGCCTGAGAAACCTATCCTGAACCAGAAGGAAATGTTTCCCAACCATTATATTTCTCAGTGGTTGACCACCAACAGTTACAGACATCAAGAAGTTGCTACTTCTGGGAAATGGTTGCTTTAAAGCCATGCAGGATTTGAACAATAGTTACAAATAATCACTAAAAACTTTTTAAAAATATCCAAAACTTCACACTCCTTCCAGGTTTTCCTGTTTCTTCCTCCTAATCCGGGGTCATCCTACACATCTCTTACATGACTTCACAAAAGCCTAAGTTTTTCTGTGCCCCTATTCCAAAACATTTGAAAACAGACATAATATATGCTTTTCCCATTATTCCCATCTCAGATAATAAAGACTAGACACAACATAAAATAACATCAAATGGAAACTTACAACAGATCATAACAGTATGCATTAGAAAATAAGGGAAAGTTGAAAAACCTTGTCAATTAGAAATGGCATTCCCCAGATGAAGAAAGAGGCTACAAGTGCCAACAAACAAAGGCCTAACAAAACCACTTTAATCCACCACCACATAGAACATGCGCCTGGCACTTTAAATGGCAGGAACCTCCCATATTCCTCAGGCTCTTGCTCATCGAAATAACCCAATCTAACATAATCAGTATTTTCTTGCTGGATTCCCTGGGCAACATTTATAGTTACTTCCCCCATTGTTTCAAAGTGATAATTGGACAACTTGTCATTCTCAAGGTTACTTTGTGTAAGCTGATCCAAAGACATTTATCTGTTCAGGAAAATCACAAAAACTAGGTTAAACCAAATGCTTGCTGGCAACATTAAATTAAAGCCAGACAAGATTAGTTACACTGACAAAAAAATTGAAATATAGTAAAAAACAGTCTAAATCTAACTGAATATCTAATAGAAATGAGAATGAAGAAAAGTTAAAAATAGTTACCAAGGGATTACGCTTGAAAATATTTTTAGTCAGTGCATAGCATATGCTGTTTGTCATTGGTATCAGACATCTGTACTCTGATGTCTACAAAGGTCCATGAGATATCATCTTAGTCTTAACATTTCTGCCAAAAGAAACTTGAATGTTCAAGGAAGTGCAGTTGAAGGATCTCTTGAATTCTGTAAAATTCCATAGTGAACAAGATGCCCAACAAAGATTAGTTCATATCTTACTAAAGATTATCTTAACAATAACATTAAGAAAAATTTATTAGCATCAAAAATCAAACATTGCTTCTAGCATCATGTGTTTCTCATCTACTATCTTATAAAATTCATTTCACGAATCACAACAAAAAGATCTTGGAGTGGGTAAACTAAAAATATTTTCAAATAGAAACTTAATGATCCAGGGACTTCAACATTATCAAGTTATCAACCACATCAAGCTTCTTGTCAACAGCATATACAGCATTGAGTTCCTTGTTGGCAAACTTCTGGTCAAAAGAACCACCTATCAGTCACCATTGCTTATGCCTGTTGGCCTTTCACCAACGCTCCCTTTTCACTTATATCTCTTTGATTCTCTCTCTGCTCATTTTCGTACTGCAGAAGAACAAATAAGGGTGTAGCCCTCTTGTATGCTTTCTTAGTTCATTGTTTGCTGGCACACAGAGCGTGCTAGGCATCTCTTTTTTCAAAGACACAAGACCGTATCTTCCTTGACACCAGCACAAACAACCTCAGACAGCAGAAAACTCAAGAGCAGGAGATCCCATTAAAAAGTTTTCAGGAAGCCCTCAAGCGACATGAAGAACAGATGTTGGATTAATTCTCTTGGGTTCCTGCAGCATATACCTGTCTGATGAATCCATATTCATTCAGCCAAACCTTTAAAGGGCATTCACCATTCAAAGTAATCTGGACATTCCCTTGTTTGAAGCAAAGATAGATGCAGAGGTTGTAGAAAAGTGGCTCAGTAAGTTAGAAGGGTACTTCATGTTAATAGCTTTTCAGATAAAGAGAAGATTACCTTTGCCTTCTTGAAAGTGGTTTTCCATGTTAAGAATTGGCGGTAGTCAGGGCAACTATTGTCAACAAGCTACAGTAGAGGACAACCAAGCATTCCCCTATTTGAAACAAACTGCCCTACCTGGGGAGGATTTTGTGGATGCCCTCAAGGGGGAGTACCTCCATGTACAAATTATGATGACTAATACACAAAATGGACACAACTCCCTCATGGTCAAGGCCAATCTGTGTGGGATATTTGGATGCAATCCATGCCTTGTATACAAAGTTTGGCATCTAAGACTTAGAAAGGCATCTAGACTTGAAATGCCACAGCAACCCAGTTGCAGAAGGACCTTTTGAATATCCACTATCTGCAAGCAGCTTACAAATATGCAGTCAAATTGAAGAAAAGTTCAAGCAAAAGGGGCAGTGAGAGTTTAGTTGTGTGAACAAGCCACCAACAAAGAAGGATAGAGGTGTTTCCAATTTTAATCACAAAGCGCAAGGCAAGGAGAACCAGCAGTATAATCAACTAAAAAAGCCTCCTACAAAACAGACCCCAAAATGAAAAACCGAAGAGAGATACAAGCAAGTGATATGATATACATAGGAGCAAACAGCACTCAAGATGGGAGTGGTAGGCATGGCAGATTCTAATAATTGAGATGCGACCCTCTACACCTGCATTAGAATGGGCACCATTGCAAACTGAAGAACATGGGGAGCAAAACATGAAAGCTGACCCTTGTGTCTCCATTGCCATGTCACAAATGTGACTAGAAGAGCCTAAGTACTCAAAAGAGGGTGAGCATCTCTTTCACTCACAATTATGGGTGAAGGGAACAGCCTTGAACTTCAATGTCAATAATGACAACCAAAAGAATTTGATTTCTACAAAATTTGTGAAAATAATTAGACGCCAACAATACCCCACCTTCATCCATACACCATCAATTGGCTATGTCAAGGAAGACATTTGTGTCTCAACAATGTTGAAAATTGGTAACTTCGGTCGGTATTTTCATTAGCAAAACAAAGAAGAAATTATGTATTTTTCATGTTGGACAAGTTGGCCTCAAACTGGTCAAGTCAGCCCTCTTAACCCTCATGTCGGCTCAGCTTGAGTGGCACCCTTTCACATGGCTTGGAGGCTATATAAAATAGCCCACTCCCATTTCCCATTGGATATACATCTCACCTCACACATCTGATCTGCCCTCGCTCAAAGAAGACTTGGAAGGCCAAGTAGAATATGAAGACTACACATCTCTGATCTACCCTCCAAGAAGATTTGGAAGGCCGAGTATGAAGACACATGTCTCTGATCTGCTCTCGCTCAAGAAGACTAAGTTCTGTGGCTCATTCCTATGGAAGTAATGCGAAGCTCTGAGGTAACTGTTATGTGATATATGTGAGGTCCTGAGGCATGTTGCTCTGTGATATATGCGAAGAACAGAGGTTTGTTTTCTTTGTGATATATGCGAAGGACAGAGGTTTGTCTTCTATGTGATGTATACAGTTTGTCATATCTGTGACATATGCGAAGGATTGAGGTTTGCCTTCTCTGTGATGTATGCAGTTTGCCGTATCTGTGATGTATGCGAAGAACAGAGGCTTGTTTTCTTTGTGATATATGCGAAGGATATAGGTTTGTCTTCTCTGTGATGTATATGGTTTGGCATATCTGTGATGTATGTGAAGGACAGAGGGTTGTTTTCTTTTGGATACATGTGAAGGACAGAGGTTTGTCTTCTCTGTGATATATTCAAAGGAAAGAGGTTTGTCATGAAAATCTGAGGCCCATCATCTCTGTGACATGTGCGAAGGTCTGATGCCCATTGTGATCTGAAGTTGACCTCGTTGCAGACCTTCTTAGAGGGCAAACTTGTGATATTTTGTTTTGGCACATTCAAGGTTTGGCTTGACACTTATAGGAGGTCACTTTGCTGGTTAGTTTCTGTTTATACCTTAATATCTTGACTTGAATATTCAGGTGTAAAAATTAATGAATTGAACTCTCTCTCTCTCATAAGGAAAGATTGCTGGGTTTTCCCCTTGTGGGTTTTACCCTGGCTGCTGGCCTAAATTTTGGTGTCTCTTGTCTTATTGTTTCCTCTACTGCTACTCTATTGTTAATGGTCGAAATTTTTCATGTATAACTGCTTAATGATTATAAATTTATAATGCTCTGAAGAATTCAAATTCTATCATTGGAAGTAGTTATCAGTTTGAAAAATTGCACTAGAAAATCAACATGGTATCAGAGCTATGGTGAAGAAAAGAGCATGAGATCACTCTTAAAGAGACCCACGAGATCACTCTTAAAGAGACCCTATTCTACATTTGAAGAATATTGATCATCTACTCCTAACGCAGCCCTAAAGATGGAGTTGATTCTGTTTTCCCTAGAAACCCTAATGAGCTCTATCCTTATTTGAGAGGCTAAGCTATCTGACCGAATGTGTCAGAAAAATGATCAAAGTTCTGTTATGAAAGGAGTTGTTGGTTGCAAGACTTGAGATCCAAAAGCCTCTGACACGAAGTCCGAAGCTCCCTCATCATGCAAAAAGGATCTATTCATACAGTGAAAAAGATCAGTTTGAAGAACTGGTATATTTTAGGTATGTTTTTCATTACAAGAAAAGGACCAGAGTTCTCTCATCAAGCTTGAAAAAATAAATACTTTTGTTTCGAGCTTTGACTTGTCAACAAGACAATGAAGATAGGCACTGGAAAGTTATTTCTCTGTTCAGACCAAGGTTAAATATCAATGAGCCTAAATACCTAAGGAGTCCTAAATACCTAAGGAGTGGCCAAAGGCCTCAGTAACAATAATAGAGGGCCGAATCAATAAAGATTTGTTGCAAAATATTTGAAGTAAGCCGAAAGAAGATCAAGGGTCTAACTGTGCTTAATTAAAGTGTTTTGGATATGTTATGACAGACCTCCAAAAGGAAGAAGCTCTAGAAAGGTCAAAACTCCTTAGACAAACTGTTAAATTTCCATGAAACTCTGAACTACTTAGATGAATAACTGAAAATTGATATCTAGTTTACTTTCACCAAGATACAGAGTCTCTTAACAATTCATAAGCAGCGGAATAAACACAGAGACAAAGACACAGTCACATAATTTAACACACTTGATTTTCTTGGGAAACCCAACTGGGCAAATCCTCTTCTTTGTTGTAGTATTTTATTGACAAACTCGAGCAGTGGAATATCTTACAAGACAATTTGAGAACAGACATGTTCTCTGTTGTTCTAGCCTAAAACACCCTGTAAAAACACTTGACTCCTGCTCCTAGACTTTGCATACCAGCATCCCTATTTCCTAGAGCATTAGGGCCTGTATCTGTGCACACAAAAACTCCTATTTTGTAGCGAAGCAGGCTCCTACTTCTGTGTGCACCAGGTCTCCTATTATCTAGGACACATCTCCTAAACCTTTCCGCAAGTCTGCTCACCAAACCAGTGTGTGCTTGCTCCTCAAGGCTAGGCACATCACAAGTAAGGAGATCACACACCAACTCGTGCACACACAATGAATAAACTTTGTGCCTTTCGTCCTTCTTTTATAGATTCTATACACGCTATGATAGGCAAGTTACAAATTTGGAAGTTGTGACTGACCAGTTAACTGAGTCAAAGTGATCCTCTTCTCCAATCATCACTTGGAGTTATAACTCATCCTCCTTAATCAAAGACTGAACTTCCCAACTCATCTTTTTCTAAACTCGAACTGCCACCTGTCATGTAGTTAACTGAAGAAGGATCCATGTGACTGATCCTCCAACAAATACGCAAAAACTCACCATCTCCATGAACTCACTCCATGGTCAAAGGAAGACAAATCACGGTCTTTCTGGCTAAGGCACGAGCCAGATAAGACCTTCCACACTACCATTTTCAACACAAACAGCATGTGAAGGCCTGACCCTTTTGAAGGCACTCATACCTCTCTTGAAATCTATCTATCTATCACACACACACACACACACACATATAGATATATGATCACTCCTCCACCAAAAGACACTTCGAACTGTCCCATGATCTCTGTGGTTCCTACGCAAAATCTGAAGTTCTCATACGAAGTTATGTGGCTCCATACTTAAGCGAAGTTTGTGGCTAATCATGTGAAGGCCTGTGGCTTTATAATTACTACTAGCCTAGGTTTTCCTCTGGCTAATCCAGCATGCTTGTTAACATAAAATGCAAAACAAGCTATTGGACTCTTACTTTTTCTGATCAGACCTTTTTGTAAGAGATCCTTGATCTCATCATCATCATACGAAGTTCTATGGAGAAGCTCTGATATTGTAATCCCAAGGTCTGCTATCTTGACTAAAGTCTCAACCAACACCTTGTTAAGAATCCAAGCTTGTACTATTTCAAAAGGTGCGGTCAAAAGGAAGTATGGAATCCTCTCTAGAAAGGTATGTATCTGCTAACAAATTCTTGTGCTCAAGATCATGTTTCTATTGGTTACATTCTTGAAAGTTCTGTATATAAAAAGTAGTACACTGAAGTTCAGAAAGGCACTGAACATCTTTCTAATCCAAGTAGCATTGAAGCATATTGCTTGATGATAGTTATCTAAGAATTAATGTGAAGTTTGATGCCTCTTTAATTTCTTGGATATGAGGTATAACCCTTGTCTGGAATATTTTGATCAATAAGCCAGTATATAAAGAGCTGAAGTTACTAACTTTGAAGTTGAAACTTCAAAGATGACAATCACTTGTTGTCATTCAATATTGGAGACTGAAGTGTTAAACTTGATGAAGTTTCTTCATTATTGATCTTCAAGGAAACATTTGCTTGTCGATATCATGAAAATCTGTGACAGGAGAAATGATATTAGTGCGTTCTGATATGATATATCTCTGCATTGTTAGAAGATTTATATCTTTGAAGTATGGATACTTGTTTTCAAAACAAGGAAGAAAGGTATCTCTGCCACTAATTATACCTTTGCAAGAAACCATGATTACAATAGAAAAGAGGCTGAGTCCCTCTTCAAAAATCATATACAGCAGTCCTTAAATATTGGTTGAGCCTATTATTACCAAAATTCTTAGAGAATTAATATCATATGTACTTATGTGGAAGAATCCATCATGCTATAGGTCTGAAGGATGATGTTTCCTTTGAACTTGAGGAAAGTTTTCAATGAAAAAGAAAGGTCAAACCCATCTTCAAATCTGAGAATCGAAATCTTCTTGATGATGAACTTGATGTACTTAGGCTACGTGGGTTGAAAGGATAAATTGATCAATATAATTGGTCAATGGATACATTGAATGCTATGCTCAGACCTAGATCATCGAATTTGTTAAGTTGTTGCTTCAATAAGTTTGGGAAACCAAATTTGGAATGATTAAGAATCATCATCAAGATTCTTGAGAATCCAGGAAGACTATGAGTCTTGACTATGAAGTGTTAGACATTTGAATTTCTAGGGTTTGTAAACCCCAGCAAGCTGCTAGATAAGAAAGCCCTAGCGTTTATGGACAAAACCCTAGGATTGATTGCTTTCCCTGATAGAAGAATCCCTAGCTCCAGCTGTAACGACCCAACTTGAATTATATGGAACATAGAAATATTAGCATGCATATGAGACCTGCATATGATAGCTACATATGCATGTGTCACGTGTACGGCACTAGTACATGCACTAAGCAATTATGAAAAATCTCAGTGTAGAGTAATGAGTGAATTATTGAAGTATTGAGGAAATACCTAACTCACTAGAATATAATGAATGTATTAGTTATATCTACTACTATCATAATATAAACTAATACTTTGTTCAAAGAAAATTAAAAGCATTGACTTATGCAATCAAATAATAATATTTTAATAAATCCAAGATATTTATTAAATAATAATATATTAATAAAACCAAGATATTTATGAAATAATAATATTTTAATAAAACTAAGATATTTTAGAAATCAAAGATATTTATTAAAAGATGATATTTTAATAAATAGCTGGAATGGAGTTTGTGTATAAAAGGAGAAGAGGGGTAAACTTGATGGGCATGGGTAGTGAATGGGTAAACTGACTCGAATGTTGTCAGAGGAGTTCTAGTTGCGTGATACATGAGCAGTGAGTTCTAACAGAGTCATGGAGTGATCTCGGTTGTTCTTGGAGTTTTGGGCACAGGGGCCAGAAGACTTGTCTTTTGGATCTGGGGACCGAAGAGGTTGACCTCAGATAAGCTGGGAGGAAAACGGCGGTTTGGTGACGGGAGCTAGAGCCATGGCGGATCAGGAACATCTTCGAACACGGTTCCAGGTAAGTATTAATTAGTCAATTGATATATATTTTGTTTCAAAAATCCCACTCTGAATTCGGTAGTATGAAATTTGTGAATGATTGTTAATTTTGAAAATTAAGGGCTTTACACTTATGAATTTTGTTAATGATGGTTAAATTCTGAAAGTTAAGATCCTTACACTAGCAAAGAAGGAATGACATCATGATGATGATGTGGACAAGGTTGATTTGCAAGTTGGATAAGGCTAAAGCTCGAGAGGGAGCCAACATGTTCTGAAAATATAAGTCGTCGTTATTTCATTTATTACTATTGTTGTTATTCTTCTTGCCCTTGTATATCTTGCTTGGTTGTATTTGTTCTTCCTTGGCCTCCTAGTGAGGATTGCAGGTACATGATGAAGCCTACCAAGGTTGCTGCAATAAATGAAAAGATTGGAAGAACAAAGCTTGTGACAAGAAGACTCGTATTGGATGAAGCTCTAGACTTAGAGGGAGGAGACAGATCAGCTAGATTGAAGCACGTTTTCATCTATGACGAAAAGAAGTCAATTGTGACTTCCCAGATGAAGATCTTAGATGACTAAAAGTTTTGAAGAGCAACGTTGATCCGTTGTTGAAGATGAGCCTGTGATTTTGATTTCTATCAAGGGCTGAGGACCTCCTTGTCCAGTGTAAGAGGGAGTTGATTTCTGAATTCGAGATGAAGGATCTTGGACATATGCATTACTATTTGAGATTATAAGTATGACAAAAGATTGAAGAAATCTTTGAAGTTTGGCATGATGGATTGTGAGTCCATGGACACTCCCGTGATGACAAATGTAAAGAAGTTATGAAATTGTGGTTCTAGTCTGGTTGATCCCTCTATCGCAAATTAATTGGCTCATTGAACTATCTGGTGAACACCAGACCTGATATTTTCTATGTTGTGATCATGTTGAGCCAAATTTTTGTTTGAGCTCCGACATGTGCATTAGGTTGCATCGAAACATATATTGAGATATCTCTGTGGCACCATTGATTATGGTTTCAGATATGTTTCTAATGGAAAATGGTAGCTGCATGGTTGGGCTGCATGCACTGATGTTAGAAAGAGCACTTGAGTCGACATATTCAATATTTTTTTATTAAATTCATGTAACGTTACGTGACAACATCTGCCTCATATATTGGGTTGTAGAGCACCTCTCGGCGCAATTATTTACTTTATGTTTAGAAACATATATATATATATATATATATATATATATATTTCCACTAATTACACAATTATACAAGACCAATAAAGGTTTACCCCCTAAATTGTTTATGGTATATACATCATTGTAAGGCGACCACAAAAGGCACAAATATATTTATTAACGTGTATACAAAGATAACTAGGAAAATATTTACAATGACCATACAAGTGCGGGGTGACCAAGACAACATTTACACTACATGAATGTACCATGACAGGGACCATTAACACAATATCTACACACTTGCAAGATGATCGGGGTCATTACAATCCCCATCCTCCTCCATTGCAATTGTTGTGCTTTGCAATAGCTCACTTAGTTGAAAGTTAATTTATTTAGTAAGAAGTTTCGAGTTCAAAACTCCTTTTAAGTTACTTTTTGAAAAATTTCATGCAAACTTAAGTTAATTCATTGTAAAGTGTATTTCACTTGTATTATAAAAGTGAATCATTATATATATATATATATGTTTTTTTTTTGACATGCAATTCTCATTTATAAAGTAACTTCATTGTAAAAATTATTCTCACTTGTTTTATAAAAGTTTACTTTTTGAAAAAGTTCATGCAAATTGTTGAGATTGTAGCTTGGAAGGTGATTTTGCATGTATCAGGTGCCATGACATGCAGCAAGTCACCCTAATCATCTCCTACGGCAATTAATTAATAAATTTCCTAAGTCAAGACATTAAATGGCAATTTAATTTAATTGTTGGGTACCTTTTTATAAAAGGGAAAATAAGTCAACAACAAATTAAGTCACAATCATTGATCTCAGTGAGCCAGGATCTAATCTTGACAGTTGAGATTAGGGATTTCGCTTGATATTAGGGTTTGATCATTTTAATAGGAGGTTCGAGCCAAAAGACATGTACATTCAATTTGGCACAAGTTGGGATTCAGTGGAGCACAATATTTGGCAGTGAGAGTGAGAAAAGGCTAGATTGAGCTAGCTAGAGAGAGATCAAGGCAAAGAGAGATTAGTAGAGAGGTTGAGTTTCTTTGTATGCAGAAGTTTTCTACTAGGCCGCGCGTGTAGGTTGTACAAGGGGCGAGTGAGAGAGAGAGTGTTGAGATCTTTTGCTGGGTATTTGTTGGAGCAAATTCTTGTGTAATTGTTGTAAGAAAATATTTTTTCCTAAAGTTGAATAAGAAGCCCAATGATTGTTGGTTTTCCCCTCACTGGGGTTTCCAGGGTATATCTATGTTATACTTGATTGCATATGATTGGTTTCAAGTATTTTTTCTTTTGTTGTTTATTTGGTTAAAAGCCCAAAATATTTTCTGTTACAAATCAGATTAGAAAGCTTTGTTTATTTCAGATCTGTGATTATTTGTTGAGACAATAAATTTGTAACTGGGTTTAAAGAAATTAACATGGTATTAGAGCTCTAAACTCTGAATATGAGGCCAATGATATTTGACACAGGTTTCAGGACAAAAAATTCAGATTACAATTTTCAATCTCTTCAAGGGTTTTATTCTACAATGGCAATCAGTATTCGATATGAGGACAGGTTTAAGGGTTCTTCGAACTATATACAATTGAAGGTCTGAACCTCAGTTGTTCTCAAGGAGAAAAAGTTGTGGAATTTTGTTAAACAATAGTGGTTCCGCCGGCAAAGACCTAATTGCTCTTGATTTGCATTAGGTCAAGGAGGCCAATGCGCAAACGATTATTCTCAATGGAGTCAAAGATTATCTCATACCCCATCTATCAGAGAAGGATACTACAAAAAAAGATGTGGGATGCGCTCATGTAACTATATCAGAGTGACTATTAGAGTCAAAAGATGATGCTCAAGGACAAGTTGCATGGCACACGAATGTCCAAGGGCGAGAGCATCACATATTATTTGTCCAAGTTGACACAGGTTAGGGACAAATCGATTGTTGTTGTAGAGACGATTGTTGAGGAGGAGATGGTCTGTATAGCCTTGAATGGCTTTTCTACGCACTGGGAGGTCTTTGTTAGTGTTATGGGTCGGGATCACCTCCCGACTTTTGGGAAATCCAAGGAGGTAGTAGTTAAACAATTTCTCTTATTATGACATTATCTTGAGATGTTTTCGTTATTATTATGTGTTCTTTCGATTTATCTTTTCTTATCATCAAGACTCATGCCAAGCAACAAATAGAAGAGGACACAAGATGTAGGCACGCTGCCAAGGCAAAACCCCACTCTGGGGAAAACCCGGTCAAAATTTTTCGTTCGGTAGATTCAAGATGAGACAACCAAGACCCATACAACTTAGACTCAGAACTACCTCCATCCATCAAGTCAACCTTGTCATGTCAAACTGTAGTACTTGTACCCTTTTGAAGTGTTACTTTTAGTTAACCATGGTATGTTCTATGCTTAGAGAAATTTACTTCAATCTTTCTTATTAAGCCCAATTCAATTCCCTGATATGCAATCACATTAACATGAACAGTAAATGTTGATAGAACATAAATAAATCAACAGAAGACAAGCCAAGACAAGAGACACAATAATTTTGCAAATGCCAGGGAAAAACCCCAATGCAGGGAAAACCCTTTGATCAAATCTTCTTATTATTCTTCAAATTTAGCAGAGAGAGAAAGTACAATTTACAGCAGTCAACAGGATGCCCTAGCCAGCAAAGTCAATGTTGGTCAAACCAACAAATCAGCCTCCAATGAAGCTCAATCAAACCCAGTCAAACTCGGCCTCCAATCACAGTCAAACACAGCCCAAAACAGTCCTGAAATCCAATCAACGCAGTGGTCAAAGTCTGCGGTCAAAGTAGCAGTCAAACCTGTGGTCAACGCTACAGTGAACGCTTCTCGATTTCTGAGCCTCCAGCTGCGGCCTCTCAAAATCGAAATTCTGACCCAAAATCGAAGTCAAATAACAAGTGTTGACCCAAAGTCAACATTGTCCAGAAAAGCCCTAAACAGTCTAAAATCTCCAACAAGTCCTTCACATGTGTGGAGGAGAGAGAGAAGTCTAAAGTCAACGTTGTCCAGAAAAGCCCTAAACAGTCTGAAATCTCCAACAAGTCCTTCACATGTGTGGAGGAGAGAGAGAAGTCTCTAAGGTTGTACGAACCAATCAGATGAGAGAGATATGTGCATGATGAGATGATGATGAAATGAAGATTATGTCTCTCCTTTTTATATCCATCACTGAGGGTGTGTGACACATCTTTTGGGGCTTGTGAGCCTACATAACAATTTTGGCCGACCTTCACAATTTGCACATGTGGAAAATAAATTCAAAATCCAACTTCTGCATCCAAACAAGATGATCTTTAGATCAATCTTGCACCTCTTTGAAAGAGGAATCCAACAAAAATATCATCTCCACTATATGAGCAGTGCAACATGGAGTTTGGCCCTAGTTAACAAATTTTACACTCCCTCTCAACTAGGGAGAACTCCACCTGTCCACCTATGCAATCTTGTCATCTAGTACCATCATGTACTATCATATATCATCCTACAATCTTGTGTCATCATATTGTCTCTGTACTTTGTTGGCTCTCTTATGTTGTAGAAGAAATAATGAAGAAGATATGAACGAGAGTGAGTCCCAAAGACCTTGCCACTCTCCACTGACCCGAAGTCAGTTTAGAGGTAAAAACCTCAACCAAACTTGATCCCAGATCAAGTTGTTGGACACAACCCATCCTAGACATAGAGAGTACGGCAATACCTGATGCATCCATCGGTAATGCTATGGTCTCTATCCTCATTTCACAACTCATTGGCCAGATAAGAGGTACTTCCCATCGGTCTCATACTACATGGGTAGGATGCACGTGGGGCATAGATCAAAGAGAGAGTTAACCAGCTCAATATCACAACGGTGGTGAAATAGCACACCAACAAGGTAAGGCGAACCTAGCCCTGTGGTAGCTTATAGCTCCAAGCAGCTATCCCCAAGCCCCCTGGAGCTCCTAGAGCTCATAGTCCAACTCAAGCAGGACCCTCATAATTGGGTCTATCCACGATACCAAGCTTCTCATGGAAGGTTAAGAATTTGACCTTCCCCAGGGACTTCGTGAGAATATTTGCGACCTACTCATCAGTCCCAATGTGATGGAGCCTTGCGGCGCCTTGTTGTACCATGTCCCGGACAAAGTGATACCTAATATCAATATGCTTGGAACGGTCGTGGAACACAGGATTCTCTGAAAGTCCAATCCCACTTTGGTTGTCGCAAAGGATCACGGTGGCATCCGAAACATGCCCAAACATCTCACTGAAGAGCTTTCTCAACCAAATAGCTTCATAACAGGCCATACTTGCTGCAATGTATTCAGCCTCGGCGGTGCTCAAAGCAACCGATTTTTGCTTCCTGCTCATCCAGGAGATCGAAGCAGAACCTAAGGTGAAGCAACATCCAGATGTGCTCTTGTGATCCACCACACTACCTACCCAGTCGGCATCGGTATATCCAGGGAGCCTCATACTCCTGGCAACGTATCTCAGCCCATGGTTGATTGTGCCCCAGAGATATCTCAAGAGATTATTGGCACCAATCCAATGAATGTGATGAGGCTCGACCATGTGTTGACTCAACGTGTTCACTATAAAACATATGTCTGGACGTGAGTTCACTAAGAACATCAAGGCCGCCACGAGTTAACGATACTCGGTGGAATTTCCCAAATCAGGCCCAGCAACACTTCTGTTGTGAAATGTAACTAGGTCGGTCTTCATGATTATGTACTTATGAATAGAAGGAGACAAAGATAATAAAATGGATTTTTTTGTACTTGCTTCATGGGTTTCATGAGCAAGATTTTATTATGTAGATAGACTTCTTCTTGATGTCTATTAGGTTCTTGTCTTCTAGGTATAAATAGGATTAAGTGTCAAAATCATGAAGGATCCAGTTCATTCTAATATACTCCAAGACCTTGTGGAAGAAGGACAAATAGAAACCCTCAAACAATGTTGGAAGACATCTCTACATACCGTGAAGAACACCTCTCTCAATGCTGGGATATCCTCTCTCCTGTCGGCCTAAATCTCAGTAATAAAGTCGGCTCAATAAATGATTATTTAGTCAGCCTAAAAGCAAGAACTTGCACTATATATACACTGCTCTGCGGATCATTTGAAGAGATAAATTTGCAACTTGAACTCCGAATAAGTGCAGATATTCCAAGGGCAATTGCGGATCCCTGAAGAGATAATAGCGTGGTCTATAGTGTGATCTAAAGATAGTATTATATGCAGATTTGTCTGAGTTTGATAGCGGTTAAAAGGTGTGGATATAAGGACTGAGTTTGGTGCAGATTAAGGGTATGCAGATTGTGAAGTAGTGCAAATAGATCACGAATAGGTGCAGGACGGGTGCAGTGAGGATATCTCTAAGGTTGAAGAATCTAAGAAAAGGTTTTGTCAAAGACAAAGACAGTGTTTGTAAGAAGATAGGCTAGTGAGGAAGGTAAATCAGAGATTTACCTTCCTAACCATATTACAAGATATTCAGTTACAAGCAAAATCTATTTTGTACAAGTACTTTGATAATTGACTTGATGAAGAATTAACTAAGAAGACATAAGCAAGCTCACAAGTAATTATCTGGAAGAGAATTTTTGAATTAATCACAAACCTTACAAATTCTCAACATGGTATCAGAGCTAAGGTACTAAACATAAGGGCTGCTTGTCAACAAAGTCACTCAAAGAAGTAAGGATCAAATTCTGGATTGAAAGGACAAAACAGTCTACAAGAAAGACTATCAAACTAGTTTACATGAAAAGATTATCTCATTAATCCTTGCACTCAAGACATTGTTTGAAGGAGATTCACAAGTTCTGAAGATAGTCATTTTAGTCAAGGGTTCAAGAATAACAACTTTAAAGAAAAGAAACTATTGACTTCATCAACATAAAGAGAGCTGCAAGCAAGACCTCTCAAGTAAGTATTCATGACCCTATCTATCAAGATGCCTTTTTGTAAAGAAAGCAACAAGCTGGTTGGCTCATCAAACTTCAGTGCATGGAAGAAGAGAACAAACTTGAATTTAACTGAAGACGAAGTAATGGACTATAACAAAGGATCTACTATTCAACCTCCAAAAGAAGATACTTCAGCCCATGCCAAGTACATGAAGGGAGAAATTAGAGCCCAAAGATTCTCATAGAATCCATCAAAGACTCTCTCATTCCCGATGTATCAAAACTAAAGACTGCAAAACAAATATATGAGAAACTGGTGGAGCTATTCTCTGTGAGTACTGCTAGAGAAGCAATCTCTCTAAGACAAGAACTCTACAAAATGAAATTATCAAAGGAAGCAGGAATCGTCCCATACTTTATGAGGATTTCTGAAATAAGAGATCAACTACAAGAACTAGGAGAAGTGATGTCTGACACTGAGATGACAACAGTGGTATTGAATGCTCTACCATAGGAATGGGGAAGCTTCACTTCTAGTCTATATGGGAAGAAAGAAGCCACTCCATTCCATGATTTGTGGTCTCTATGTAAAATATAGGAAACAAGACTAAAGGCCAAAGTTGATACAGAATCAAGTGAAGAAAATCATGCCTTTGCAGCCTCATACAGGAAGAAAGGAAGATTCGAAAAATTTGGCCCTCAAAATAAAAGAAGAAATATGGACAACGTGTGATGCTTTGGATGTGATGAACTTGGACATTATAAAAGAGATTGTCCTAAATCTGGAAATGTCAAAAGGAAAAAGGAAGAAGCTCATGTCACGTATGAAAGAGAAGAACCTGACACTAAAATATCTAAGAAGGAGGAAGCAAGAGACCTCTATTATGATTGAGATCATCTTTCTCTTTAAATGATCTCTGATTGTTTGTATGATAGTAATGTACATTAAGAATCATGGAAGAAGCTCTCAGTGTAACAGCGTCTAGAAAAACCTCCCTACTCAAGTAAAGCAGTCATCAGATCAAGGGTCATCATGGGTAGAAAGCTTTGAGATGTGATGACATATTGATGAAGCAGGTCAAAGGAATGAAGCTCTTCATTCAAGAAAAACCCCTCCAGGATGACTCAAGGAAAAATAGGTATGAGGTATGCAGACTTATATGCTAACATTGATGCTGTGAAGTCATGTCATATGGTTGCAGGAAATAAACTTCTGTATTGAGAAGTATGATCTATAAAAGGGTATCTCTCAGTGCACGGACAGATGAAAAATAATATGTCCCCGTGGTATATGAGGTGGTCTTTGAAAGTTCCTGGGAATGGAAAAATGTGCAGAAAGGAAGAAATCATGAAATGCAACCATGTCTTTAGGCAGGTACCATTCAGAGGCCAAGAAGATGTGACTAGGAGATCTCCAGGGAAGATATGTAGACTCTATGGGAAGATATGTAGATTCTAACAAAAGTCTGGTAAAGAAGAAGACCTTGGAAAAACATATCATTAGGAGATGTGTCAATCTGTATAAAGGATGTCATTGCCTATAAGAAGATGTCATGGTGAAAGATCATCACTAAGGTAACTTTTGTTCTAAAAGTTCATATGTATATACTTATCTGGATGAACTTGTGCAGGGTTGCTAATCATAAGAAAGGATGTATGATCCTTGAGATGATTCTAAGAAAAGCAACATGGCATAACAAGTGGACCAGATGGGAAGTCTGTTGAATCACTTTCTGATAACTGACTTGACTAAAAGATGATGGATGATATGTGCCCTATGAAGCTAAAAGATGGAGATTCCTCAATATCGAAATCCATGACATCGAGGACAGGAATTCTTCATGAGCAGTTGGGTGTCTCACCATTGCTGCTGGAGGTCCCTGGTTAAGAGGAGCCTGATGGTAAGTTTCTTACTTGGAAGAAACTTGGTAATTCCTAAGGATGAGCTTAGGTACATTCTTTGTATAAGAATGAGCACATTCCCTTGTGAAATAGGTCCTCCCTGGGAGGGAGAGATAGACACATCATTATGGTCTTAGGAAGACAAAATGGAGGATTGGGTAATCATCTGGCATTCGATACTCTTTGAGAATGTGATCAAGCATTCAAGATAAGAGTAGTCGAGGACCGATATTCTTTGAGAGCTAACTACCCAAGAGAAGAATAGCATACTTTGGGAACACCCGGGTGGAGTATGTACCTTGGAGAGACAATGACGAAGGTGTTTATAAGTCATGTGTCTCGCCAGCATTGCAGCCCATTGTCTCATTGAAGAGATGGGGCTGTTAGTCAAGGCCTTGCACCAGTACAATGCTGGTTGATATGATGCTATACAGATGCGATTACGAATCTGATTTTTCTTATGAGGTTCTTTAAGTTTGAAAGCGATTATGTAACTAAATGAATACCTTCATAGTTAAGAGGCAGTGTTGTGAAATGAAACTAGGTCGGTCTTCATGATTATGTAATTATGAATAGAAGGAGACAAAGATAATAAAATGGATTTTGTTGTACTTGCTTCATGGGTTTCATGTGCAAGATTTTATTATGTAGATAGACTTCTTCTTGATGTCTATTAGGTTCTTGTCTTCTAGGTATAAATAGGATTAAGTGTCAAAACCTTGTGGAAGAAGGACAAATAGCAACCCTCAAACAACACTGGAAGACATCTCTACATACCGTGAAGAACACCTCTCTCAACGATGGGATATCCTCTCTCTTGTCGGCCTAAATCTCAGTAATAAAGTCGACTCAATAAATGATTGTTTGGTCGACCTAAAAGCAAGAACAATGCACTATATATACACTACACTGCGGAACATTTGAAGAGATAGATTTGCAACTTGAACCCCGAATAAGTGCGGATATTCCAAGGGCAATTGCGGATCCCTGAAGAGATAATAGTGTGGTCTATAGTGTGATCTAAAGACAGTATTATATGCGGATCTATCTGAGTTTGATAGCGGTTAAAAGATGCGGATATAAGGACTGAGTTTGGTGCAAATTAAGGGTATAAATTGCGAAGGTACAGGAGTGGAGTTTGTGGAAGGAACAGGTGTACAGATTGCGGATTATTCAAGAGGAAGTAGATTCAGTAAGGAATCAAAGATTACAGCCTACGGAAGGGTACAGGATAGTGAAGTAGTGTAGATAGATCACGGATAGGTGCAGGACGGGTGCAGTGAGGATATCTCTAAGGTTGAAGAATCTAAGAAAATGTTTTGTCAGAGACAAAAACAGTGTTTGTAAGAAGACAGGCTAGTGAGGAAGGTAAATCAAAGATTTACCTTCCTAACCATATTACAAGATATTCAGTTACAAGCAAAATCTATTCTGTATAAGTACTTTGATAATTGACTTGATGAAGAATTAACTAAGAAGACATAAGCAAGCTCACAAGTAATTATCTGGAAGAGAATTTTTGAATTAATCACAAGCCCTACAAATTCTCAACAACTCCCACACAACTTTTTAAAGTTGAGTTCCATCTGAGTAGTCACGGACTTGCAGTCCATCATCCCAAATCTTTCCAGCAACTTCACAACATGTTTTCCTTGAGAAAGGAAAATCTCACCTGACTTTTGCCACACCTCTAGGCCTAGGAAATAGTGCATCAATCCTAGGTCCCTCGTCTCAAACTCGGAAGCTAGCCCCCTCTTACATTGATGAATGAGAGGGTCAGCACCTATCAGGAAGAGACTGTCCACATTGAGAACCAGAATGAGAAGCTTGTCCTTATCAACCTTAAAGTAAAGGTTTGGATCAGCATCACTTTGAGTAAAGCCCAGCTTCATCAAGTAGCTATCAATCCTCTCATACCAAGCCCTGGGGGCTTGCTTCAACCCATTGAGGGATTTCTTCAACCTGCATACATGTGTGTCTCTATCTCGAACTTCGAACCCTAGAGGTTGTTCCACATAGACCTCTTCCTTGACTGAGCCATGTAAGAAGGCAGTCTTGACATCCATCTGATGTAGACTCCATCCTTGCAATGCAACAAGGGCAATGATCGATTGGATGGTGGTGTAACGGGCAACGGGTGCAAATATTTCATCATAATCTATGCCTTCCTTTTGAGAGAAGCCTCGGGCAACAAATCTTGCCTTGAATTTTTCAACACTTCCATCGACTCCATGCTTGATCTTCTAGAGCCATTTCGAGCTGACAACAGATGTGTCCTTTGGTCTAGGGACCACATCTCAGACATCATTTTTCATGATCGACTCATATTCCTCATTCATAGCATCCTTCCAAACTTGTTGCTTCACGACTTCTTCAAACGTTCCAAGATCAGATTGTACAATGGTGCTCATGGCTACTAGGTACCCTTGGTACCTATTCGACTTCTTACTTTCACGGAATGTTCCCCTTGGAGCAATATGTCTCTCGGCATCTTCGAGAGTGTCTCTAAGCCATGAGGGTCTCCTTTTATTTGAAAAAGGCGGATCAATAGAATCCATCGAGCATCAGTTCATCCTTCGATTCTTCCTGCTTTCCTACTTCTTCTTCTTTGTCCTCCTTTGAGATAAGAAGACCTCTAACCTTCCTAAGGGCAGCATCTTCGTTGAAGGTGACATCATGACATATCTCGACTTCTCTTTGACCAGGCACATAGATTCTATATGCCTTTGAGGTTTCACTATAGGCCACAAACGTTCCCTTCTTTCCAGAAGCATCCAATTTGCTTCTCTTTTCTTTCGGCACATGAAAATATACGGGATTTCCAAAAACTCTAAAATGAGAAACATCAGGCTTCTTACGGTTTACCAGAGAAGACTTCTTCGGGAGTTTTGGAGTCCAATGCGAAATGTGGGCATCTATTTGAACATACACAATGGTGTTGGCAGCTTCTCCCCATAGGAACTTCGGAAGACCTTGGTCATAAAGCATGGCACGGGCAGCTTCCAAAATGGTTTTATTCTTCCTTTCAGCAACACCATTTTGTTCGGGAGTATACACAGTAGTGGTCTCCCTCTTTTAGCCAACTTCCCTACAATAGTCATTGAATTCATTTGACTCATATTCAATTCCATTATCGGTCCTCAAAATTTTGATCTACTTCCCTGTTTGATTTTCAACCAAGGCTTTGAAGGTGCGGAACCATTTGAATGCTTTGTCCTTTTTCTTAAAAAAGTATATCCATGTTTTGTGGGATAAGTCATCTATTAAAGTGATATAATATAAGCATCCTCCCGAGGATGTTATGGGTAACATACCAAATAGATAATAATGAATCAATTGTAAAATATCAGAAGTCTTGGTGACACTTGAGGGGAATGGTCCCCTTGTATGCTTTCATTCGACACAACCCTGACATACACCTTCATGATCATCTTTGAAGTCGGGCATACCTGTGACCACCTTCCTTGCTTCGGGAAGGGCTTTATAATGAAGGTGTGCGAACCTCCAGTGCCATAGCTCGAATTGAAGAGTTGTGTTATATGTCATGCCTCCCAGCAAACTTCCTCCAACTTGATAAAGAGTATCAACCTTGAAACCAAGAGTGAATGCTTCTTTGAAGTTCCTCTTCCAAATGCGTACCTTTCCATCGATGAATGCCACCTTGAATCCTTTGTCTTCCATTGCCGAGATAGACACTAGATTCTTCTTCAAGTCAGGGACGTACAACATATCTTGCAAATGGAGGACTTGACCTTGATTTAGATGAAGGGTCACAGTCCCTGTCCCTTTCATGGGATAGGTGGCATTATCTCCAAGGATAATCTCCAAATTAGTATCCTTTTCAATCAAAAGAGGGCCTCTTTATATCCAATGAAGTGCCCTAAGGCACCACTATCAATCAACCAGTTATACAGGGTGTCGGGAGGAGATGCAGCAGAGAGGGCAGATATAAGAATATATTCATTTATCTTATAATCAACAGCATTAGATTCATCATCTCTGGAGTTCCTTGACCTCTTGAAAGGTTGACCATTTCCATTTCCATTTCGATCAGAAGGAGCCTTCCTCTTTCCTTTTAACCTGTTGTTCCTTTGATTTCCATTCCCCCTGAAGTTGTTGTTGTTGTTGTTGTAGTCATCATCTCAGGGAGAGTCCCTTTTATTAGGGCACTCTCTAGCATAGTGACCAAACTTGTAACATCTTCCCTTCCTTCCCCTGGGACCCGCTCTTCCATGATTTTGATTTCTTGGACCAGCATTGTTCTTCTTATTTGCATGAGCGGTGAAGGCAGTAGGGTCACTTCCATTCCCATTTGAGGGATGGTCTCTCTCCATCATCTTTGTCTCCTCTTGAGTGCATCTCGTCAACAATTCATAAAAATCAGGAATTATATTATTATCAAGAATAGTAGTATTAAATACATACCATGGCCGGGGAAGTCCTCCACCAAGAGTAATGAGAGTGAGCTCTCAGTCAGCTATGACCTCTCCAATAGCTAACAGATCATTCTTGATTTTAGTGAGCCTCATGAAATAAGATTGGATGGACTCTCCCTTGTCCATCTTGATGTTCTTCAACTTCTTTTTCGAAAAGAGAATTTGATTAGCATTGTTAGCCCTAAACATGCCAACCAACTTATCATACATCTCCTTAGATGTGCCTAGCTTGGAGATATAAGCAACCAAGTGCTTATGAATAAAATCCTTGATGATCTTCTTCGCCTTGTTTTCCCCTTTCTTGTACTTTGTTTTAGTGGCAACTAGTGCATTTGATGGAGACTCAATGATCTTTCCTTGCACATAATCCATAACATCTTATTCCTCCAATGTCAGATCTAAGGACATTTTCCAAGCATGATAATCAGACTTATCATTCAGCTTGTCATCAAATTTGAAGTCTGATGAGGAAGCCATTAACCATGGTTCTTGTCTATTCAAACTTTAAGTGATTGCTCTTCTCACTCTTGCTTGGCCTTTGTCTTCACCTCAACTCGGATACCATGTTAATTTTAGTTAACCATGGTATGTTTTATGCTTAGAGCAATTTACTTCAGTCTTTCTTATTAAGCCCAATTCAATTTCCTGTTATGCAATTACATTAACATTGACAGTGAATGTTGATAGAACATAAATAAATCGACATAAGACAAGACACAATAATTTGGCGGATGCCAGGGAAAACCCCAATGCGGGGAAAACCCTTTGATCAAATCTTATTATTATTCTTCAAATTCAGCAGAGAGAGAAAGTACAATTTACAGTAGTCAACAAGATGCCCTAGCCAACAAAGGCAACGCTGGTCAAACCAGCAAATCAGCCTCCAATGAAGCTCGGTCAAACCCACTCAAACTCGGCCTCCAATCATAGTAAAACACAGCCCAAAACAGTCCTAAAATCCAGTCAACACAGTGGTCAAAGTATGCAGTCAAATCAACAATCAAACTTGCAGTGAACGATGCAGTCAAAGTCAATGCTTATCCTCAGTTTTTGTGCCTCCAGCTGCGGCCACTCAAAATCGGAATTCTAACCCAAAATCTAAGTCAAATAACAAGTGTTGACCCAAAGTCAATGCTGGTCAATGTTGTCCAAAAAAGCCCTAAAGAGTATGAAATCTTCAACAAGTCCTTCACACGTGCAGAGGAGAGAGAGAAGCCTCTAAGGCTATACGAAATAATCAGATGAGAGAGATATGTGTGTGATGAGATGATGATGAAATGAGGATTATGTCTCTCCTTTTTATATCCATCGTTGAGGGTGTGTGACACATCTTTTGGGGCTTGTGAGCCTACATAACAATTTTGGCCAACCTTCACAATTTGCAAGTGTGGAAAATAAATTCAAAATCCAACTTCTGCTCATCCAAACAAGATGATCTTTAGATCAATCTTGCACCTCTCCAAAAGAAGAATCCAACAAAAATATCATCTCCATTATATGAGCAGTGCAACATGGAGTTTGGCCCTAGTTGCCAAATTTAAAATGAAGAGATCATCTCTGCAACCAATCTGAGTTCCTTCATACACTGAGATAGTACCATTGAACTGAGGTCACACCGAGATCATGATATTGTGGTAACACCGAGACTGTGATAGGCCTTGATTGAAATAGCACCGAGATCATTGCACTATATTGAGTCTTGACATCGTGACTGTAATGGCATGACAATGTGGTAACACCGAAACTCTTCCACTGTTGATAGCACCGAAACTCTTTCACTGTTGATAGCACCGAACCTTCTCACCTGAAATAGCACTGAACCATGTTGTGATATATCACTGAACCTCTGTCTATAATCTCCACTGTAATCCGCACTTTATATCAGAAAAAATGCCGAGAGTATCTCTGTAATTCATTCGAACTTGTGCACTAAGGTTACCTGAAAACATCTTTGTGATTAGCTTTATAATTAGTCTGAGATTCTGAGGTGAAGTAATGTGAGGACCTCATCCTTGTATTTAAAGTTGTTGCCATAAGTAAATAGGCCAACGTGAGTTATCCGAACAGTTGTTTCTCCATATGGTTGGGTCGACATGTGTTTTCTTATGGAAGTCGATTGATGATTCTTCTTTTGAGGCCGACATCAAGGTGACTTCGATGGAGGAGGAGTTCAACATGACAAAAAAGACTTTGACTCAATCCTAAAGCCTACAATGGAGGGTTGACCTATGACAATTGACCCAAGCATGAAACCCATGCTTTAACAAATCAATTAAAATAATATAATAAATTATTTTTGACAAATATATTACATTTTGACTCAAGTACAATTTTTGAAGATCGAAACTAGTTACATTCTTCAACACCGATTGGGCGAGGCTTTGGGATGATTTCATCCAAGAGGAGATCTAAGAAAGTGGTCAACGGGGAGATCAAAGGAAGAGGTTCAAAGAAGAGGAGAACCTTGCTCTAGCAAGCAAGGGCAAGACGAAGGCCAAGAAAGGACAAAGCAAGGGGTCCTCTTCCAACAGTGAGAAGAAAAGGGATCCAAGCAAGGTTAAATGCTTAGCATGCCATCAGTTGGGTCACTACGCCATCCAGTGCCTGAATAGGAAGAAGGGAACGCAGAAGAATCAGGTTGTTGCTACCGCAAAGGTGGACAAGTTTGCAACACAGATCGAGAATGAATTTTCACTCATTGCATATCTCTCAAGTTCAGTTGCCACCAGCATTTAGTACATTGACAGTGGGGCTTCTTGCCACATGACAAGAGTCGGAGTATTTCACCAGTTTGAAGGAGGTGGTGGATTTGTACATAGAACTTGGAGACAATGACAAGTACCATCCAACTAGTATTGGCATAGTCAAGTTTCAGAGGGAATCCGCAACCTTGGTGGAGGACGTGTCATATGTTCCAGGTATGACAAAGAACCTGATCTCAGTTGCTACCATGGAGGACAAGTGTTACATTGCGACCTTTAACGAGGGTAAAGTGTATATTTGGCCCAAGAACTCCAAGACAACAAAAGTGATAGGGGTCAGAAAGGGTAACTTGTTTCGATTGCAGTTTGAGCCAGTGCATGCATTGGTAAGTTGTAGCAAAGGACTGAGAGAATTATGGCACAAGAGGATGGCTCATCTTCATCAGGGAGCACTTAATGTGCTCAAGGAGATAGTGATGAGGTTGCCATAACTAAAGGCCAAGTAGGATGAGGTGTGCAATGGTTACACACTAGGTAAATATGCCAAGATTGTTTTTCGAGCAGTTAGGTCCAAAGGGATTTTGGATCTAGTACACTCAAAGGTGTGTGGGCCCATGTCAACAGTATCCTTGAGTCTATGCTAGTATTACATGACCTTCATTGATGACGTCAAGAAAAAGAGCTGGATCTATTTCATGAAAATTAAGGATGAAGTCTTCAAGAGATTCAAGGAGTTCAAGGCTCTAGTTGAGAATCAGACACGGAGGAAAATCAAAACACTGAGGTCGGATAATAGAGGCGAGTACACCTCAAATGCCTTCAAGGACTTATGTACGCATGAAGGCATTAAGGAGTTGACAATTTCATACAACCCTCAGTAGAATGGAGTTGCAGAGCAGAAGAACAAGGCTATAGTTGGAGCGGCCAAGGCCATGCTTCATGATTAGAATTTACCTTGGTTTTTTTGGACAGGGGCCTGCAACATTGTCGTATACTTGCATAATAGAAGCCCACACAAGGTGTTGGGCAAACTGACACCAAAGGAGGCTTTTACAAGAAAGAAGTCAAATTTGGGGCACATTCACATCTTTGGGGGCTTTGTATATTGCCATGTTCCCGAGGAGAAAAAGATTAAGTTGGAACCTATTGCAAAGAAAGGTATCCTTGTAGGGTACAACAAGACTTCGAAAGCCTATCGCGTTTGCATTCCTACTCTCTAGAAGAGATTAGTGCGCAGGGATATGAAGTTTGAAGAAGAGAGGGCTCTTTGAAAGTCTGGAAGCATGAGTACTTTTGCAGTTAAGTCTCAGGAGGGACAGGCACCAAAGGTTGAGTTAGCGCAGATCCCTCTGACTATAGTCATGCAAGTTGATCAGCAGAGCGAGCAGGCCAAGCATAGAGATCAAAATGAGGAACAGGGGATTCCTCACACCCAGCCTCTAATTCCAAGCAAAGGGAGGAAGCAAGCCAAGTGGGCAGCGCAGACATAAAGAGAGGCCCAAGTGTATGTTGGTGCTCTGAGATATTCAATCAAGCAGAGCAAGGCTCCTCAGCACTCTCTCGAATATATGGCATTGATGAGTGAACTAATTGAGGTTGAACCTGCCATCTTTCAAGATGGTATCCAAGCATCAGGTGTGGATGGATGCCATGGTGGAAGGATATTCTTCCATCATGACGAACAGCATATGGGAGGTTCTGCCATGACCAGTGGACAAGTCAGTGGTTGGCTCCAACTGGTTGTACAAGATCAAACACGTTGCAAACAGTAGTGTGGAGAATTTCAAAGCCCGTTTTGTGGTTAAGGGCTTTTCGCAAAAGGAAGGGATGGATTATGAGGAGACTTTCACTCTAGTAGGCTAGATACTCATCCATCAAGGCTATCATTTCTATAGCATTGTAGATGGGTTGGAGGATTCACCAAATGGGCGTGAAGAAAGCCTTCCTCAACGGTATTATTGAGGAACAGATCTACATAGAGCAATCGAAGGGTTTTGAGGTGCATGGGAGGGATTCCCATGTGTGCAAGTTAAAGAAAGCACTGCATGGGCTTAAGTAAGCACCCCATGCGTGGTATGCGCGGATTGACAGTGATTTGCAGAGTGTGGGTTTCACCAAGAGTGACACAGACCCGAACCTCTACTACATTTAGGTGAAGGGTGAGCCTCTCATATTGGTGTTGTATGTCGATGACATGTTTCTCATAGGGTCTGAGGAACTCATAGTGCACTGCAAGCGGGATCTTGCAAAAGAGTTCGAGATGAAGGATTTGGGGTTGATGCACTACTTTCTGGCATTGGAGGTGCAGCAGAAAGAGGGAAAGATTTTCCTTGGACAAGGGAAATACACATTTGGGATCTTGAAGCGTTTCATGATGGAAAACTGCAAACCCATGGCTACGCCACTTGTGACTAATTGGATGAAGATCAATACTTCCAAATCAGATTCCAAATCAGAGGCAGTGGAACCCACCTTGTATATACAGTTGATTGGCTCTCTCATGTATTTCGTTAACTCCAGGCCCGACATTTGTTTTGCAATGAACACTGAGTCAATTTATGGTAGATCCTAAGAGGTTTCACTAGGTAGCT
The DNA here is from genome assembly GCA_034641835.2 of Pinus albicaulis. Lineage (NCBI taxonomy): Eukaryota > Viridiplantae > Streptophyta > Pinopsida > Pinales > Pinaceae > Pinus > Pinus albicaulis. The sequence goes on from CM076584.1 coordinate 452,459,583, forward strand.
GCAAAGCATGTTTTGAGATATCTCCAAGACATAGTTGAGTATGGATTTGAGTTACGCTAAGCAAGATCCAGTGAAGCTGGAGGGTACACTAATGCAGATTGGGCAGGAAATACAACTAACAAGAAGAGCACTTCCAGGTGCAGTTTTAACATGGGATAAGGAGCAGTCTCTTGGTACAACAAGAAGCAAAGGTTAGTTGAGCGAAGTTATCCAAAGGTCGAGTACATGGCTACCTGTATGGCAACATGCAAGGTTATTTAGTTTTAGAAGCTCCTTGTTGGGATTTTTTATCAGGAGTTGGATCCGACTATCATTCACTGTGATAATTAAAGTTGTATTAAACTCACTGGGAATCCAGCATTCCACGACAAGTCAAAGCATATTGAGACGAATTACCACTTCATTAGAGATTGTGTGCAGAAGGGGATAGTAAAGTTGCAGTACATTCCCACAGACGAGCAGGTAATAGACATCTTGACGAAGGCCTTGATAAAAAGAAAATTTGTATTCTTCAAAGATAAGTTGGGTGTTGTGCAGGACACCTTCCTCGCTAAGAGGGAGTGTTGAGATTGTAGCTTGGAAGGTGATTTTGCATCGATCAGGTACCATGACATGTAGCAAGTCACCTTAATTATATCCTACGGCATTTAATTAATGAATTTCCTAAACCAAGACTTTAGACGACAATTTAATTTAATTGTTGGGTACCTATTTATAAAAGGGAAAATAAGTCAACGACAAATTAAGTCATAGTTGTTGATCTCAATGAGTCGAGATCTAATCTCAACCATTGAGATTAGGAATTCCGTTTGAGATTAAGGTTTGGTTCTTTTAATTGGAAGTTCAAGCCAAAGGAGATGTACATTCAATTTGGCATAAGTTAGGATTGAATGGAGCACAATATTTGAAAGCGAGAACGAGAAAAGGCTAAATTGAGCTAGCGAGAACGAGATCAGGGCAATGCGAGATCAACAAAGAGGACGAGTTTTCTCTTTGGCCGAGAGGCCAAGTTTCTTTGTAGGCAGAAGTTTTATGTTGGGCTGCACACGTAGGTCATACAAGAGCCAAGTGAGAGAGAGAGGGTTGAGATCTTTTGTTTGGTATTGTTGGAGCAAATTCTTGTGTAACTGCTATGAGAAAATATTTCTCCTCAAGTTGAATAAGCAGCCCAAAGTTTGTTGGTTTTCCCCACACTGGGGTTTCTAGGGTATATCTGTGTTATTCTCTATTGCATGTGATTGGTGTCGAGTATTTTTGCTTCTGCTGTTTATTTGGTTAAAAACCCAGAAAATTTATTGTTACAAATCAAATTAGAAAGCTTTGTTTATCTCAGATATGTGATTATTTGTTGAGACAGTAAATTTGTAATTAGGTTTAGAAAACACAAACTTAAGTTATTTCATTGTAAAATCTATTTCACTTGTATTATAAAAGTGAATCATTGTATGTATGTATATATATATATATATATATATATATATATATATATATTACATGCGACTATCACTTATAAAGTAACTTCATTGTAAAAGTAATCCTCACTTGTTTTATAAAAGTAGGTCACTTCATAAAGTAATTATTTGTAAAAGTGAGCTTATAGGAAAACCTAGTAAGGGAAAATAATATTTCTCAGAAACATCCATCCCACGAGGGCCAACTTCTACCTACCACATGGCTCTTTCTTACTGTTAATGCCTTTTTTTAAAAGTGCATAACTTTCACATCCAAAGTTTGTTTTCATTGTTGTTGTTTTTTAAACCTTTTTTTTTCAAGAAATTTCCATCCACACAATCAGTTTCAACTTTTGAAGCCATATTATCTACATATTTTAATATGGCCACTCCTAGTGAACTTTTGCTTATCAATACCAACTACTTTTCATGGAAACCCCGCATGGAAGATGTACTATAATGGATTTTACCAAATTATCTTGAGAAAAAGAAAAGAAAAAAATCCACCGATGTTGATAAGAAAGCCAAATGGGATAATAGGAATGATGATGCGTGTGGATTAATAGGAATGTCCATTTCTCTTGATTTTGAGACTTTACATTCAAGGAATCAATGAGCCAAATGAAATCTAGAATAAGTTGAAAAAGATAATTTGTGAACCTAATGTTATTAGATCTCATTAGCTTGAAAATCAGATCATGACATTAAGTCCTAATGATTTCTCTTGGATTGAAGATTATTTATCTAAGCTGAAGACACTTGGACATTTACTTAAAGAATACCAAGTCAATCTAAAGGATGATCATTACATCTATATTATTCTTTCCAAGATTGGCTCTACATATTTTGTTTTTGTATCTACAATTTATGTCACTAGAGAAACTCTAGGGGTTGCATATCAAAAACCTTTTCTTGAATTTTTGTGTGATTCTTTGATTAGAGAGCAAAACAAGCTCTTGCATATTGGAGTGATCGGCACTAAAACTATATCTAACAAGGTCCTAGTGGCCCAACAGAAAGATAAAACCAAGCATCCAAAGAAGCGACATCCTCATAATGACAAGCAAAACAAAGGTCCCTAACCATCTCATACAACTTCTACTCCCAATGGTGACAAAGAACCAAAATCAAAGAATAAGAAGGCTAATAAACATTGCAATTATTGTGGGAAAGATAGTCATCTATGTTGGAATTGTAACGAGGTTCGGTCTTCATAGTGTAAGTCTATCATTGGTATACTTATTATATTTATTATATTTTTGTCAAAGCATGTTCTTCATACTTAGAGAGTCAAAAAGAATTAATTCTGAGTCAAAAGAAAAATTATTTGAGTCGTGTCCCATTGGCCATTTATAAGGAAAAAAACTTAAATTTTATTTGTGAGTCATAAGCCCACAAGATGACCAAGTCAGCCCTCCTTGGACAAGTCGGCCTAGTGGCACCCATTCAACCCTCCTGGATAGTTATATATAAGAAACAGTTTGACCTCTTGGAGAGCTCATTCATCTATCACATCAACAAGTATCCTCTGCACCTAAACAAATGAAGAAGAAGGTCAAAGTCAAAGAGAGAGAAGGCAGTCAAAGCACTTGAATAAAGTCAAAGTTTTTACCCTATTGCAACTCGCACATGCAAATTTTTCTGTGGAACAGGGCCAAAATTCTGAGGTAATTACAGGGCCGAAATAATGAGTTTAACCAGATTTTAAGGAAGTTTGACCAGTGTTGACTTTGACTATTGGAGGAGAGTTGGAGGAGGGTTTGACTTGGTATCTTTGTCGCAATTTGATCTTGGTCTTGGATATCTCTCATTTTGATCTAATTCTATAAGAGATGTATTGTTGGGTTTTCCCCTTATGGGTTTTGCCCTAGCCTCTTGACTAATTTTTGGTGTCCTTTGTCTCGTTGCGATCTTTATGTTTTGAACATTTGCATAATTGCTTGATGAAAAAGACATAAGAAGTAATAAGAAGACATCTAATATTCACAAGTAATTAACAAGAAGAGTAATCAAGCATTAAACTACATTACACTTGATTCTCCAACAATCTGGAGTCTAAATGTTTCAAAAAAAATGAAGGGCTTGGAAACAACAATGAACAAGTATAAATCAATCTTGATTCTTCTTCTAACACTTCTTATCATGGACATGCACTTTCTACTTTTGAGTTCTCCTTCAATGTAACCCTGACTTCATCTTCTAAAGAGTGGCTTATTGATTCTATAGCATCTTACCATATGGCTAAGGATAAAGCCATTTTTTTGTTCTTAATGATTGTAACACCAGACAAGTATTTGTTGGTGATGATAGATCTCTTAGTGTTGTAGGGCCTAGAATAGTTCATGTAGATAATGATCATTTCAATGATGTATTATGTGTTCCAAGTCTTTCTTGCAACTCTCCATTAGTATGTTAAATCACTCATTCACGTGAAGATAAAATAGCAGATTTATTTTGCCTCACCAAGTTAAAATTAAGGATTTCAAAGATCCTAACTTCTAAGCATGTGCTTTCCATGGGAATAGTTGATGATATTACCAACTTGTATAAATTTGACAACTTTGGGTCATCACCTTTTCCCTTAGTTTTTATTGCTCGCAGTGATAACTTGAGCAAACTTTGACATGAGTGATTTCATCATCTAAACTATCACTCATTGCACCAACTATGTAATAAAAATATGGTGATCGATCTTCAACAAACATCATCAAGATAGTTTTGACATACGTGACTCTTGGCACGCCTCAACCCCTTTGAAGCTTGTTCATAGTGATGTGTGTTCCACTCTCTTCTCCTTATCTCTCTGGGTTCAAGTACTTTTTAACTTTCATTGATGAATTCTCCACACACACTTGGGTTTACTTCTTAAGACTTAAGAGTGAAGCTTTTGACTTATTCTTGGCCTATAAATTGTGAAAATTCCTAGATATGGAATCCTACTGCAGCAACTGATGAGAATTCTCCTATTTGTTAATTCCTTTCAACAAGTTATTTGCGGCGTTCCACTGTAAACATCAAAAACTCATACACTAAAGCCTTCACAAATTAACTATGGAAACAAACTCTGAGCAACAATAAATCATAGATACATGACGCCGTTGTTTTTGGACCAATGTCCCCGAAAAAAACCAATGCAGGAAAACCGATGTAGCAGATGAGTGTTTGTTTATTATGAAATAATTTTCTGAATACAATCTGGGATGCCTTGTTGACTATTCTCACAGAGAATTTGACTGACAAAGAGCTCGTGAGATTACCTCACACACTGACATTGGAAGCCCAAACTGGCCAAACCCTGAAATGACAAGCCCTACACTGCCTCAACGCAGTCTCTGCGTCACTCTGCATAGGGACTACATCACTACTGCTAGGTGGCTCTTCTATTGGTTGGATCTGACCCTTTGGCCTCTCCCAGTCTCACACCCCGGCTCTCTAACACTGGATCTGACTGATCCTCAGGTGAATCACTAACTTCCTCAAGGCTACTACGCTGCCTCTGTTGGCTCTACATAGTTGTTGAGTTGCCCCTCTGTGTACTGCTCTTTGTCTTCTCTGAAATGTATTCCCCGTCTCTGGAAAACCTCCAACCGGCAATTATCTTTGCCCCTCTCTGTAAGAATCACTTGATCGATCTTCTATCTGAGCACTGCTGACTTCAGAATTTCGATCTCTAGACTCTGTCGATGTGTTTTCGAAATGATCCATCAAGTCCTTCTTATAATCTTCTCATTGAGATTTCAACGGCCGAGATTAAATCGTTAATCAATGGTTAAAATTAACTTTTGATTTGATCTTCATCTTCTCTAGAAGATTCACACTTTGTTCTATTAATAACCTTTAATTATTTTTTTCCCTAAGTTTAGACTTACGGTCCCATTAAAAATAATTAATTATTTTAATAAAACGCACTCTGAGTGGACTTTTCAAAAACGATTCATGGGTTCTTTTGAATACATGTCCCTAAGCCTCCCTGCAAATTTTGAGACTTAGAGCACATCCGATGCTACCCAAATCAACATGAATCCCATGTAGAAAAACAAGTTGGACATCAACTACAAAGGTTAAGAACAGATAATGGAGGTGAACATGTCAACAACAAAATCACAACTTACTACACAAAACAAGGCATTCAAATGTGAAATATTGTTCCATATACACCAAAGCAAAATGGTGTTGCCGAAAGAAAGAATCATACATTAAAGGGAATGGCTAATTGTACGATAATCATACATCAAGAAAATGGTTAATTGTATGATTAAATCTAAGTTATTAAGTCTTTATTATTGGGTAGAAGCAATCAACTATGCAAATTACACAGTAAAACACACTCCCACAAAGACTTTAAAAAATATAACATCGAAAGAAGAATGGATTAAAAATAAGCCACTTGTGTGTCTTTGGTAGTGTAGCATGGGCTCACATTCCTGATGAAAAAAGGAAATCTTTACAACATTAAAGGAAATAGCTAAATGTACGATTCAATCTATACAATTAAGTCTTCATTATTGGGCGGAAGCAATCAATTGTGCAAATTACATAGTAAATTACACTCCCACAAAGGCTTTACAAAAATAACATTGGAAGAAGCATATATTAACATTAAGCCAAATGTAAGCCACTTCCATGTCTTTATTAGTGTAGCATGAACTCACATTCCTAATGAAAAAATGAAAGTGTTACAACCTAAAAGTGAGAAGTGTATTTTTGTTGGATATTCTGAAGATGTAAAAGGTTATAAACTTTTTCGACCTCACTCCAATGAAATAATCATTAGAAGAAATGTTAAATGTGATGAAATTCTTGGCCCTAAATTGGCAATTATTCCCTCTTCGGCTTACAAGCCATCTTCGACATTTGTGCCACCTTTTGTTCCTATTCAGATTTCTTCTTCAAATGATAACAACGAGGATGAAAGTCCACCTCTACCTGCTCACCTTCCTTAAGATGAGTCCATTGAAGATGAAGTTACACTAGCACCATAGCTTCCTTAATGGGTTCGTTCAACATGAAAAGTAGTTTGTGACCTTGCTCGTGATCCTATAGGTCAACGTCGTGCTCGTTCACAGTTTTAGAGATTCGCGATCCAAAAACATTTACAGAAGCTTCAAGCCATCCGAATTGGGAAACAACAATGAATGAAGAATATCGTTTCTTGATGGCAAATGATACTTGGGAACTTGTACCACTTCCAAAAGGAAGAAAACTTGTCAAAAGTAAATGGGTTTATAGAACCAAGTATGCATCAGATGGAAGTGTTGAAAGACATAAGGCCCAATTAGTTGTTAAAAAGATTCTTTTGAATTGAAGGAATTGACTACAATGAAACCTTTGCTCCTATCACCAAAATTACTTCCATCCACCTTGTTCTAGCCCTTACTGCCTCACATGGATGGGAGTTGCATGAGATGGATGTTAAATTCACCTTTTTGCATGGGGAACTACAAGAAGAAATCTACATGGAACAACCTCTTGGCTATGTTCAAACTGACTCCATCCTTGTTTGACACCTTAATAAATCTCTCTAAGGTCTTAAAATCCTCAAGCTTGATATGCAAAATGGATAGTTTTCTTCTTAACACTGACATTTCTAATTGTCATTCTAACCCCAATGTCTATATCAAAAAAGTAAGAAGCCATCATAATCCTTGACCTTTATGTTGATGTCCTTATCCTCATTAGCAGAGACCCTAAACTTTTAACCCGTGTGAATTCAGTTGAGAATTGGGTAGGGCTAGGTTTAATTCAAATTCTCTTACTTGATAATTACTTGTGAGCTTACTTCTTTTACTTATGTCTTCTCTTCTTAACTTATTATGTCTTTCATCATGTCAATTACCAAAAACACAAGAGACGCGGATTTAGGCTCTTCAAACCAGGGCCAAAACCTCTCCCTCTTGGAGAGGAAAACCCGTAAGGAATTCTTCTTATAGATCTTCAAATGACAAGTACCATGACCAAGACTCAGAGCCTTGACCTATGAACACCTCCAAGACCTTGTCACTGCTTCTTTCTCTGCCTCCAACGTTGATCCTTCTTTTCTGCACCGACCTGCACTGTTCTACACCTCAACTAGAGAGCTTGGTCTCTAACTGTATTCTTCATTCTTTCTTTATTCTAGAACATCTTGACTTACCTTACAAACTTGCAGTACTTATGTTACCTTCTTGTTGCACCTCCTTTTCTTCATTGTGAGACAGTGACCAGAAACAATGCCTTCCTTTCTTTGCTGTAATGTATAATTCACAATATGTCCAATTAAATTCGTACTTCTCTGCATCCCTGAACTCATATTATATAACAGATTCACCCTTGCTTGCTTCGTTGTTCCATCTCTTAATTCCGCACTTTAACTATGTCCTTACCTTCGCATTAAATCAGAGAATTGTTCCTCAATTCACCGCAAACTTGTCACTGAGATTATGTCTGAAAATCTCAGAGGAGTCAAGTTATGTTCCTCATCCGTTCTGCGCAACAAAGTAGGCTATTTATAGTGGTCAGGTCCTGTAATAAGCCGACCTGACCATGAAGATATGTGACGGTTCATGAGCCGACTTGCTAGCTATTTATAGGCCAACTTGTAGAGAAGTTCTTCCAGCGGATTGTAGGCTGCCTTGAAGAGTATTTACACCATTCTTGAGCCATGTCTTCAAGGCTTATATAACAAGGCCTTGAGGCATACTTCTTTGACTTCTCTCTTCATATACATGACTCATAATTAGTACATTTATGACAATATGACAAATCCCTAAAAGACATCAAGAAGAAGTCTTTTGACCTATAATAAAAACCTTGCTCATGAAACCCATGAAGCAAGAATAACAAAAATACATTTTATTATCTTTGTCTTCTTCGTTACATAAATACATAATTACATAGTCAATACGACGATCGATCCTAGTTACACTTTTCAACAAATTCAAGCCTTTAAAAAAAGTTTTAAATCACAAACTTAAGCTATTTGCATTATTTTCTTAGCATCCAAGTATTGCAAAGAAAGGAAGGAATTTATCTTTCCCAATCTAAGTATGCATGTGACCTTTTTCGTCGTTTTCACATGGAAGATTGTAAACCATGCCCTTCTTCCTTTTAGTGTGGAATCAACCTTGTTACCACCCTACACTACACCCAAAGTTAATGCCACTTTGTATAGCCCGATAGTTGGTAGCCTCCTATATTTAACTCATACCCGTCCTAATATTTCCTTTATTGTGCGTCTCGTTGCCCGATATATGCAAACACCCCATGAAAAATATGGAAAGCAGCAAAAAGAATACTTCAATACATTTGGGGTACAATTCAATTTGGGATATGTTATAGTTCAAGGAGGACTCCTTTGTTGGTTGGTTTCACTAATTCAGATTTAGGTGTTGACCCTAATGATTGAAAGTCTATTGCAAGTTATATTTTCAATCTTGGTTATGGACCTATCACTTGGGCTTGTAAAAAACAGCACGCTATTGCTCTTTCTTCAACACAAACAAAGTACAATGCAATAGTTAATGCAAGTCAAGATGTCTTGTGACTTCGATAGATCCTTTTAGAGTTTATATTCCAACTATAGCATCCGAACACCCTATGGTGCGACAATCAAAGTTCCATCAAGCTCACTAAAGATCCAGTTTAGCATCAATGCAACAAACACATTGACATGCAAATGCACTTCATTAGAAATCTCATTCATTATTCATTATCAAGTTATTGAAATGCTCTTTTGGACTACAAATGATCAAGTTGCAAACAATTTTACAAAGTCTCTTGCAGAAGCGAGGTTTAGTAAACTTCAATCTATGTTAGGAATTCAGGAAGTTGTCACTAATGGGGGATAGGCTCTAATGCCTCCTTTCTTCTCCTATTATGACACCTTTGTAAATCCTTCAATCATATCCCCAGTTGTTCTTATAGGGCTGATGTTAGGATATTAAAGACATGAGAGTTAGTTAAGTTCAACTTGGTCTAATGTGTCTATTAGGTAAAACTGTGTTTCTTTAGTATGCATCGGTCGCATTGTAATCGGACAATCACAATATTTTCTAGACATAGAGTGATATGACGACTCATATTCACCTTGACACTAATGACTATCTAAGAAACTTGATTCGTCCCCCAGGGGCTTCGAACCCCGAATCCGGCGAATCTGATACGATTCGCCAAGATTCGTACCCGATTCACGGGATACGCCCAGATATGCTGTCTCAAAAAAGTGCGATTTTGCTTTATAAAATAGTGAATCCGCTCATTCGTTCTCACCGTTTTGTGTTTGTGAAGTGAGCACGGAGCAAGGGTTTGCAAGAAGAAAGGGTTAGCAAGGAGAAAGGGAGTTCTTTCGAAGAGATTCGAGCATCCGGGATGAGGACAGTGATGCTGATTATGATGATGAGGATTGATGATTCATTGACTCTGACTCATTGAGGCTTTAGGCTTGTAGTCTTGTAGACTGTAGTTTTTTTGTATTTTCTATTTCTATTTGCCATTGGCAGTGTACTTATGTAACACATTTTGATTCTGATGACTTAATGAGAAAACTACAGTATCTTACTATCTTGTCTTTCTAAGTAAATTTGACAATTGTATGATGTATCAATGTATCATGTATGAGTATCTATGATCTTAAATCTATGTTTGAATCAATGAATTTGTATGAATTTGTGTAAAAAATATCTAATTTTTAATATATATATATATATATATATATATATATATATATAACGTATTGTATCCCAGAAGTGTCATGTTCCGAGGGTCACCATATCCCGAATCCGATTCTCGTATCCCCGTATCAGGTGACTTAGATGACTATTGATCCATGGCTTAACACCCAACTGGTCCATGATCTCTATTTAAGAAGCATGGAGTGTCATGGCTGATAATAGAATGTGAGAAATCTCTTATGTAAAAAAGGGTCGGAGAAGCTTGGCCTGGCCCCTCTTGAATCCCCGAAGGGGCCCCCGACCCTCGAAGGAAGGGAAGGTTATGAATTGGGCGGGAGGTAACTCCTATCGAAGCTTTTGAATGGAGCATCGGGCTTTTAACCGGTCGCAGGTGATTCTTTTGCATGAACAAAATTGTCTCAAGTGGACAAATTGGTTGGGACTGTGGACTGTTTTCCTCTTAAACATTTTTAAACACATAAAAATATTGGCACAGTTTTAATTTTAAACACATACAAATATTGGCATTATGATCTTTGATCTGGGAGTGTTCGTGGTTATTGAAAGTGTTTGTCCTATATGGAAAACCTTGTTTTCCCAAACAAATATAGAATAAAATAATAAATTATGTATAGTTATGTATATATTTAAAGTTATGATATCTAAATTTATGTATTTATTTAATTGTATAACTTAAATAAATTCATTTTTAAATTATATAATTTAACAAATGTAGTCCTTATCAATAATAAACATAATAAATTTCAACTAAATAGGGTTTACCTCGCATAAATTCAATTCACTCACTCCCCCATGCCGGCTAGGTCAACCTTTCCTGTTTTTTCTGCAAATGCAGAGTTGCACGATCTCCATTTAAGCTGCATTATTCTTATTGCCTATTCTCTACTTTCAGTGAATGCCAAACCAGTCAAGCCCGTCTGTTGTTTTCTATTTAAGAGCAAGCAAATTCCTTAAACCAGTGAAGAAAGGCGCTCAGAGCAGGCATGGCACAGATGGCTTTTTAATTGGCAGTGCTCGAGAACAACCCTAGGGTGTGGCTGGGTATGTAATGACACTGGCAACTCTTTCCAAACCAAACAGAGTAAAGCCAACCTAAACCGAACCTAAGCCAAATCTGGATATTTTGTTGAGGTTTGCTGAACTTTGAACCTCAAGATTCAAGTTCAGTGAACCCTGTGACATTGCTCATGTATGAGAAAGTCTTCTAGGCCCAAAGTAGCCATGGATCTACTTGCACAATTATTCAGACTCAATTCACGCCTAGAAGAAATCAGTTTAAACTTTAGACAATGACTTAAATCAGCTGCTTAACAATGACAATGACAATGACTCTTACAGGCATATAACAGTCTCCTCTATGTCACCATTGCACCTAAGAATAGGGCTTTATCAGTTAAGGGGACCATAGAACCACACAAAAGTTCTGAATCTTGATATCTCCATGAAAAACTCAAACGTCTAAGGTTAGGTTGTTTAAGGATTCATGCAGGTAACGTAACTCTGAATAAAGTTTTCAGGCAGAAATACAGTAGTTAACCACACCAACGGCAATTTTACAGTCTTGCAAATTGGTCCTTGATTCTCAGTGGCAAATAATCATCATAATCAAGTAAGAGATCTCAACCTCAAAATTCAAACCAAAACCCTAGACATTTTAGCCTTGGATTCTCTTAAGGAATTCAATGATTTGGTGAACCGTGAAACCTGACTCAGTTTTCCTGCTACAATACATCCAGGAGAAATTGAACGAAGAAAGCAGAGGACCAGTAGTTTGATGATTATATGTACAGGTACACTGACACAGCAGGACCTGCAAAGCAAGGCTTTCTTCACATATCTGGACCAGTAGTTTGATGATTATAGGTGCACTGACACATCAGGACCTTCAAAGTAAGCCTTTCTTTAGACATATCAAGATATGTGAGACAAGCCCTTTTTTTTGCAGTAGCAAACATATGTCATCTCACGCGTCAACGATCTCTTGGCACTTTCCCCTTATGATTCCTGCAAAGGACCGGAGAATTTTAATTCTCAGTGCTTCAAAAAAATGTACAGTCCATTCAAATTCAATCTCGCTTTATCGCGCACAAAATCCCTCAAAACGTTTATTCATCATTTGTCTGCTGTAAAACTTCCCTTCAAACCTCTAGTGTATTGGATCACAAAAGTCGCAATCTTCTGTCTTCATTGAATAACCTTTGACCTGAGATTTCTCTTATCAGATTGAAAGTTTCCCTAGTACATTAGCTTAGATTTCTCTTATCAGATTGAAAGTTTCCCTAGTACATTAGCTTATTAAAGGTTAAGGTTGGTGGGCAATGATCCATAAAAAAGGAAATACCAAACAGAACAAAAAACTATATTCATTGTTAGAAAACCAATACCAAACAGAACCAACAAAGGGTATTTATTGTTAAAACCAAGAATAAGAATTAAACTAGTCATTGGATGATTATGTTTACAGTGATGTACCTGGATCCACAAATCTACCTTCCCTTCAACAGCAGCAACCACTTGTCACTGCACGGCTTGATGATTTATTCCTACATAAAATCTTCAATGTTATAGTTTTATTAAAGCATCTGACTGGTTTTACGGTAGTTACTTCAAAAACATGCACAGTTCTATTTCACTCAACCCCGACAGCGAAAATATCAGCATAAGTGATTCAAGGGTTGAATTTAACGTTGTAGATTCATGCAACTCTGACCTGACCCGTTGTACTTGTGAATATGGTCCAGACCAAAGATCAAACTGGCGTCGTCGGTAGAGGCACTCACTTGCCATTAACTGAAAATAAGGCCTTGCATTGGCACCCAGCAGGCAAGCATTTGCAGTCTTTTCTGTAACAATTTATGCCTGAGACTTTAATCCTGGAATCGATTTTTTCCCAATTGCGATTACACATGACATCTTGACATCAAACCCTATAGAGGTGACAACAAACAAACCCCAAGTTACAATAAATTCCACGCTGCAATTCTGGTGAACACACACACGGCATTCAAACAAAATTCACGCAGACATGTACGAGATTAACAATCGGAGTATTGAAACCCTAAAACGCAGCTATAAACTGAAAATTTTCCAATTTCTGTCGGAACTCATGATAGTTTTTCAAGAATAAAAATTCAACTGAATTGCACAAACAAGTAGCATTTTCTGCGCTTTAGCAGAGTACAGAAAATGGGGTATAAATTACGCTGTGGACATAAGATTTCTGAACGTCCACGCGCTTTCACAGCAAGATTCCATGCGTGAATGAGCGGCAGCCGGCGGACAATCGCCAACGCAGATGGCTAATTGAAACTGCAGTAAGCACAACAACCTGCGCTGCCCGCAGAACACGCCACTGCCGGTTTACCTTTGAACGTTAGGTATATCGAGACCATGCTTCTCCTCCTGCACGCCTCCCTTTTGCTTTTCTTTTACTTTGCAGCTCGCACTGATCACATTTTTAGTTACAGTTAATGTTTGTCGCGGAGTATCGAGTTTCAACTAGTGAGTTTTTTACGCACAATTATTGTTCATTTTTAATGATTATTATTTCTACCTGTGGATTTGATAAAATGCGTCTGGTTTTTTGTATTTGGTTTTGTGGAGGAATGAATAAATTTTTAATAAATAAAAATATTTTATAATTATAATATAATTATGGTTTGTTTGGATAAAGCATATTTCCAATGTTTGATGGTCAATTTTTTGAACCTACTACTAATGAAGTTCATTTTGGTCATGAAGATAAACTTCATTAAGAAAGAAATAAATAAAGTATTTTTAATGTCTACGAGGCTAAAAATAGTCTATGGGACAGAGTGTTTCTCCATCTGCTCTTGCATTTGGTCATTTTCCTGTGGAGTTTTACAATAAACGCTCTCAGCTTCTTGACAAACTCTTCGTTGAATAGATTATCCCAAGAGCTAGCGCCCAGAATACCTGCATAATTTTCTCTGTTGTCTTTGAAGGCCTTGCATTCTAAAATTAAATGTTTTTATGTTTCCACTTTTCCAGAAGAGCAAAAAATGCATACTCTTTCCTCCCACATTTCTTTTGGTCTTTTCCAGCGCCATGTTTCACAACGGAGTTGACGAGAATTAGTCCTTAATTGAGCAATAAGAATTTTAGATCTCCAAGAAATATTGGCCCTTATGTTCGTTGTTGTTGTTGTTGTTTTTTTTTTTTTTTTTTAATGATGAGTGGGGTTAAACTCTTCAAAATGTAGTACTTCTTCTTTCTCCCAAGTACGTTTGTGGAACTTATCCATGACAAAAGTTTTTTTCTCTTTACTGTTTGTAGGACACATGCTCAAGCAAATACCCCATTTACTAAACCCTTTGTTATTTTTTCGCATCCAAGTCTTTTTTCTTTTGCACAATATGTCATTAAACACAACCTTAGGCCATCTACCCTCTTCCATTTGCTCATTTTTTTTCAAATACCTTATGACTCACACCATAGCAATTGCTTCAATAGGAGCAGCCCATGTTTCACTTAACAAGATAGTATAAGGAACTGCACTTTTAATTTTGAATTTGTTTGTAATCAAATGCTTCTGAAATTTCTCAATTTGTTTCCACTGCATCTCGATTATGTTGTTGTCCCACAGTTCACAACCATAGAGAATCGTCGGAATCACTAGAAGCCCAAAAAGAGTTAGAGTGGTTTTCCAGTCCCACAACTCTGCCTCTCTATACCTGTTTTGAAAAGCATAAAATGTTTTCCAACCCCCCAAAGTTCTTTTCTTTCTACAATCATCCCAACTTAAATTTCTATTGAAATCAATTCTGAGGTATTTGTAGTTTGCAACTTCTTCCATAATGTTGCCTTCAAAGTAAAACTTATCATGGTTATGCTTTTTTTTGTTAGAGAAAACGACTAATTTTGTTTTGCTAATATTGACTTGCATCCCCACCCTTCTACAAAAATGCTCAAAGAAACATAAGTGCTCTTGCAAACCAAGAGCCTATTTAACAATCGGTATAAAGCGGTCATCTCCGTACGAAATAAGCTTTATAACAAACTTGCCCAAATAACAAAAATTTAGTTTCAAATAATATAATTACAATTATTAAAAACCTATCTCCATCCATTATTAAAATTATTTACCTTAATATAAAGAAAATTAAAAATAACTTTTATAAATATACTACATTATAGTAAGTACTGTGCTCATATAAATAAGTAGTGTACTCATAAATAAAATTATTTACCTTAAAAGAAAGTTAAAAATAACTTTTATAAATATATTACATTATAGTTAGTATGCTCATATAAATAAGTAGTGTACTCATAAATAGTCGTTATTTTTTTAGATATTCTAATTTAACACAAGTTTGAGATTTTGTCTTTATGTAACAAGTTTGAAATTTATCCCCAACTTTAATGAGATGTGACATATTCATATCGCGAATTGAAAAATCAATAAAAAATTTTATAATAATGATGATTATGGTAGTTAATGTTTACTAAGATTAAATTTTAGTCTATCGGATTTAAAGAAATTAATTATTTTGTTTATTTTAAAATTGTATTCCTATGCTCAAAGAATTTGGAGAGAAGTGTCCCGAATTTACTATAATTTTGACATGTTAAAAGGTTAGGAAGGTCGGTATTGCAACAAAGATTATGAAACTGAGATCTAATGTGGGTGTACGCAGGGCATTCTAATAGGAAGTGATTTTCATCCTCAACGTTCATATTCTCACAGAGATGGCAGATCATTTCCACTCATGGTGTTCTAGAAACTACCCAACGACTTGTTTCACTATAGAGCTCATGAGAGTTTGTTCTTATCTTGCCTATATTAATTTTTTTCTTTGAGCTAGTTAAAATAGAGAGATACTTTTGATCTTTTATAGTAGAGTTGATGACCTCCTTATAATATCTTAATTTTCTTTTAGCCTCTAAATTTTTCTCACACCACATTTTCTCTTTAAACTTAGAAGTAACAATATTTTTAATGTTATTAATATTTTGCAGTGCAACATTTTCGTTGATCTCCCAATGGTTTAACCAGGCCCTGGTATCTTTATACCAACCTCGTTTGAGTCTTCTGTGGTTTTGGCTGGAATTTAAAGCTAGCTTAGGAAGTCTATGGTCTCCCATGTTATTGATTTTGTGATTGTACAATAAGAGTCTAGTCATAGCTAGACTCTTGATAGGGGAAAGACCCACTTTTATAAAGAAATATGAATATGTAACATATTCATATTGTAAAAAGAAAATTCATAATACTAATGTGTCATATTATGAAAAATAAAAAATAAAAAATAAAATTTAATAATATTTTATTATTATAATATGTGATATCAAAATATTTTTTAATTTAATAGAAATAGTTTAGGATGTGTTTATTATTTTAAGTTTACATTTTTTATTATTAAATGTAAATATTAATTTAATTTATATTATAAGGAAAAATAAAAATAAAATAAAAAATAGTAGAAATATTTTTATTTTTATTTTTTTAAACTTTGTAACTAAATGTTGAAACATCTTACATAGAACATTTCACTTGTCATCACTTCTGCACTATGTCTCACAACTGTGGAAAGTCCTAAATTTAATTTTTATATTAAGATTTCAATAAGTATATTGTCATGCCAATTTTTATTTTTAATAACTTATTCTTAAGCAATGTATATAATATTTTCTTTATATTGTCATGCCAATTTTTAATTTTAATAACTTATTCTTAAGAAATGTATATAATATGTTCTTTATCATTAATTATTATTTAGTTAGTATTTAATTTTAAATATTTTGTATTATTTAATGTTGTATGAAAGTAAATGAAATTATTTATAATATTTAAATTAATTTATAAAATGTATTATTGGTTGATATGTTTAAGATTTTATTGTTGGGTTTTCAAACATTTTTGTCAATTTTTTTTAACTAAGTTGAGGGTAGTGGGGATCAACTTATTTATTGGATGGAAGAATGATTTATCTACTAATGAGATGTTATCTCTGTGATTGTGCTAGAGATTGGAGGCTCCTAGTTATAATTTTAATTCCCCCAGAGATTGATCATTGCATTTAAGGTTGACCTTCAATTAGTTAGTTTTTTATTTTAAATATTTTTAAATAATGTAATTTTATATTGTTAAATAACCTAAATAAGAAATTTTATTACGAAAATTTAACTTTATCTTATCAAATATCATGAGTTACTCAATACCATATCCTTCTAAATCTTAAACTATTAATAATAAAATCATCAATAACTGATTGGCATCATACTTATCTTTAATTACCTTACCATTCAATCAAATTTAAATCAACATTCCCCATTAAACTTAACTTCTAATCATATTAAATAATCAAAATTAATTTTCAAATTGCAATATTATAAACATTTTCACTCTATCATTATATTTTTTTATCCCACTTTAAAATCACTAATATCATTTCAAAAATAATTATCCCTACATAATTAAAAAAACAAAACAAAAAAAACAAAAAACCTCAGCTTAATTAAATGAAAATAAAATATGAATAAATTTCCAAACAAATTCATTAAATTAATTTAACACAGTTAAAAGGTATTATTTCCCTTTCCAAAAGTAAATGGTGACTTCGCACCACCTCTTCATCCCACTAATAATTTTTTGATAAAATTGATATCCCTTAATATATTTAAAGGGATGTCTACATCGTTTACCTAAGATGGAGAACTTTATACTTTTGTAAATGTTCCAAAATTTGATTGAATAAAAAGCATTTGCGAGATATACGATTTCACATGTGAGGTTTATTGTTTGTTTTGTCTTTACATAACTTTTTGACAATTTGTCTTCAAAGTCATTTGTATATAATTTTAAATTGTTATTTTTTACAATAACATTGTGAAATGAAAGATGATTTAGAAAATAAAAAATGTAGCTTTGTAATTTCATATGAGAGAGCAAAGTAATCTCATTTTCTATATAAGTTTTTTTTTAAATGGTATCTCAGGTGTTATTATAGTTTTAAGTGATTGTATTTTTTATTGTTTTTTTTTTTTTTTTTTTTTGCATTTTTCTATATTTTGTATAAAAAAATAACTTAATAAATTCACAAGTCTAAGGAAAATAACTTTCATAGTATATAGATTTTGAATTTTGAATTTTCAATATAAATCTATCAGATTTGTTGTGACAAATTGTGTAGTGGAATATCCACGCCATATTATAGATCATTTCCCATTGAACTATTAATTTTGATCCAAATATGGGAATTTTTGTTGCTCTTGCATGAATCATATTATCACATCTCCCCATTATTTTTTAGGATGAAGTCTCTCTTAAAGTTATTGGAGATAAATTGGGTCATTATATTGATGGAGCTAAGCTAAAGGGTAACAATTTCACATGCACGAGAATTTACCCTTGAGTTTACTCATGACCATGTGTTGGGCGACGTGGTTCACGTAGGGGTTATAGTGGTAGCAATCAGAATCGACCTCATATCACACAAGTACAAAACTAGTCTAGTTACTCGTTCCTTTCGTAAACAAACGAATAAATAAATAAAAATAAGTAGTAATAACAATAACGATAATAATATTTATGAAAAATATCAAATACTATTTAATATAATCCAATTTATTAACTTAACCCATATTAATTTGTTTTTCGATCAAAGTTCTTTCATTATATTATCAAAAAAGTGTTGAGTACAAAATACAAAATTCATCTCAACGTGCCCCTTTCTCTCATTCCGATCAGACTTGTTGAGATCATGATCTGGAGGAAACCATGAGCAATCAATAACATGCATTGTTTTCGATAGGCCTAATAGCCTTCGCATATATAGATTAAACAAAAAGTGAAGAAAAACATGTAACAACATATTAAGGAGGGGGTTTTGGGGGAATTACAGGGGGAGATGCAAAGTAGTCCAAGTGTTCATGCATATGAAAGTCAATATGCTCCATTGATCCAAGTGGATCCACATACACCAGTGGCAAGGGAAAAGACTCAAAATTCAAAGTGGCCTAAATGTGGCAAACTCACTATCAAGATGAAGATCTCGTCGTCCTGATCGCAATGGTGCAAACGATTCGTCAAACCGATATTCTATGTGAAAGTTAGAGTTGGTCAAAGTTTTTGGGTTCACTAAGTGATGTGGCAGGTTAAGGAGGCAGCGATTTGGAAGTTTACTGACGACCGGATTCCGGCCACTTCTGACTAAACTCTGGGAAAAATCGTGGGATTTTTTATTTGTCTTCTTCGACCTTAAAACTGAATTTTGTATTATGGGTTGTTTGTTAAAAAAATAATAAATAAATAAGTATATATATATATATATATATATATATATATATATATATATATATATATATAATAGGGTGGCAGGCCATGACCCCCGCCACCCTGCGGAACTCCATACACCATATAACAATGCCAGTTAACCAAAAGTGGCAGACCACCGGCGATGGTCCCGCCCTCCTCCGCATTTTTTAAATATGTTGTTACACCATTGAAACGAAGTGATCTGAAAATGGAATGTACTTGTTTAAGGGTGCAAGGTATCCATTTCCCATAATTTCAAATGTAAGCTATACACACTAAGTTACCTCTGAAAATGTGAAAACTTCTTATTTCTTATACAGAGATAGACTGTAGGGGCATTCACCGGACATGTCACCTCTAAAGAGAGGATGAGTTCCAGAGGCTACCTGGCCCTCTACAGGCTCTGCCTAAAGAAATAATGAAGTAAACACTTATAAGTCTTTGACATACACATACTTGAAGTTTGATGTCTTGCGGAATAAGACAAATAACTTTCTGCAGCTGAGTAGGTGATTATGTGTGTATGCAAGTTATGTATATTTGCTGTTTAACACTTTATATCAGTTTTGTTTAGCATATCATCTTCAGAAAATAAAGAAATCAAATGATAAAGCAGTTCACCCCCCCCCCCTCTGGGCTACATCTGCTGGACCAAGCCTCTCAAACTAGGCTTGTCCTCTTGTATTAAAAATGCTACAAAGGCTAATACAAGCATATGAGTGTCTCGAAAGACAGATCTGATTGTAAATACAGAATCAGAAGATAGGAATTAGCTAAACATGCTATTTCCCAAACACTAAACAGTGAAATTGTACCTTATACAGTACTTTCCCCAATTGGCCCTGGTGGCCCTTTAGACTTGCATTGAGAATTTCGAGGTGAAGATGACCTCAATTGGTTCTGAAACCTCTGCAATTAGACTCAGAAGGTCGAAAATAGCAGAAATAGGCTTTTGAATCACCAAAAATGGATGAACATAGTCCCCAAACAGCTCCAGCACTGAAATGGCCCTGGTGGCCCTGAAAGCTTCCCTGAAGCTAAACAGTGAGAAGAATTCCTCAAAAGGAAAAACGAGCTGTAGAAATGGATTCATAATGCTGAAAAACTTCAGGAATGACCTTCGTTCCACATTCATTGGCTGCACAATTCCCAATGCAGCTCCCAAACTGATTTGGTCCTAGTGGCTCCTAGAACTTCCACGAAGAAAAATCACCTGCAAACGACCTCAGATGGCTGTGAAACCTGTGCCAATGGCTTCAAAAGGTCGAATAGACCCAAAATCAAAAAAAAAAATCGTCTAAGAAGGACTTTCCTAGCCAAAGTTATGGCTCATTTACTCCAGCTGCCAGTTGGCCAAAAAAAACTCCAGTTAAATCTGGCTAACTGCAGTGAAATGTGGAGGTCCGCCTTAATTGGGGGAAACCGGCGCTAAATGGTGGCAACGTTTGCTGTGACATTAAATGTCAAGTGGTGCATGTGGCCGCACCGTTCGACATTAACTGTGGTTATCCGTTGAACCTGCTGCACACGTAATTAAACCATAGCCAAAGTTATGAATCCGCTCCAACGTGATGAATCACGTGGCCTCCACTAAAAACAAACCCACGTATGTGCTTTACACGTCACCCAAAGCCTTTTTAAACCCACGTAATAGCACATGTGCCCATTAAAAACATTTGAATTGTGGGTTTTAAACTCCGTTTAATAACATTTTCAATTTGAAACTTTAAAATATATGTGTAGGTTTGATATTTAGTTTTAATAAGGTTTAATACAATTCTTTTTAATAATTAATTAAAATATATAATTATTAATATAATATATGATTTAATATATAAAACCATATAAAATATTAAAACTATATAATTTAATTAATCTATTAAACCTTAATAAAAATAAATTATTCCACCACAATATATTAAAAAACTTTTCTTTCAAAATTGAAAGTTATTGGGCAAATTCAAACTGAAATATCTCCTCCATACGACAACGGATTTGAGTGCCGTTTGCGGCGTTGGGATCGTATCACCGAGCTCTTTCCAGTCGATCTATTCCGGAGCAATTCTGAGCACTTTCATTTTTTAGCCTTTTTCCATGGCTTTGACTTGAGCTCCTGATCACGAAGTGCCAAAACAAGGGGGTCAAGATTGATCCCCTGACCTCCGTTTAGCCATTCCAACAACTTTGCCAACTCACCACAACGAGTCTCGTTGTGGATTCCGCCCGCAAATTTTTATTTAAACCCAATTTTTTTCAATGTGCAAGGAAGACCAGGAGCGACACAAAGTTCGAGGCGAGCAGCGAAACTCTGAGTCTTTTTTAGGGGCAGTGGAACCATGATTTGAGCCAATTTCCAGAGGGCCCATAATTGTCCAGAGTCCAAATTGGACAAATTTTATATGGATTCTACACCTCTCGGCGACATGACTCTGATGGTGTTATCCGTTTCTGCAACAAAGGTCTCCATGTTTTAGGAATCTTCAAGATCGAAGATATAAGGGTGCTTTATGTAATTTTTCGTGTACTTCTTCTTCTTCTCGCCACTTAATGAATGAAGGCATCCCCACTGTTGAGCAGGGTCCGAAGATGTATTCCAAATTGGACGAACTCCGTAATCAATTTTGGTGTCTTGGTCTTATGTGTGTCATGGTCTCTTTGTTCTTCGTTTTATGTGTTTATGTTTCATGGTTTTAAATGCTCATTTATATGTCATTATTTAATGCATCTATAAGCAAAGATCTTGGATCAAGTGGTATTATTGCAGGTCATTGTCAATGCGAATTGCATGAGTATATTCTAACCACAAACAAGTTGCAAAGAGGCGAAAAAGAGCTTAAGTCTTTTGATCCTGAAGCAGGGAGTGTGTGACGAAGAAGGAACATGGCAGATGAGGAAGCTCATTGGGAAGAAGAGCAGATTACTGCAAGGCATTCTACAACATGGCAGACAAACTATTTGCAGAGTATGAGAAGACCGTCAAGCCCAAGAAGAAAAATGCAGATGACCACGAATCAGTAAACCATGGAGATGGTGGAGAAGATCCCCTTCCATCTCCATCTTCTAGTGATAGTCCCTCTTCTTCTTCTCATCATTATCGGAGACGTCAATAGTTCCTCTTCTTCTTCTTACCATTCTCGCAGACATCAAAGACATACATCTAAGAAATTTTTCCTTAAACTAGATGTAAAGTTTGACTTGCCTATGTATACAAGAGAATGTAATGTAGAAAAGCTCAACAATTGGATTAGACAAATTGAGGTCTACTTCCGGATTCAACAGATCAAGAAAGACAAGGCAAAGTTCCAGTTGGCATCCCTTCGACTGAGAGGCACCGCTCTCGTTTGGTGGGAGAGAAAATTGCAAGGCAACACCAATCTGGGTAACCTTCTCTCCTCATGGTCAAATTTTATTTCTGCATTGAAAACTCAGTTTTACCCATTGGATTATAAGCAAAAAGCATTAATGGAGTAGAAACACCTAAAGCAAGGCAAAGGCCAAAATGTGCAAAACTTCACAGAAGAATTTAGGAAACAAGCATTGAACTTAAACATTTCGTTAGATTCACCAGAGATTGTAACTAAGTATATCGGTTCCTTACATGGTTACATAAGACATTCATTATTATTGTTTGAGCCTATTACTATTGATGATGCAAGTGTGAAGGCTATGCATCTTGAAGACAAGGAGACATATGGACAAAATGACCACCCAAAAAGAGTCGCGACAACAAAGAGAAGAGGAGTAAAGACCTCCTGCAACCATTATGAAAAAGAAGGACAGGACGAAGACAGTTGCTGGAAACTGCACCCTAAGCTAAGACCTAAGAGGGATGACAGGAAGGAGAGGAGAGTTGCCACCATGCAACAAGATCAAAAGTCTGAATCAGAGGAAGATGATAAAGTCACGACTACGGGAGTTGCACGAGGCAAACCAATTGACTTGGGATCAAATTTCGGTGATGAAAGGAAGATTGCGACTCTTGGAATGGCAGCAGATGGACCCATCAATTTGGGTTCAGATTCAAGCAATGAAATAGAAATTTCAACACATAGTGTACCAAAGATGAAAAGGTCGCCCAATGTGGCATGGCTCCAAGAACTTGAGGAGATCAATCAGAGCATCAAAGTAGAGAATACTAAGCTAAGGAGACTCCTATAGGAAGCACGAAAGGACAAACAAAGGTTGCTATGCCAGTTGCGAGCTGAGGATGAGGCCTTGGAGAAGCTATGACATAACCCCCTTGAGGTAAAAAGTGTTTCTTCGATTCCACATACGTTTCATGATGACGATTTTGCTGCTTTTGAAAAACATACTACAGGTATCGGGTCCAAACTATTGAAGAAGATGGGGTATCAGGGAAAGGGCCTTGGCATTAATAACGAATGAATCATAAACCATATCAAAGTAGAAGAGTTACTTCATCATGCAGGACTTCGGTATGTCAGGAAGGAAGTTGGGGAATGCTCCAAGACAACCAACGCCCCACCAACGACATATGGTGAGAGCGCCTCATCACACCCTAGCGATAGTGAGGGACACACGATCAGCTATCAGAGGTACATTAGGAGGAAGCGCTCCAATACAATCTGAAAAGTTTGGAGGAGGAAGAATCATTGTAGTTGTTGCAATGAGGTGGGACACCAACAAGCCACATTTTAGATAATCCAAGCCTAGAAAGCATCGATAGAGGAACCGGCGGGTGAAAATGTTCAAAAAAATGAATCCACCAAATTCATGGTGGTATGCTTTATTTAGTAAAAGGTGGTTTTTTTAGATGTAGTAGCTTGTTGTGGCCACAATTTGTAAATCATGCGTTGCAAATAAATGTAAAGTGATGATGTGTTTTTCATCACTTCCTAAAGCAAAGGTGATATTTGGCCTCTATGTGTAGTTTGGGTATTGCTTCTATTATGTAATCCTTGACCAAAGAGTGTGTGTTCTAAACTCTTGGCAAGTGTGGGATTGATTGAGTCATGTATGGTCTGTATACGATTGTAAGGGATGTGCCAGATTTACGTACAGGTGATTGAAAGTGTGGTTTGGCGAGGACACAAGCAGTGTGTGGGATGTGTTATTGCTTTTGGTGGTCAAAAAGCTCCTCGATGGGGAGGATTGATCTAGGTGGATCTACATACACCAGTGGCAAGGGAAAAGGCTCAAAATTCAAAGTGGAATAAATGTGGAAAACTCAGTGTCAAGTTGAAGATCTCGTCGTCCTCATCACATTGGTGTGAACGGTTCATCAAAACGAGTTTGTATGTGAAAGTTAGAGTTGGTCAAAGTTTTTGGGTTGTTTGGGTGATATGGTAGGTTAAGGAGGCAATAATTTGGAAGTTTACCGGCGACCAGATTCTGGCCAAACTCTGGGCAAAATCGCGGGACTGTTTATTTGTCTTCTTCGGCCTAAACCGAATTTTGTATTATGGGTTGTTTGTTAAAAAAAAAAAAATGGGGGGGTGGTCGGCCATGACCCCTACCACCCCCGTTGGACCCTCTGTCCGCACATAACTGCATATGTATATATATATTGGTGGTTGGTCAACCCCGCCACCCCGCAGAACTCCATACACCATATAACAATGGTAGTTAACCAAAAGTGGCGGACCACCGACGGTGGTTCCGCCCTCCTCCGCATTTTTAAAATAGGTTGTTACACCGTTGAAACAACGTGCCAAAACAAAGGGGTCAAGATTGATCCCCTGACTTCCCTTTAGCTATTCTAACAACTCCGGCAACTCACCACAATGACTCCTGTTGTGGAGTCCGCCCACAAATTTTTATTTCAACTCAGTTTTTCTTCAGTGCGGCAGGCAGACTAGGAGCGACACAGAGTTTGAAGTGGGCGGCGGAACCCTTAGCCTTTTTGAGGGGCAGTGGAACCATGACCCGAGCTAATTTCCAGAGGCCCCGAAATTGTCAATAGTCCAAATTGGACAAATTTTAAATGGATTCTACACCTCTCGGCGACAGGAATCTGATGGTGTTGTCCGTTTCTGCAACAGAGGTATCCATTTTTCGAGAATTTTCTAGATCGGAGGTATAAGGGTGCTTTATGTAATTTTTCTTGTACTTCTTCTTCTCGCCACTTAATGAATGAAGGCCTCCCCACTATTGAGCAGGGCCCGGAGATGTAGTCCAAATTGGACGAACTCCATAATCAATTTTGGTGTATTGGTCTTATGTGTGTCATGGTCTCTTTATTCTTCGTTTTATGTGTTCATGTTTCATGGTTTTAAATGCTCTATTATATGTAATTCTTTAATACATCTATAAGCAAAAGAGCTTGGATCATCCACCCTCGCTTCCAGGCTACGAAGGAGGTCGTTGGCACGTTAATGTTGGCATCGCAGGTTATCCAGTTGTTCCAGGATTTCACTATGGCTAAACTGGATGTCATTGATGTATGCTACCAACTCGTTGCGATCATCATATCTATGTCCTTGGAGAATACCCATGTTCACATGGATGTTCCTCAATTGTGCCGCAATGGATTCCAAAGTGGCCGAAGCTACCACATGGCCTGGGGAGCGTGTTGGGGAAAGAGCAACAACCTCCTCAGTTTCTCAACTGCCAGAAGAATCTGAGGATATCGGATTGCCAGGATCAGGTCGTGCGGCTTGGCGTTGATTACCACCCCCCCCTCTTGACGGGATCGTCCCCTATGAAGCAACATGTAGACTTGCCGCCAATGCCAAAGGAGAGGGTATGTTGTACACCTTCCTTCAACAAGATTGTAGAGAAACCAATATCAAAACCTGCATAAATTCCATCCCAACAAACTACACCACCAAAAAACAAAACCACACACCATTATACTACAAGGGGCAACTTGGATGCAATTCTAGCACCCGTCATGTCTATACTCCTCCCCCCACACCTTGGAGATGTAGTGAGAGGGACCTCTTCCTCTAGGCCACTGGAAACCCACACCCCTACCTTCCTTCATGCAATGAGGCACCCCCTCGAGCTTCCACAGGGGTGTGGTGAAACCCAGGGCAAACCCTTCCCACTGAATGCAATATGGAGCGTACACCCGATGAATCGATAATCTAGGGCAATCCTAATTACTTACTCATTGTGTTCCCCAGCCCTCATAATGAAAAGGATGGAAAATTAGAGCTAACTTACCTCGAGCATCATGAGTTGCCTCCATCTCCAGCATCGGCGGCTCACTCCTCATGCGAAGTTTACCTGCATGAAAGCGAAATGATTCATCCACCCTTTGTGTGTTAGGATCCCATGGGTCATCCCTAGCCTTAACCACCCTCAGTCCCTCATTGTCCCAGTCGATCTCGCCTCTTCTCACCCAAGGTCGAGACCTCAGTGAGGCATTCAGGAGCTGCTTACCCTTATCAAATATACAACCTAGATTCATCTCCCACTGCGACCAACTTAAGGCTATCACCCAGTGGATCTTTTATTTATCTTTCATTGATCTTTTCTAACCTTGTTAAGGTGTCAGCTAGCGTTGTTTCTCGACAGTAAGTTAACTTTAACCAAGTTTGACGATGATGTAAGGACCCAAAGGGCGCTTTCCTGTAATCAGGGAAGGAAATGTGACGTTTGAAAAATTTTCTAACAACTATCATGGTGTGTTTTAGGCCATGTACACTTTGGCTCAAGTTTGACACAATTTGCATGCCTTAGTTAGCCTCCTAGGGTGATGGCCAGTGTTACTTGAGACCTCAGTGAGGCATGCAGGAGTTGTGTACCCTTACCAACTATACAACCTAGATTCATCTCCCACTGCGACCAACTGAAGGCTATCACCCAGTGGAGGTTGTATTTATGACCAGCGCATGCGAGTAGTAAGGCCCCTCGCGGGCATTTAGAGCCTACTTGTCTCATCACCTTGGTTTGATGGCACGCATGGAGGTAAGACAGGTTCTGACAGTGTATTGACTGCCAGTTGTCTCCCTTGATGTACACCCCCATTGGGGAGCTTAACCTATATTAACTTACACCAACATAATTGTGGAATTTAATTGTGCAATTATACTATTACAATATCTTATTATTAAATCATTTATACTTTTATCCAACCGATAAACTGATATCAAATTGAAAAAAACAAATAAACCAATTCAAAATATTATAATTCATGAAAATATATAATCACTAGCCTAGATCCACCTTAACTTCAGATTTATCATGTGTGGAGAGGGATCAAATCTCTCAAGGTTCAAATATCTTTTTCGAATACAAAACTTGAAGAAAAATTTACACCTCAAAAGACTTAATGCTTCTCGATGCTTGATAAATCCAAAATTAAAATAAATTTAAATTAATTACGTATCTCATTTTTTATTTATTAAACCAAATCAAAATATTTACCAAATATTATAGCATCTCTTGTGTATTGAAAAAACAAACACAAACAAACAAACATTTATTTTACTACATGAAACCAATTTGCCACTCCTCCATCATATAATTCGCGTGTATTACACGCTTTTGATATTTGATACGCAATATCTAAGCAAGGTACTAGGTAGATCGGTATGGCCGACACTCAATTCTTTAATAAAGCTGTACTATCTAAAAATGTTACATAAAATGTTACCATCTAGGCAACCATAGTTTCCAAATTGTTTATAAAATTTAAATAATAAAAATTGTGTATAACAATTGGGATATAACATTAACTAATTAAGGGTAAGCGTTAGGTGTTATAGGGGCTGTAACAGGAGGGAATCTGCTTTTTTTTAATGACTAATATATATAAAGAGGTAGAAAGTCATTTAACGCGATTTAAAAAAGAATTTATTAGTATAATAAAATATTAAAATGTGAAATTATTGTGGAATATGCTAGTAAGTGGGTAGACTCATTAATTTTTATGAATTTATTATGGGCAAGTGACTTTTATTTATTTATTTTAGATATTTATTTATTCAAATATTTGTATTATTAATAATTTTGCATGTTATTACAAATCTATTGCAATAAGGTAGAGCAATAAATAATAAGTAACAAAGCAATATTAGGTGTACAGTCTATTAATAAAATTATTATAAAGTATTATTAGGTTAAAAAACAACATACTATATTATATATCGGTTGAAATGCACATGAACCATAGTTTGTTAAAATCGAATGTCCTTTACACGTCTAAGAATAATATTATAATAATAATAACAATAGAGTTTCGACTACTGGAGTAGGTGCGACACTGTGACTAATAAAAATGGCCGTTTGTATATATATATATATATACAAAAAATTAATGTTAGAACTATATTTTATTTCTTTTATGAATGTGTACTTAATTTATAACATGTTTTTAGGTTTCTATTGCTCCTTGGAGTGTATACAAATTATTAGACCATTCATTTGGATTGAATCATACAATATTGAAAAATATTTAATATTTTTAAGCAATTGTTTTTTTTTGTTTGGGTTAATGTGGATAAAATGTTATCATATTAGGAAGAATTAAATTTTTGAAGTGTAATTTTTTAAATTACTTAATTTAATGCTGTGTATTAATTTTTTTTTATAAAAAAATTATATTTTAAAAAGCTTGATTTTTGTTTTTATTTGGTCTAGAGATATTTTCTAGTTTAATATGGAAAAGATGTCGTAATTTCATGTGCTTTTTTGTTATATAAATATTTTGACTCATTCAAGTTATATAAAAAAAATTAATTAATTAATAATTAAAAATAAATTGAGGTAAAATAGTCAATTTATTGTTGGTGGTTTTTGAACTTCATGTTTTAACTATTTATGGTTTTTCCCATGATCCCTTTTGGTGCTTGGATATATATGGAGTTAAGATGAATCTAGACTAGTAATTGATAAATACGAGTTTAAGATGGATCCATGTTACTTTGTTTTTGGGGTATTTTCACATATACATGTACACTAATTCAGTGATATAAATTATTGATTGAGAAAATAAGCATCAAACTACAATAGAGATAAAGAAACTTGCTTTACTATACATCTCACCTTGACAAGATTTATAAAAATCATAAAATCTAACTAACCCTATCAGTTTATTTATGGCATTGAATTATTATTACTTTATATATATATATATATATATATATATATATATATATATATATATATATATATATATATATATATATATAATAAAGTAATAATAATTCAATGCCATAAATACAAATCAATGGAACTGAATTTGAAACTCGTGGATGACATTTTTTAATAAAATAAAAAAGAAAAGAAAAAAACCATAACTACCTTTAAGATAAATCTTAACCTCTATCCAAAACTACTATTAAAAATATTTTGTGAAAATTCTAAATGGTTAAATCCTTACCATCCACCTAATTAATTATTTTCAATCTTTCACTTATTTTTAATTTTATTTTTTATATCATATAGATATAAACATAGGTAGTTATTTACAATATCTCCCTCGGTATAAAAAGCAAGGTAAATAAACATAATCATAAACACAATATAAAAGCAATCACACTCATGATAAAAGGCAAGGTAAATAAACATAATCATAAACACAATATAAAAGCAATCACACTCATAGGAAAACTCCAACTTCAGGGAAAACCCCAACTAATATGATTCTATTAGTCCTTGGCCAAAACCCTGGCCAAGCGAGCGAGGGAGCCCACATTTGCTCAACCCTTGGCCCCTTACAATGACTAGAGAGTCCACACTTGCTCAACCCGTAGCCCCTTACAATGACTAGGGAACCCACACTTGCTCAACCCTTGGCACCTTACAATGGAGACTAATAAGCCTTTTTATATGCTTATTTCCATCCAAATACAACTATCATGATACCATGGGCCACAAAATTATGTGCCCAAAACCACTAGGTGTAAACTATCATTTCCAAGTCAAGGTTAATTTAACAATACCCCTCAAGGTTAATTTAACAATACCCCTTAAAATAGACTAGAGAGAGAATTGTTATAAATCTCACCCCTCTAAAGATCTGGGTACCCTATCACTCTAGGGCATCCCTCGTCTTATAACAATATGCCCAATTACATCATATCCATTACAATTAATAATATCTTTTTACTTAGGTATTACTAGCAATTGTACCACATGTTGGAAAGGGAACGTCGTAAGGGGTCTCATGGCATAGAAGAAGGAAGTAAAATTTTTATGGAATTTTATATATTTATAAGTGTTTTTGTGAAAGAAGCTTTGAAATTTGAATTTTTCAGAATTGATTAATATCATAAATTCAAATTTACTTTTTTTTATCAGATACGTTTACTTTTCTTTCCTATATTGTTACACTTCATTTTCTAACCGAAAATCATCATATATTTTTTCCAAATAGTTGAAACATAAACAATTTTAAATTTAAAAGAAGAACAAAACCGGCATAAACTTGAATTTCAAAATTCCTTTATCAAAAATTGGGGAAAAAACAAACACTTATGTTCTATGGTGGAATCTTAGCAAAGCCTAAACGTATAAAATTTCTCCAATTTTGGTGGCAAGGTTATTTCTCTCAATGTAAACTGGAAAAAGCCCAAAGTATAAAATTTCTCCAATTTTGGTGGTGATTTCATTTCTCTCAATGTAAACTAAAACAATGTTGTTCTTCCTTAAATTTTTTTTTTTTTTTTTTATAACTAATTAATTCAGTGTAAACCTTTATTTACTATTAATTGATAAATATTTATCATTTATTTGTTATTAACTAAATACAAATTAATTTTTCTATTTAGCGGATAGAAACTACAGTGCATGAAACTCCACACAATTTCAATACCATTTATTATTAACTAAAGAAAAATTAAACTCTATTTAGAAGATAGAATGTCCACTCCACACAATTTCAATAACATATTTACTACTAGTAACCTTAAAGCCTACATTTTCATTCTCTTATATTGTGGTTAACCTTTAGCCCTAATGCTACGTGACAACTGGGCATACAGGTTTTGAGCATGTGTCATTCAATTGGCACCTAAAAATAGAACATTGCAATCAGAGAAGAATAAAAACCTTGCAGTCAATTCTCGGAACAGAGACCTCTCATTTCAAGAAAAAGAAACCCAATTTAAAAAGTGATACGTATTAAACTAAGGTATCACAAAGAAAAATTAACGTATAAAATTGAGGGGAAGTACAGTTAACAAACAAAGGTAAATTTAAAAATATGTGGCTAAATGAGGAGAAGTTTGAGAAAGCTCAAACAATTGAGCGGTTAGTGTAACCACCCAAAATTCTGGAGAATCGATGGCTATGTAAGGGCATACATAATGATTGATAGGCCCTGGCCCAGGTCAAAAGTGCTCTTCATATGCCGAACTAATAATGTTTTTTTCAAAAAATAAAACGTCAAAAAAAGGTTCTCTAAGTTTCACAGCAAATCAGGGAAAACAATAACATTTAATTTTCAAACGTATTTGACGGGAAAAATGGCCTCCAATGCTCGTAGTGAAGCACAGTGACTACAACCACCATAAACAATACATGCATCCACAATAAGGGAGATCCCTTCTTAATCTGACTCACAATACTTTTAAAAAATTGATCTTCCATAGGGAGTGTTCCTGGATAGAGATTAAAAGGGAGAGATTCAGCAGGAGGAGAAGGCAGCGGCTAAAAAAAGAAATTAGAGCAAAGGAAACAAAACTTCCACCCTCCACATAAAGAACCCGTAGGTTCGAGAAATCTGCTGACCGGTTGTATGCCACACTGTGAATAAATTTTCAACCAAGCTTGCAAGTCTTGGAGACCGAAGCACAAAAATAACCAATCAAATCCCTTGTAAAACATTAAAACATAAACTGTTTCCAAAGAGCTCCCGAATATGGAGAAAATACCACAAAACATACAATATATGGCTGCCCACCACCCAAAATTGATCCCTTGATTTGAAAATATTAGACTCTCGTATTCTATAGCCTTCTTCCTTCATATCAAAAATCAAGAAAACGAAATCATAACAAGGAGAGAAAATAATCAAACACACCTGGGAAGTCTCTGTATTTTATCTGAGCAAGCTCTTGAAATGTAAAATATTAACTCCGATATTTGACTTCAAATCCCCTGCTCATTAATAGAAAACGACTTGTTCACTCCAAACAAGAGACCGAGTAAAAGCAGACAACAGACTCCTTCAATTAACTTGGTCGTCCATAGAACCCTTTGGAATTGTAGTAGGTGACAGAAAAAAAAAATGAAAACGACTCGTTCACTCCAAACTAGAGACCGAGTAAAATCAGACAACAGAGTCCTTCAAATAACTCGGTCATCAATAGAACCCTTTGGAATTGTAGTAGATTATGGAAAATGAAAACGAATTGGGGAACCTTGCGCATCTGGATTTGGACCTAAGAAAATAAATGATGCTGGCTCTAGAAATTGAATTGGCTTATATGCAATTATCTCTTCTCTCGCGGCCACAAAGGAAGTGTACTGAGAAAGATCCAAATCGAGAGTCTAGATCCAAATGCAGTCCCGACCAATGAATTCAATGCCATTATTCATCAAGTTACTTTGGAGGTGGTGCAATTTTGTTGTAACTGTGTTGAGTTTTATTTTCTTTTAACCAACTATTTTTACCTTAATTATTTGGTAACTGATTATTTGCTAACTATTGACCGGACGATACAACCTTCTTCAATCGTCTAATGCTTAATCCAACATTGCAAACCCGTACAGAGTGGTAGCCAAGAAAGTTGTTTTCAAATAAGTATGCCTTGCAGCGTAATTAGTACTTCATTGCATCTTGCACTCGTGCCTTGCCTTTCTCCATGTGCTGCACATTTGACATTAAAATCCATATAAAGAGAAACCATATATTGGATTACATGGGTCATCAACCACTATAACTTCCATTTATCTAGGAATCATCTTCAATACATGGTTCATAAATCTATTTAATTCACATACGAGCATCTCCTCCTCAACCTTCCGTCATTGCGTAGTTATCTGCACATCGATTTTATGTTCATTCCAAACCATCCTCGAGCACTCTTTTCACCACATGGAGTGGTGGCTCTCAACCCCATTAGCGTGGGTTTCTTCAACCCATTTTTACCTCACCATGCTACACAAGCTACTGCCACTCAACTCTGAAAGTTGGAGAAGTTCCGTGAAAAACATGTTTGAGCGTGTGCCACATCCTCCACGACATTTTCAAGCCTATTGTTACGTTCTAGGGAGTTCTTCATCACCACAACATTTACCCATGTATGTTGGAGATTGGATTCATCGAAACCAATAATGACCTCCTTCACAAAGTACTTTGTCGGATTAAAACATTTGCTATCACCAATGATTGCAAGTCAAGTCTCGACTTCTGTAAAACCATCGTGAGCATCTAGTATTACCTCGAGATATTCGTTTATCTAGCCCTGTCATAGGCTCCATGCACATTGACATCGCCTTCTCTTTATGTCAATTTTTCATTCTAGGGAAGGGTCTACCTCGTCTACGAATTCATCCACTAGTTGCAAATACCTATTATTCGGGGCCAAGGTTGAAGTCCATGGTGGTGGCAGTAACAAGAGGCCACGAGATCCATACAGCCACGAGAAACAATATCGTGTAGGAGGATTTGGTTGAAGGTAGGCTATGGGCTAAACGAGTGCTCCAAGCATGGTTGTTGCCTCGAGGGGTCCTGACCTAGGTTCGGAGGTTAAGGTTTGCCAACAAATCCCTATACTACTAGCCCTTTCGGCAGTGACCTACTTGCGCAGGTCAAAGTCTCACCCGAAGCAGTATGAGTGGGTGCTAGAACCAGGTTTCCGCACCCTGAGAGAGGATAGGTAAGCCAAGTAGAGCTGCGTCTGACTTTATAATGACCAGATCGCCTATCTCAGAACCAGATCTATAGATCTCCTTTGCATCCACGTGCGCAAGGTCAATTATACTTACTGTACTCAACAAATCATATACTTCTAAAACAATAGTGTAGCATTACAGTTATTCTTTGCATAAAACATAATAGAACAAACCCAGATGCAGAAGAAACACTTAACACAGTACTTTCGCAGCTTAACACAGAATATGCATAACACAACAGCTATCAAATATTTGCATCAACAGTGCAAATATATTCAGTTACGCAACAACCTTTCTCATTCATTAACCCTTCAGTTCCTTCTTACAATACCCAACCCGACCTGCGCACACAGCAGGACTTGGGATCTCTGCGCACACAGCCAGCAGGAGTCCTTTCCCCAAAAACCCAAACAGATTTACTAAGCCACAATTCGCATCAAGATCTCATCATCTTCTTGCTTTATAATTCAAAATGTCCCTCTTCATATGGTCCGCAAACCATGGTTTGTGGACTCTAGGTCTACCCTTTGACCCATTACAATGCTTTCGGGGCTTTGAACCACCCCAAAACCCCTGCGCTAAACTAATTATACACAAAAATATGCAAAATTGGACCAGTTTCGTAGCTTACAGGAGACCCTGTTCCAATAGTCCCCCAACATAATCTTGTGACTCGTCCAGAGTCACTATGGTGATGCGGTCTCTACCTGCGCACGTAGGGCATTGATGGCTACGATCAGCGGAGGTAATACTTCTTGACTCTGAGCGGCAACACTCTGCGCGATGTCTACAAGCTTTTGGGAGGTCGATCCTTCAGTAGCCGCGGTAACCCGCTCTAATATCTGGTTGAGTTGCTTGATCGTGCCATTGGTATCCTGTGATAGTTGGAGGGCAGCGTCAGCCCATGGCTTCGAGCGTTTTGTGATGGCATGCTTCGTTTGTCAGAGATCCTCAATTGTATCTCGGAGTGCGTTGATAGTATTCAAGCGTGCCAGACGCTGCGCAGGGACTAAGGAGGTCAAGGTAGCTTCGATATGATCGAAAGCGGCTTCCTTCTATCGTAAGTCCTATCTGATGTTTTTAAGAACCGGGTTGAACTGGACCACTGTCTAGAGATGCATGGCCAACTCAAGCAACTGAGTACCTTGGGTAAGCTGTGATGTCCGTAGTTTCTACTACCAGCGCAGCACGCTGGGCTCGTACCTCCGGAGGTGTGGTAAGCTGTAATTGGGCCTATAATGCGGTGATTTTCCGGTCCATTTGGGTCTGTATTTCTGTTATGGATGCCTTTAGTGCTGCAACCAAGCCTTCTACTGTAGCCTGGAGTGGATATGTAGCCGGGAGCTCATCTAGGACCTCTGTGCCAAGCTGGTGGACCACTGTTTTGAGCTACGCCTTCTACGAGATAGCAAGGGAGATGTCTGCGGTCTGTTGTGCAATGATTGGCGTGGCCACATCGAGCTGTGGCTACGTGGTCCGGTCGCGATGATGGATCTCTTGAAGCACAATGGTGGGGAAACCCTGTAACACCTCGCGGGGCAGCTTTTCCAAGTCCAATTGTAGTCCCGTATCCACTGGAAGGTGGGCGCCGACCAGGACAGTGCTAGGCAACGAATAAGCACGACTTTCGTTTGTAGTTAGCCTCGTACTGCTGGTAGGGTGCAACGTATCCATATTTTTCCGGAGGTCTCGAAGCTCAACCTGCATGGCGTCGATTGCAACCTTTTGTTGTGCTTCCATAGTTACACACTGATCCTCTGTAGCTAGAGTAAGTGTGTCCGTTATTTTCTCGAGATCACCATCAGTCAGCATGATCATTGCGTCATATTTCGGGCGTTAGGCGCGATGATTTTTCTGTGGCCCCTTTGCAAGCTCCCTGTGTCGCTTCGTACCCTGGGGGGATGTAGTATCCTTGTTAGTCAACCCTTTCGTTCGCAGGACTAGCTGCGAGTCGATCGTGTCATCTCTTACAGTGATCTGCGACAGCTGCGTAACATCTTTCGTGGCTGCTTCCGAGCCCATCCGGCTGGATCCTGCGATCATCCCAGGTTTGGAAGGGGTGTTAACTTCCGTCATATAGATTTGATGCCAATTCGTGCAGGGTTCGAAGTCAATTCTCCCTGCAGGGAGCCAGAGGGAAATTAGCTTATCAATTTTAGTGTCCCCAGACCCCCTCAACGTAATGTCTATAGGCTCTGGACTGGTAAGCGCCAAAGCATCCACGAGGTTAGGGGTTGCCATATTAACGTAAGGAGGGGATCTTGAATTTGGAGACTCACATGCAGCGGAAGTGGGTTGATTGGGTATGAGAAGAACGCTAAAGGTCCAGAAAATCATGCAGCAGAATAATTCATGTAGATTACATAGATGATATGGAACCTTGGTCGGAGTTATCCTTTCTCCCTTATAGTGCCCGTGGCTGTCCAACGGTAAGGTGAATCTTACTTGGAACTTACCATAAAGAAAACGGTAAAAACTCACAAGAAATTGCCTCATTAATTGCTAGCCGCATGTTTTCCATAATGGTAATATTCCCTTTTTACCAGAGTTCAGTGTTCTGATTGTCATCGTTCGCACCCTATGGCCTTCCCATGGTTCTACTGACCTTGGACGAAGCATTTGTGCTGCTTGCGCATTCCGAATTATAGTTGAAGTAGGGTGTGCTGTAATGCGATTCAGGTGCAGCCTAAACAACTTGGCAACCGTGCACATCCCATCCAGTTCCGAGTTTCGAATAGTTCGGGGATCATCCTTTCGTTCCATTGGGATGAGGCCGCAGTATTCAACCACGTTTGGTACCTGCGTTCCACATGATTCAGATGCGATGTATAGGCGTGGTCTACCCTGAGTCAAGGCGTCAGTGTTCTGCAGAGCCGCGTCGAGCACTCCTGTGCCATCCACCATCCTAAATGTTCCCAGAAACTCATCCCGCAAAGTATCCAAATGGCGAGTGCGTTGATGTAGCTCCGCGTCTAAATACCATTCAGCTGGACGCAGTCCCAGAGCATGGATAAATAGGTGGACCCATTCTTTTGGGGTTCTGTCGCACCACTGCGTTTCCCCTGCGAGAAAATATCTATGTGGATCTTCTGACCCAAGGGACTTTTTGATCTATTTCATAGCTGGAGTTTCAAATTGCAGGATCATCTTTATCCCAACATTCCTCCCAATTGTGGAATACCTTCCCATGCGTATCCCACCAGCGCGCAGGTGTTCCGTGTAGGGCTAGCTTAAGGGCCCATAGCCTGCGTCCCTTGGGAACTTCTGCTTCGAATGTGTGTAAAAATTCCTTAATGTTACCCGAATCCCCAAAGAAGGGCAAGTCTCTTACCTCAGAGGAGATGCAATGGAAGTTCCTTGTGACCCGAAGACATCGCAACGCCGAAACCTCATGCAACCGGCCTTGCCAATTCTCTAGTTCCCCATCAAAGTCGGAAAAGCATTCACTGTCTTTTTCCCAGCATAGTACTCCTTCCATCGTGGGGTTAATCCAATCTTCGTCCCGCGTAGTCAAATTGTAAATGTGATCTACTTCCTCCTCATCGCGCGCTGGCTCTGTATACCACGCACCTTCTGTGGGATCCAACGATACTATTACTCGTGTACCGTTATTTTCAAACACCATGCTTTGCTTTTTTAGATTGATAACACCCCCTATATCTATAGCCCAGTCCAGTCCTAGGAGCGCAGGGTAGGGGTCCGCATCTTCTACGATTTCTATTACCTCAAAGTCAGCTTGGGCCTTTACTCCTGCGATATCTACCATGATTTTTGGCAACTTTCCTAGAGGGATGGTCTTCTGTTGATTCGCCATGCGCAGCTGGATGGTGGACTATTCCAACTTAGGTTCTCCCATTCGTTACCATGTTTGTTTAGGTAACACGTTCGCATCTGATCCAAGGTCCAAAATAACTTGATCCATCTCGTAGTCACCAATCTGCGCAGTCAACTGCTTTTCTCTTCTAGTGCGTTTTTTATACTGGTATAGTTTGTGTATATCCTTGGTTCCTGGGGTCGGATCGGGACGTGCTGCACAGCTATTCATTAATGCCTGAAGGTTCTCTATAGCCTTTGGGTTACGTAGTAGCTTCATACATGCTTGCAGGAAGGGCTCGACGCCCTCATCTGTCTTGGGGTGTGTCGGTACTTGCACAGTAGCTGCTTATTCTTTAGCGAAGTCCTGGCCAGCTGTGGCCATTGTTTCTTGTCCCTTTTGCATGTTCGATCCTTCTTGACGGGCCAGAGGATCCATGGAAGCCACTTCCTTTGGTCCCGGGGTGGCGATCCCACTACGTGTTATGACTTTCACACTTGGGTCCATGTTCCTTAGCTCCGCTTTAACTCTCTGCACATTTTGCGTAGGGGTGGGTTGCTTTTCCTATATTTTTGCTATTAATATTAGGAAATCTTCGATCACATGGTCCAATTGTCTGCAATATCGGCATGATTACCGTTAGGATTTGGGTAGTCCCTAGCAAAGTGCCTTGCTTCTCCGCAATTATAGCAGATTAGTTGCCCGCGTCCTCGACCTGCGCTTCCTCCCCGACCTCCTCCCCTGCCCCTTGCTGGAAAGCCACCAAAGTTCGCGGGAGATCTAGGTGATGCAGCGTCTGATTGTACCCTATACAAGTTTCCTCGATCTATCATCAGATCATAAGTTCAAAAGTTCTTCTCATCGTGTCCTACTGACCGGTAGAACCTCACCACTGTTGCTTCAGTTCTGGGACATATGCTCCTAGATGGGGGCAATGGTTCGTATCGTGCAGACCTGCGATGCGATAGTCATCGCTCCATAACGCAGATCCGCTTGAGCCTGGATGCACTAGGTTAGGTTATCCTGCATGTATGTAATCTGTCAATAGTGGGCACTGATCCTTCGTATGGCCGGATACCCAACATTGTATGCACCATAGATCTGTGCTAGCTCCTTTTCCTCATTCCATTTGCAAGTTCTGAATTTCCATGTGCATAGCTCCGAGTTGCTCTTGAATTTGTCATACTCCTAACGAAGTATCTTCTCTGGGCGCAGCTTCTAGTTTCATAGCGACTTCCACAAATTTTGTCCTGCGACTCGAAGGTTTGGTGACTCATTGGTATGCACAGGTGAGGCAACAACATAGCGATGAGCCATTCCGTATGTTTTCAATCGTCATACTCAAATCCTCCTTCCATGATTTCTCTCTTTAGTTGCTGATCAGCCTCCCATACAAACTCAGACGCTCCTTGCTTGAAGTCCTTCACATCTGCTACTAACTGAGAGTAATATTTTGGCTTTCAGAACTATTGCTTCAGAGCGTCCTTAATATCTTGAATAGATGCATTCTCGTTCTGAGATATGTATCACATATACTAGTCTAAAGCTCTTTCTTCGAAGGCCAAGGATAACTGCGCCCTCTTCACCGTATCGCTTGCCACATTTTGCGCAGTCCATACGGAATCTGCAATGAACCAAAATCGGTCCATATCCTCATCTCCTACCCCCTTGAAGGTAGGTAGTTTAAGGTGAGCAACCATATCACTATCTGGCGGAGGTGGTGGTATGGGTGAATTCTTACCTTTGCGCGGCCTGGACGATGGTGTAGCTGGGGGGCTCTGCGCAGCCGTCTCTCGTAGAGGGCTATAGAAAGATCTTCCTCCTTCAAGGTTGGTTCGATAGTATTTACCATCGTGTGTCGTGCTCTCGTCTAGATCCGAGGTCATTCGCTCGGTGTGACTACACAGAATACTCTTCTCGCACAGTAATATCTTAATCAGCAGGGGTAATGTCTTCAAAAACTTGCCCCAGAAACCTTTAAAGAATCTCCACTCTGCTTTAGAGCAGGAG
Source organism: Pinus albicaulis (assembly GCA_034641835.2). Lineage (NCBI taxonomy): Eukaryota > Viridiplantae > Streptophyta > Pinopsida > Pinales > Pinaceae > Pinus > Pinus albicaulis. The sequence goes on from CM076584.1 coordinate 452,499,555, forward strand.
ATGAAATGATCAATGGCAAATTCTGTCACAAATACTCCTAGCACACTATCCACCCAATGATCCACCGTACGAGTGATGGTATTATCAGTCCTTTCCAGCTGCTGGATCAGCCCTGGAGTCCACTGAGTGACTTGTTCGTCCTTCCAACACTTCTGGAACTCTACGAGCCTTGCCAGGCACTCCTGAAGCTCGATTGAAAATGTCACAAAGAAAATTTCGTAGCTTTCCGTAAGAATGTACCTGTCTTTCCAATTTTTCATCGTTAACCTCGTGCTACGATTCTCTTTTATCGCAAATTCCTGAATTTGATTTTCAAATCACTCTTCAATTTCCTTCCTCTTAGGCTTCCAGTACTCTCTTGTCATTACCCGATCCCTCTCTTAAAATGCTCCCGGTCCCGACAACAGAACCATTTGTTGGCTCGAGGGGTCCTGACTCAGGTTCGAAGGTTAAGGTTTTCCAACAAACCCCTATACTACTGGCCCTTTCAGCAGTGACCTACTTGCGCAGGTGAAAGTCTCACTCGAAGCAGTATGGGTGGGTGTTGGAACCAGGTTTCCACACCCTAAGAGAGAATAGGTAAGCCAAGCAGAGCTGCGTCCGGCTTTATAATGACCAGATTGCCTATCTCAGAACCGAATCTATAGATCTCCTTCATATCCACGTGCGCAAGGTCAATTATACTTACTGTACTCAACAAATCATATACTTCTAAAATAGTAGTGTATCATTACAGTTATTCTTTGCATAAAACATAACAGAACAGACCTAAATGCAGAAGAAACACTTAACACAATACTTTCGCAGCTTAACACAGAATACGCATAACACAGCAGCTATCAAAGATTCGCATCAACAGTACAAATATATTCAGCTACACAACAACCTTTCTCATTCATTAACCCTTCAGTTCCTTCTTACAATACCCAACCCGACCTGTGCACATAGCAGTAGGGTCCGCACACACCAGGACTTGGGATCTCTACGCACACATCCAGCAGGAGTCCTTTCCCCAAAAACCCAAACAGATCTACTAAGCCACAATTCACATCAAGATCTCATCATCTTCTTGACTTATAATTCAAAATGCCCCTCTATTTAACAATCTAGCCTAATCTTTCCTATGGTCCGCAAACCGTGGTTTGCGGACTCTAGGTCTACCCTTTGACCCATTACAATGCTTTCGGGGCTTTGACCCACCCCAAAACCCCCGCTCTAGACTAATTATACACAAAAATATGCAAAATTGGACTAGTTTCGCTGCTTGCAGGAGACCCTGTTCCAACAATGGTTTCAGTGATAATCATTAATTGTTAGCAGGGTTAAATTTCGCAGTCACGATGACAAGTTACGGAGTATTAATGGAGTCAACGTGTTGTGATGTGTTGTATGAATGTCTGCGGTTGGAAAAGATTGCATATGTGCACAGAGTAAGAATGATTATGGAAGTTGTGCTAATGAGAGATTGTGTGGACTAGGCAAGTGCAAGTCGTGTTGAAAAGCCAAGTCAAAGTATGGATCTATTAAACTACTCTCAAAGTAATTATACTATATACGAGATAAACGAAGGTAGTAGATTGCATCGTATTATCCACAATATTTTTAGATTCTCTGATATTTACAACGATGTTACAGATTACGCCGAAGCCGACTAGCGAGCAAAGACAACTGGTCGGAGCAGAAATGCACATGATTCAAAAGGGTTATCTCCCTGCTGATGTCTTTGCCTGAAGAGGGTCGAGAAGGAATGTTGGTCCCCCCAATGTAGGTAGGCATGAATGGGACACTGTGAACAAAAGTTGAGAGAGTGGTATAGAGTGAAGGAATCAATGTGTGATGTGTGAATATACTAAGGGTTTTGTCTAAATTGTGAAATCATGTCATAGGAAAATGTATTTGATTCAGATTTATGAAGGAATGAAATGAAATACAGATATAAACAGAAACATGGAGCTATAGCGAAGACAAAACTTGAATTCATTAATAACAAAGTACTGAAAATTGTTACATGCAGAATGGAAATAAACTAGCTCGGACGATGGTAGCTTATCTTTGGGAAGAGATGTGACAACTACATGGCTTTTGACCTGTGTTACAATGAGGCTTGGATGCCTATTTATTATTTAGAAACAATGGGAAACCATAAATATCCAAAAACCTAACCCTAAGAGATGAAGCACCAAAAGTTTGTGGGCCTCGTTGGGGTAACTTGGTACATCAACTTCTTGGGGTTGTAGCTTTGGCATATGATCTATGTTTGATGCATAAGATACGAAATATTTATTCGAGGACTACAACTTTTGACTAAAAACTTCAATTGTAGTCGATGAGTTTGTTTGTTTTCCAAAAAACATCGTTTAGGGCCTCAAAACAACTCCAGAAGTTCATAGCCCAAAAAAATATCAAAAATAGTAAATTGTGCTACAATTAAGGAAACTGAAAGAAACAATGTTGTGGGTCCAAGTGGAATAGGTGGATGGCCACCAATATCCACCTGGATCAGTATTCGCCTGGTAAGTTGTAAGACCTGATGTCCATGAAGACGACGTGTGAGAGCATGCATTGTTGTAAGGCCTTAAGAGTTTTTTGCATGCATAGATGCAGTACAATGGTGCATGAAATCACCAAGTTGTGGAATATACCACTTGGAGAGGTACTCAAGTGGCAAGAGTACTGGTATCTAGCTTGAGGGGAGGAATGTGAGATCTCATGTGTGGTATGGTTTATGACTGGGACCAAGTTGATCTCTTTGAGTCAAGTTTAAGGGGAGGATTATTAGGGTGATTCACGTAAACTTGACTCCATCAAGTTAATGGTGGTTTTTGGGTTCCAAGTATATGACAAACCATGGTTTTTCCCCTGGTATTAGTGTTTAATGTATCCCATTTAAAGGTTAAAAAAGGTCCATGTTAGGTTGTCCCAATGACTATTGAGAACACAACAATGGTGTCTTTAGACACCACCACTTCTCTCGGCGCTAACAATAGTATTGTAAAGCACCTTCCATTGCCATCAATTATGAATACAATATGTCTTTTTGTTCATTATCAACTAATTAAAAACAATCATTTTTTTTAAATTTCATTAATAATTCATGAACATAAATAAAGTATTCATTAATTTTTTAATTACAAAATAATTAAGGACACATCCTTTTTCTATTTCCAAGATCAATTTTTTGCTATTATTATTGATATATTATAAAAATACTAATATTTTTTTTATTTATAATTCTAATTCAAAAACATAAATTTAAATTTACTTTAAAGATAACTTTTTAATTTGCATTTTTTAAAATAAAACTTTATTATTAATATTATTTACATATGGTATTTTTTTATGAGCTCCCAGAATGAGCGATAGAAAGCGATGAAGAAACCATCTGGCCTTCGCGCTTTGTTTGGATGGAGATTCCAAATTGCGCTTTTCAGTTCCTCTTCCCCTACTAGTTTTTTTAGAGCTGCATTTGCCTCATCATGAACAATATTTGGAGTATGTCTTAAAAAATCTTCATAATTGTTAGGCTTTTCCTCTTCTCATAGTAATCTTTTAAAGTGTTGATACACATCTTTGATTTATTTTTTCCCTTTAATTTCTACATTCCCTTCTCCCTTTATCACCTCTGTGTGGCTCTTGATTCTTCACATTTTAGTTAGATTATGGAAGAAGGTTGTGTTCTTCTCGCCTGCCTGAATCCATAAACTCATGGATTTAATTCTCCAACTTTCCTATTCTTTCCTATTAGTTTGATAAATTTCCAAATAGAGTTCCTTTTCTTTGTATTGTAGTTCTTTGGTGTCTTCTCCGGTTTCCAACTTTGTCTAGACTTGATCCAACTCTCTTTAGAGTTCAATTTTATTTTTCTTTGGCTCTTTGTAATGAGTTCTAACCCATTCTTCGAGAGTGTTCATGGTCATCCTTGGATTGGTTTCCCATATGTACCCTGGCGATCAATTGATACTAGATTTACATGTAGGATGCACCAGCTGCCTTGGGTTCATTGGGTTCATCGAAAGCACAAAATAGGAGGAAATGCAAATTCAACCTTCCTAGCTCTATTCCTAAAAGAATCTAGGCCAACCTCCTTTAATCGCTTTAGACCCATATCCTTGTGCAACTCCTCCTACAAAATCATAACTAAGATTCTAGCTAATTGTATCAAAATTCTCCTCCCCCACGTGATTTCTAAAAACCAAGGTGGCTTTGTCCCTAATCGACAAATTGTTAATAATATTATTTTAGTCTAAGAAGCTATCCACTATAGCCTTTCCATAAATGAGAAAGGATTCATCTTGAAGTTAGACTTGGCTAACGCTTTTGATAGAGTTAGACACTATTTCCTCCTTGTCGTTCTTCACAAATTAAGCTTTGCAAGAGATTTCATAGACCTCATAAAAGCATGTATTAATAGGCCTTGGATTTCCCCTTTAATCAATGGAAGACCTGGATTTTTTTTTCAAAGCTCTAGAGGCCTTAGGCAAGGTTGCCCCATATTTCCTTTCCTCTACATATTAATGGTTGAATCTCTCAGTAGAAATCTTGAACATAGAAGGCAAAGTGGGATCATCACTAACATTCAATATAGTAGAGGAATAAAAAGAATGAATCATTGCTAGTTCGTCGATGATACTTTATTCATTATTTGCACATCTTGCATGGTTGTGAGAAGATTTAAATCCAGCCTGGATCAATTTTTGGAGGCCTCGGGAGGACTTCTCAACAATTCAAAAAGCAACATATTTGGATGGAACAACCCTTCCATAATCCTTTAGTGCATTTCTCAAATCTTTGGCATTCCTTTTAAATCAAATTGGTCGCATTTCAAGCATTTAGGAATGCCAATTTCAAATCGTCCTACGAAAGCTGAGGTATGGTTAGAATTTGTAGACAAAATTAAGAGGAAAATGCAACACCGGGGAATGCAATTGCTTGGTTTGGCTGGGAGGATAACTTT